>CM030363.1:80779229-81441229 GCA_017893485.1 Hemerocallis citrina | reverse complement strand
GAGAAATCGTAAGAAAGTATTAGGATTTGTGAGAAGCCCTAAACTACACCCCAAATCAATATCTTCTCCCTCATCTCTTCAGCCGCCACCCCCGACCGCATCCCATTGCTGCCACTCAACTCCGATCACCGAGTCCCTCACCACCACCGTCGTCGACCCCGCACCCCCGACGCCATAATGTTGTGTTCACTCTTCCGAAAAGGCTAACGCACACGCAGCAGAATAGACGATCTGAAAAGAGATAGACAAAACACATTCTCACAGCACAAGATTTACGTGGTTCGGAGTATGCTCCTACGTCCACCGAACAACGAACGGCTGCTTCACTATCACCAAAGAAGATTACAAATGAGAGACAAACTATCTCCCTCTCAAATGCTTTTACAAGCTCTCAAAATCTCTCACAAAGAAAACAGTCACCAATAATCTCTTTTGCTTGGAGTAGTCGCACTTGGTCTTCGGTGGTCTTCAACTCTTTGGGATGGCTTGTATTTATAGCAGAGATCGGGATTTGGTTCAAAAACCAAACCAACTTCCCCAAAAAACCTACTTTGGTTCCATCCATTCATCTCAAAATGAAAATGACTTTATCTCAAAACTGAAAATGACTTTAAATATGTAACGGCCACCAACCATTACAAAGCCGTTTCTTTTCACATAAGACCTCCTTCATCACCACCGCACTCTCTCCTCGACACCTCGATCCCGTTGCCACTGCCCTTATCTCCCCACCCCCTGCAACTCCAACCCGATGCCACCCCGTCGCCGCTCACCACCACCGACCACCTAACCCTCCACCATCAACACCGAAGCCTTCCCCCCATACTCCAAATCCCCAAATCCGTTCAAACCCTAAATCCTAATCCCAAATCCAATTCAAATCTGAACTCTAATCCCCAAATCTACCTCAAATCCGAAACCTTAATCCCCAAATCCACCTCAAATCCCGAACCCTAATTTACATATCAAGGAAAGGAACTCCAAATGGGTACAACGCACATCGACAACGCACGTCGACGATCAGCAACCTCTTCGTCTCCATCTGTAGCGACGACGCTTCCATCCAACCCCGGTAAACTTTTCACTTCCCAATTATTTGTGATTTTACTTTATCGTCTCTAGATTATTATCTGAATTTTATGTCGTCCACAAATATTGAGTGTGTGCGCTTCTACTTGCTAATTAGAGTACGAATCATTATTGCAAATCTTACATGCTAAGAACAATTAAGTATAATTGTTGATTGTTAGGCGTGAATATTTAATTGGGCTTGTTAATCTTGTTTCAGTTCTTGAAAATCCATCAAATCAATTATTAGTTTTCAATTTTCAACTTAATCAGCATTACATGTTTGTGAACTTAATCTTGTAATATATTCTTAAAAATTCACTACTTAGGATTATGTTTACATCAAAACCTTTCAAACAAAGGATATTGGTCATCTTCGATATTTTCTTGGCATTGAGGTCGCACACACGAAGGATGATATCTTTCTTTCACAAAGGAAGTATGTTCTTAATCTTTTTATTAAGACATGAATGTTGGGATGTCGCCCCAGTGACACACTATGGATCCCAATATTAAGCTCTCCTTCTCCAATGATGCTTTGTTCCCCGATCCAGGACAATATCGTCGGCTGGTTGGTAAACTCATCTTTTAATAACTACGTCATATATTGCATTTGCAGTTGGTCTAGTTAGCCACTTTATGCATGCACTGACCATCACTCATTGGGAAATAGTGGTTCACATTCTTCGCTACCTTAAGAAGACTCCAGGACATGGACTTCTATTCAAGCCTGGTAAATCATTTCTTTACAAGATTATTTTGATGCTGACTGGGCAGGGTCAGTTGATGATAGGCGATATACTAGTGGATACTTTGTATTCTTTGAAGGAAATCTAGTATCGTGGAAAAGCAAGAAACAACCTGCTCTAGCTAAATCAAGTGCAGAATATGAATACTAAGCCATTTGGCATTTGGTCACTGAAGTTTTATGGCTCAAATCTCTTCTTCGAGACTTGGCAATTCTAGTATCATCTTCAATTCCACTGTATTGCGATAACCAAGCTGTTATGCATATTTATGAAAATTCATTGTTTCATGAGTGCACCAACCACATCGAGGTCGATTGTCACTTCGTTTTGATGAGTAGGAAAAGAAAGTGATCTCATTCTCATATGTCCAGTCTGGAGAACGACTTGCTAATATCTAACTAAAGCACTACCTCCTAAGCTTTTTCAGACATTCTTGAGCAAGCTTGGATTCGACAATATCTACGCACCAGCTTGACGGAGAGTGTTGAAGTAATATTTAGTTTACTCTCTTATCGAAAATTGTATTACTTGAATCTTTTTTCCTCCCCTATGTATAAGATGCATTGTACTCAGGTAGAATGCAATAAAGTATTCTTTTTGTCTTTATATTATAAATTAACAAATGTAACTTGTTTGGAGTAAGCTTCACTAAATTTTGTTGATTTTGTTTCACAAAACTTAGACAATTATCACCTCCTTTGGAACCTGCAAGTGCTGTAGAAAGACCTAAAGTAAAACTTTGAAGATATTTTTTCCTGTATGTAATACCAAGTGATCAAGTCCCACTAAGTCAGTCTTTTGTTTTCATTTTTCTTGTTTGTAGATTCATCCTTGAGCAATAATAAGCATGGTTGTCAAAAGTGAACAAAAAAGTATTGAACAGTTTTAAAATTAAGAAATAGCTAACAAAAAGTAATAGCAAAACTTAAAAGAGAACATACTCAAGTATCACCAAATATAAGAAAATTGGATATTCGTATAATATCATGATTTGAATTAACTCCTTCCACCAATTTTGTTGGGTTTATTTTGGATTATAACACAACAATTGGGTTTATGTGAAAAGTAGGGCCAAAGCAAGGGCCTGAATATACTTCGGCAAAAGGAAAGGAAGAAGTCAGGATGAGATCGGGAAACTTGCAGCATCGAATTATGAGAATATTGTATTCTCATATATATCCAACAACTAATATTCCTTGTTGGGTTTTTAAGTTGTAGGTTTATTTATTGGATTCTTTTCCTTTAGGGTTTACTTGGGGCTATAAATATGTTGTAAATCCTAGAGTTTTGCCTATGCCATCAAAAGATAAAGTGAGAGATTAAAGAGAGTACTCTATTTTGTTTTGAGAGATTTTGGGGTAGAAAATCTTGTGAGAAAAGATGGTATCTTTGAACTTTTTGAGTAAGAAGTATTGGTTACCTCTGCATATCGTTAAGTTCTTAAAATCTAGTGTTTGTGAGATATTGCATTTATGTGGAATCTTGTTATTGGTGCATCAAGTCTTTGTGGGGTGTTCTGAGCACGACAAAGTGGTATCACAGCTTAGGTTTTCATGATGGCCGATAGCAAGTTGAAAGTCCAAAAATTCGACGGAATTGATTTCGCGATATGGAAGATCCAGATGGTGGCATACCTTCGTCAGAAAGATCTAGATGGTCCATTGTTTGATGAGAAGCATGAAGTTGCAGACAGGGATGTGAAGATCTTGGCGGCATGAAATCGTCTGGATCATAAGGCATTTGGGTTGATTCAGTTAGTACTCTGAGTGGGAAAGCGGTATTTCACTTCTCAAAGGCAAAGACCGCGAAGGAGGCAATGGAGATCCTCACGGATATGTATAAGAAGCCGTTAGCATTGAATCAAATACTTCACTTAAAGAAAATTGGTTAACATGAAGTTGGGAGAAAGGGATGTAGTAACAATACATGTGAACAATTCTTGTATGATATACAATCAGATGGAAGCTACAGGGTTGAAGTTTTTTGAGACAGCACATGCATTGGTATTTCTATCTACTATATCCGATAGTTATGGTACGGTGGAACATACTATTACAGACACTATGACAGATTCGACTACTCTGAAGGATGTTGTGAGCAGCATCATGAACAAGGAGGTGAGAAGGAAGAGAAACAGAGTCTATCATCTTCTAGCAAATCCGCATTTTCAATTGAGATACGTGGAAGATCTAAGGAAAGTCAAAAGAGAAAGAATCAAAAAAAATGAGTATGATAGTGGATCTGAAGACAACAACGATGGTGGTGGACCTGAATGTCCGCATTGCCATAAGCAGGACCATATGATGCGTATATGAAGAAGCAAGAACAATCAAAGCAAGCCAATGTGGTGGTCGAGGAAACAAGACTTGAAGAGTTATGTTTATGAGCAAGGGTGGAGTTGTACACGTGAGATTGGTGCATTGAAGTCGGCGCTTCTTTTCATTGCATTTCGAAGAGGGAGGTGTTTAAGTACTACAGAGAGAGTTCTTCCGGGGATGCAATCATGTGTAACGGATACCGGTGCCTATAATTGGAACCAGAACGGTTTGCATGAAAGTCGGTGATAGTAAGCAGATTGTCTTGTGGGAGACGAGACATGTCCCAAATTGAGAGAAAATCTTACCTCGATAGGTAGGCCCAACAAAGAGGATTTGTCAACGTTTGGTAGTGGAGAGTGGTGATAACTGCAGGTTCAGAGGTTGTAACAAGTGGGTAGCGTAAGGAATCGTTGTACTTGCTTAGAGACGAGGTATATGCTTCTCCTATAGTTGACTCTCAGCTAGAATTCAGATGTACGTTGTGTGGGGTACAACCAAGATCTAAGAGTTGTAGGCCAGGCGCAGAGGCTACATATCTAGTTAGAGTTGAGCATGGTGAGAAAGATCCCAGAGGAGAACAAGAGTTCGTTAAGGCGAGGGTTCTTTCCGATATGACAGAAACTTCAAATTGCTCTTGTGATGTTGAGAGCATTGGTATTGATATGCGGAGTGATATTGATGAGTATGACTGAATTGGTCGTCGTGAGGCTGTGAGTGATGTTTTGCAGCATGCGGATATTATGGACGTATCGTCCATGGAAGCTTCGAGTACAAAGAGTTCTTGGCCTTGAGAGGTTTGGTACCATGTCCGGTGTTGGCGTAGATTCTGCAAATTGGGAAGTTTAGTAATACGGAATCCAGCACGGTAAAAAAGGAAGTATTTCTCCATTATTCGTGCCCTATGCGATTGATGGTAGGGTATATCCTTCATGAGTCCGAGGGGTGTTTGTGCCCTCCACGTGGTGTAGGGGCGTTGTTGGGATTAGGGCGTCAACAAACGCCCTCTGGTCGCAGCGGAACTAATTAGAGCAATGAGGAAGACGAAGTAGACGAGGCGAATAAATTGAGCAAGCAAGTCGATCCACCAAACTAACACAAACACAACAACGATGACTTATCCCGGTTAGCTTTTGCTAAATCCGAGGGGAAATATAGGGAGATATGATATTCAACTAGAAGAGATTACAAGCAATTACTGATTCACTTGACACAAGGAATTAAACTCACCCACCAAGAACTATCTATCTCTCGAGCCTCTCTTTGCAATGGAAAAAAGAATCTATGAAGCACTCTCTCTCATATTGGAGGAGTTTACAATATATATAGAAGAATAGAGAGAAAACCTAGGTCTAATCTTGATCCTCAGTCGTCCGAGAAAATCTGAAAAAGAAGTAACTGAATAGGAGCCGCACGATCTAACTTGGAGTTGAAGATTGGGCTGAACCGACCTAACAAATCGAGGCCTAAAACTGAACACAGCACCGCGGGCGGTCGACCGTCCAACAAGACCGGTGAACCGTACCACTCTCTGACTTTCCAGTACAATGAGCGGTGGGGGGTGCGGTCGGGCAGTGCGGTCGACTGTCACCATGACCGGTCGACCGCAACTAGCCTGCACCTGCTGCTGCTGCTGTTCTCCTTCTACTCGCTTGGACGCTTCGACCTCCGTGCTTCATATTACCTTTTTTTAATCTGAACAACGAGTATACAAGACACAATCCTAACAAACTCCATCTTGGATTGCATACGAGTGCTATCACATGATGTGTTACTCATCTCCAAACTCAACAAATTCCACTTGCAAAAAAAACTTAGAACATTAGCTTCTTCTTCCAATTGAACTGATCTCTACCCAATCTCACCAAATCCAGTGCAGCCCCTCAAAGGCCCACCTCTGTAGATGTACTCACAAAGTTGCCAAACTCCACACGAACTCCACCTACCCTTAGGCTTTCTCCACCTCTCGACGATATTCGAACGTCGTGGTCACGTCTCGATGAATCTAATTGCGGCAAACTAGCTGAGCTTGCGGGAATACCGGGAAAAGGAGCAACACTTGCGCAAGTATTTCAAATTTCCCAAAGCTTGTAGAGATTATTTTGGCTTGGCCCAACCATTCTCATACCTCTAATCACCTTACGATGACCTTGAAAAACAGACAGAACTTCACCTCGAGTTGTGTACCTGCAACCCCGTGCATCAAGAGTTCCCAAGAAAATCAGATTCCATTTCAGCAGAGGAACATGCAAAACATCCCTTAAAGTGAACGTGTAGACCTGGCATCTTCAACTCAACTGTCCCCTCACCCACTACTTCACAAATCTCTCCAGTTCCCGTTGTCACACGTCCCGTAGAAGACTTATAAGTAGAAAACAACTCCCGCTCGGAGCAAATATGAGAAGAACTCCCTGAGTCAAGAAACCAACTAGAATCCACTTCTAAAGAATTTGAAACAAGAAGACACGAATCACCTGAATCAAAGGCACTAACCACATTGGCTGAACTCCCGTTCTTTGCGCTCTCCTGATTCTACAATTTCCAACAGTCTTTCTTGATATGCCCTGGCTTCTTGCAATATCGGTAACGGATCAAATCCTTTTGCAAAGCACTTTGTCTTCCCCCGAAGGACCATCCACTGCTAGACAACTTATAGGAATAGACGATGCAGATTTATGGGTCCCCTTCCTAAGTTGATTTTCCTTCAATGCTTTGATTACACCATCTACCGAAATACTCTCCTTGGTAGATCTACCGTGTAGCATGGTCGTGATCAAAGGCTCGTACGAATCCGGCAGTGAATATATCAAGTTGAAAGCTTTATCTTCCTCACACACATCTGCGTTGATCGCCTTAAGTTCAGATAATACCTTATTGAACTCCGTAATGTGGTCTTGGAGATCGGTACATTCCTTCATAGATAAACGAAATAACTTCCTCTTCCAATACATCTGATCTAATAACGACAAACCAGAGTAGTCAGTTATGAGTCTTTCCCACAGACTCGCCGCGCCAGCTTCTTCAAGAAATCTGCACTTGACCTCGTCCGCCAAGGATAGTCGGATTAGACTTATGGCTCTTTCACGAATATCTTCCTAAACGTCATCATTCATATCAGTTGGCTTTTCCTTCTTCTTTACTGCTGACTGCAACCGTTCTTGAACAAGAACATCATACATGTCAGTCTTCCAAAGATTAAAATTGATCGTACCATCAAACTGCTTGATCTTCAAAATACTGTAGCCTGTCATCTTAACCAAGGAACTCGGCAACCTGAAGCTTTGATACCAGTTATTGGGATTGGGACGTCAACAAACACCCTATGGTCGCAGCGGAACTAATTATAGCAATGAGGAAGTCGAAGTAGACGAGGCGAATAAAATGAGCAAACAAGTAGATCCACCAAACTAACACAAACACAACAACGATGACTTATCCCGGTTAGCTTTTGCTTAATCCGGGGGGAAATATAGGGAGATCTGATATTCAACTAGAAGAGATTACAAGGAGTTATTGATTCACTTGACACAAGGAATTAAACTCACCCACCAAGAACTATCTATCTCTCGAGCCTCTCTTTGCAATGGAGAAAAGAATCTATGAAGCACTCTCTCATATTGGAGGAGTTTACAATATATATAGAAGAATAGAGAAAAAACCTAGGTCTAATCGTGATCCTCAGTCGTCCGAGAAAATCTGGAAAGAAGTAACTAAATAGGAGCCGCACGATCTAACTTGGAGTTGAAGATTGGGCTGAACCGACCTAACAAATCGAGGCCCAAAACTGAACACAGCACCGTGGGCGGTCGACCGTCCAACAAGACCGGTCGACCGTACCACTCTCTGACTTCCCAGTACAACGAGCGGTCGGAGGTGCGGTCGGGGGGTGCGGTCGACTGTCACCATGACCGGTCGACCGCAACTAGCCTGCACCTGCTGCTGCAGCTGTTCTCCTTCTACTCACTTCGACGCTTCGACCTCCGTGCTTCATATTACCTTCTTTTAATCTGAACGAGTATACAAGACAATCCTAACAGGCATGGGGTGCTCTTCATGTGAGTGAGGGGTACTTGGTCCTTCACAAGGAGTGAGAGGCTAGCGATATAATGCGAAAAAAAAGGGTACAATTGTTTGAAGCCCTATATTTTGATCCAAGTGGGAGACTGTTGGGTTTATTTTGGATTAAAACACAATAATTGGGCTTATGTGAAAAGTAGGGTCAAAGCAGGGTTCTGAATATAATTTGGCAAAAGAAAAGGAAGGGGTTAGGATGTGATCGGGAAACTTGTGGCATCGAATGATGAGAATATTATATTCTCATATATATCAAGTATCTAATATTCCTTATTGGGTTTTTAAGTTGTGGGTTTGGATATTTATTGGCTTCTTCTTTTAGGGTTTAATTTGGGTTATAGTAAATCCTAGAGTTTTGCCTATGCCGTCAAAAGATAAAGTGAGGGATTAAAGAGAGTACACTATTTTGTTTTGAGAGATTTTGAGGGTAGGAAATCTCGTGGGAAAAGATTGTATCTTTGTACTTTTTGAGTAAGAAGTATTGGTTACCTCTGCATATTGTTATGTTCTTGTGTATATGAGATCTTGTGTTTGTGTAGAATCTTGATATTGGTGCATCATGTCTTTGTGGGCATTTTGGGCACTACAAATTTGAGTGTATACATTGTACATCATTGCTTACAATAAGTTTATTCGTCAAGACATTTTAAACCAAATTTTCCTCAAATTGGTTCATCCAGAACTGTAGTTTGTTTAACTTTATGCACTTTCATTGACTATCACCCAGGGCAAAGGCACATAAATTTGGAGTGTGGGACCTCCAAAATTTTTCCAAAAACCATCTACTATAAACTAAGTTCTCATATGAGACCCTAATTTCATAAATAGCCTTTAAAGTTTGTCACCTCCAAATTTTAAGATTTTAAAGCCAATTCCCTAACTCTTTTCAATAGGCTAAATATAAAAAAAGTACACAAAGTTTTGGGTCAGTTTAAAAAAAAAGTACACTAAAGTTTTTTTTTTTTAAAAGGACACAATGTTTAAAAAAACTCCACTGGGTTAGTTAGGGATAGGATTAGGGTTAGGGTAGGGTTTAAAAAACCACTTTCATCTTTCATTTATGTTTAAAAAACCACATTCATCTTTTATTTGTGTTTAAAAAAACATCACTTAACTAATCAGATGTTTAAATAACACCCCCCCCCCCGAACTAACCCTAACCCTAACCCTAACCCTAACTAACCCAGTGGAGTTTTTTTAAAACATTGTGTCCTTTTTTTAAACAAAAAAACCTTAGTGTACTTTTTTTAAACTGGCCCAAAACTTTTTGTACTTTTTTTATATTTAGCCTTTTCAATATGATTCCATTTCCTAATGAATAGTTTTCTTGTTTTAATAAATAATTAAAGAAGTCATCAGCCTTTTAAAAATTTGTAAAATAAGACCTCAAATATGGGGACTCAAATCCAGTTATTTAATATCAACCACCCATCAAATCAGATGGTTGATTGAGGTTGATATTTGTATATCAATAGTATATAGACTGAAAAGAATACTTTATTGGATGCATATAAATGAATACATAGCCTCCTATATATAGGAGAGTCCAAAGAGCAATCTAATTTAATTTCAAATGTGGGACTAATACTAAGACTACTTTAACGCTCCCTCAAGCTAGTGCGTGGATATTGTCGAAACCAAGCTTACTCAAGAAAGTTTGAAAAAGCTTAGGAGGGAGAGCTTTAGTTAGGATATCGACAAGTTGTTCACCGGATCGAACATATGAAAAAGAAATAACTTTCTTCTTCCACTCATCACGAACGAAGTGACAGTCAACTTCGTTATTGATATGGGTTGGATGACGTGGCCCCTCCTGGGCCACAGGATCCTCCTCAAAAAGCGCGTGCCTCTAGATCATCCAGATCTGCCACGTCAGCGCTGGAAAACTGCCCGGGCCTCTGCCACGTCAGCCCGAAAACCGCCCAGGCCCTTGCCACGTCAGCTCTATACCGCTCGGGTTTCCACCACTTAACCCCCACGGGCAACCGGGTCCGGATCCGGCCCCAAACGGGTCCAGACCCGGTTGGCATCTTCTATAAATACCAGACCCCTACTCCTTTTCCAGGTAATCGATCTTTTCCCACCAAAATCCTAGTTACTGTTACTCTCTCTCAGTGACTGACTATATCGTCAGAGGGTCTGCCACCGGGACCAACCCCGGTGTTCCGAGACCGTCTGCAGGTACACGAGACCTCGGATCCGAGCCCCCCGATCGAGCCTAGCATCCAGTCTCCACCTCAACACCACCTACCTCTGTACCGTTCGTCCGACCGAGGGCCGCCTGCACAGGAGCTTCCTCCAATACAAATCGAGTAAGAACTCACACCTAGTGCATCCACACGCCTCCCAAAAACAAACCGCATCAGTTATGTTTTGTGCGCTCATGAAACACCAGATTTTCATAGATATGCATAGCAACTTTGTTATCACAGTAGAGAGGAACTGGAGATAATACTGGGATTGCCAAATCTCGAAGTGATTTGAGCCAAAAAACTTCAGAACCAAATGCCCAATGGCTCGGTATTCAGACTCTGCACTTGATTTGGCTACCACAGATTGTTCCTTACTTTTCCAAGATACAAGATTTCCACCGAAAAATACAAAATACCCACTTGAGCGTCTATCATCAACCGATCCTGCCCAGTCAGCATCAGAATATCCTCGTAAGGAAAGAGAATCACTAGGCCAGAAGAGAAGCCCTTGCCCCAGGGTTTTCTTAATGTAGCGAAGAATGTGAACCACTGCTTTCCAATGAGTAATGGTTGGTGCATGCATAAACTGGCTGACTTGACTAACTGCAAAGGTAATATTTGGCCTCGTCACTGAGAGATATATGAGTTTGCCAACCAACCGGTGATATCATTCGGGATTAGAAAACAATGCATCATTGGAGAATGAGGACAACTTAGTATTGGGATCCATAGGTGTGTCGCTGGGGCGACATCCCAACATTCCTGTCTCAGTAAGAATATCAAGAACATACTTTATTTGAGAAAGAAATATATCATCTTTTGTGCGAGCAACCTCAAAGCCAAGGAAATATTGAAGATCAAGATCCTTTGTCTGAAATGTTCAAGCTAACAGTTGCTTGATATTTGTAATACCTTGCGAATCACTGCTTATGATAATAATATCATCAACATAGACTAACAGAATAACAATGCATTTGCTTCCTTTCTTTGTCAAAAAAAAATGATCTGTCGTACTTCTTGAGAAACCATAAAAATACACAGTTTTGCCAAACTTTTCAAGCCAAGCTCGAGGAGACAATTTGAGGTCATAAAGAGAGTTTTTGAGCGAACATACAAGATTCTCCCTCTGTCGCTCAAAACCAAGAGGCTGGTGCACATACATCACTTCTTTCAAGTCTCCATGTAGAAAGGCATTCTTGACATCAAGCTGACGAAGAGGCCAAGAACAATTGGATGCACGAGAGATAAAAACACGAACATAAGTGAGTTTTGCAACTGGAGAGAAAGTCCCGGCGTAGTCAACCCCAAACTCCTGGGTATATTTTTTAGCGACAAGGCGAGCTTTGAGTCGTCCAACTGTGCCATCAGGATTGTGTTTAACGGTGAATACCCACATAACCAACTAGTTTACACCTACAGGGAGGCAAACCAAGGCAAACCAACTGCAACGTACCATTCTACTGAAGAGCCTACAATTCTTCTTTCATGGTTGCCGTCCAACCAGGGTTGCTTTAGTGCTTCCTGAACATTTTTAGGAATAGAAATGAAATCCAAAGAAGAGGTAAAGGCTCGAAAAGATCTGTTCAGTTTAGAAGAAGAAATAAACTGAGTAATAGGATAGTGAGCAAAAGGACGCTTTGTAATACCCCGCAAAATAGCACATGGCTATTTTTGCATGGTAATCTGTGCACGTCTGAGTATTGCACACGATTACATATTTTTCTAATAGTTATCAATTTTAATTGGGAGATTTCAGACATATGAGCTGTTATGAACCCGATGAGATAAACTCGGGATATCTCCTCGATTAAACTGTGGTTTTGTCCCGATTGTTCCGACCAAACAATTGTCGGGAGAAAATTATAATTTCTATAAAATATGTATTTTTTTATGGATTTTAAATTTATATATATTGGTCATTTTACAATTAAGCTAGTGCTTGAATTGAATGTGGATTGGAATTGTGCATAAGGGTTAGAATCGGGGTATGGTGACCTAGGGTTCCTTGACCTAACCTAGGGTTAGAAACCCTAGCATCATATGATCATAGCTTGATCTTGATGAGATCCAAGGGTGGAGGTATTTCACCATGAGAAGATTGACTCATGAAGATGGGAAGTTTCCTAGAGCTTTCCAAGGAAGTTTCCAAGAAACTCTCCAAGAGTTTCTAGAAGATTGGTTGGCACTTCATCTCACCCTACATCACCATCCACTCCATCTCCACCCTCCATCCCCACCATGGATTTCCGGACCATTTTCCCCCAAAACCCTAACTCCCCATTTCCTATAAGTATTCCACTCCATCTCTTCTCATTCACTTTCTTCTTGTTTTGGTTGCTTCAAAAAAAAAGAAAGAGAAGGAGAAGAAGAGAAAGGTGGAGTCATGAAGTATGGTAGTGGAGAAGGGGAAGCATAGTAGGGTTTGGCAAGTTTACAAAGCAAGGAGCAAGGAGCAAGGAAAGGAGAGGAGCAAGCTAAGCCTACAAGGAGTGTTCTTGCAACTTCATGCGGGTGATACTCTAACTCTAGTTTTGATTTCCTTTGTATATGTGAAATTTAGCATGTGAAAGTAGATGGGGAAATTTTGATCTTCATGTATGTGAATGACATGCTAAGAAGAAGATAGTGGTATGGTATGAACAACTCAATTCTATATGCTTTTTGTTTAGAAGCATGGTTGTGAGGGTAAGTTTGGGAATTTCTTTCTCCCAAACGATTTGGAATCTTGGGCTCAAACTTTGGGCCATTGTTCTTCTATGTATGTAGAGTATCCATGATTTTTTTCGTAATATTTGGATGCAATTTGATAGCCCAAACGTAGGACCAAAGTCAGGACAGAGAGCAGCCAAATTGCTGCTGCTGTGCAGAATTTGGCTGTCTTTCCGACCTTGTACCTCAGTGTAGGTTGGTAATTTTGAGCTGAAAATTTGTGTGGACTCTCTTGTATGTCTCTACAACAATATTCTTAAATTTCATAATTTTCCGAGGTCGTTTGATGCCTCAAAAAATTTGTAGAATGCGACTAGTCTAAAGGTGTTGGCTGAAGCTGTCTGTGTTTTGGACTGAGGTTTAAAAGGCCATAACTCCTTGTATGTTTATTATTTTGCTATGAAATTTTGGGAGTAGCTTGCAATATGAGTCTACTTGATGAATCTCAAATTTTAGAATTTTTTGAGGTCGTTTGATAAGATTTCAAGAATAAACCGTACACAGTGGCAAAAGCACCTGCTGAAAGAGCAGCTGGAAATTATGCAATGCTTGAGGAGTCGTAGATCATTGTGTGAAATGAATTTGAATGTGAATTTTGGACACAATGAAATGGTATGTGTGTAGATAGAGAATCTCAAATTTCATAAGCATTGTACTTAAGGTTGATTTATTATTGAATTTCGAAGTAGGCTATGTTCAGCCTAGTACAAGTGGTCTAGTCCGTGGAGATGGATATTCCTGGACTTATCTGTTAAGAATTTGGACAACTGGCCAACTAGAGATTTGCAGTAGGGAGTCATAGCTTTCTAACCCAATTGAAATTTTGTAATTCCAGTTTGTAGGTTGGAAGTTATGATTTTCCAAAGTTGGGATAGATTCGGCCTTGTCAAGAAAATGTTTGCTAAAGAAATCAACTTTCCCTTATTGTGCACCTGATGGAATTTGGTATCTTTGAAGACCTTAAGGATTGAATTTCAGGACGTATCCAACTAGGAAGTTGTAGTAGACACTCCCACCTTTCCATAGAACCCGGAATCAAGTAATTTCGATAACTGAGTAAACTTTTATGCTATCGGACAGGTGCAGCGAGTGCGAGAAGGAACATACTACTAAGAGTATATGAGGGTCATTGGGCGTCAAGACGATTGAATTTGAGGAAATGGTCAACCAGAGAGTTGTAGACTAGGGTCTTATTTTTCCAGAATTGGTGATATCAAGCAATTCTGACTTATGTACTAGAAGTTATGAACGTTGCGAGTTTAGCAACCTGTTGTCTAGATTGACTTCAAGCTTGAGTTAACTTGGGGACTTGAGCTCCTTAAGGAATGTGAGGGAGTCGTCCACTAGGGGATTGCGGTGGATCTCCCTACCCTTCTAGAAATTCTGAGTGTGTTAGTTTCCGATGAGCGTAGCTTGGGTTATAGCTACTGTTATTTCTTGAACTGTTTCATCGGACAATTGATGAGGAACCCTCTGCATACCACAGTGTGGTGATCATGAGCTATCGTGTTTTAATGATGTTTTTAGCATTTCATTTGGAACTTAGACAAGTTCCTGTGTTTAGTGCTCATGGTGGACATGAGTAAGTTGGGTTATAGCTCTGGTCGGTTTATGTTTGGTGTCTCGATGCCTGAGTCTGTCAACGTTCAGAATTGTTGGTTATGTGTGCGCTTACTTTTATTTAGATTTATATTGCTTCCTTGGGGCGCAGTTGGACTACCCGCTGAGGATCACGAGCCGGAATTATTTGGTCGCTGACCTGTGAAGGTATGGAAAATCAGTGATGTGATTCCCGTAATGATTGTTGTTTTGACAGACCGGATAGGCTCGACATTGTTGATCGACACCGAGTGTGATCAGGGTAACAACTTGTTTTCAGTAAACTGCATTAATTAGGTTTTCCTTTATTGCTTTCGCTCGAGTGAGTCCCTATAATCCAACTCGTTCTGAGAGTTAGCAGTAGGTGGTGATATTATGGTGTTGTCTCTTCCTGTCATTAGGGATACGTGCTGTTGTGCGTATCCTGCACTGTTGATTCCTGAAGTACCATGGTAAGAACGGAACGTCGATTTCCTGGTGGATAGGAGGTTTTAGACATTCGAGGCCGTCATATTCTATGTTGGTGGACACGAACGGATCATAATGGATCTTCTGCGCAATGGATATGCTGGGTGTATATCTGTAAGTTCGTCATAGCTTTCGAGGAGGGTCCGATGCAACAATTATTGGTGACAACGGGGTAGCGCCCCGAATTATGTCTTTTATTTATACCTCCTCAACCATGTCATACTATCAGGAACAGGAAGTAGACCGAATTAGAATGCATTGCATGGCGCATGGCGAGGGATTGAACCCTACATTCAGGAAGGCGAACTCCTTGGAAAGTATATAGTATGGGATGATTACATTTCCATCGAAGTTGATTTTGGGAAAGTATGTAGTATGGGATGCATACGTACCCAAACGAATCGCATTAGAGTAGGTGCAGGTGCATCGTGTGCATTCTTGTTTCGTGTATTAGATTAGACCATGTCCTGTTTTGGCCTGGAACGTATGTAGTATGGGATGCATGCGTATCCAGAGTTCCAAGGTTGCTTGTATTACAATAAGGCAGGTGATCAGTGCATTAGTTGTTAGACCATGGCATACACGAACACTAGGAAATTAGGATGCATGCTTCCTTTTTCATTCAAGATGGTTTGTGGTTGCCAGATTGGAGATCGTTGTTTTCTTATCAGCATTGCGTCAGTAGAATTACTGATGTACCCCACCTTTTAGGTACATGAATATCGGGTCACAAGTGCAGGAGAGCCCAAGATCAGCAAGGCATCCAAGAGGAATGGCAGTATACATGTCTACCATTCGAGCGGGTACAGAAATATCAAAGTCACGCAGTAGAAAGCTCAAGCCGAGGGGCAAGTCCCAGGGAGGCAGATAAACCACTCAGCAGGATTCGGCGACGGCCAATCGATCGCCAATTTGGAAGACAACCGATAGCTTTGCAAGAGGAGTCTGAGTGCATTTTTGTAATCAGTTGTAATAAGTTATGTATTTGTATTCCTTGTTCAAGGACAATTTGATATTGTAATTATTGATATAATAACTCTGATGGCAATAAAAGTGTTTAAATTTCCGTGTTATTTACTGTGTTGAGATGCATTTGAAGGCAAAGATCTTGATGATGTCACAGATGTCCGGTAATGGGGATCTGGGGCGTTACACGCTTAATCTTATGTTGGGCAATAGGTATATCATCTGAGTTAGGAAATAGGAAGATTACCGACAGAAGTTGTTAGCACTGGTTGAACAACAGAAGGTACTGCTTGGATGGTCGAGTCAGAACGAGGCTTACATCACCTGACATAAACCTGAAGTGGCGGAGTCGGGGGTGGTGGCGATGGTGATGATAGTGGCGGTGGTGGTGACGGTGTGGAAAATGGAGGTGGTGGTGGGAAATTAAAACTCAACAACAGCCCTTTGGTAAATTGGGAATTTTGGAAGAAATTTGGTCAAAAAAAAGTTTATGTTCAAAAAATGAAACATCAACCGAGGTAAACATTTTCTTTCGTGAAGGAAAATAGCAAAGATAACCTTTCGAAAAGCGCAAATATCCAAAAAAACACACATTTAGTAGCACGCGAGTCAAGTTTACCAGTGCCCAGTTGGAGGCTTTGAACAAAACAAGTGCAACCAAGAACACGAAGTGGTAGGGGAAATAAATCTTTAGATGGAAATACCAGTTAAAATGTGATTGATTTTGAAACATCAAAGAGTGAGCAGTGTTAAATAAATGTTGATTTTTGCGTTCTGCCACTCCATTTTGTTGAGTATATGCGCAAGAGATTTGGCGTATAATTCCATATTGAGAAAAGAATTGTTGAAAATCAGAACTCACATATTCTTTAGCATTGTCAAAACAAAAACATTTAAGAGTAGTACCAAATTGTGGGTTTATCTCAAAGAAAAATCCTTTAAAAACTGTAAACACTTCAGAACGATCTTTTAAGAGAAACAACCATGTCATATGAGAGATCATCAATAAACGTAACAAAATAACGATATTTATTAAATGTGGGAAAACCATGTTGATTCTTGATTTTGATGATTACAACACAACGCAAAGTTGTTGTGCTACCTTTCATATATTGCAGGTTGTATCAAAGTTTATCATGTATGATACACAAAGGCCTCAAAGTAAATTGATCAAGCAAGTTCTAAAGCTGAAGAATGATCAAGCAAAGCTTCATACAAAGACAATGGCTAAAGCTTCTATCAACACTAAAGACTCAAATCACGACCAAAGTTTCAATGTCTTATATGTTGTGTCTTGTAAAAACAAATGTAATCTTCTTTTGTTGAGTCTTAGATTGATGTAAAAGCCTTGTCACACACACACACTCACATATAACTTTATAACTGTGTGGTTTTCAAAAATAAAGGTCAAACCAGTTTAAACTAGGTCAGCTGTTGAGTACCAATCGACTGCCATTAAGGACTGGTCGACTGTACCTGTACAAAACTGTCTGAGCTTCTTCAAACTCTGGCCAGTCGACTCATAACGGCAACCCAGTCGACTATTCAAGCCGTTTTGACAGATTTCTGATTTCAAATTTTGTTTTTTCGAATTCAAAAGATTTATTTCCGTTGGTTGACAGTTGGTACAACTGCTTCTCAACGTCCAGTGATTCTAACTCTATAAATAGAGTGTAGAAATCACTTGGAAAAAGATTACTCTCTTTTATAAGCTTTCAAGTCTTTATTTTCAACAAGAGAACAAGAGTCAAAAGCTTTCAAATCCTCTAAGTTTTTTGGTTCTCTGTTTTCAGTCCAATATAACATTGAGTTCGTTTTGGACTGATTTCAGAAGTGACCTACTAGCCTCCATACACAAATCACAATCACAACAAGGTTATAGGTTGATTGTAACTCTTTCATTGTTCTTTCTTTCACTCTCGGTTGTGAGAGTGGTCCTCTCGGTTGGAGAGTAGGGCTCTTGGTTGCAGAGTCAGTTTTCACTCTCGGTTGTGAGAGTGATTCCTCTCGGTTGGAGAGTAGGACTCTAGGGTATAGAGTCAGGTTTTCACTCTTGGTGGAAGAGTGGGTTGCTCTCTAGCGGTGAGAGAGGACTACGAGTTAGACAATGTTGTTGTCTAACGTTGTAGGGTATTCTTGTACATTTTTTCAAGAATAGTGAAAAATCTCAAGTGGGTTGCTTGGGGACTGGATGTAGGTCGGGAGGACCGAACCAAGATACATCATGTGTACTCTGTGATTGGAATTTCTGTGGTTGTATCTCTTGAACCTTTTATTACTTGCATTTCAATTCTCTCAAAACCGTTCTGGTAAGTCGACTGTATTCCCATCTTAAGTCGACTGATCAGACTGGTATTACAATCTTCTCAGAAACTTTTCTGGCAAGTCGAGTGCCTTTTTGTATTAAGTCGACTTATCATATTAGTATCAAAATACTCTTCTACTCTGACGCCTCAGTCGACTAAACTTCCTTTTACAGTCGACTGAACAGAAGATAATTTTTAATTCCGCAATTAATTTTTTATAAAACACTATTCACCCTCCTCTAGTGTTTCTTGCCTTGCCTACAGGATCCAACAACCAATAGGTCCACAAACATTAAAATGCACTAAATCAAATAAATGTTCACTACGTTTATTGACGCGTCGTGGGTAAGGAACTCGATGATGTTTTACCTAGCTCACAAAACTCACAAGATAACTGAAAAGAAGACTCACAACCAGAAACTAAATGCTTGATTAGGAAGGGGGGATGCCTTAGTCGTCGGTGCCACAATACAGGATCAGTATAAGAACAAAAAGTCGAGACTGGGGAATCCAAGATGTATAACCCTTGTTGTTCACGACCGGTGTCAATCACCTTTCTCTTCGTAATATCCTGAAATACACAGTGAGAAGAAAAAAATATTACTGAACAGTTTAAATCCTTTGAAATTTTAGGAACTGATAACAGACTATTAGAAAATGTACGAACACGCAAAACAGATGTAAGAGAGAGATCTGGAGAAAGGGAGGTATCGCTCTTCCCTTCAACAGGGACATGAGATCCATCAGCAATACGCACATGATAATTGGAAAGTAAAGAGAAAGAAGAAAGCGGTAAAGGAGACATGTTCAGGAGCACCTGAATCGGTAATCCAATGATGTGAAGAAACATGATAAGCAATACCTGAGTGAAACGAATTACCAGAGGAGACAGCAAATTGTGAAATGCCTGATACTCTTCAGCAGAGAGGGTATCCTAGGAGGAGGTTGGCACATCCGTTGGAGCAGTAGTGGAAGAAGAAGACTCCACAGTGGAAGACTGATGAGCAGCAGGAGGACGACCAATGTGTTTCCAACATGTCGCATACTCGTGAGACCAGCCTTGACAATAGGTACAATACTTAGTGTTGTGATGATTGTCACCACGGCCACAACCACGATCACTACAGCCTCGTGAAGAATAAGAACCACGACCACTGGAGGATGAAAGAAACTGCTGTGAGGGATCAGAAGAACCATGGCCACGGCCAGAGACGAGTGCAGACAGTGCTGGGGTTTCAATAAGGGCATGAGGGGGTACTCATGGTAGCTGAACAAGGAGATCACGTAGAGAGAAACTGGTGTTGGTGGTGAGGATATCAAAGCAAACACCTTCAAGATATAGGCGAATATTGCCCAAGACAAGAATGGCAAGAAGAGCCTCACGTTGTTGCTGTTGGACAGCGAAATTGGCAGAGTATAGGTAATAGATCTTCCATTCTTCTAAGAACCGATTGAAGCGGGATAGATAGGCATGAATGTCGTCACCTTGTTTGGTTTCAATGGCATCACGAAAGATATCATACAGGCAATGCATGTTAGAAGAGGAGTACATGTTATGAAGGGTATTCCAGATCTCTTTAGCTGTGTCGAGGAAAGTGATGGAGGTATAAATGCCTCGGTCCATATAATTGATCATCATATTGACAATCAAGTCATCATCACGATCTCATACTTTGAATGTGGGATCTGTAGGCACGGGAGCTGGGTCAGTAAGGTGATGGTACATCTCGCATCCTTTGAGGAAACGCATGACAGAACGGGAGCATGTCATGAAGTTGCTGCGACCAAAGAGGTTCTCGGTGGTCATGCGTTCGGCCTTCAAAAAAGGAGAATCGATCGTCGGCTGAAGAGAGGGAGTCGCCATCGGAGGAGAGGTCACCGTTGAATTATCGGAGGTTGTCATAGGAGCAGATCTAGATTAGATCTGAAGGAGAAAACAGGTAAGAGGGATAGATTATGATTGGAGAGGGCATCAAACACGAGCACACATTCCAGAACAGTGCAGACCACAGGGCTGCATTTTTTCGACTTTTTTTCTGCGGCTTTTTTTTGCAAACAAACAAGAGAAGGGACGGGGGTCAAGAGAAGCCGGTAGGGTGTAGTAGAGAAGAAGCGCTAGGTTCAAGGGGTATCGGGTTGCAGGAAGAGAGCGTGGAGACGGCCGGTGATGGGTTGCGGGTGCAGTCGGTGTGCAGGCATCGGGAGTAGAGGTTGCATGTGTAGTGGGTGTGCGGGAGTAGAGGTTGCAGGTATATTGACAATCAAGTGATCATCACGATCTTATATTTTGAATGTGGGATCTGTAGGCACGGGAGCTAGGTCAGTAAGGTGATGGTACATCTCGCACCCTTTGAGGAAACGCATGACAGAACGGGAGCATGTCATGAAGTTGCTGCGACCAAAGAGGTTCTCGGTGGTCATGCGTTCGGCCTTCAAAAGAGGAGGAGAATTGGTCGTTGGCTGAAGAGAGGGAGTCGCCATCGGAGAGGGAGAGGTCTAGATTAGATCTGAAGGAGAAAACAGGTAAGAGGGATAGATGATGATTGGAGAGGGCATCAAACACGAGCACACATTCCAGAACTATGCAGACCACAGGGCTGCATTTTTTTCGACTTTTTTCGACTTTTTTTTCCTTTTTAACATTTTTTCGACTTTTTTTTCCTTTTTTTTCTTCGGCTTTTTTTTTCAAACAAACAAGAAGAGAGGGGACGGGTCAAGAGAAGCCGGTAGGGTGTAGTAAAGAAGAGGCGCTAGGTTCAGGGGGGTATCGGGTTGCGGGAAGAGAGCGTGGAGACGGCCAGTGATGGGTTGCGGGTGCAGTCGGTGTGCAGGCATCAGGAGTAGAGGTTGCAGGTGTAGTGGGTGTGCGGGAGTAGGGGTTGCGGACGGTTGCGGGAGGCGTCGGGAGTAGAGGTTGCGGGAGGTTGGAGAGGGCAAAAGGCAATGGAAATGGGAGGATGAGGAAAGGGCGACGATGGGCAGGAGCAGGAGCAGCAGTGACGGTGAGTAAGGTTAGGGTTTTAGAGGGCATAAGTGGCAGCTGCGTGGAGAGAGGATGGCGGCGGCTTGTAGGGAGATTAGGGTTAGGGTTTTTTATGGTGGCTACTTGTAGAGGAAGGAGAAGAAGCAGAGAGATGAAGAGTGTTGGGGTTCTTTTTTTGAGACTAAGAGAGAAACCTTATTTTTGTGAAAAAAATTTCTGTATTTTTTCCAGCTTTGATACCCCATGTAAATCAATAGTATAGGATGCATATAAATGAATATATATAGAAGAGTCCAAAGAGCTATCCACATTTATTTCAGATGTGGGACTAATACTAAGACTACTTTAACAATCCTGAAACACACAATGAGAAGGAAAAATAATGTCACTGAACAGTTTAAATTTTTGCAAAGTTTAGAAACTGATAATAAGCTATTACGAAAGTTAAGAATACGCAAAACCGATTTAAGATGAATGTCCGGAGAAAGAGAGAAATCTCCCACCCCTTCAACAGGGATAGGTGAGCCGTCAGCAATACGCACATGATAATTTGGAAGCAAAGAATATGAAGAAAGCATTAAAGGGAACATATGTTCAGATTCACCAGGATTAATGATCCATTGATGTGAGAAAACATGACAAGCATTACCCGAGTGAACAGAGTTACCAGAAGGGGAGGGCATCATGTTGCAGAAGTTCTGATACTCTTCAGCAGAGATAATAGATTGGGAGAAGGTTAACTCATCCGTAGGAGCAGCAGTGGAAAGAGAAGGTTCCAGTAGCAGTGGAAGGTGAAGGTTTCACAGTTGGAGGAGATGAGGTCATCATTGGAGCAGATCTAGATTAGATATGAAGGAGAAGATGTATATGAAAGAGAGCTGGTGATTGGACAGGAAATCACACATTATCACGGATTACAGAGCAGCGTGCATTACGAGACATCTGCCTTTTTTTGACTTTTTTTGGAATTTGGATTATACACAATCATAGGGCGGTGGCAGCTAGCAGCATCATTGGCGGTGGAAGTGGCGATGTCGGGCGTGGGCTTCGTCGGGAAGTGGAGGTGAGCAGGAGGAAGCGGAATCGGTCGGGGTTGTAGGCGGGAGGAAGCAGTGGGAGGGTTAAGGAGAAGGATCGGGAATGGGCGGGAGCAGAGGGGCTTCGATGGGTTGCAAGTACAGATGGCGTCATCGGGAAGTGGAGTGTAGCTGCAGGTGTCAGGCGGAGTATGAGAAGCGGGAGGTGGCTGGAGTGAAGGAGCGGGAGGCAGGAGAGTTTTAGGGTTAGGGTTTTAGGTTTGGAGGAATAAGAAACAGGAAAGAGGAAGAAGAAGAAGCAGATGCTGCTAACTTTTTTCTTTTTCTTTTTTTTTTTTCCTTTCTTTTTTCTTTTCTTTTTTAGAAAGAAACCCCTATTTTTTGTAGAAAATTGTTTTGTATACTTTTCGGACTCTGATATCATGTTAATTTATGATATAGAGACAGAAAAGAATACTTTATTGAATTATCCCCGAGTACAATGCATCCTATTAATAGGAGAGGAAAAAAGATTGAAGTAATACAATTTTCAATATGGGACTAAACTAAATACTACTTCAACAACATTTATAAAGGCAATTAACCACAGGCAAAAACTAAATCTTCTATTTTACTTAAGAATAAGTAAAAAATAAATTAAGATTGAGATCTTTGAGGAATTAATGAGAAGTATAAACTCACAAATCTCGTAACAATGTACAATTTCCTAGCTCAGGGGGGATTGTTCCATACAAGCTGTTTCCAAGTAGAGATCTAGAGCAAGCAAAGATAAAACGGAACCATTAGAAGCGAAACCCTTCAATATAAATGACACAAAATTTATAAATTTCATCCAAGACTACTCACAGTTGCTTTAACTGATTCAGCTTTCCAATTTCTGGTGCTATAGACCCAACTAATCTGTGATTCCCAAGGTCCCTAAAAACAATAGAGCAATAAAAAAGTAAGATGGCAACCAATTCTATGATCTGTATCTATTTAAAAATGAACAAGTAAACTATAAAACATCTGAAATTTGTAGTAGAATGTCCTCGTAGATAAATCAAAATGTATTAATTGCATTTACATGCATATCTCCAAGTTTGCTACCATCCATTATTGCTAAACATTGTGAAATAACTAATTTTGTAAAAAGGGCGAATAAAATATGTCATCATCTGCAAATAATCGGCAATAAAGGTTAACGTATCTCTAAATAGACTAAATTACAAGTGTCAAAATGGTTGGAAATGTAGGCAGTGTACAAATGGGGTGGAACACTATAAATTTTGGGAAGGGGAAGCATCCTGGATATCAACAAATTTAGTTTTGAGAACAGAGATACAAGAACTATCAAGGTAGAAGCTCCCCGTGCCCTATTTAACATGTCACACCAGCTTTAAAGTCTAAAGCATATCCTGTTATATGTATCAAGTATATAAAGCAACAAGAACAGCAGCTAAAGCTTGTATCCAAAAAATAAAACACACCTTACTAACAATATAATACAAGCTAATATGGGTCAAAAATGTTCCAACTGGAAGGGGAAAGTAACTTGTTTACTCGATGACAATCTCCGTATTCAAGAGTAATAGCTTTTCAACTATATATATAACTTTACCACCTCCAAGAAACCTGATTCTATAATATATTTAGATGATCTTAACAAAAAATTTAATCAAAGTCTTATTCAGTTTTTGTATAATATATATTCCACAAGCAACAATTTCTGTGCCTGGTCAGTGCTTCAAAAAGATATTAAGAAATAGAAATGCAACTTTAAGTTATGTTAAAGTAGTCTCAGATCTGAAATAGACATAGATTGCACTTTGTACTCTCCTATATATAGGAAGCAATGTATTCAGTTATCAGTATCCAATAAAGTATTCTTTTCTATCTCTATACTATACTTCAACATAGTATTAGAGCCCGAAAAGTATACATAGAAAAATTTCACAAAAATTAGGGTTTTCTTTTTCTCTTTATGTCTGGAAAAAAACTACCTACTCCTTCTCCTTCTTCTTCCTCCCTGTCTTCAAACCCAAAACCATAACCCTAATCCTCCCCTCTTCGACCTCCTTCCGCCTCCCAACGACACAACAACCAACGACTCCTACCTCCTCTACCCAACAGCCGTCCTCCAATCCCACTCCTGATCCTGCTGCTACCACCCGCAGCCTCCCCAGCCACCATCACTGCTGAACACGCTCCCGCTCCCGCTATTTCCCCCCTCCCTTCCCTCCACACCGTCGCCCCCCTCTCTGCCAGCCGACGGCCTCATCTCCTCTCCAAACCCTAACCCTACTCCACAACTCGAACCTGAACCCGCAACTCTCTGCACCCGATACTCGAAACCCGTAACCTGCTCCCTTTTCCTGTTTTTCCCAAAAAAATCGAAAAATATCTGATGCCTCATAAGCGCACTGTTCTATAATACTTACCAGTTTTTTATGTCATCTTCAATCACCATCTATCATCTTCACCCGCTTTCTCCTTCATATTTGCTCCTATGACGACCTCTAATACTTAAACGACGACCTCTCCTCCACCAATGGCAACTCTCCTCTAACAGTGATTGATTCTCCTTCTCTATTGAAAGTCAGACGCATGACCACCGAAAATCTCTCCAGTCACAACAACTTCATGACATGATCCCGTTCTATCAAGCGGTTCCTCAAAGGGCACGAGATGTACCATCACCTCACTGAACCAGCTCTCCTGCCTACATATGCCACATTCAAAGTATGGGATCGCGATGATAACTTGATTGTCAATATGATGACCAATTGCATGGACCGGGGACATTCACAGCTCCATTATTTTCCTCGGCACAGCCAAAGAGATCTAAGATACCCTTCGTCACATGTACTCCTCCAACAACATGCAGCGCATGTATGACATCTTTCGCGATGCGATCGAGATCAAACAAGGTGACAACATTCATGCTTATCTCTCCTGTTTTAATCAGTTCTTAGAAGAATGAAAAATCTATCACTCATACTCTGTCGATTTCGTTGTCCAGCAACAGCAACGTAAGGCCCTTTTGGCCGTTTTGTCTTGAATAATATTCGTCCATATCTTGAAGGTGTTCATTCTCATATCCTTACCACCAACGTCAGTCCCTCTCTACATGATCTCCATGTTCAGCTGCCACGAGAACCCCCTCCTACTCTTATTGAACTCCAACACCATTTGCACTCGTCTCTGGCAATGATCATGCTTTTTCTGATCACTCGCGGCAGTTCTTATTCTTCATGGGGCCGTACTGATCGTGGTCGTGACCGTGCTGACAGTCATCGAAACACTAAGTATTGAATCTATTGTCAGAGCAGGTCTCATGAGTATGCGATATGTTGGAAACGCCTTGGTCGTCCTGCTGCTCTTCAATCTTCCACTGTAGAATCTTCTTCTTCCATTATTACTCCTACAGATGTGCCAACCTCCTCCCCGTATACCCACTCTACCGCAATATGTTATCTCATCATCCTGGTAATTTTGTTCACTCGGGTACTATTTGTCATGTTTCTTCACATCAATGGATTATTGACTCAAGTGCTTCTGAACATGTCTCCTTTACCGCTTTCTTCATTTTTGCTTTCCAATTATCATGTGTGCATTGCTAATGGATATTATGTCCCTACTGAAGGGAATGGCGATATCTCCCTTTCTCCAGATCTCTCTCTCACATCTGTTTTACGTATTCCTACATTTTCTAATAGCCTACTATCGGTTCCTAAAATTTCTAAGGATTTAAACTGTTCAGTAACATTTTTTTATTCTCACTAGGATACTAGAACGAAGAAGTAGATTGGCACCAGTCGTAAACAACATGAGTTATACATCTTGGATTCTCCAGTCTCGGCGTTTCATTCATCTACTGATCCCGTATTGTAGCACCGGCAACTAGGGCATCCATCCTTTACTACTCTCAAGCACTTATTCTGGTAGTGAGTCTTTTTTTCAGTTATCTTGTGAGTCATGTGAGTTAAGTAAACATCAATGAGTTCCCTACCCAGGACGCGTCAGAAAACGTAATGAACATTTTCTTGATTTAGTGCATTCTTATGTTTGGGGGCCTATTGGTTTTTCCACATTTAATAAATATTGTTTTTTTATTATGTTTATTGATGATTTCTCTCGCATGACATGGTTGTTTCTCTTGAAAGATCATTCTGAAGTGTTTAAAGTTTTTCAAGAATTTTTCTTTGATATACACCACAATTTGGCACAACTCATTAATGTTTTCATTCTGATAATGCTAAAGAATATGTGAGTTCTGATTTTCAACAATTCTTTTCTCAACATGGAATAATACACAAAACCTCTTGCGCATATACTTCTCAACAAAAAGTGGCAGAACACAAAAATTAAAATTTACTTAGCATTGCTCGCTCTCTAATATTTGAAATGAACGTCCCAAAGTTTTATTGAATTTTGTGGTTCTCACTGCCTATTTTCTTATTAATTGTATGTCTACTCCTATTCTTCAAAATCAATCACCGGTATTTCTATCTAAAGATCCATTTTCACTACCACCTCGTGTTTTTTGTTACACGTGTTTTGTTCAAAATCTCCACCCAAACATTGATAAATTTGATCCGTGTGGTACTAAATGTGTATTTTTTAGATATTTGCGTTTTTCAAAAAGTTATCTTTGCTAATGCACTTCACGGAAGAAAATGTTTACCTCGGCAGGTATTTCATTTTTTAGACAAATATTTTTTTGAACAAACTTCTTTCAAAACTCCCGATTTACCGAGATTTGTTGTTGAGTCTTGATTTTCCACCACCACCACCACCGCTTCCACCAACACCACCACCACCACCACTACCATCACCATCACCTCCACTACCGTCTCCGCCACTTCGGGTTTATGTAAGAAAACGCAAGCCACATTCCGACTCGACCATCCACGATGTACTCACTGTTGTTCAATGAGGGCCAACCACTTCTGTCGGTAATATTCCTAACATTGATGATTTACCTATCAATCTACGTAAGGCTCCATGTTCTTATGCTCACTATGATATTGCCAAGTTTGTTTATTCTTCTAAACTGAACAGATCTTTTCGAGCATTTACATCTTCCTTTGATTACATCTCTATTCCTCAAAATGTTAAGGAAATCCTCAAGCACCCTGGTTGGATGGTAACCATGAAAGAGAAATTGCATACTCTTCAGCAGAATGGTACTTGATAGTTGGTTTGCCTCCCTGTAGGGAATAAGACTATTGGTTGTAAATGGGTATTCACAGTCAAACACAATCTTGATGGCACAGTTGAACGACTCAAAGCTCGTCTTTTCACTAAATGATATACACAAGAATTTTAGGTTGATTATGCAAAGACCTTTTCTCCAGTTGCGAAACTCACATCTGTTTGATTTCAACTCTCTTGCATCAAATTGTTCCTGACCCCTTCATCAGCTTGATGTCAAAAATGCATTCCTGATTGACGACTTGAAATAGGTGGTGTATATGCAGTAACCTCCTGATTTTGAAAAACAGAGGAAGAATCTTCTATGTTCGCTCAAAAAGTATCTTTATGGACTCAAACAGCCTCCTCAGATTTGGTTTGAAAAGTTCGACAAAGCCGTGTACTCTTATGGGTTCTCTAGAAGTAAGACAGATCATTCTCTCTTCACAAAGAAATGAACCAAAAGCATTATTATTCTGTTAGTAACACAACTATGAATATCAATATTAAGATGTCCTCCAATGATGCATTATTTTCTGACCTAGTTAGATATCACAGGCTAGTTGGCAAACTCATATATCTTTTAGTGACTGTCAGATATTGCCTTTGTAGTTAGTTGAGTCAGTCAGTTTATGTATGCACCAACCATCACTCATTGGGAAGCAGCGGTTCACATTCTTCACTATCTTAAGAAAGTCTCAGGACAAGGACTTCTCTTCAGACCTAGTGATTATCTTTCCTTACAAGGATATTCTGATACTGACTAGGCAGGATCAGTTGATGATAGGTGCTTAACTAGTGAGTACTTTGTATTCTTTGAAAGAAATCTAGTATCATGAAAAAGTAAGAAGCAACCTATGGTAGCCAAATCAAGTACAGAGTCTGAATACCGAACCAGTGGGCATTTAATTTTTAAAATTTTATGGCTCACATCTCTTCTTCGAGACTTAGCAATCTCATTGTTATCTCCAGTTCCTTAATACTGTGACAACAAAGCTACTATGCATATTTCTGAAAATCCGGTGTTTTATGAGCGCACAAACCATATCGAATTTGATTGTCACTTCGTTCGAGATGAGTGGGAGAAGGTGATTTCTTTTTCATATATCCAGTTCGGTAAACAACTTGCAGATATTCTAACTAAAGTACTACCTCATAAGCTTATTCAAACTTTCTTGAGCAAGCTTGGCTTCGACACACACCAGCTTGAGGGAGAGTGTTACAGTAGTCTTAATATTAGTCTCACATCTGAAATAGATTTAGATTGCTCTTTCCTATATATAAGAGACAAATGTATTCAGTTATCAGTATGTAATAAAGTATGATTTTCTGTCTTTATACTATACTTCAACAAGTTTAAAATGCGCATCAAGTATAAAATGCAAGACACTGTAAAGTAAGCATTAAACGAGGCTCCAAAGAAAAGTATAAAGGTCATGACAAGTTGTCTTAACAATAAGTAAAATATCTAATATTAAGCTTTCTCCTTTCTTACAGATAAATTACTCTTTTTGTATGTGCATCACATGTCACTCCTTTCCAATTACACGGATCAGGATCTTCTTGTCTCCAATGGAGAAGGATACCATCTGAACCAATAATAGATGTCTTGAAACTAAGAAGTGCCTCACCTACAATAAACAAAATAATATATCAAATGGACGGTGATCAAAGAATATAATGATGGCAACTACTGAATGAAAGTTCCATTTGACATGGCCTTACCATCTGCACTTAGAGTACAACTCATTTCCATAGCAAAATGAAGAAACATTATAGAAGAAAAAAGTATCTTTCGACAATTCAGCAAAAATGAACCCATTAGGATGTTTGTCGAACATAATAAAATTGCAGTCAACCATCTGGGAAGCTCTTCAAGTGGGGCATCGCGTTAACTATATCTGCAAGAGCCCCAAAAAAATCATATTTTTATATTTCAATGGAAAAAAAAGGGCAGCCAACCATGGTGCTTTTCTGTTATTATATGGTCAATATATAAACATTATAGATTTAAATATTAAAACTAGTCAGATCATTACAGGCTTTAAATATAAACAATTTAAAATAAATAAAGGTGCAAGCAAACAAAAGCATTTCATTTCTGCATTAGCAAAGAGACAAATTAGTAAATAAAATACCAATTAAAAGCTAATGGCAAGTTTAGTTGGAGCACAAGCATGAAGGTTCTTTAACTGACACTATTCACTATTCAGCAACTGAAAAATAGATTCCTGACAATAATAACATGTTCAATGATGAGCTAAGCCAAAACATCAAAACTGCCATATGTAAATAGTCTAATGCCAAGCTCTCCATTGCCGGAAAATAACATATTACCCAGATCATGTATTTGAGAACAAATAGCTCACTCCCATATCCCAATGCAAAAAACAAAACAAAAACAAAAAAAAATATAAAATGGCATGACAAAGCCAGGACGAAAAAACTACTTGTGTCCATCACGGAAAACAATAAACTTGCAAAGATGAATACCCAATGACACCACTCACAAGGCATAAGAGAGTACTACGGAAAAAGAACTCAGATGCATATCTTCGAGAAATTCCCACATTCGTTCAAGTGTTAAACTTAGAACACCAGTTTCCTAGGCTTACAGCCAAGCATTTAGAACTTAGCATGCACGCAGTAGACAGACCAACATAGCATGGCATAATGCAACACAACGCACTTGACCGAAAATATTCTGAAAGACTACACTGAAACAGCCAGTGTTGTGTTTAATATATGTGTCCGAAATTACGCCAAGGCCTTAAGTAATTGCACAAAATAAAAAATACCAAGCATTTTGTCTGCATTTGGCGGCTTCCTTCAGGAAGACAAAGGGTTTTTGAAACATTGACTACGACGAGATGAACCTTCAAATTCCCATAATAAAAGGCCACAAATTCTCTCATAACTGGAACAAAAATATAGTGGCATATCTATTCTCCAACCCCTTTCAAAAGCAATGCGACATCAAAAAATGTTAATTTCTATAACTAATCATTTAATCCACAAACCCTCTTCTAAAGCAGACTAGTAAATTATCAAGAATCCTCCTTTTCCTTCTTGAAACTAAGGAATTGAGGCCCCAAAAACAGTCGCAACCATCACAATGCAATAATCACATCAAATAACACGAAATTGCAGCAAATGCAAGCACCCCTAAAAATTCCAAACACTTCCCAGCTTCAAAGCTGTAACTTTGCAGAAAGAGACCCAAAAAAAGGTATACCTGGATCCGATTCCAATGAGTTGGGGTTGCTGGTGGAAGAAGCAGCGAGATCGAAACCCTAGAATTGCGAGAATTGAATACGAGGACAGAGAAGGAAACCCTAGATTTGCGTGTTGCGAGATTTGGAATTGGTGAGATGAAGAGGAGAGGGAATTGAAGGGAGTGGAGGAGTTGAGTGTCGACTCCTCGTTGGTTTGGACTTTGGACCTTGGACCTTGGACCAATGGAATTAATTAAGATTCTTTTATTTTTCCCTTTTTTTCTTGCTTCTTTTTTTAGAGGGGGAATAATAATAATAATAATAAATTATGAAAGAGCCGTGGCTGTCCGAAGCTTGTGACAGGAACGGCTGAGCTGTCACACGGGATTTTTGCGAATTTGTGTCGTATCCACACAACGGTTAAAAATTAATCTGTACTCATGGTTATCAATAAGAAATTTTGAAAATGTTTCAGCTAGACAAAGAATATTCCCTCCATTTTAAAATTTAAATTATTTAAGAAATGTACGCTTTTAATTAAAATAGTTCAGTGAGGTGTGCTGTATAAAAAGAATAGTTGAAGGGATTTTTTTTTTTCAAATTTAGCCTGATTTCGAGAAGGATGACTAAGTTGGAGGAGGAGGAGCTGAGAGAGAGAGAATGAGAGATGAGTTGGATTTTTTTCTTGTTTTCACAAGCATTTAATATAGAAGATGAGCGGGTACTAATTTAATATATCAAAGTGTCATATTAGAGCATCTGTAGTCGTTTGCCAAATATCGATAAAATGGATATTTGGCAAACGAACGTGCTGCACTCGTTTGCCAAATATCCATTTTATCGATAAATCGCTACAGTCGATTGCTATAAATGAGAATCGATATAGCTTTTATCGATAACTGAGGGACGGCGTTGAAGTGTCGTCCCACGAAAAAAAATATTTTTTTATTCGTCGGACGGCACTTCAAGTGCCATCCGTTTGGAAAATATTTAATTTCCCGCATTAATTATCGCAAAAAAAGCTGGCCGCTCCCGAAATCCTCGGACGGCACTTGAAGTGCCGTCCGGAGTTTTTTGTATTTTTTAATTTTTTTTTGCAATTTTTGAAAATATTTTTGCAATTTTTTAATTTTTTTTGCAATTTCTGAAATGTTTTCGTAATTTTTTGAAAATTTTTTGTAATTAATGAATTGTTTTTGTAATTTCCGAAAAAAGGAAGATGACAAAAAGATGGCAACTGGGCTCTTGGACGACACTTCATGTGCCGTCTGTCCCACATGCTTTGAATTTTTTATTTTTTTTTTCTTCTCCGACGGCATTTCATGTGCCGTCCGTTCTTGAAGATCAAAAATTTATTATTTTTTTAATTTTTTTCCACTCCGACGGCACTTCAAGTGTCGTCGCTTAATATTTTATTATAAATTGCTATAAAATAGCTTTGCACGAGTGCAGCAAAATTGAGAATCCTATTTCTATTTATCCATATATGGATATTTTGACAGTAAACGACTACAGATGCTCTTAGTATGCTGCATAAGTTTGAGTACAAATATATATACAGAAATGTGAGTATAATTAACATTAGAGCATCCATAGCCGTTTGCTAAAAACTCAAAAAACCCATTTTTTAACAATGATATCTCCATTATCGTTCGCTAAAAATCTACTTTTTAGAACAGTAATGAATAGTGAACTTCTAAATATAGCAGCATATTTTAGCAATCGCCAAAATATAGAAGACGAAAAAAGAACTTCCCTTTCTGAATTTTTTAATATATTTTTTTTTCAAAAAATTACTAAAATGACATCAAAATATTTACAAAAATACCATTTAAATAAAAAAAATTCAAAAATAAAATAAAATAAATGCACAGACGGAATATGTTATTCCGTCCAGTAACTTTCCCTCAATTTTTTTTCACAATTTACCAAAATATCATCCTTATATTTACGAAATTGCCATTTCATCAATTTAAAATTTTAAAAATATGTCTGATATGGCTAAAAATAGGGTTAAATCGGAACCGTCCAAATAGGGCACGAATCTTAAAGCTCGGGGGTAAAATGGTAATTTCACCTACAAACAGGTCTGAAGTGGGAACTGGGCCTTTCTCCAATGGCCCAATAACCCATAAACGGGCCAATCTTACTGGGTGCGGATCCCAATCCGCAAGAACCCTAGTCCAGCTGGATAGGAAAATTAGGGTTTATGATTGCTCTCAATTAACGGTCCTGATCGCTTCTATCTATCCACTGGGAAGTAGGGATTTGATCTTATCCCGAAACTGGTTCCTAAGGCGGCTATAAATACCTCCATCCCCCACTGTTACCAGGTAATCAATCTTTTGCCAACCAAAGCTCTTTCATAATCTTTCTGATTACTGACAAGAGCGCGGAGGGTGCGTCGCTGGAATCAACCCCGGTGATTCGCACTTTTTGCAGGTCAACGGCGGGAGATCACGGTCAAACTCCGGCGAAGAGGTATTTAGGTTTGACTATTCAACTTCCCTCGAATCCACAAATCTATCTGTTTGCCCCCACACCGATTTCAGCGGCAACAATGTCAAACGGAAGATCATCTTCCGTCTGGCAATTTTTTTTTATAAAAAAACAAAAAAATTCACAAATGAGAATGTTCTTCCGTCTGTCAATTTTTTATATTAAAAAAATTAAAAAAACGTCAGGCGGAGGATGTTCTTCCGTCTAAATATTTTATTAGTATTTTTTTGTCAAAATTTGGCTCAAACGATAGTTGGGGAACTCTTTTCATTGTTATTTTCGTTTGCCAAATACCCATTGTTACCGCTGATTTTGGTGTGGGGGTAAACAGATAGAATTTGTGGATCCGAGGAAAACCTGAACAGCTTACTCAGCCTACTTGCTCCCGCCGCTACCTGCAAGGAAGTGCGAAACACCGGGGTTGATTCCGGCGACGCACCCTCCGACGCTCTTGTCAGTAATCAGCTAAAGATTAAGAAAGTGCTTAAGGTGGTGAAGAAGTGATTAACCTGGTCTCGGTGGTAGAGGGGTTGTACTTATAGTCGCCTTTGGAACGATTTGGGGCCTAATTTCCTGCCTAACAAATAGGAGAAAAATCCTCCTATTCTGTTTTGGGAGGTTAGGCCTTGATTCCCTGGTGAGAGCTAATCAGGTTTATTGATTTGACCAAATCAGTGGCCTGATTCTCTTCTTGGTGGATTGGGCTTGTATCGGGTCGGGACCCATACCCAATTGAAGTGGATCTATTCGCGGGTGGTTGGTTCTGTGAGAAGGAGGCCCAATACCCGTTTTGGATCCATCTGTATGTGAAATTACCTTTTTACCCCCGTGCTTCAGGATTCGTGCTCGGTCTGGACGGTCCTGATTTAACCCCAATTTTAGCCATATCACGAGCCCCCCACTCCTAAAGACTGAGTGTGATCAGACTTTGAGGAGTAGTTTAGCTGTTTTAGTGGCTGATGGAGTTGTATTGGAGTCCAGACGTGGGATTTTGAATCTAGAAAGGGGGTAGTGAGGCAACTTTTGATGCCGCTGGCAGTTCTCTGGTCACATCGGGTATTCAAGAGTTTGTATCTATTTTCTTGGACTACTTGTTTAATTTTGCGACACGTTTGCTAATCATTCGGGGGTCTTAACCGTACATTCTGGGCGATAATTGTTCGTTCAGGGGTTCGAAAATGTGCCCCCTAAATCTCAATTATTCTCCAGAATTTTTGGCTAATTTTCCCGAATTTTTAACAATTTTCTCGCAATTTTTAAACAAATAAAACAATTTAAATAGATAAAAAATGATTTAAATACCGATTTATGGCGTGGCTCGATCTGGGCCGTTGATCGCAGGTGGGCGCGAACTTCGGAAAGATCTGACGGCTGCTGCTGTTCGGCAGCGTTTTTCTCCGTTTACCAGTTCGGGAAGGCCTTTGCTCGGCAGCCGACCGAAGGTATGGGGGTTCGGCAGCCGACCGAAGGCTTGGGTGATGTGGCGTTATCTGGGCCGTTGGATGTTGGCACGCATCTCGAGACGGGAACGGTTCCCAAGAAAACGCTATCTTGTCTTTTAGCGCACGTGGCGCAATCTGAGCCGTTCGCCATTGGGAGCGTGAATTTCTGAGAGATCCAATGGCTGAGATAGCTCGGTGCCTTTTTTTCTCCATTTACCAGTTCGGGAAGGCCTCTGCTCGGCAGCCGACCGAAGGTATGGGGGTTCGGCAGCGTCGTGGCGCTATCTGTTCGGAGGCAATCTCGCTTCCGCGGGTATTGATGACGCTCGGGGTTGGTGCGGCATTCCCCTTTCCCAAGTCATTAAGAATAATTCCTTTAATTAATGCGTGACGTTTCAACTTTCGAGGATCAGTAATTCCCTCAATTAAAACGCGGCGCTTCAATTTCAGAGGGTAGTAATGGCTGGTTCTTGGGGGCAGGTTATAAGTACTCCACCCCCTTTGTCGCCTTCGTCACAACCAAATCGAGTTCTAGACCTCGGAGGCGTCTGCCTTGGGTAGCTTCTTTCTTGAGGTCCGGAGAGGTGGTCGCTCTTCTGCCTGGTTTTCCCTTCGTTCCTGACGGCCCCAAAGTGGATGTTAGGAGCGAGGGGGGGCGAGGTAGTAGTGGTGGCGACCGTGGTCCGGGTCCGAGGGATAAGTTACTTCGGAAGGACGGGCGGTCGCCTTGTTGTCTTGTTGTTTCCCCATTCCTCTCTGCTCCGAAAAGGTGGTGTCAGGAGTGGGGAGCAATAAGACAGTAGGGTCGACGGCAATAGTCCTGTCCCGGGGTGTGGACTTCTTCGGAAGGACGGGTGGTCGTTCTCTCACCAAGATCTTCGGCTTTCTTTGGTGGCTCCGAAGCGAGCGTCGGAGAGAGCGGAGGTCTTGGTGAGAGAGTGACGATCCATGTCCGATGCCGATCTCTTGGTCCATTTCATCGTGAGTAGCAGCTCGGGCTTTTGGACCGTCCGAGCCTGTTGTTTGCAACTGTGAAGGCGCTGCGGTCAGAGCCCTTTGGCAAGCCGCGCCTTCCAGATGCAAACAACTGGCTCGGGATGGTGCGTTCTTCCCGACTCCTGAGTGTGGATGGGTCTCCTCGCATCTCTGTCTTCCTTCCGGGCTGATGGCTTTTGATGGATATCAGCCCGGGGGAGTTAGAGATGGGGGGAGTGCCGATCTGTTCCCGTCCGGGGCCCGTAGTTGGCAGAATGCCGATTGGTGCACGGGACCTGGGGGGCGCTCGCCGAAGGCGGCGCCTCAAAACTAAATCAAAAAATTTTTCTGGGTTCTTTTTAAACATAGGTGGGGCGTCCGAGAGTCCGATCGTCCGAGCGACGTGGCGCTATCTGAGCCGCCGGATGCTGACACGCATCTCGAGATGGGCGCATTCTCCAAGAAAACACTATCTTGTCGTTTAGTGCTCTCGGCGAGATCTGGACCGTCTGATGGAGATCAGGCGCGAAAGTTGAGGGAGAAGGGAGTTTTCCCCATTTACCAGCTCGGGAAGGCACTTGCACGGATTCCGAGCGGGCTCTATTGCAGCCACGTTCGGTTTGCTCGCAGCTCGGATTCAGATCCCATCTTGCCGAGCTGGTTGACTTTGTGGTGGGCCTTCGAGATGCTTCGAGAGTAGCCCAAAAGTCGCTCTGGAAGTCCAAGAGACGCCTCATTTTCACTATAAATCTTTACCCCCCTTTGACCAAGTCTTCACTTTTCACTTTTACTCTCTCTCTTCCGTATTTACTTTGCTTCGAGGTCTTTAGCTCCCTGGTGGTGTCGCTAGCTGTCGCGGTAGCGTTCCTAGTTCCGGCGAAGTTTCCGACCGTAGCTGTCACTTCAAGGTCAGTCCCTTTCCCTTCTCTCTTTAGGAAAATATGGTTAAGATTTCGGCTGAGACCCCCGCCTCGGAGCAAGCCGTTGGCCGAGGGGAGAAAGAGAAAGGAGTAATGGAGCCGAGCGAGCAGGACGTTGTTCGTCCAGATGTGGAGGGCGGAGTGGCCGAGGTGCCCCAAGAAGTCGCGGCGGAGTCCCGAAAGGGCAAAGCCGTAATTACTATAGTGGAGACGCCGAGGAGAGCGGGGGAGTTCGGTCGGCAGCCCATCGCCGTGTCGAGTGTGGGAGGAGTCCGGGATTATACTGAGGATATCTTGGAGAAGGTTACCCAAGGTACGGCTAAACTGGTGGAGGAGAACGAGCCTAGGGAGCTGTCCGAGGTCGATCACAAGATCTCGACTCTTACCGAAGCGGACCTTCATCTGGTCCGAGAGGGCTTCCAGATCCCTCTCGAGTACGTGTTGCTCCTCCCTGGGCCGGGGTTCCGAGCCAACACTAGGTCCTCTCCGGACATATGCGTCTTCCCGGTCGACTCCCTCATTGCCGGTCTTCGCTTTCCCCTCCACCCGTTCGTGGTTGACGTCCTGGTTTGGTATGGTTTGAGTCCCGCCCAACTGATGCCGAACACATGGAGGCAAGTTGTGGCGTTCCTCCTCCGATGCCAAGAGATCGGCGCCAAGCCGACCATGTACCTCTTTCGAAGTCTCTTCCGACCTGTCCGGCCGAGAAAAGACGAACAGAGGTTTTATCTTTCGCCCCGGACGGGCGTGAAACTGATCGAGAATCCGGACTCGATCAAACACTGGAAGGACAAATACTTCCTCGTTCGGAATCTGACGCCATGGGTGATACCGATAGTTTGGGCGGACGGACTACCCAAGCGCACAAAGAAGGACGTTCCGCTGAACGCTGCAGAAACCGAGGTCCAGAAGAAGATCCTTGCTCTGCCGACGCTTAGCTGGAAGGATATCACCGAAGAGCATCTGTTCCGTGGGGGTCTCAGTCCGATCGACCCTCGTACGCTTCTGGTATTTATACTTCTCTCCGTAAAGTTTGTAAAAAATTTTCTAAGTTTTTTCATTCGACTCTTGCAGAGACCATGAAGCTCGATTACAAGGCTCTGGTGGCGAAGGGCAGGTCCGAGCAGGAGAAGAAGAAGAGGCCGTCGACAGCGCCTCCGGACAGCCGAGCTTCGAAGAAGGCCTCGGTCGTGAAGGCAGCCGACCAACCGAAGGTCGCGGTCCTGAAGGAGGGGGAGATTGAGGTCCTTGTCCCTCCGGCAAAGGTCGCGGTCCCCGAGCAGGGGGGGTTGTGGACCTCGATCCCTCGGCCTCGGCTGCTCCTGCTCCTACCCCGGAGGCGGACGCTCCTGGTCCGTCGAGCGGTGGGTTCGGAGTGGCTGATGCGCTGTCCCTCCCGGTTCCGCCCCTCACCTCCGACGCGGAGAAGATCTTGACCGAGCGTCACAAACAGATCTTCGTCCCTGATTGGCAGGTGATGAACGTCGACGGCTTTTTGGGCGACGGGAACATCTGCATGGAGGCAGTGAGGCACCTGCCGACCCCGAAGGACCGAGCGACCCTGAGGGCCGGGATGGCAGGGGACAACGTGATGCAGATGGCCCGGAGCACTATGTCGGTAAGTGTGTCGAGCCCTTCTTCATTCATATTTTTTCCTTGGAATTTTTTCTAAGTTCTTGGGCTCGGATTTTAACGTGTTGTTCTCTTCCAGACCCTCTGCCACTTCAGTTGGCTGGTCGAGGAGTTGGCGAGGAAAGATCAGGAGAAGGAGAAGGAGAGGACGGAGCGCGTTCGGGTTGTGAAGCGGCTTGAGTCCGAGCTGCTTCTCTCGACGAAGAGAGTCGCCGAAGTGGAGGACCTGGAGAAGAAGCTGGCCGACGCCATCCAATCGTCGAAGGATACGGCGGCCAAGCTTGAGAAGGAGGTGGCCGAGCTGAAGGAGGAGCTGGCCAGCGCTCGGTCGGGAGCAGAGAAGGAGGTTACCGAGCTGAAGGATGAGCTGGCCAAGGCTCGGTCGGAATGGGAGACTGCTCGGAAGAGAGCCGAGAGGATCAAGGCCAACCACCTGAGGAAGGTGAAGAAGGTGAAGAAGGCCGTGCAAGAGGAGGCCGCGCAGCACATGATCCAGAATATGCTGGACGCCTACGGCCGTGCCCTGACCCACGTAGTCGCGAAGAACCCGGGCTTCGACTCGTCCTCCTACGACTTTTACGAGCCCGTGGAGGGGGAAGAAGGGATCACCGAGGGTCTACTCGGTCCCGACGGAGAGACGGAACCCGCCGAAGGTGATGGGGAGACCGAAGCCGAGGGCGAGGAGGAGAAACTCTCCGAGGAGGAGAGCTGGAGCGAAGGCGGGGGCGAGGGTGATGGCGAAGACAAGGCAGAGGGGTCGACGGATCCGAGCAGCAAAAAGGTCGACCCCTGACTCGGTTGTCTCCCTACTTTTCAGTCTTTTTGATTTTGTTTTCTTTTTGTAAGCCTTATTGCGGACTGGCCACCGCCTTTGTTTTGAATGAAAAGTATTTTGTTTGGCCGAAAATTTGTCCAAGTGTTGAGCCTCGGACTTAGTGTGCGTTTTGGGAGTTTTGGGCGTAAATTTCTCCAACTGTTGGGCCTCGGATTTATTTCCGCTTTTCAGGTGGTGTTTGGTCCAGTCACGGAGCTGGTCTTCCTTCGGAAGGAACTGGCCAATTTGAAGCGTGAACTTTCGGACCGCCGGCAGAAGCGGTTTCTCCTGCTCGGCCAGGCGGAGGAGGTCAGGGCCGTTCTGAGGAGGAACTGCCGCGAGCTGCATCAACTCCGGAAGCGCTCCCAGGGTCCTGGTTCCGAAGGGGAAATTGAGCGGCTTCGTGGGGAGCTTAAAGCCGCCGAGCAGAAGAACGACGATCTTTTGGCCGAGGTACAATACTTGGAGCTATCGGAGAAAGAGCGTTCAATGGAAAGGGAGAAGATGGCCTCCGAGCTGGAGGGGGCTTTGGCCGAGCGTAAGAAACTATCGACCGAAGTCGACATGCTCAGAAGGATCACAATAGATAGGGGGATTGAGGTCACCCACTATCGGCGGCTAGCGACGGATAGTTCCAATGCCTCGGGCTCGTTGAAGGCCCCTCGATCGAAGAAATTGGCGAAGGACGTTGCCTTGAGGGATCGGATTATCGAACTGGAGGAGGAGATCGCGTCGCTCAAGCCTGCGCCGGAGAGGGCTAATGTCCGCAGCACGTCATGCACTCGGGAGGAAAGCGAGAGGGGGATCTCGTTTTATGAACTCGCGACGCGCCCGCTAACGATCAGGCGGAGTCCGGCTGACGCTCAGAGCAGCGCGGCTGTCTCGTCGAGCAGGGCATCGGTCGGCGCAGCTGTTAGGACTAGCAGTGAAGGGTGGTCGCGCTTCGTTGGTTTAGGGTCGAGCTCAGAGGGTCGGCCTCGTCGTCCTCGCGTTTCCCTAAACCGGAGCATTCCCCTTCCGAAGAGGACTTGATTATGTCACTTTTCATTTCTGTTGGCCGTTGTAATAACCTAGTTGTAGGGTTGGTCGACCGTCTGTAACACTATTATGTCTGAATGCATAAGAATTCTGAAAAACTCTCAAGTGTTTGTCTTCGGCATTGTATTGAAACTGCGTTGTTCGTTTTTCCTGTTTTTCAGCTTGTCGCGGCGATCCATGGATCGGACTCCGGGCGTCCGAATGATGACTCCGCATCCGAGGCGACCTCTGGGACGGTGGTTCTGAGCCCCAGGAGTGTCGATCTGAAGCTACGCCGAGCCGAGGGCGAGTGGAGTCACCTTTCGTTGGTCCTCAGTCTCCGGGAGGCCGAAACACAACGCTTGGAGAACAAGATCGTCGAGCTGAGCCCCGTAGGGGAGGACGAGGACTCGCAGACCGCATTCAGCAATGCTCTTCGGGTCAAAAGTATTCGGCACATTCAGTCGAAACTTATTACCGAACGGGACGACTTGCTCTCGGAGATGGGACACCTGCGGGCGGAAATGGCGAAGCTTCGAGGAGAGGCGGAGGAACCGTCTGCCGAGGAGGGCGAACAAGATGGAGAGGATGCATTTTTATGAAAGACAAGTGTAGTTGGTCGGGGGTTGTATGTTTTGTTTGCTGACACTTTTGTAATGGTCAATTTTGTACTGTACGCCAATATTTAATAAAATTCCCTTTCGTTGTTTTGTACGTCTGTCTTTGTTTATAACTGTATTGGCCGTGCCGACCTATCTGAGCCGAGCGCGTCTATTTAGCCGAATGGATCCCCAGGGGTGCGGCGATTTGTCGCTTAGTGGGTCTGACACGGCGACGTTCTCGAGAGTGCTATTTTGACGTGGCGAGATCTGAGCCGTTGAATGTAAGCGTGAATCTCGAGGCGGCTCGTTTTCCAAGAAAACGTTATCTTGTCGTTTTGCGCGAGTGGCACGATCTGAGCCGTCTGATCGAGATCACGCACGAAAGTTGAGGGGGAAGTGTGTTTTCCCCGTTTACCAGCTCGGGAAGGCACTTGCTCGGACGCCGACCGAATGTGTTTGCCTTCGGACCTCGGCTGACAGTCAAGAGTGGTCGGGATACGTGTTCCGGACCTTAGGTATAGTCCAACGGCTGTGGGAGCAATTCCGAACGGCGATCTACCCCTGGTTCGTCCGGAGACGATCCGAGGAGGTAAAGTCGAGCCGAGTGTTGGACTCCGAACCATCGGTATAGTTCAACGGCTGTGGGAGCAATTCCGAACGGCGATCTACCCCTGGTTCGTCCGGAGACGAACCGAGGAGGTAAAGTCGAGCCGAGTGTTGGACTCCGAACCATCGGTATAGTTCAACGGCTGTGGGAGCAATTCCGAACGGCGATCTACCCCTGGTTCGTCCGGAGACGAACCGAGGAGGTAAAGTCGAGCCGAGTGTTGGACTCCGAACCATCGGTATAGTTCAACGGCTGTGGGAGCAATTCCGAACGGCGATCTACCCCTGGTTCGTCCGGAGACGAACCGAGGAGGTAAAGTCGAGCCGAGTGTTGGACTCCGAACCATCGGTATAGTAAGAGGGGAGAAAAGAAACAGGCAAATTCAAAAACAAAATGGAACTTTCTTTATTTGATATTTGACGGCGAACCGTTTTACATAGTAGAATTCATGGAACAGGTTACAAGTTAAAGGAGAGGAATGGCGCGACACCTCGGATTACTTAGAGAGGCGCCGGGGCGCTCTCTTGGTATTTCAGGAGGTGATCGGCATTCCAGGTCCTCGGGAGCTCTCTACCATCCATGTCCTCGAGTCGATATGCCCCAGGCCGAACAACTTTTGTGACCCGGTACGGCCCTTCCCAATTCGGAGCTAGCTTGCCCTTCTGACTGGGGAGGGATATGGCTAGCTTTCTCAACACCAGGTCTCCTCGCTCAAGGTTGGCGGGTCGGACTTTCTTGTTGTAGGCTAGCTCGACTCTCCTTCTGTAATTCTGCTGCCGAATCGATGCCCTTTCCCTCAGTTCATCTATCAGGTCCAAGTTTCCTCTGAGTTCCCTGGCATTCTGCGCTTCGTCATAGGCGATGAGCTGAGGGGAAGGAATTCCGACCTCGAGGGGTATTACGGCCTCGGCCCCATAAGTAAGACTGAAAGGGGACTCTCCAGTGGGCGTCCGCTTGCTTGTGCGGTAGTTCCACAACACATTAGGGAGTTGGTCGACCCACTGTCCTTTGGAGCACTTGTCCAACCTCTTCTTGATCCCCGCAAGGATCTGCTTATTAGCGTTCTCGGCTTGTCCGTTCGACTGGGGGTGCGAGACGGACGAGAAACGCTGTTGAATGACGAGGTCGTCGCACAGGGTTCGGAATGCTGAGCCAGTGAACTGGGTCCCATTATCTGTCACGAGGACGCGCGGGACGCCGAATCTGCATATAATGTTCTTCCAGAAGAACTGCACCACTTTGTTCTCGGTTATCGTGGCGAGGGGCTCGGCCTCGACCCACTTCGAGAAGTAGTCGATAGCTACGACTAAAAACTTGAGCTGACCCGGAGCTGGAGGGAAAGGCCCTATCAAGTCCATTCCCCACATTGCGAAGGGGATAGGGCTCGATAGGGAGGTGAGGTTGGCTTGAGGGAGGCGTCGGATGCTGGAGTGTCTCTGGCAGGAGCCGCACTGCCGAACGTGTCGCTCGGCGTCTTGGAGAAGCGTCGGCCAGAAGTACCCATAATTCAGAGCTTTTCGGGCCAGGGACCTAAATCCCGAGTGTGCCCCGCCGATCCCTTCATGAAGCTCCTGTAGGGCATATTCGGCCTGATCCGGAGAGAGGCATCGTAGATATGGTCAGCCGTCTATTTGGGAGAAGGAGCGCTTGTATAGGATGCCCTCGATTAAGACATAGCGCTCGGCTCGGGTTCTAACTCGGCGTGCTTCTTTGGGATCTTGAGGCAGAACTCCATCCCTTAAGAATTCCACCAGTGGTTTCATCCAATTGTCCTGCAGCGCGACCGGCAATGTCTCCATCGAGCTAGGCGTCTCGTCTTCGATGCTCGGCTTGGAGAGGACTTCGATCAGCACGGTCTGTTCAAGACCCTGCAGAGAAGACGAAGCCAATTTGGAGAGAGCATCGGCCTGTGAGTTCTCCTCCCGAGGGACGCGCTGGATGATGGCTTCTTCGAACCGACCCATCAGACCCCGGACCTTGGCGAGGTACTTAGCCATTCGCTCATCCCGGGCCTCGTACTCGCCCATGACCTGATTCACAACTAGTTGGGAGTCACTGTGAACCCGAAGGCGCTGCGCCCCAGCACTTCGTGCGAGTCCGAGGCCAGCTATGAGGGCCTCGTATTCCGCCTCGTTGTTCGAAGCCTTGAAGTTCAGGCGGATCGCATACTGCAAGACGAAGTTGTCAGGGCCGTTTAAGATAACCCCGGCGCCGCTTCCTTCACTGCAAGAGGACCCGTCCACGAAGACTGTCCAAATGGGGGGCCCATTTGGGACGTGGCCGACCTCAGGGATGGTGGTCTCTACAATGAAGTCGGCGAGAGCCTGAGCCTTAATTGCCGTCCGAGGCTGATAAGTGATGTCGTGCTGACTCAGCTCTACGGACCATTTCATCAGCCGACCCGAGGTCTCTGGCTTGTGGAGGATCTGCTTTAGCGGTTGATCGGTGAGGACGATGACTGAATGAGATTGGAAGTAGGGCCGAAGCTTCCTTGCTGCCATGACGAGGGCGTAGGCTATCTTTTCTATCCTCGGATAACGGAGCTCGGCATCCCGAAGTACCTTGCTCACGTAGTAAATAGGCCTCTGGGTCCGGTCCTCTTCTCTGACCAGGACAGCGCTCAGGGACTGCTCGGAGGCTGCCAAGTAGAGGAAGAGAGGCTCGCCTGGGACCGGCTTACTGAGCGAAGGGGGATTCACCAGATAGGCTTTCAGCTGGTCGAACGATGCTTGCTGTGCCTCGCCCCATTCAAATCCTTTAGCGCCTCGGAGTGCTTTGAAGAAGGGAAGGCACTTTTCCCCTGACTTGGAGAGGAACCGACCAATGGCTGCGAGCCGACCGGTGAGCTTCTGCACCTCTTTGACGTTCCGAGGTGGGGCCATGTCTAATATGGCTTTGATCTTTTCGGGGTTAGCTTCAATTCCCCGCTGGCTCACCATGAAACCGAGGAACTTGCCAGAGGAGACTCCGAACGCACACTTGTTCGGGTTTAGCCGCATGTTGTACTTCCTCAACACGCCGAAAGCCTCTTGGAGGTCGGCTACATGGTCGGTGCCGCGGATGCTCTTGACGAGCATGTCATCAACGTACACCTCCATGTTTCGGCCGATCTGATGCTGAAAGACCTTGTTGACAAGGCGCTGGTAGGTGGCTCCCGCGTTCTTCAAACCGAACGGCATTACTCGGTAGCAGTAGAGGCCTTGGTCGGTGACGAAGGAGGTCTTCGGGATGTCCGGAGGGAACATCCGGATTTGGTTGTAGCCCGAGAAGGCATCCATGAAGCTGAGGAGCTCATGGTCCGAGGTGGCGTCGATTTGGGTGTCGATGTTCGGGAGAGGGAAGGGATCCTTCGGACACGCTTTGTTGAGGTCGGTGAAGTCGATGCATATCCTCCACGAGCCATTGGGCTTCTTGACCATTACAACATTCGACAGCCACTCGGGATAATTCACCTCCTGGATGAACTTGGCCTTCAGCAGCTTATCCACTTCCTCCTTGATTGCCTGCTGTCGCTCGGGAGCGAACTTTCGCCTCTTCTGCTGAACCGGTTTGCACCCCGGTTCGACGCTTAGGCGGTGGACGAGCAAGTCTTCGGAGATGCCGGGCATATCCGCGGCCGACCAAGCAAATAGGTCGCGGTTATCCCGGATGCACCTCACTAGGTCGGAGAATAGCACGGTCGGCAAGGACTTGCTGACGAGGAATTTTCGGCTCGGATCCTCGTCGGAGAAGAGTACTTCTTCTAACTCGTCCGCTGGCTCGGACGTTGGGCGAGCCTTCGGCTCGGGGATCTCGAGTGCCTCGAGCGAAAGCACTGGTCCCCCGGTGGAAGTCATGTAGCACTTCCGAGCTGTTTCCTGGCTTCCCCTGACTTCCCCTACCCCCGAACGAGTGGGGAACTTCATCTTCAAGTGGTATGCCGAGGGGACAGCCTCAAGAGCGGCTAGGCCGGGGCGGCCTAGGATGACATTATATGCTGCCGGGACGTCGACGACCATGAAGTCCATCGGCTCCGTCCGGGTAGTAGGGGTGCTTCCCGCAGTAACGTCTAGGGTTATCACCCCTTCGACGGTTACCGGGACCCCCGTGAACCCATGTAGAGTGTATCCGGCTGGCTTGAGACGGTCTCGGGACAGCTGGAGGCCCTGGAAGGCCGAGAGGAATAGGATGTTGACCGAACTCCCGTTGTCAACCAAAATCCTCTGCACCTTGAAGTTGGCCATGCGGAGGTCGATGACGAGGGCATCACAGTGAGGGGTTCGGACTCCTTCGAGATCGGCGTCGGAGAAGGACACGGGTACACCGAAGCCCTTGGGAGGAGGCGCACTGTGGACCGAGTTCACCTCTCGGACGAAGGCTTTCCGAGACGTATTAGAGGAGCCGCCCATGGGGCCCCCGTGGATCATATGCAGAACCCTTTCTTCTTCGAACTCAAGTGTTACTTCGCGCCGCTCAGAGCGCTTGTTAGCCCCCCGAGGGGGAGGAGAGTTCCGATCTGTCCGATCGTTAGCCTTCACGAACTTGGCCAACTGCCCCCTTCGAATGAGGGCCTCGATCTCATCTCTCAGAGCCCGACAGTCATTCGTCTCGTGCCCGTGGTCTCGGTGATACCGACACCACTTGTCTTTGTCCCTCCTCTTCGCCGGTTTGTGCATCCTTGGGGCTGGAGGGAGGATCCCCTCCTTCTCTACCTCCATGAGGATAGTAGAGACATTAGTTGTGAGGGGCGTGAATTTCTCGAACCTGGGGGGAGGTCGACGTTGACCGCCCATGTCCTTCTGAGCTTTTTTCGACCCTTCCTCCCCCGTCGCCTTCCTTTTCGACCCTGCGGAGGGCCCTCCAAAGCTGGGAAGGGCTTCGGCCTCTTCTGCTCGGATGTACTTCTCGCACCTCAGAAGGAGGTCGGCGAAGTCATGCGGAGGCTTCTTGGCGAGGGATGATCGGAGGTTGGCGTTATGGACGTTCGACTGGAACGCCACGGTAGCCACGGACTGGTCCAAGGAAGCTATGGACCGGACTTCTGCGGTAAACCTTTTCACATAGTCCCGCAGCTTTTCTTCTTTCTCCTGCCGCAGGTTCAGTAAGGAAAGACTCGTCTTCTCGGCTCGCCGGCTGCTCACGAAGTGAGTGATGAACAGCGTCTCGAACTGTTCGAACGAGAAGATGGATGAGGGGGCGAGCCTAGAATACCATTCCCGAGCCGACCCCCTGAGGGTGGCGGGGAAGGTCCTGCATAGCACTGCGTCGGAAGCTTGGTGGATAAGCATCAGTGTCTTGAAGCTCTCGACGTGGTCGACCGGGTCGGATTCCCCTGAGTATGTTTCAAACTGCGGCGGTTTGAAACTCCTCGGAATGTGGGCCTCCATGATCGACCTTGAGAAGGGAGGTCGGCTCGGACGGAAGGTTCCGGCTCGGGATTCTTCTTCCTTGTCCATACGGCCGATGCGCCTCTCCACCTCATGGATACGGCGGATGAGCGCGTCGTCCCTCCGCTGGTAGTCGTACGACCCTCCGGACTCCTCTTCGTAGGAAGGGGAGTGTGGACTGCGGCGCTGGTAGTCCTGGGACCGCCGAGGACTTTGTTGCCGTTTCTGTCGGCTGGGAGCCGGGGAAGGACTCCGGGTTCGGCGCCGGGGACTGGGATCCCTGGGCGGCGTCGGAACCCTCTGAGCATTCTGGCCGTTCTGTCGGAGATTGAGGGCCTGCAGAACGGTCTCTTGAAACTGGAGGAACTCGGCTCGGCTGATGGGCATGTCTCGGTCCCTCGGATGACGCCGATCCCTGGGGGACCGGGACCTTCTCCTTCGGCGCTCAGGGGACGCCGCTCGGCCTCTGCGCTCCGGGGACCTTCTGCCGTCCCGACGACGTGGTGACCGCTCACCTCGACGCTGGCGGGAGGCTCCTTCTCGGGCCCGCCTCTCGTCAAGATGAGTGCGGAGGTCGTCGTCCTTATGGCGGTTTTGGAGTGTGATACGGAGGTCGGGGTGATGGGAAGCCATCGAGTCCGAGGACCCGTTGTGGACCGAGACGTGGCACGGATTGGCAGGCTGCTTTTCCTTCCGACCATTAGGACCGGACGGACCGTTGTTGGGCTGCTGCTGAGAAGGAGGAGGAGGAGGAGGAGGGACCTGCTGGGTCAGCGGAGGGAGGTTGGACTGAAGGATAGGGTTGACCGGAGCTTCATTCGCTGGGTCGGTGGGGTTGCCCCCACGGTTCGACCCTCTGGATCTGTTCTTCTTCGGCGGCATGGCTGCAGAGGACGGCGGAGAATGGACTGAGACTGTTCGCGTGGTGTTCCCACAGACGGCGCCAATCTGTTACCGCTGATTTTGGTGTGGGGGTAAACAGATAGAATTTGTGGATCTGAGGAAAACCTGAACAGCTTACTCAGCCTACTTGCTCCCGCCGCTACCTGCAAGGAAGTGCGAAACACCGGGGTTGATTCCGGCGACGCACCCTCCGACGCTCTTGTCAGTAATCAGCTAAAGATTAAGAAAGTGCTTAAGGTGGTGAAGAAGTGATTAACCTGGTCTCGGTGGTAGAGGGGTTGTACTTATAGTCGCCTTTGGAACGATTTGGGGCCTAATTTCCTGCCTAACAAATAGGAGAAAAATCCTCCTATTCTGTTTTGGGAGGTTAGGCCTTGATTCCCTGGTGAGAGCTAATCAGGTTTATTGATTTGACCAAATCAGTGGCCTGATTCTCTTCTTGGTGGATTGGGCTTGTATCGGGTCGGGACCCGTACCCAATTGAAGTGGATCTATTCGCGGGTGGTTGGTTCTGTGAGAAGGAGGCCCAATACCCGTTTTGGATCCATCTGTATGTGAAATTACCTTTTTACCCCCGTGCTTCAGGATTCGTGCTCGGTCTGGACGGTCCTGATTTAACCCCAATTTTAGCCATATCACCCATATTTTAGGAGCAACGATAGTGGATGCTCTTACTTGACAAATAATATCCCTTTTGTCTAAAATTTATGTTATTTAATATTTGTACAGTCTCAAGTAAAAAACAGTCTAGATTAGTGAAATGGAAATTCAATATCATCTTTAACTTACTTATTAATAATATAGCTACAAAAATATTCTCTTCTTTAATTATATCTATTAATTGACCTGTTAAAACTATTAAGGGGTATAATGGATAGTGGAGTAGCAAAACTAATTGATGCGAACTTTAGAGTGAACAGACATTGCTTTGGCTACCTTAAACGATATATAATTTGGAACAAAAAAAACTGCTAAAACGAATTATTTACGGAAAGTTGGGAGTAAAAAGAATATATAATTGACCGGTGATAATATCCAACACGAAGACGGTGTCAATGGTTACTTTTGTTAGCGTGACCTCTTCTCCATCCTTTCACTAACACCTTCCCTAGCACGTCATTGTTTTGGGGGATGTTGTGTCGGCAAAAAATAGACATCACAACCTTAGATGGTCGAATAAAGATAACTGATATGGGTCAGATGACGTGGTCTATCCTAGACCACAGAATTTTCTCAAAAACCGCTCACCTTTGATTACCAAATTAGCCCTAAGCCCCACGAGCTTCTGCCACGTCAGGCCCACAGGGTAACGAGTCCAGACCCGTTTGTGCCTGACTATAAATACTAGGCCCTCTTCCCCTTACCAGGTGATCAATCTTTCCCCTCTAAAAAATCCTAGCTACTGTTACTCTTCAGTAACTAATTAGACCGTCGGAGGGCCTGCCACCGGGATTAACCCCGGTGTTCCTAGGCCGAGTGCAGGTACACGAGACCGAGCCGAGCCTCCAGATCCGAGTCGAGCCTCCGACCTCCACCTCACTCCTGCCTGCTCCTGAGCCGCTCCCTCAGCCGAGGGTCGGGCGTATAGCCAGTACCGCGACTTCCACGTTATAAATTGAGAGAACTCACACCTGTTGCAGCCACCCCAAAAAACAAACCGTATCAGGTTGGCGCAGTCTATGGGAATCCGCAGTACAGACCTCAGCCCGACCCCGGCCATTAACGACATCCTTTCAATCCGAGCTCATATGGCACCCAAGGTCAGAAAAGCTTCTTCTCTGCACGTCGTCCGGATGCTCCTCCCCAGGATGTCCTCGCCGATACTCATGGGTCCAACCTTCCCAGGGTCAACGGCGGACCCGGGCCGGGCGATCCTCGCTCGGTCGCAACCGACCTTCATCGAGTCATCCAGGACCAACAAGCCAGCCGAACCAGGGGAGGGACCGCTTCCAACTCGGCCCCGAACCATCCCAGGCATCCATCCCGAGAGCAAGAGCAAGAGCTCAGTCGCGCTGGCCGGAGGCCGCCACCATAATGCGACCCGGCCGGACGAGCTCCGTCACCCATCGCGAGTTCCAAAACTTCCGGAATGAGATCCTGGAAGCCATCTTAGGGACCCCCCGTCAACGAGACACTCCACCACTCTCACTCGCGGTCGGATGCCGGAGCCAGCGCGTCTCACGGCCTAACCTGCCAACTGGAACATGACGAGGACGTCCTGCGATGCCTACAGGAAATGGAGAACCGCCTCGATCACTTTGGCGAGGGGGGTCCGAGGCCAGCTCAGGGTCATAGGCCGACCCGACCTCCTTTCTCCGTCGCAATCCTACAAGCAGACATACCCCGAAATTTTTGACCTCCGCAATTCGAAACTTACGACGGCGAGGGTAATCCCGCTGATCACATGGAGGGTTTCAAGACCCTCATGATGATTCACAGCGCTTCGGATCCCCTCTTGTGTCGCGCCTTCCCCGCCATCCTCCGGGGTCCGGCTCGAAAATGGTTCTCGAAGCTCGTCCCCGGTAATACTCCAAATTTTCTAAATATTGTTTTTAAGATTTATAAATGAATTAAAATAACTTTTGGGTATTTAATGAACATTTTCTGAAAATTTATTTTTTTACACTTGCGAAACACGTGCAAATATTTTTTTGAGGAGTTCAAAGTCAAAATTTATTTTAGGGAAACTCATTATTTATTATTGAATATTATTTGTGAATTTTTTGAAATTTTCTGATGATTATTGGACCTATTTGCAAATATTACAAAAAGATGAACTTTTGTGCAAAATTGTCACTTGGAGTGAAAATTCCAGATTTTCAGATTTTTTGGCTGGGTATGATGCCTACACAACTCAGAAGAAAAGTGTTTACTTTTTGTTTTAATAAATTTGATTTATTTTACAGGTTTGATAAAATATGATCTCTTTGCAAAATTGCCTTTTGAATGGTGAAAATGCAAATTCGTAATTCTGGGTTTTTCAAACAGTGTCGGCTGATATTAGAAGAGGCCATTTTGATTTTTAGTCTCAATTAAATTGGTTTTATCTAATTTCCTAGTATGGGGATTCATATATGTAAAGATGTACTTTAAAGGAGTATTTTGCAAATGTCTTCAAAAAAAACCCTAGATCCCTATCCCGGCCTATTTAGAGTGAAGTGCAGCCGTCTCTTTGCTGCACAACACAAGGGATTTCTTATATCTTATTTTATTGGAATTCTAAAGCGATGATATTGAATTTCTTGCGAAGGATGGATATTTATTATTTTCTATTTGTCTTCGTTCAATTTCTTCAACAAGGTGAGTGATAAATTTGTTTTGTTTTGTTCCTTGAATGTTGTATATGGTGGTTCATCTACTAGAAAGCATGCTAGAGTTTGGGTATGAATATATATATCATGGATTGGATGAATTAAAATTTGATCTTTTATGAAAACCTAGTTATTTATGAGTAAAATTGCATGTGAATGATTTGAGATTGTTAAATAATCTAATATAAATCATGCGCAAGCTATTTCTTTTGGGTTAATGCTGATTTGTTTGAATATGGTGAATATTATGCCTAAATTGATTAAAGAAGAGATTTTGACTATTAATGAGTTTGGATGAGTGCAACTTGATTATGGTAATGTTAAATTTATTTATGTTCACGAGTTAAAAATGTTGATTGAGTTGAGAAATTTTGAGAAGAACAAATGAATTAAGAGACCATGTCGTGAGAGTTGGATGATAATTGAATTGGGTTTGATGCAATATGATAAATTTGGGGATTTGTGATTTTGTGAAAGATTTTACTTGAATTTGGATTTCTCGAGTACTAAGATTAAATTTGGATATTTTGTTATTTCTAATTGATGGGATTGTGAAGTTTCTTTGGTGCACAAACATGCACGAACATTTTACATGAATATCGTATTTCATTGTTTTTGATGAAATTGAGTTTTTTTGTGTTTTCGGAGGATTTGACTATATCTCAACTTATTTTTGTATTGATACGGTTTGGAACATAATATGAAGTTAATTTGATGTATGATCGATCCTTAAAAAACTCTATTTTTGGATATGTGCACAAATTCATGTTCTATTTGGAGTAAATCAACAAATTGTGAATTTTATTAATTCAAAGTGGTTTTGATTGTTTTTTGGACTCTTATATATCCTACAAGTCGTATTTGATCATATCAGAAATATGCTTTTCACAGAATTCGTTTTTATAAAGTAAAACTCTGTATCGGTTGAAATGTGCACAACTAAAAACGGCTGTCTGCAGGTCGACGGTCGACCAATTAATTTATATAGTCGACCGTTGCTACCTGGCTGCTGTATTTTCTTGAAGTTTTAAAATTTCACGCCGAACAGTCGACTGGCCCATTTTTACAGTCGACTGAGTCTGCTCTGTTTTTGATGTTTTCTCGAATTTTTGGATTTTCGCTCTGGACAGTCGACCGATGACTTTAACAGTCGACTGCCATTACTTAGAATCATTTTCCTCGAAGTTTTGGATTTTCGCTCTGGACAGTCGACCGATGACTTTTACAGTTGACTACCATTACTTAGAATTATTTTCTTGATGTGTTGGGTTTTCGCTCTGGACAGTCTGTAACACCCCTGCCCCGGGCTCGAACAATTTATACAATTTATAAGACAAATTAGATACTATGTAGTACAACTGCCCATCACAGGCTGCCTCTCAAAAGGTGGTTAACCGAATTGGTGACTCTTGATCCTTGGCATTTATTATTTATATTATACTTTATCATTTGAAACTATCGATATGGGATTAAATCCTTTCACAAATTCTCAAATCCAATCCGAAATAATGTTTTTCAACTATGGCGGGCCCCACAATTTCTTCTCCCCACGTCATCACGTGAGAGAGAAGACTTCTCAACAAACCAGCACTATGCCGTGTTCTTATCAAACCCGGTGGGCCCCATAGTCATTACCGGATTCTATAAATCCCTTTTATATCAAATCCAACATTTCTTTATAAATCCTTCCTATAGAACAATTCTATAGGACCAAACTCAAATTCATTTATTATATATTTCAAACCATATTTCAGAAATATGGAGTATTACATACACCCCCCCTTCAGAAATCAGCGTCCTCGCTGATGAGCACGGGGCATGCACAATCTAGTGCAGGATCTACTTTCTAGCCGATGTAGAGCATTTCTGTGAGCGTCACTCTCGTCTTTGGAATTCTGGAGACCAATCCCACTCTGTGGATCATTTTGTGGATCTCTGTCCATCGTCCCAGACTCCTGGGGATTGTCTGTCTCACTCCGCCGATCATCCTGGAGTCCATAACTCACTGCTCTCCTACACTCAGTGTCGAAAATCGGCTCTGATACCATTTGTAACACCCCTGCCCCGGGCTCGGACAATTTATACAATTTATAAGACAAATTAGATACTATGTAGTACAACTACCCACCACAGGCTGCCTCTCAAAAGGTGGTTAACCGAATTGGTGACTCTTGATCCTTGGCATTTATTATTTATATTATACTTTATCATTTGAAACTATCGATATGGGATTAAATCCTTTCACAAATTCTCAAATCCAATCCGAAATAATGTTTTTCAACTATGGCGGGCCCCACAATTTCTTCTCCCCACGTCATCACGTGAGAGAGAAGAGTTCTCAACAAACCAGCACTATGCTGTGTTCTTATCAAACCCGGTGGGCCCCATAGTCAATACCGGATTCTATAAATCCCTTTTATATCAAATCCAACATTTCTTTATAAATCCTTCCTATAGAACAATTCTATAGGACCGAACTCAAATTCATTTATTATATATTTCAAACCATATTTCAGAAATACGGAGTATTACACAGTCGACCGAATATTGTTTATAGTCGACTGTTACAGCTCTGATTGATGTTTTCCTAAGATATTCCGATGTTCTTTTAAACGGTTGATTCTTAAAATATTTTGGATCTATAACTTACTATTCTAAACACTATTTTTCAACAGAACATATGTTTCCAAGTTGTTTTATTAAACGTTTTGATTAATAAAAGTTGAGTGTGGATGGTTGAGTGTGAGTCTCTAGAGGGTGTGTGGGACACTAGTATACCGGCAGTTGAGATATTGTGTTTTGGCCTGTTGAGGCACATTGTTGATCAGTTGTTGAGTTAAGTCCACTAGGGTACACCAACTCTAGGAGATTCGTAAATTAATTAATTGACCTAACAAAGATAAGGGCAGGCACTAGATGGTGATATGATGAAATGATTGCAAATGTGAATTATGGACTCCAGGATGATCCAAGGAGTGAGATATTTCCCAGTATTCCGGGATGATGGACGTATGGGCCACAGGATGATCTGCGGAGTGTGATTGATCTCCAGTATTCCGATGACGAGAGCGACGCTCATGGGATGTTTGTGATATGAGGGTTCCAGGATGACCTACGGAGTGAGGCAATCGCCACAGTTTTTTGGGATGATGGACGTATAGGCCACAGGATGATCCGCAGAGTGGGATTGGGCTCTAGTATTCCAAGGGCGAGAACCAGCACTTGCAGAATGTCTAAATCTCATAGTAGTTATAGTAGTAGGATTAGTTGCATAAGTGGGGGATTAAACCCTATCAAGTGAAGAACGATAAGGGCTTGCACCGGACCTATGTAGAGTGGGATGCATAGAATCCCACAAGTATGCATTAGAGAGTCAACATATAGCATTGATGTTTTCTTGACTTAGTTTTATGCATATTGTTTTCCTGTTTTCTACACTTGACACTTTGTCTAGTTTCACTTGATGTTTTAATTATTGTTATTTCTTATTTCATTTACTCATGCTGTTGATACATGTTGTTTATGATACTATGTTCATGTTTTACTTATGTCGCATTTATTTTTATTTTGTGTCACTCACACTGTTATGACTGACCCCTGTAGTTTTGGGGATTAGGGTTATCTCTAGCCTCATGTTTTATAGGTAGTTGCTTGTAGCTTTGGATTTGGATGCTTGAGTTAGAATGAAATTATGACTTATGAAAAATTGTAAAAGATGTGTTGTAAAGAAAAAATTGTAATTCAAGGTGTATGTCTTTTCGCTGTATTTTGTAATGAACTAATGTAATAAAGATTGAATGAAAAAAATTATCTGTACTTTGGCTATGTTTACTATTATAATTGAAGTTGATGCTAGGGAATTGTGCCACGTATTTCTATGATATCATATTGGAAATTTGGGGTGCTACAGTCGGCTCGATCTACTCGTTCGACCAGCTGGAGGCCAATTTTCTAGCCCACTTCGTGACTAGCAGGAAGGCCGAGAAGACGAGCACATCCCTACTGGACCACCGACATAAGGAAGGGGAGTCACTCCGATAGTTCGTCCGGAGGTTCACCGCAGAGGCGAGGTCCGTCTCCTCCCTCGACGCTGGGGTCGCCTCGGCAGCGTTCCGACACAACGTCCGGCATGGCCAGCTGAAGGCGTCCTTGGCAAAGAAGCCTCCCCTCGACTTCCCTGACCTGCTCAGTCAGGTCGAAAAGTACATTCGGGCCGAGGAGACCCTAAATTCCGAGGACGCCAAAGAGGTCCCGGAGAAGGGGAAGCGCAAGGCCGATGATGCGGAGCCAGCCAAGAAGGTCCCAAAAGACGGGACCAACATGAAGAGGGTCCCTCCGATCCCGCACTTCGAGAGGTACACACCATTGACACAAAACGTATCGGCCATCCACTTAGCAATTAAGGACAGGGACCTCGTCCAGATGGCCCCTTGACCGACCAGCAACAAGAAAAGGGACCAACGGTTCTACTGCCGCTTCCACCGTAACATTGGGCACGAAACTGACTATTGCCGGGCCCTGAAGGACGAAATCGAGGCCCTCATCCAACGAGGGTATATCCGGGAATTCACCCGGGAAGACGCCCGGGACCAAAGGGACACGAGGAACCGGAGGCCTTCTCCTCCTCGCGCCCCCAAACAGCGTCCCGAGCGGAACCCCAAGCCTCAAGAGACCAAAGGTCAAGCCATTTTACATTGCGTTCATAGGGGGCCTATGGGAGGGGAGTCTACCACTTCCCGCAAGGCGTTCATCCGAGAGGTAAACACCGTCTGGGGTCTCCCTTCCCCCCACATTCAGCAGTTTCACATCTCCTTCTCAGGGAAAGACCTGGAGGGGGTCCGGCTCCCACACTGCGATGCGCTCGTCATCAACCTTGTCATGGCAAACTACGAGGTCCGTCAGATCCTCGTGGACAACGGGAGCTCGCTGAACATCCTCTTTCTGGAAGCATTTGAGAACCTCAAGCTCCCCCGAGATAAGCTGAAGCCAACCGGGTACACCCTGCACGGGTTCTCCGACGTCCCGGTGCCAATATAGGGAATCGTTACCCTGGATGTCACGCCGGTACGACCCCCCACAAACGGACCGAGTCGATGGGCTTCATAGTTGTGAACGTCAAGGCAACTTACAACGCCATCCTCGGTCGACCGGGGCTCTGCTCCCTCCAAGCTGTTCCCTCGGCCTACCACCTGAAAATGAAGTTCCCCACTAAGTCAGGTGTAGGGGTCGTTCGGGGGAACCAAGAAGCAGCATGATTGTGCTATATGACAGCTGTCAAGGGCGGTGTGTTTCCCCTGGACGCCGTCGAACTGCAACCCGAGAGGAGGCAACCAGAGCCCGAACCTGCGGACGAACTAGAAGAAGTCTCGTTCGAAATGGGAGACAAGTCAAAGTGGTTCTGCGTGAGCTGCTCTCTCATGCCCGACCTAAAGTCTGACATGATCAGCTGCATTCGCCACAATGTCGACCTCTTCGCTTGGAAGCCCTCCGATATGCCCGGGATCTCCGAAGACCTGATCATGCACAGACTAAGCGTGAACCTTGGTTCGAAACCGATCGTCCAGAAGCAATGCAAGTTCACCCCGGAGAGGCAGCAGGCAGTGAAAGCAAAGGTAGACAAGCTCTTGTCTGCTCGGTTCATCCAGGAGGTCAGCTACCCCGAGTGGCTGGCGAACGACGTGATGGTGAGAAAGGCGAGCGGGAGCTGGAGGATCTGCATAGACTTTACCGAACTTAACAAGGCGTGCCCCAAAGATCCATTCCCACTTCCCAGCATCGATGCCCTGATCGACGCAACGTCGGGTCACGAGCTCCTGTCCTTCATGGATGCCTTCTCAGGCTACAACCAGATCCGAATGTTCCCCCTGATATAGCCAAGATGTCCTTCGTCACCGACCAAGGTCTTTATTGCTACCGGGTTATGCTCTTCGGGCTGAAGAACACCAGTGCTACTTATCAAAAGCTCGTCAACCGAGTCTTCAAGGACCAGATCGGTCGCAACATGGAGGTGTACGTCAACGACATGCTCATCAAAAGCCAACGGGGACAGGACCACGTTGCCGACCTGGAAGAAGCCTTTGGCATCCTTCGAACAAAAAACATGAGGCTCAATCTGGCGAAGTGTGTGTTCGGCATCTCCTTAGGAAAATTTCTCGGGTTCGTCGTCAGCCAGCGCGGCATCGAGGTGAATCCCAAAAAGATCCAGGCCATAATAGACATGGCCCCTCCAAGAAACATTAAAGAAGTTCAACGGCTCATGGGAAGACTGGCGGCCATTGGCCGTTTCCTCTCCAATTTCGGAGAGAAGTCCCTCCCGTTCTTCAAAGCTCTGCGCGGAACCGGAGGCTTCGAATGGGGTACTCAGCAGTAGGAGGCGTTCGCCCAATTGAAAGAGTACCTCGCTAATCCTTCGTTCTTTAGCAAACCCGAGCCGGGCGAGCCTCTCTGGCTTTACCTGTTGGCCTCGGAAAGTGTGCTCAGTGCTGTTCTTGTTCGGGAAGAGGGCGGAATCCAAAAGCCGATGTACTATGTGAGCAAAGTCTTGCTCTCGTTCGAGACCAGGTATGCGAAAATGGAGAAGGTGGCCTACGCCCTGGTCATGGCCGTGCGGAAGCTCCGCCCCTATTTCCAGGCACACTCAATTCAGGTCCTTACGGACCAGCATCTGAAGGCCGTACTCCACAAGCCAGAGAGCTCCGGCCGACTGGTCAAGTGGTCAATCGAGCTCAGTCAATACGACATCGGCTATCAACCAAGGACAAAAATCAAGGGATAGGACCTCGTCGAGTTCATCACGGAATGCACCATCTCCGAGCAACGCGAAAGTGGGGAGGCCGACCAGACGTGGGAAGTTTACGTCGACGGCTCTTCCTGCGAAGCGGTGAGTGGTGCGGGCATTATTTTGCAAGGACCTGACAACTTCCTTCTCCAATATTCCCTTCACCTCAACTTTCCAGTCTCTAACAACGAGGTTGAATATGAAGCATTGATTGTCGGGCTCACCCTGGCGCACTAGGCAGGCGCTAGACAGATCAGGGCCTTCAGCGACTCTCAGCTCGTGGTGAATCAGATCACCAAAGAGTACGAGGCCCGTGACGATCGGATGATCCAGTACTTGGCCATGGTCCAGCGGCTCTTGGCATCCTTTGACGAATCTGCAGTCTTAAGGATCCCAAGAGAGGAGAACGCCCAGGCGAATATCCTGTCGAAGTTAGCCTCCTCGTCCTTCGAAGGTCTTGACCGCACCGTTCTGATCGAAGTACTCCTGAAGCCGAGTATCGACCTCCCCGAGACCCTCTGCATAGACGATGGAGCTCAACCCAACGATTGGACCACTCCCATTCGAAAGTTTCTAAACAAAGGAGAGCTCCCCGAAGACCGAGCCGAGGCAAGATGGATCAGGGTCCGCTCGGAGAGGTTCACCATGATCAGCGAAACCCTCTTCAAGTGCTCATACACCACGACGGACGGAAGACCCTACCTCCGCTGCTTAACCCCTCACGAAGTGAAGTACGCCCTCAAGGAACTCCATAAAGGAATCGGCGGGTGCCATATGGGGAGCTGATCGCTTGCCCGAAAGGCTCTGAACCACAGGTATTACTGGCCCACGATGTTGCAAGATTTCCTGGCCCTGGTGAAAAAGTGTGGTCCTTGTCAAAGGTTCTCTTCGGTGAGAAGGGCTCCGCAAGCAAACCTCCGCTCCCTTGCCAGTCCGACCCCCTTTGCAATGTGGGGGATAGACATGGTAGGTCCATTTCCGAAGGCAACGGGGCAAAGAAAGTTTCTGATAGTAGCAATCGACTACTTCACAAAGTGGATCGAGGCCGAGCCCCTGGCCACGATCACCGAGCAGCAGACCTAGCAATTCTTCTGGAAGCACATCGTCTGCCGGTTCGAAATTCCGCACATACTCATCACAGATAATGGGACTCAGTTCGCGGGTAAGAATTTCCGAAAGTTCTGCGAGGATCTCGGGATCCAGCAATGCTTCTCCTCGGTATGCCACCCGCAGTCGAACGGTCAGGCCGAGAACGCGAACTGCCAGATCCTTGACGGTCTCAAGAAACGACTTGATAATTCTTCCAAGGGATTATGGGTCAACAAGTTACCGAGCGTCCTCTGGGCCTATCGAACGAAGAAGAGAATCCCCACGGGAGAATCGCCATTCAATCTAACTTACGGTGTGGAGGCAGTAATTCCCCTCGAGATCGGGCTCCCTTCGCCCCGAATCATGGCCTTTGATGAAGCAAACAACTCGGCGCAGCTACGTGCCGATCTGGACCCCATAGACGAGGTCAGGGAAAAATCCGGTAATACCCTGAATTTTATTAAAATGAGAATTGTTGATTTTTTTTTCGTGTTGTGTACACACAAATTTTTGTATGTATATTTTCATATAAAATTAGCATAAACAATTATTTCTTCCTTTCTCATTATTTTCTTTTCTAAATAGCCTATTTTATAAAGCCTAAACTTGTTTCTTAAATTAAGCCCACACTAATAAATTAAAGTATTTTATTAAATAGCCCATGAGCCTAAAGCCCACTATTTTTAGGCCCAGAAGCTTAATTAATCTTTTAATTGTCACAACTTGTCATGTAGAGACAATTAGTGGACAATTGATTAATTAAATTTGTACAACTTTATAATAGGGGGTACTAGGGAGCACATGCACACACTAGAGAGTGGCTGATTTTGAGCAAGAAGAGAAGGAGAGTGGGTGTAGTTGAGGAAAGTGGTTATGTGATCATGGAAGTTACTACAACTTCCCAATTCATCTTGGTCCTTAATCCATAACTCCTTGATTGAATCTTAGCCTTCCATTCTCAACCTAAATATGTATAAATACCCCTTAGCTATTCTTCTCATGAAGCCACTAAACAATTTGTTAAGAGAAAAGACTTAGAGAGAAATCCATAAGAGAGTAAAAGATTGAGGAGATTTGTGAGCAAAAGATTAGAGAGCATTCTTTTGTGTGTTCCATCCTAGTAGAGACCGGTCCATCATTAAGGAAGCAAGGACAAGAGCTCGGGTTCCTAGCAAGCACAAGGAGGAGGAGACAATTTGCAATCCATTCTAGGAGAAGGCTACTTTCTTGCATTCTAGGAGTTTTCATTCGTTTCTTTAACTAAATGTGGGTGTTTCTCAATACTTATAAATGTAGATGCCATTAGCACTGGTAACGGGTCGGGTCGGGTCGGGTAGCTCAATACCCGGACCCGAACCCGGTCAATGACGGGTCCTAATACTGGACCCAAACTCAGACCCATGAAATTCGGGTCCGGGTCCGGGTCCGGGTCCGGGTCCCCACCAAAAATGTTACCCGTTCGCTTTCGGGTCCGGGTCCTATTTCTAATCACGGGTCCGGTTCGGTTCCGGGTCTTTAAAGCATAACACAATATTACATAAAACGACTCGTGACTTTCTTGGAAAATGACGGTTAAAATTAGATCTCAGTATGCTACCAAAATTATATCATACACTGATCATTCTTAAAACAAACAATCACTGGTAATGAAGTAACACTCAATCTGTGGATATTTTGATATTAAACATATTCCTTCAAAGGACAAGTAGGCTTAACAATATAAAAAGGCCAATACAACAAAACGAAGCAACACTCAATCTGTGAATTCAAATGCATAGCGCAATTCATTCAACACAAGGATATTCATCTCCAAATCCCTCCATTTGTTACAAGGAAATGCAAATCGCAATTCCTCAATTTGATTTGTTATACCGAAAGCAATATTCAACAACTACATTATCCTAATTCATCCACACAAAAAAAGATAACACAAATGTTGGGAAACCAAGAGAATCTAACCTCAAATTTCGCTCTTCCCAACTCTTCACCTCAGCTTCTCCTTCCCGGCAAACTTCCTGGCTGCCTCCCTTACCTTATCAATATACCCCTCAACCGGTGGTGTCAGCGTCGCCATATACCTCTCTGCGGGAAAAGGCGTCAAATCCGGCACCATAGCCTTCTCCCTTAACCCATCCGGCAGCGCCTCGATCGAATGGAGGAATTGGAGATTGGGAGAATGGTGGAAGAGGCGAAGAGCAGAAGATGAGAAGAGAATACTGTGAGTATTAGGGTTTGGGGTGAGAAGAGAAGATGAGAAGACTGGGAGTATGGAGGAATTGGAGATGGCGAATGGCGGAAGCGGCGAATGCGATAGGTTATTAGGGTTTGGGGTGTCGGGTGTGAGAGAGACTGTGAGCACTAATTACTGAAGGGGAATAGGTAGGGATATATTTATATAACGGGTAACGGGTCGGGTCCGCTTCGTTTTTTTGTTTATTTTTCTATGGCGGGTCCGGGTCCGGGTCCGGGTCGGATCCAATTTTAGGGGATCCAGATCCGACCCGAAATTTCAACGGGTAGTAATTTAGGACCCATACTCTACCCAAATAAAATCGGGTTGGTTCCGGTCCGGGTCGGGTCCGGGTCGGGTCCGGATCTCGGGTTTTAATACCAATGCCAGATGCCATGCTAGGGATGTTTGCTAAAATAGTTGAGAAGAAATTGATAAATTGTAGTCTCATGTTTGGTTGATTAGAGATAAAATAGTAGTTTAAAGAATGACTGTTAAGATGATTGCTAATGAATAAAGATGTGAAATTGAAATGCTAGAATCAATCTTATCATCATGCTTTATGTCTATAAATTATGCTATGCGAAACAAATTTGTACTTATGAGACACAAATTGACTGAATGCATCTTGTAGAATTAATTGTTTGAATTAGAACAATCTAATTGTAGAGAACAAGATCTAGCGCTTTAATCATGGTAATGGGTTGATAAAGTATTAAATAGAGACATAAAGTGAATTTTGGGAAGCTAGATTTATAAATTATGTAGAAATGTAAAGTGTTCTCAATGTCGAAATTATGGACATAGAACACCAAATGAGATAAAAAATGCATGTGTTATTGATAAATAATGAATTTAAAAATACTAGTTTACTATATTCATACATTAAAATCTGGAGAGTTTTGACTTAAAAAGAGAAGAAAAAGAACTAAAAATATTTTGGGAATTTGAAAAACTTAGTAGCACAGTCGACCGACTATATTGAAACAGTCGACTGCCCTGACCATTTGTTTTCGAGTTCAAATCTTTGCGGAACAGTCGACCAATTATATTGAAACAGTCGACCGTCCTGATTATTTGTTTTCGAGTTCAAATCTTTGCGGAACAGTCGACCGACTACACCGTAACAGTCGACTGCCCTGACTATTTGTTTTCGAGTTGTAAATCCTCACAGAACAGCCGACTGTCCATGTTTTAACAGTCGACTGCCCGGAAGTTTCAAATAATATCTGAATTTTCGTGAGATAATTTTCTATAACCTGTGGCCTAGTATAAATAAGAATTTGAGACTATTTTTGGCAAGAAAGAACTTATTATTTTATTGGTTTAAATTTTCTTTGAATAAAGAAAAATACATGCCTTGTTTAAAAGAGTTTTGAAATGAGTTTTGTCAATGAAAGTGTGAATTTTTGATAAAATGACAGTATGGTAATTTCATGGGAAGAATGAATTATGAATGTGACAAGTTAGAAAAACGAATTCTTTTATTTATGCATGAGTTTGTACTTGAAAGTGAAATTGAATGTTATGATGAATTATGAAAGATTTTATGAGCATGAATACACAAATGCTATGAACATGAAAGGAAAATTATTGTTAATCATGAAAAAGACTTTATGACTATGAAAACTCGATGTTGTGATTATGAGTTGAAATTGAGAACTAGAGTATAGTTAAGCCTCATACCGGCATTGAAAAGAGATATGTTGAAATGAAAAGACCAAGATTGGGTCATGTTGTATAAATGGTTAAGACCGGTATAGTGGAAAGACTAACTCTAGAGAATTGATTTTGTTCATGATTCAAACAACTAAGGATTAGATACATAGTGAAGAGGTGATGAAAATAAGAGAAAAACACGAGTATGAGGGCCCCTGGAGCCACGGTGTGAGAGTATTCACAGTCTGTCTTCACGATGCGTCGTGACATGATGTAGATATATCTCCAGGAGTCCGTACCGCAGGTGATGCTCGTGGGGTATTTGGTGACTGCGGGTGGTGTCATGTCCCATGATGGAGGCTAAATTGTCCACAGGCTGTCTTCACGATGCGTCGTGACATGACATGGGATTCCCCTCCAGACTGTCTGGACATGTGCTCGTAACTCATAGAACATCTAGGATACTTATCGTAGTTACAGTAGTAGTTAAGTCATGACAAGGGATTGAACCCTACAAGATGAAGAATGGTTGTTGCCGCTGAATTCGGGTGTTGGGGCAATAGATGCGATTTGTAGGTTAGTGAGGAACTCACAAAGATCGACCCCTTCTTCTTCCTTGCAAACTGGTTGGCTCCTTGGTGTTCCCTTGCGACCTGCACAAACGTTCGCGACACCGGGATGGATCCCGGCGATGAACCCTCTGACAATCAAGTCAATACACAGAGAAAGACAAGGGAAAAAGCTCAAGTGTGCAAAGTGTGATCACCTTTAACAGTAGGAGGTCAGGGGGGTTTTATAGTCACGATGGGGATCCTTTTCAAGATGAGAGTAAATCCCTATTTCTCGGTATGGGAGGATAAGGGTGGTTGTAACCACCTCCTCCAAATCAGGGGGAGCCAGGATTTCCTCCAATCCTGTTGAACTGGCCCCTAACGGGTTGAGACCCGTTCTCAACTGGTCAGATCCGTTAATGGGTTAGCGGGTCCAGGAGGAGGGACCCGGTTCCCAATTCAGATCCGTCAGTAGGCGAGATTATCATATTGCCCCTGGAACTTTGAGATTCGTGCCTGTTTTGAACGGTTCCGATTTAACCCAATTTTTAGCCATATCATGAGCCCCCCCACTCCTAAAGACTGTGTGTTACGGCTTTTGGGGAGTAGTTTTGTTGTTTTAATGGCGTATAGGGCTTTATCGGAGTTCTCGACGGGTGCTCGACTCTCGTCTGAGGGGTGATGGTGCATTCCTGAGCTGGTAGCATGCTCAGAGTGGCTTTTAGGCTGCTCTGGATCTTTGGTGATTTTTTCTCGATTTTTATATCATTCGTTTGAACCATTTATTCAATTTTGCAAGGCAACGATTTACTCTCCGGGAGCACTAATTAATCATTCTAGACAAGAATTATTTATCCCGGGACTCAAAAATGTTCCCCTGGATTTATAATTATTTTCCAGGGTTTTTAATCATTTTCCGTAATTTTTAAATAAATAATTCGAATTAATAAAATAGAAAAAAGGATTAATCGCCGTATTTATGACGTGGCCAAATCTGAGCCCTTGATCATGTGTCGACGAGGAATTCTGGGCGATCGGACGACCCGGAGAAGAGAGGCTTCTCGCGTCTCACAGTCAAGCGTGCGGTGATCTGGGCGTACGGTGAGGCAAACGCGCCGAACGATTCGCCGAGCTTGGAGGACGGTGCACTGAACACGGCGAACATTATCTGGAGTTTGGCGAACAGTGGGGAGGCATTGACTGGTCAATGCTATTTTTGGTGTTTTCAGCTCGGAAATACGCCTGCTCAGGATATGACGGCGAGCTTGGCGAATGGGGTGTCGAGCTTAGCGAACGAAACGGCGAGCTCGAAGAGCGTTGACCGGTCAACGCTTTTTTTTGGTGTTTTCAGCTCGGAAACACGTTTGCTCAGATATGAAGGCGAGCTTGGCGAACAGGGTGTCGAGCTTGGCGAACGAATCGGCGAGCTCGAAAAGCGTTGACCAGTCAATGCTTTTTTTGGGTGTTTTCAGCTCGGAAACACGTCTGCTCGAATGTGACGGCGAACTTGGCAAATGGTGTGTCCAGCTTGGCGAACAAAACGCCGAGCTCGAAGAGCGTTGACTGGTCAACGCTTTTTTTGGTGTTTTCAGCTCGGAAACACGTCTGCTCGGATGTGACGGTGAACTTGGCTAACAGTGTGTCCAGCTTGGCGAACAAAACGGTGAGCTCGAAGAGCATTGACTGGTCAATGCTTTTTTTGGTGTTTTCAGCTCGGAAACATGTCTGCTCGGATGTGACGGCAAGCTTGGCGAACGGTGTGTCCAGCTTGGTGAACGAAACGGCGAGCTCGAAGAGCGTTGACTGGTCAATGCTTTTTTTGGTGTTTTCAGCTCGGAAACACGTCTGCTTGGATATGACGGCGAGCTTGGCGAACGGTGTGTCGAGCGATTCAGACAAAGCAGCGAACTCAAAGAACGTTGACTGGTCAACGGTTTCGAGCTGCTTCTGGTTGCTTCTTTTTCGTCGTTTCGTATTCTGACTGCTTAGACTTCCGTGCTCTTTGGGCCGCCTAAGCTGTGCGGCATAAGCCCATCAAATTTTACTATAAGTCCCCATCCCCTCTCTTTTTTACTTCACTTTCTCACTTTCACTTCACCTGAGATTTCTTCTCTTCGCAGAGCTTCCGGTGTCTTTTTTCGTTCTCCGACGAGCATTCGGACCGTGGTTGTCACTTCTCAGTTAACTTATTTTAATTTTAAGAGATGTTTAGGGTGTCTTCCGACGAAGAGGCATCCTCCTCGATTCAGCTCGAAGTAGCCCCCCGGCCGACTCCTTCTTCGGTCGATAAGGGGAAGGCCCCATTGTCCTGTCCTCTCCGAAAGTAGAAGAAGATCTTGTCGTCGAAGGCGGAGGCGGCGAGGCGGCTCTCTCTTCGTCGGTGGTGGAAACAATAGTGGAGAGAGATCGGAGGATGGGTGCGTTCGGGAGACATTTGATCGCCGTGTCTACCCTTGGAGGGACCCAGCAGTATAGTGCAGAGAATTTGAGGCAAACGGAGCAAGGTTTGGTGCAGGTTTACGAGGAGAACGATCAGAAGGAGCACACAGAGGCGAACAAAATCGTTAGCATCCTGAAGGAGTCGGATCTACGAATCATTCGGATGTGCTTCATGATCCCTCCGGAGTTCGAACTCGTCGTCCCTGGGCCAGGGATCAGGTCTTGTTCTTCTCTCCCCTCCGACACTTGTATTTTCCCCTACGATGCTTTCTATGCGGGGCTACGCCTCCCTCTGCACCCTTTCATACGGGGAGTGATGCAATGGTATGGGGTATGCCCCATTCAGCTGATGCCGAACATTTGGAGGCATGTCACGAGGTTCGTTCTCCATTGCCAGGTGGCCGGGATCGAACCTAGGATCAGCGTACTTCGTCGTCTGTACAAGATCCATCAGAAGACGAGAACAGAGTACAGTTTCTACTTCACTGCTCGGAAAGACGTCAAGTTGGTCGACAATCCTGTCTCGGTGAAGTGTTGGCGAGACAAATACTTCCTTGTTCGGGGTAAAAAGTCGTGGGACATTCCCACGGTATGGAGGGAGGACGTGCCGAAGAGGGCGAAGATGGAGCCGTCTTTGAGTCCGGAGGAGGACAAGATGGTCGGCATCCTCTTGGATCGACCTACTTTGCATTGGAAGGAGATCACCGAGGAGAGCCTCTATGGGGAGGCCTTAGCTTGATGGACCCTAGTACGAGTTCTCTTTCATCGATAGTATTCCAAGTATTTTAGTAGTAACACAATTATGATCTCTTTTTTTTCTATGTTTTTTTGCAAGATCCACTGCCATGGACTTCGAAGACAACATGAGCAGGCGATCAGCGCCGAGTAGCAAGCGCATTAAGGAGAAGAAGAGGAAGCCTGTCGTTGCTTGGCCAACTCCGTCGAAGGCAGCTCGAGTTGAGAGTGCCGCCACCCCCGTCGTGGACTTGGAGGCCGTTCCTTCTTCCGTTGCTCCGTCGGTGAAGGAGCTCGACTGTTCGGCTACTCTTGCCCTGTCAGCTTCGCCTCGCACGACGGCGGCTGAGGTGATACTAACGGACGAGCTGAATAGGATCTTTGTGCCGATTGGCAGGTTCTTAGGCACGACGGTTTCCTCGGAGACTCGACGAGTTGCATGGACGCCGTCCGCAGTCTCGCCATGCCCAAGGACAAGGCGGCGATGGACCATGGGACAGTGGGCGACTCGGCCTTGGAGATTGCTAAAGCGCAGATGACGGTAAGCCTCGACCTTCCGCTTGACCTTTGCCCCCTTCTTTGTGTCCCACTCTTAAACTACTGCCTTTTTCGTAGGCGATCTGTCATTTCAGCCACTTGCTGAAGCGAGTGGCAGATCTGGAGAAAGTGTTGAAGGCTCTTCAGGCTCGGGAGAGTTGGAGTGCTCTAAGGCCAAGAGAGAGCTAGTGGCGGCCGCTCTCAAGGTCGAAATGCAAGCCACCGAGATCAGGCTACTGGAGGAGGCGTTGGTGAAGGCGAAGGACTCCGCCGCTGCGGAGAAGGAGGAGATGGCTCAGAAGAGGGCGGCTGAGAAGGAGAAGGCCACGTTCGAGATGGTCATGACGGTGAAGGAGGCCAAGGTTGCGACAGAGAAGGAGGCAATCGGCTACTTGGAGCAGAACATGCGGAAGGCCTACGCCAAGGTGCTGAAGGATGTCGGCGAGCATGTCCCCGTCTTCGATTGTTCGAGGTATTTCTTGTTCCCTGATAAGGAGAAGGTGGAGGCTGAAGGAGAAGAAGAGGATGAAGGAGAAGAGGAGGCTGTCGGCAATGAAGACATAGTGACCGAGAGCCGTTAGCGATGGCGTCAGCGACAGAGACAGCTGAGGGCGGCGAAGGCACCTTAGCGCCTGTGGATCCATCTATTGAGGTGGATACTCAACTCCCTTAGTATTTCTTTTGTATTTCAACGATAGTTTTTCATCTAAGGTCTTTTTGTATCGATGCCTAATAGCGGACTAGCCACTGCTTTCTTGTGTACTCTTTTGAACTTCAATGAATGCAAAGAACTTTTTGAGATTTTGGCCCAAGAACTTTTGAAATACACTCAACTAGCGTTGAAACTTTGGCTAAGTGTTCAATACAACTTGCTTTGAAATATGGCTAACTGTTGGGTTGAGCTCAGCGTTGTTGTGTTCTTGCTTTTCAGATCGCCGAGTTGTGTTAATGGGTCGAGGCATCGCTGAACATGGTATCGGTTGCGGCCTCTCGTCTTCGAATTGACTTAGGAGCGACGAAGTTGGCCCTTTCTCGTATTCGAGAGTGTTTTCTCAAGAGTGAGGCAGAACTAGATCATCTCATACTAACGCTGGCACGGCGCAACTCCGAGTTGAAGCGACTAAAGAAACGAGCTCGGGAAGCCCCCCTGAAAGAGAGGTGGAGTCACTTCGGCAGACCCTATTCGACGTCAGTGCGGAAAAAGATGGTCTGAAGAACGTGGTGCTCGAGAAGAGCCTGGAGACGGCGCAGCTTCGACGAATTATCATTGAAGCTTCTCGTGTAGGTAGTACGAGCAGAATTCCTCGCCTACAAGTCAAGGTAACGGATGATTCACTGAAGGAGCACATTGTTGAGCTAGAGACGGAGGTTCACCAACTACAACGTTTTACGGAGGGGAGCAACGTCAGGACCACATCTTGCTCTCGAGACGAGTACTCGCAGGGATGATCGTTCCACGAGTTAGCATCACGTTCGCCTCCGATCCCAGGGCGTCCGGGGGACGTTCAAAGCGGAGTTGCTGGTTCATCGAGCGAAGTCTCAGCCGGCGCAATGCTTAGAGACACAACTAGGCTCGCCGGCTTGGGGACCTCAACGAGTGCGGGGTTGCAGCGACAGAATGTTCGCCGTCCTCGTTTGTCGCTCAAAAGGAGTATCCCACTTCCTAGGAGGCGTTGAAGTAGTCTTGTAATTTTGACTTCTCAAGTTTTGTAATTTGTCGTAAAGATAAGTAGTTGGTCTTGTAATTTGACTTATTCCTCAAACTTTATAGAAATGAAACTTGTTTTCTTTTTTGCACTTGTGTGTTTTGTTAGCATCTATGGTTGTCGACAGTTGTAGGAGCACTTTCGACTGGCGAACCACTTCTTACTCACTTATGAGCGAGTAGTAGAAGCAGAGTCGAGCCAAGTGTTGGACTCCGAACTTCGTCGTTTAAGAAAGAGTCAACGGTTGTGAGAGCAATTCCGAATGGCGAACCACTTCTTACTCGCTTATGAGCGAGTAGTAGAAGCGGGATCGAGCCAAGTGTTGGACTCCGAACTTCGTCGTTTAAGAGAGAGTCAACGGTTGTGGGAGCAATTCCGAATGGCGAACCACTTCTTACTCGCTTATGAGCGAGTAGTAGAAGTGGAATCGAGCCAACTGTTGGACTCCGAACTCGTCGATTAAAAGAGATTTTTTTTTTTGCAAGTAGAGTTAGACTACCCAAAAAAATAGAGAATATGCTAGGTGGAGTTACTTTACTCAAAAGATAGGAAAGTTGTGAGGAGAAATTTCTCTTTATTGGAAATAACCGGACAGCCGCTTCTAAGTTGCAGACCGCCTTTACATTTTGATTAAAACGAAGATACAAGTAAAGTTTTCGCAATCCTGGGGAAGTTGCTAGAAGGGCATTTAGACACCCTCTCGAGCTGTTCCAACCACTGCTGGATGTGATTCCAAGAGCCGAACGAGAATGAATACCACACAGAAGAGTCATCAGGGTGAATGGAATCTTCCTCATTCCTCTTCAGCACATAGAAACCCAATTTGGCACTAAGGGAAGTGCAATTGAGTAGCTATCATCTCACCGTATTTTGGACTTTAGCTCCATGGAAAAATATGCTACTGCTGAAGCATGGAAGAATGGAAATCTGATGAGAGTGTAGCTAAGGTATACCGTAATCTTTTTGAAGATTTGGGGACTTAGCGATGCAACACTTTAAGACAGAACTAGACGAGTTTGGTCCAAGAAAGGCAGTAAAGTGCTTTGCATAGCATTTAGCTCCAGCAGGGTAGCTTGTTAGCTTGCTTCTTCCCATATGCGAAGTGGAAAAAGTAGGAGTAGCAGGTACTATTTATGATGTCCCTGGGATTGTAGCCAGGGATCGTCAACAAACCTTAGCTATTCGTTGGATCCTTTTTACCAATAGCTACAGGCGGGCTAACTGGAATCCCCAACAATTTACGATTACATCTCTCACCAAGGTATAAGAACTGGCAGCCCGATGAAAGATAGAAGAAAACTCTCCTTTGTGACTGCTCGAGATCTTCACAGCCAATCACTCCACCTCGTAGCCACGGTCTCCAATCCACCTGTACACAAGTTCAAAGACTTATCAGAGACAGACAGGCACAATATACAGGGCAGCCACAGAACAGAAAAAGAAAGAAAAATGAAAGTCCAAGGCATTCAACCGGCCCCATGGCTTCATCCACTAGTGGTACCATGCTACCCAGTGCCGTTGCCCCACAATGGCCCGACGTCCTGCAGCTGTGGGAAAGAAGTCGAATATCATAGGGAAATCCTGGATTGGTCTCCCGGGCTTGGTCACTTACGTTATTTCATTTCAGGATTAATCCATGAACTGAGGCTTTCTGCTAGGCCTCGCCAGGAGCGTTTCAACTGAGCTATTTCCCCCTTTCGTCACTACTGTCGATTCCAAAGTCACCTACCGGTTAGGTTTTTTTGGTATTCCTTCTCGAGCTTCTATTTCTTCCGTTAAGGGAGATTCGGGAAAAGATGGAATAAGAAGACGTGTTTCCAGAACGAACAATATACGGGTGGAGAAGGGGGAGTTAGCAAAGTTAGACCGCTTCCCCCTCTTAGTCAAGCACAAGCTCCTGCTCATCATAAGGTGCTCGGCTTCCAAGTCCTTGGCATCTTCGAGCCCCCAGGTCTTTGAGTTGATACGAGCCCGAGCGTAGAACTCTGGAGACCTTATATGGTCCTTCCCAATTGGGTGCCAGCTTGCCTCTCTTGCTTAGATCCGAAATTGATAACTTTCTCAACACTAAGTCCCCTTCCTTTAGGTTGGTCGGTCGTACCCTCTTGTTGTAAGTTTGAGTGATCCTTCGACGGTAAATCTCTTGGCGGATTGCAGGCCCTCTCGTGGATCTCATCAATGAGGTTTAGGCAGTTGCGAAGCTGGTTTGCGTTCTGCGCCTCATTGTAAGCTATGAGTCGAGGTGAGGGTAGACCCACCTCCAAAGGGATAAAGGCTTAACTTGCCAGGGAGGCAAGTTGCGCTTGAGGCAGGAGACAGATTGGGGCGAACTTCTGGCAGGAGTCGCACTAGCAGACGTACTCCTCAGAGTCACTTAATAGTGTAGACCAAAAGTACCTGTAGTTCAACAGCTTCCAGGCAAGGGATCTTGCTCCCAAGTGTGTACCACATAGACCATCATGGGCTTCCCTTAGGGTGTAGAGCACCTCTTCCGGGGAGAGGCATCTCAGATAGGGCCCACCATCGACCTAGGTGTAGGAGCGTTTGTACATGACCCCGTCGAGGAGTGTGTACCGCTCTGCTCGTGTCCTGATCCACCTTGCTTCTTTCGGATCTTCAGGGAGGACTCCATCTCAGAGATACTCGAGGAGGGGATTCATCCAGTTTTTCCCAAGTGTTAGGGGGTAGGCTTCCATTGGCTCCGAGCCATCTTCGTCGATGCTAGGTTTGAGAAGGACTTCTATTAGGACAGTCCGTTCTAGACCTTTGGAGGGACGAGGAGGCGAGCTTAGAGAGCGCATCCGCTTGCGAGTTTTCCTCTCGAGGAACCCGCTGGAGTTGAACATCTCTAAATAGAGCTAGATACTCCCTCACTTTTGCCAAGTATCTAGCCATTCGATCATCTCTCGAGGTCTACCCAATGCTAGATGCAGAGGCGCATAATAGATCGATATGAACATCATGAGCTGCCCCGTAATAAAACCAGTTGTTGCAGATACCTCCTTCTCGGTTCCTTCTTCCATAACCCGAGCGCGAAGAAGGAAGAGATAAGAGGGTCCTACGGAGAATGTGGTCTGAAATCCATAATAGAGTCCGACCACAACGACCGAATTTATTATCTTCATGCATAAGGATAATAGATTACCTAGTAGAAAAGATTTCAAAATCATCACAAACCTCCCCTTTTTCGCCTCGTATTCCCCGGACACTTGATTGACCACTAATTGAGAGTCGCTGAAGACCCTAACCTGTACGGCTCCCGCCATGCGAGCCAGACAGAGACCCGCGATTAGGGCTTCATATTCTGCCTCATTGTTGGATGCCGGGAAGTTGAGGCGAAGGGAATATTAGAGGACGAAGGTATCGTGGCCAGTTAGGAAGACGCCGGCCCCACTTCCATCGGTGCAGGAGGACCCGTCCACATAGACGGTCCAGACGGAGGGGTCGGCTGGCGACTCGCATGAGTCGGGGATGGTGTTCTCCATGATGAACTCGGCCAGAGCTTGGGCTTTTATCGCCGTTCTGGGCTGGTAGCTGATATCGTGCTGACTCAGCTCGATGGACCACTTCATGAGCCGTCCAGACATTTCTCGCTTGTGGAGAACCTGTTTCAGCAGGTTGGTCGGTAAGAACGACCACCGAGTGGGATTGGAAGTAGGGGACGGAGCTTACGGGCCACCATGACCAAGGCGAGTGCCATCTTTTCCAGTTTCGGATAACGGAGTTCGGCGTCGCGGAGCACCTTACTCACATAATAGATGGGCTTTTGCATTTTATCCTCTTCCCTCACGAGGACCGCACTGAGCGTTTGATCCGAAGCTGCGAGGTAGAGGTAGAGGACCTCTCCGGGTGCCGGCTTAGTCAGGAAAGGGGGGTTGGATAAATACTCTTTGAGCTTGTCAAAGGACTCCTGCTGCTGCAGCCCCCACTCGAAGCCTTTAGCCCCCCTGAGGGCTTTGAAGAAGGGGAGACACTTCTCCCCGAACTTGGAGAGGAATCGCCCAATTGCGGCGAGGCGCCCCGTGAGCCTCTACACCTCTTTGACGTTGGAGGGGGGAGCCATTTTGAGAATGGCTTGGATCTTCTCGGGGTTGGCCTCTATGCCCCTCTAGCTGACCATAAACCCGAGAAATTTGCCCGATGAGACACCGAATGCACACTTGTTCGGGTTTAGTCTCATATTGTGCATCCTGAGCACCTCGAAGGCTTCTTGAAGGTCGAAGGTGTGCTCATGCCCTCGAGTGTTCTTGACCAACATGTCATCGACGTAGACTTCCATGTTTCGGCCAATCTGATATCGGAAGACCTTGTTCACCAGGCGCTGGTAGGTAGCCCCCGCGTTTTTCAATCCAAAGGGCTTAACCCCAGGGGTGACGCTCAGATGGTGCATTGAGAGTTCTCCCGAGATCCTGGGCATGTCTGTTGCGGTCCATGCGAAGAGGTCGCGATTCTCTCGTAGACACCAGGGAGATATCTTGCTTTATAGAGGGGGAGAGAGCTTTGCTAACGCGGAACGTCTTAGTGGTGTCTTCTTCGGAGAAGGCCACTTCTTCCAACTCGTCGACGGGCTCGGAGATAGTTTGGCCTCCTTCCTGAGGAAGTTCGAGTGCTTCCAAAGAAAGAACTTGACCCTCCATCGAGGTCATGTAGCACTTCTGAGCAGCCTCTTGGCTTTCCCTCACTTCACCCACTCCTAAGGGGGTGGAGAACTTCATCTCCATATGGTAGGCTGAAGGGATGGCTTGAAGCACGGCCAAACCTGGTCTACCCAGGATAACATTATAGGCGGCCTTAATGTCGACCACAATGAAATCTATTTGCTCCGTACGAGTTGTCAGGGCCTTTCCAACAGTTACGTCGAGGATTATAATCCCCTCAACCGTAATCGGGACCCCTGTGAACCCGTGGAGGGTGTAGCCCACGGGCTTGAGCCGATCCCTGGACAGCGGGAGGCCTTTGAAGGCTTCCAAGAAAAGGATGTTAACGGAGCTGCCGTTATCTACTAAGATGTGACAAAGTTTGAAGTTCGCCATGCGGAGATTGATGACGAGGGCATCGCAGTACGGCGTGCGGACGCCCCCCAGGTCCCTATTGAAGAACGTCACCGGGACTCCGAGGCCCTTTGGGGGAGGATGGCTCTGCACGGAGTTAACCTCCCTTACGAAGGCTTTTCGGGAGGAGTTGGAATCTCTCCCCATTGGGCCCCGGTGTATCAGGTACAAGATGCCCTCTACTTCGGCCTCCGGAGTCTCCGTTCGCTGCTCGTTTCTCCTGTTAGCCCCCCTAGGCGGCGGGGGCGGATCGGCTCGGTCCCTTTTTACGAACCGGTTGAGTTGCCCTCGCTGAATGAGGGCTTCAATTTCATCCTTCAAGGCTCGACATTCATCTGTATCGTGCCCGTGGTCCCGATGGAAATGACACCACTTCCTCCGGTCCCTCTTCTTTGCCAGGGTGTTCATCCTTGGGGGAGGCGGTAGGAGGCAATCATTCCCTATCTCCATGAGGATGACAGATACACTCATGTTAAGCGGAGTGAATTTCTCGAACCGAGGAGGGGGACGCTGCTGACCCCCATTGTCTTTTTGGAGCTTCTTATCTCCTTCTTCTTCTGCACCCTTCCACTTGTTCCCGAAAGATGAGGCCTCGAAGGTGGGGCGGCGGACGGCTTCTTCTGCGCGGATGTACTTCTCGCTCCGAAGTAAGAGCTCTGAGAAGTTCCGAGGGGGCTTCTTGGTGAGGGACGCCCCGAGGTCAGCATTGAGGACATTGGACTGGAAGGCGATGGTTGCGACCGAGGGTTCCAAAGAAGCAATCGACCTAGCCTTGGCAGTGAAGCATTTGACATAAACCCTTAGTCGTTCGCCCTTCTTTTGGCTGAGGAACAATAGGGTGTCGCTCGTCTTCTAGGCACGCCGACTGCTCACGAAATGCGTGAGGAAAAATCCCTCGAACTGATCGAAGGAGAAAATGGATGCCGGCACAAGCCGCGAGTACCATTTCCGAGCCGGCCCCTTAAGTGTGGCCGGGAAGGTCTTGCAAAAGAGGGAGTCGGATACATGGTGAATCATCATGAGAGTTTTGAAACTCTCAATGTGATCTGCGGGGTCTGACTCCCCGTTATAGGTCTCGAAATGTGGAGGCTTGAAGTTGTCGGGAACTGGAGCCTCCATAATGGTACGGGAGAACGGGGGCCTGCTGGGATGAAGGTCTCTTGCAAGTCGCCCCTCATCTCGATCGAGCTGGCCGAGGCGCCTCTCCATCCCGTGGAGATGGTGGTAGACCGAGTCCTTCCTTTGGTCCTGTCTGGCCGAACTCCGGGACTCGTTCTCATGTCGAGGAGGGCTGGGGCTGCGCCGGTGATGGCTCAGAGTAGGAGGCAGACTGACTGAGAGACGAGGGTGGCTTGGGGTAGGGCATGGACTGCGAGAGCGGCGGTGGTGATCGGGAGAGGGGCGGCAATGGCTCGCAGCCTGCCTAGGACTTCGGGAGCGGCGAGGATGGTGAGGAGCCGGTCGAGGACTACGGGATCGGCGAGGATGGTGAGGAGCCGATCGAGGACTGCGGGATCGGCGAGGATGGTGAGGAGACAGTCGAGGACTGAGGGCCCTATGACCATTATTGGGGGCAACATTGAGAGCCCAGAGGACCGCCTCCTGAAATTGCTGGAATTCCGCCCTTGTAACGGGGGCCTCCTGCTCACGATGGTCCCGAGGTGCATGGCAACCTACCAGGGAACGGCTCCATCTTGGGCGATGTTGGGGTGACTCTCCTCGTCTACGAGGAGAGTTGGACCCCCCTCGGTTGGATCGGGGTGGTGAACGGTCCCTAGCCTGCTCGCGGCGAGGGTTCGATCCTTGGGCCCGCCTCTCCTCCAGATGGGTACGGAGATCGGGTCCGTGCTCGGTCTGCCGATTATTGATCACGTTCCGCAGGTCCTTTGGAGTGGGGGGAGTATAGGAGGCCATAGAATCGGTGTCGGCATTGTGGATGGAGACTCGAACCTGATGGATGGGTTGCTTGTGGTGACTTCGTCGGGAGGGTTCCCCCACTGCAGCCTGGGGTCCCGAAGGCTGCTGGACGGACTGCGGAGCCCGAGGATCGAGCTGCTAGGTTGGTTGGTTGGGAGGAGGGAGAACCCCCTGCGCAGGAGGAGGAGGAGGGTGAGAAGAGGTTGTCCTTCGGTTGGAGTTTGTGGGTCTCTTCTTGGGAGGCATGGCTAGGAGTTACGTGGGTTGAAGAAGGAAGACGAGATTGCTTGTCGAGTGAAGCTTCACACAGACGGTGCCAATCTGTTGCCGCTGAATTCGGGTATGTGGGCAATAGATGAGATTTGTAGGTTCGTGAGGAACTCACAAAGATCAACCCCTTATTCTTCCTTGCAAACTGTTGGCTCCTTGGTGCTCCCTTGCGACCTGCACAAACGTTCGAGACACCGGGATGGATCTCGGCGACGAACCCTCCGACGATCAAGTCAATACACAGAGAAAGACAAGGGAAAAAGCTCAAGTGTGCAAAGTGTGATCACCTTTTACAGTAGGAGGTCAGGGGGGTTTTATAGTCGCGATGGGGATCCTTTTCAGGATGAGACTAGATCCCTATTTCCCGGTATGGGAGGATAAGGGTGGTTGTAACCACCTCCTCCAAATCAGGGGGAGCCAGGATTTCCTCCAATCCTGTTGAACTGGTCCCTAACAGGTTGAGACCAATTCTCAACTGGTCAGATCCATTAATGGGTTAGCGGGTCCAGGAAGAGGGACCCGGTTCCCAATTCGGAACCGTCTGTAGGCGAGATTACCGTCTTGCCCCTGGGACTTTGAGATTCGTGCCCGTTTTGAACGGTTCCAATTTAACCCCATTTTTAGCCATATCAACGGTTAAGGGCTTGCCCTCAGACCTATATAGTATGGGATGCATAGAATCTGAACAAGTGTGCATTAGTGTCATGTAACATAACAACTACATTAAGGACTGAGTGCACCGCACAACACGACATCAATAGGATAGTCCCTTTAGCTTTGTCTGTGAACAAGTTTGTGGTTTGTTAAGTGTTGAGAATCGTTATACTGTTTTCGGCATAGAGAGAATAGCCGTATATAATATTTCGTCAGTTGAATGAATTGACGTGCCCACAGTTTTATGCAGGGCAAAGTGATTAACAAGAATGCATGCTAATTATGATCCAAGTGTTGTACATTTCAATTCATATAATTTGTTGTAAATTGCTTCCGCTGTAAATATGTAATGTAAGTGTAAACTCTGATGAAGTTTTATTTCCTTGTAAAATTGTACGAAAGAAGTGATAAGATCCAGTGGAACTTCGAATTCAGTTGTATTTGGAATTCGGGGTGTTACAAATCCGCCATCAGAAGGAACACATACCAGCAGTGGATCAAAAGGTTCTACAACAAAAGAGTGCGTCCCACCGACATCAAGCTAGGGGACCTCGTCCTCCGAAAGCTGGCGGTATCTAACCCTGGCCAAAAGAGGAAGCTGGCTCCAAACTGGGAAGGCCTGTACAAAGTTTCTGAGGTCGTACGCCCGGGAACGTGCCACCTCACCGACCCGGAGGGCAAGGCTGTCAAGAGACTCTGGAACGCAGAGCACCTTATCAAATTCCTCGAAAGGGGAGGATTAGCCTTTGCAGATACCCCCATGTAAATTGTAAGCTGTAATCGGTACACCGTGTCTTGTTTTGTAAAGTCAATATGATGTAATCGTGCCAGCTTTCTTAAAACAAGCTTCGCCCTTGTGCCAGCTTTCTTGAAACAAGTTTTTGGCTCGATGTTCGGATGGAACCGTGAGCCACAAAAAGCTTCTCTTACAAGCTTGGGGCTCGGCATTCAGATGGAACCGCGAGCCACAAAAAAGTTCTTTTACAAGCTTGGGCCTTAGTGTTCGGATGGAACCGCAAGCCACAAAAAGCTTTTCTTACAAGCTTGGGGGTCGGCATTCGGATGGAACTGCGAGTCACAAAAAGCTTCTCTTACAAGCTTGGGGCTCGGCGTTCGAATGAAACCGGCGAGCCACAAAAAGCTTCTCTTACAAGCTTGGGGCTCAGTGTTCGGATGGAACCACGAGCCACAAAAAATCACCCCTAAGGTATGGGGGCTCGGCATCGACCTCGAGCAGGGCCTGGGCTTCTTCAAGCACTGTGACCTATGCACCCAGCGATGACCTCCAGCTACACTCGTACTATCTACCCGAGGACATGTATGGGGGCTCGGCACCGACCTCGAGCAGGGCCTGGGCTTCTTCAAGCCATGCGAACTTTATGCTCGACGATGACCTCCAGCCACACTCGTACTATCTACCCGAGGACATGTATGGGGGCTCAGCATCGACCTCGCGCAGGGCCTGGGCTTCTTCAAGCACTACGACCTATGCGCTCAGCGATGACCTCCAGCTACACTCGTACTATCTACCCGAGGACATGTATGGGGGCTCGGCATCGACCTCGAGCAAGGCCTTTGCTTCTTCAAGCCATGCGACCTTTACGCTTGGGGATGACCTCCAGCCACACTCATAACAGCTTCTCTAAGGTATGGGGGTTCGGCATCGACCTCGAGGAGGGCCTGTGCTTCTTCAAGCACTGCGATCTATGCGCTCGGTGATGACCTCCAACTACAATCGTACTATCTACCCGAGGACATGTATGGGGGGCTCGGCATCGACCTCGAGCAAGGCCTTGGCTTCTTCAAGCTATGTGACCTTTACGCTCGGCCATGACCTCCAGCCACACTCATAACAGCTTTTCTAAGGTATGGGGGCTCGGCATCGACCTCGAGCAGGGCCTGGGCTTCTTCAAGCACTACGACCTATGCGCTCGGCGATGACCTCCAGCTACACTCGTGATCTCTACCCAAGAACAAGTATGGGGGCTCGGCATCGACCTCGAGTAGGGTCTGGGCTTCTTCAAGCACTGCGACCTATGCACTCGACGATGACCTCCAGCCACACCCGTAACAGCTTCTCTAAAGTATGGTGGCTCGGCATCGACCTCGAGCAGGGCCTTGGCTTTTTCAAGCCCTGCGACCAATACGCTCGGTGATGACCTCCAGCTACACTCGTGCTATCTACCCAAGGACATGTATGGGGGCTCGGCATCGACCTCGAGCAAGGCCTTGGCTTCTTCAAGCCATGCGACCTTTACGCTCGGTGACGACCTCCAGCCACACTCATAACAGCTTCTCTAAAATATGGGGGCTCGACATCGATCTCGAGCAGGGTCTGGGCTTCTTCAAGCACTGCGACCTATGCGCTCGGCGATGACCTCCAGCTACACTCGTTCTATCTACCCGAGGACATGTGTGGGAGCTCGGCATTGACCTCGAGCAAGGCATTGGTTTCTTCAAGCCATGCGACCTTTACGCTTGGCGATGACCTCTAGCCACACTCATAACAACTTCTCTAAATATGGGGGCTCGGCATCGACCTCGAGCAGGGCTGGGGCTTTTTCAAGCACTGCGACCTAGACGCTCGGCGATGACCTTTTGCCACACCCAACCCGTAAGTTTTCTTTAAAGATTTAGGGCACTCACCATCGGCAAGCGCCCTGAGCCCCGGACCGTTGGTTGCCCCACCTCTCACCCGCGGACAACTCGGGGTTTAACGGCCTTCAGAGCCAAAACCCCGAATTGTTCGAGGGTGGCAGAGCCATCGACCCAGGACTCTCGCCGAGCCCCCAGACCTTGGTCGGCACACCTTTCACTTGCTAGTAATTTGGGGTAAAGAGTTCTCAAGAGCCGTCTACCCAAAAATGCTAAATGGCAGGAGAACCACCGATCCGGGACTATCGGCCAAGAATTCTAACTTATGGGCACCTGCCTTCGGCAGGCACCCAAGTCTCACCTTCGGGATCGACCCACCTCTCACCCACTGACAGCTCGGGGCAAACGACCCTTGGAGCCAAAATCCCGAATTGCCAGCGGATGGCAGATAAGTCACTGTAATTTCTTGGTGAAAAAGTGATGAGGGGGTGAGGATTATATAGCCCCCCCGAAGAGGCACATTTATGACATCGAGAAGTCCAAACGGCGGAAGATAAAGCGTCTCCATTAATTTTTATCGGAAGACGAAACTTCCCTTATTAAATGCTACCTGCGGGGAGTAGCGGTTCGGCTCCGGAGCGTAACCCCCACCTTGTCGGCGACCTCAAGCAAGGCCATACTCAGCAAGGGTCTCGAGCTACGCCCCTACCGGTCTCGCTTAACAAATTATCAAAGTAAAGAAATCGAAGTTTTATTACTGATGGAGCGCCAGAAACGGCCACACAATACAATGAAGATTTTACAAATCGCTCATCGCTCGGCTTAAAACTCAAACTCGGTGCTTCCCACGGTATCCTCCGCGTGCTCCACCAGTCCGGCCAGCGTGGACGCCCCGACAACAGAGCTTTGCACGTCGGCGGGCCTGGCTGTTTCCAGGTAAAAAGTTGGTGAAGGTCCCAATACGGAATTGCTCGCCTCCTCGAGCGGACCGGTGCCTAGCATGAGCTTCAGCCACAAAAACTTCCTTAAACAAGTTTGAAGCTCGGTGCTCGGATGACAGCCGCGAGCCACAAAAACTTCCTTAACAAGTTTGAAGCTCGGATGACACCGCGAGCCACAAAAACTTCCTCAAAAAAGTTTGAAGTTCGGCGCTCGGATGACACTGCGAGCCACAAAAACTTCCTCAAACAAGTTAGAAGCTCGGCGCTCGGATGACACCGCGAGCGACAAAAACTTCCTCAATAAGTTTGAAGCTCGGTGCTCGGATGGCACCGCGAGCCACAAAAACTTCCTCAACAAGTTTGAAGCTCGGCGCTCGGATGGCACCGCGAGCCACAAAAACTTCCTCAACAAGTTTGAAGCGCGGCGCTCGGATGGCACCGCGAGCCACAAAAACTTCCTCAACAAGTTTGAAGCTCGGCGCTCGGATGGCACCACGAGCCACAAAAACTTCCTCAACAAGTTTGAAGCTCGGCGCTCGGATGGCACCGCGAGCCACAAAAACTTCGACAATAAATTTGAAGCTCGGCGCTCGAATGACACCGCGAGTCACAAAAACTTCCTCAACATGTTTGAAGCCCAGCGCTCGGATGGCACCACGAGCCACAAAAACTTCCTCAAAAAAGTTTGAAGCTCGGCGCTAGAATGACACCGCGAGCCACAAAAACTTACTCAAACAAGTTTGAAGCTCGGCGCTCGGATGACACCGCGAGCCACAAAAACTTCCTCAATAAGTTTGAAGTTCGGCGCTCGGATGGCACCGTGAGCCACAAAAACTTTTCCAACTAGTGAGGGGGCTCGCCTCCCGATCCTCGACACTCGGCAAAGAGAGCTCCTACTCCTCAGATCTCGACGTCCCCTTGATTTTCCAACAAGTGAGGGGGCTCATTTCTCGACCCTCGACGCTCGGCAAAGAAAGCTCCTACTCCTCAGATCTCAACGTCCCCTTGCTTTTCCAACTAGTGTGGGGGCTCGCCTCCCGACCCTTGACGCTCGGCAAAGAGAGCTCCTACTTCTCAGATCTCGACGTCCCCTTGCTTTTCCAACTAGTGAGGGGGCTCGCCTCCCGATCCTCTACACTCGGTAAAGAGAGCTCCTACTCCTCAGATCTCGACGTCTCCTTGCTTTTCCAACTAGTGAGGGGGCTCGCCTCCCGACCCTTGACGCTCGGCAAAGATAGCTCCTACTCCTCAGATCTCGACGTCCCCTTGCTTTTCCAACAGGTGAGGGGGCTCGCCTCCCCACCCTCGACGCTCGGCAAAGAGAGCTCCTACTCCTCAGATCTCGACATTCCCTTGCTTTTCCAACAAGTGAAGGGGCTCGTCTCCCAACCCTCGATGCCCGGCAAAACTAGCTCCTACTCCTCGGCACTTGACACCCCTCGTGACTCCAAGAGAGGATCCCCTTCATCCTACCCTGCTTGCCTCTCCAGGAAGATACGGATCCCGTTCTTCACCATACACACCACTCCGCTCTTCCTACAGAGGCAAAGACCACTCCTACATGGCAGAATTATCCAGCCCTCCAGGAGTGGGAGGCTCCTAATATAGGTCAGATGACGTGGCTTATCCTAGGCCACAAGATCCCCTAAAAAACCGCTCACCTCTGATCACCAGATCAGCCCTAAGCCCCATGGGCTTCTGCCACATCAGGCCCACGGGCAAACAGATCCAGACCCAGCCCAAATGGGTCTAGACCCGTTTGTGCCTGCCTATAAATACCAGGCCCTCTCCCCTTTCACCAGGTGATCAATCTTTCCCCTCTAAAAAACCCTAGCTACTGTTACTCTTCGGTAACTAACTAGACCGTCGGAGGGCCTGCCACCGGGATCAATCCCGGTATTCCTAGGCCGATTGCAGGTACACGAGACCGAGCCGAGCCTCTAGATCCGAGCCGAGCCTCCAACCTCCACTTCACTCCTGCCTGCTTCTGAGCCGCTCCCTCAGCCGAGCGTCGGGCGTATAGGCAGTACCGCGACTTCCACTTTATAAATTGAGAGAACTCACACCTATTGCAGCCACCCCCAAAAACAAACCGCATCAGTAACTATAACTAGTTGTGGTGAGGCAGGAGATCAACAGAGCTTCCATCCAAATTTGCCTATGTTGGTTTTTCCTATTTAATAACAGACTACCCTGTTGAGAAGTTATAGAGAAAGAAACTCTCCCCCCAATTAAACCCAAAACAAGGAAACCCCATATCTGAGTTTGTGGGGGCGGCGGCTAGGGTTCGTCGCCGCCGCCCCGTTGCTCTTCTTATGTCGTCCCTCCTGCCTATCGATCCACCCCCCGTCCCTCCTTCCCTTCTTCTTCTCATAGTCATCGAGATCATAATTGCCATGACACAGACGGAATGGCATCGCGGTGGCGTAGTGCCGTTGAAGGCACTGGCGAGGTCCGTGGGTGGAGGTAGCGGAGTCACCGCCGCTGAGGTCCAGCCTACCAGCCCTCCACTATCCCTTTTCCAACATCGAGCTCCTCCCGCTGCTACTGAGTGAAGGCGAGGGCAGAGATGAGGGTTTCGTCTATGTCGTTGACAGGGGAGGCTATCGCCGGCACGTTCAGCGACAGTCGAGAATTGGTCGCTTGGGGGTTTGTCTGCTGCGGGGGTTTCGTCGATAGGGTGAGTTGCGTCGACAGGGATTGGCTGCATCGACTGAGGTTCGATGCCGCCCACCAACACGCCACTCACCCCCCCCTCTCCCCGCACGCACTGTACCTCCCTCTTTGCAGGCCTCCACACGTGCTTCAGCTGCCACCTATTCGAGCTCTTGAGCTTCCTCTGCAAAGACCACTACCTTCTTGACAACACCTCTTCTCTCATCAGCATCCCTCACATCGGCAATGCCACCGCCCGTCGTGGTGCGAGGAACAATTGTTGTTGGTTGTTTTGGGTTTCTGTTTGTGAGTGAGAGTGCGTGAGAGAGATGAGTTACTCTCTTTTCGTGTGTCTGTGCGGTGAGAAATTGCCTGAGAGAGCAAAAGCATGAGAGAGGTGAAAGTATCCTCTCCACGGCTCTCTCTAAGGTTGTGGTTTTCGGTTGGGGTGAGTGAGAAAGTTTCTTTGGTGAGAAATCGCCTGAGAGAGCAACAACGTGAAAGAGGTGAAGGTATCCTCTTCACGGCTCTCTCTTTGGTAGCGGCTCTATAATTGGGAGGCCGTGCTTTCAGTTGGTATAATTGGGAGGTTTGCGTGATTGTGGGAGAAGAGGAGGACACAAGGTTGGGTTTGGTGGGTGTCATACTCCGCCTGATGAGAGTAAGCAAAGTTTATCTGTGGCAGCAAGGCTGCGGGGCTTGGGCCCGAAGAAGGGGTCCCCCCATTGATGTGACGACAGGGGTCGGCAGTTGTTAAAATCCCGCCTAACTAGCTTCAGGTCGGTGTGCGCGTGCTGTGGAGGCAACGTACAAAGCATAATTGATGTACATTCAATTCTACTGGGCCGAGATTTGTGTTTGGGCCCAAGATGGGGTCCATCACAATGTGAGAGGAGTATGGTTGTGCTCTTCGATATTGTGATGACTATTGGTTTGGCGGCCCACCCTCCAGGGTTGTTGGAGGGATCTGTTGTCTGTACGGGTCATGTTGCTTTATATTTTATTTTCTGTTCGTAGGTTGTATGTTTTGTTAATTTCTGATTAATGAAACAGGCTGGCCACATTCCACCTTTTCCTTAAAAAAAAAAAAAGACAGGCTACCCTGTTGCTTGGTCTTGAACATAAGACCCTCTTTATCAATCTCAACTCATTACTATATAAGCTACAACTCAATGTTAATTTTGCATGTGTCTGAAACCATTAGTCATTGAAGGAAAAGGGTTGAGTAGAGTGATGCACGACCGAAGATAGACTGGTTATTTACTTTTCTTACAAACTTACGGTACCTAAATTAACAAGAGTTTCTCGAAGAATGGAGAAGATAAATTGAAGAAAGTTTCTCCGTTTTTAATGGAATAATAAAAACAATGAAAGTTAATTTCCAATATCAAATGAAAAACTAACATGAGAGCTCCTACCAACTACCTTCTCCCCTCCTTCTCCTCCCCTCCTGCACCAGAAGCCGTGCTTGTTTCTCCCTATCCGTTTTCCACGCCTGTAGCCATCCCGATCCAGGCAACTCCCCACCATCTTCTTCTCGCTATCATGTGTTGATTGTACTACCTCTCCCCCTCCCTCCTTCACATTCATCGTATCCACAGCCAAACAACCAACTACCTCCTATCTTCCTTTCTCCTTCTTCAACCTTTACTTCCCCCCCCCCTTTACTGCATCCCCTCACTTCAGCATTTGCTTACCAAGATGATTTCTGAGCTAGAAATGAGTGGGTGTGGACCCCTAGAGAGGGCCCAACACACTCCGATGGCCTCCCCCCCCCCCACCCCAAGCTCACCACCAGGTAGAGACTGCCCCTATTCCAAGTGCCATTTCAAACCATGATCAGGCAGTGCGCCATACCAACATCCCTATCCCTGTATCAACCATTGCCCCACTGCCCTATGATGCTGAGAAGGATCTCTCGGGGCTCAGAAGCGCAGCTGCCCACCCGCGGGCACAGCAAAATGAGCTTCCACGATAGGTGGGGAGTGCTTCAACTCATCATCGCCCCGTAGTAGTAGAGCAAGGGAGAGAGAGGGCCCAAAGAAGGGGTCCTCCTACAGGCCACTATCGGCGTAAGAAAACCCCTCCGATGGGCCGGCGTCCCCCTCAAGTGCACTACTATCCCGAAGGGCACGGGTTTCACAGACGCAGGGAGCACAGTTCATCAGGTAAAGAGAGGAGGGACACACCTGTTTTTCATCACTCGCACCACAACTTACAACCCAGGAAGTTTCAATCCAAATCCAAATCCAACAACCAGCTACAACAACAACAAGTTCAACCTAGCATTTCACCCAAGCATCCATCCTCCACCAACCTGGTCACACCAAATGTGGTTCCCAACAAACAGCCCCAATATCATGCCCATTGCTCCCCACGTCGCGACTCTCCACCACTACCGCCAAGGAAGCCTACCAATGACCCCCCAAGTTCAAATGCTATATGGGCCCAAAGACGGGGTCCAAGCGAAGGAACTGGGGAGGGTTTCGATCTACCGCCAGTTGGGGTAGCAACAGAGCAGTGGCAAGAGGTGATTCACAAAAGAAAACGAAAATCCAATTCCCCCCTGCCAGAAACTTGTGAATCAAAGAAACTACAGAGAAAGGGAAAGCGTAAACCTACTTCGTGCTTCAATTGCGGAGAGTTAGGGCACTATCGGAAGGAGTGTACTAAAGAAGTCAGATGTCTAAGGTGCATGATGTGGGGCCACATGTCCTACAATTGCACGAATGTGGTCGCCACAAGCGAGGATGAAAAGAGACGAGTTTTTAGAGGTCGTTCACCTGACAGTCCGGCAAAGATCAAGCTAGCAAACAGCCTAGCAGCGATCAAATTGGAGGAAGCTTGGTTAAAGCAGTGGTGTGCGATTGCAAGGGTGAGTGCCGGTAGGCCATCGGAGTCACACGTGCTCAGTGCATTGAGTGAGAAGTGGCCTATGAAGGCTCATCGAGATTGGATTGTCAAACAGATGTGCTCCCTACATTTTCTTGTATCTTTCCCATCTCCACAAAAAATGATCGAGATCACTGGGGCTGGCGAAGTGGATTTTGGTCACTTTCGAATGAAATTCGAAGCATGGACCCCTAGCTTCGGTGCTGAGAAGCCGCAAGGTGAAATATACTGGGTGTGGATCCATAATGTACCTCTGCATTTTTGGAAGAGAGAGGCTTTGCAAGAGATGGTCTCCGACTTCGGAAAGGTGGAGGATATCGATGAGAAGACGGTGCGGCGAGCGGAGCTAGTGTCGGCGAGAGTGCTCATCAGAAGTGTGGACATTGGGATGATGCCTAGATTCGCCAAAGTTTTCTCCTTTGAGGATTCTTATCTAATCAGATTTGTGCTAGACAAATGTATTGATAAAGAGTCAGACCTTGCACCCATCACGCCCCTATCGCCGTCAGCAGCGCTCAGAGACGGCCGGAGCTACCGGGAGGTGGCATCGCCCAATTGGGAGATCTCCTTGGATGGGAGCCACGAAGTAGAGAGAGCCCATCGAGAAATCATCAAAGCGGCAAAGGAGCTGGAGGCGCGTCAAGTGGCTATGGCGGAGGGATCAGAGTATCAGGGAGCACGGCGGGACATCGATGGTCAGAGGCGAAGCCTGACCAGAGGATCCAACGGCCGTGATCTTCCTCCCTCAGGCGGTCATCAGAAAATGGCTATCCCGCACTGATGCTGTTTATTTCTGAGAAACGTGTGGAAGCACCAGGTGTGAGTTCGAACTCAATTTGTATTGAAGGAGATTGCCGCTCGTCTACCGACCTTCAGTTGACCTTCTGGGACCTACGATGAGCTCGGAAAGATGTTGAAGGTTGGGCTCGGATCGGAAGGGTCGGATCCGAGGTCTTGTGTACCTGCAGACGGTCCTGAAACACCGGGGTTTGTCCCGGTGGCGGACCCTCCGACGCTCTAGTCAGTCTCTGTGAGAGAGTAGCAATAACTAGGTATATTTAAGTGGCAAAAGATTGATTACCTCAAAAAGGTGGGTGTGGGTCTAGTATTTATAGAGAATCCCAACCGGGTTTGGTTCCACTTGGGGGCCGGGTTTGGATCCGAAAACCCATGGGCCTGACGTGGCAGAAGGCCCAGGGGGTTTAGGGCGGACGTGGCGATACCAGGAGTGGTATAAGGCTGACGTGGCGAAACCCTTGGCGGTATTTGGAGCTGACGTGGCCCATCGTGAGCCCTCTGTGCCTCTGGGGGGAATCGGAGGGCCTAGGCTGCGCCAGGTCATCCTTCTGCCCCGCCAGAGAGGGGGGACGGCCTGAGGGACTGCTCCGGATCGGACTCCGGGGGATGCTGAGGCTCGTCAGTACGAGGAGGCCGGCACTGTGAGGGCAAACACGAGGTTCGGCACCGACCCTGAAGTGATCCGGAGCCGAACCAGGTTGTTATTTTTGCTTTTCTGAGTAGGAATTGTATTGGGCCCTGGTTGGGCCTCAGGCCATTTTTACACTGTCACACAAGCCCCCCACTCCTGCAGGGGGTGCGGGAGCTAGCCGTGGAGGAGTGCTCATGTTTGTAGAAATGGGATGGTGAGTCACTGGATCTTCGTGAGAAGAGTACCCTGGTGCCAGACCCGACCCCGAGCCGGTCGAGGGATTATGGGCCAACAAGGGGGGTGGCGAGCCGTTGGCCTTCCTGAGAAGACCACCCTGGTGCCAGACCTGACCTCGAGCTTGGCGAGGGATTACTGGAAGGCAAGGGCGATGGCGAGCCGTGAAGCCTTCCTGAGAAGACTCCCCTGGTGCCGGACCCGACCTCGAGCTGATCGAGGGATTTATGGGCCAACAAGGGGGGTGGCGAGCCGTTGGCCTTCCTGAGAAGACCTCCCTGGTGCCAGACCTGACCTCGAGCTTGGCGAGGGATTACTGGAAGGCAAGGGCGATGGCAAGCCGTGAAGCCTTCCTGAGAAGACTCCCCTGGTGCCGGACCCGACCTCGAGCTGATCGAGGGATTATGGGCCAACAAGGGGGGTGGCGAGCCGTTGGCCTTCCTGAGAAGACCTCCCTGGTGCCAGACCTGACCTCGAGCTTGGCGAGGGATTACTGGAAGGCAAGGGCGATGGCGAGCCGTGAAGCCTTCCTGAGAAGACTCCCCTGGTGCCGGACCCGACCTCGAGCTGTTCGAGGGATTATGGGCCAACAAGGGGGGTGGCGAGCCGTTGGCCTTCCTGAGAAGACCTCCCTGGTGCCAGACCTGACCTCGAGCTTGGCGAGGGATTACTGGAAGGCAAGGGCGATGGCGAGCCGTGAAGCCTTCCTGAGAAGACTACCCTGGTGCTGGACCCGACCTCGAGCTGATCGAGGGATTATGGGCCAACAAGGGGGGTGGCGAGCCGTTGGCCTTCCTGAGAAGACCTCCCTGGTGCCAGACCTGACCTCGAGCTTGGCGAGGGATTACTGGAAGGCAAGGGCGATGGCGAGCCGTGAAGCCTTCCTGAGAAGACTACCCTGGTGCTAGACCTGACCCCGAGCTGGCCGAGGGATTTCGGGCTAACAAGGGGGATGGCGATCGGTTGGCGCCCCAGAGTGATTGAGCGGGGATATCCCACCATTCGTGTGGAGTATTGAAGGCTCTCCGAGAATGGTGTGATGGTCCAATTTCCTAGGGGCATTTAATGGCGCCGCCTAATAAATGTAGATGGTGCATGGTTTTCCGTTGATTGACCTTCCCTGCGCCTCAACGGTTAGTCCCTGGGGGAGGTTATAAATACCTCTCCCCTCCATTGTAGGTATGATCAAAACAGGGGTGGCCCATTGGCTCTCAGAGGTGTCTGCTTCGGCGGACGCCTGTCTTTGGCTAATATTTTCGACCCTAGCAGCGTCGGAGAGGTGGTTACTCTGCCGTCCTGATCTTCTCTTGGATCTGATGGACCTTGATATGGTGGCCAGATCTACGGGAGATCAGGGCGAGAGGGGTGACGGCCGAGATCCGTGCTGTGGGAAGAGGAGCTTCGGTTTAGTGGTGGTTTTGCCGTCTGGATCCCTTTTCGGGTCAGACTGCCCTGTCATGGAGGTTTGGCCCGGGAGAGATCCAGACGAAAAGGCGCACCCACCGTATACCGGCCTTGGGGCTGAAGGGCCTCGGATGGGGGGGCCACCTCCCGTCGGGGGTCGGTCAGTCCGTCTTGATAGGGCTGTAGGCGATGGCGGTTTCTGTTCCACCCTCGATCAGTTCGGGGTTTCGGCTGCCGAGGCTGTAAGTCCCGGGCTGCTCGAGGGTGAGAGGGGAACTGGTCGGACGCTGGAGCCCAGGGCGTCTGTCATATGACGGCGCCTTAAACTTAAAAAAAAATGTTTTCTCCGTCGTGTATCCCACCCGACCCGACCCCAGAGTTAGGCCGTCAGTCTGGCGTCTGATGACGTCCCCCGCACAGGTTTCGAGGACGCGGCGCGATTTTCCAGGCGGCAGTTGTGCGTCAATCAGTGAACAGTAATCGCGGAAGTCGAGGAGCCGTTCTTCCCTTATATAAGTATTCCCCCTTTTTCCCTTTCGCCCACTTCAATCTTGCTGCTTTTTTCTTCAAAAAATCTCCCAACCCTTCAGCGATTGTTCTTGCAGTTTGCCGTACTCGGCTCGCCCTCCCGAAGCGGTCCCAGGTTAGTTTGGTAAGTTTGTTTTATCTTTAGGCACAGATGGATAGGGCTCAGTCCGGTTCGTCGGCGTCGTCGTCCAGGGGGGAAGTAAAGCCTGACTCTCCGTCGACGTCGTGGGAAGAGCCCATGCTCGAGGAGGGGTCGGTGCCCGTTGTGGGCCATACTGGCTCGGTTTCTTTGGAGGACTCAGTAGGTGAGGGGGAAGCGGTACACAAGTCGAGGGCGTCGCGTACTCGACGTCCCTTTGTGGTGGAGAGTAGTGGGTCGGAGGAAACCGGCGAGGGTTCGGACGGCATTCGGGTGCTGGAGCTGTCTTCCGATGAGGAGAGGGGCGAGGGTAATATAGTGAGGAGATCCACCGCTCAGGGTCGAGGACCGTCGGAGCGAGTTAAGAAGGAGAAGAGGGCCCCAGGAAAACCGGGGTCGAGGACCGGCGGTTCGAGCAAGGCGCCTGTTTTCCGTAATTTGATGACTGGTTCGCCTGTTCAGCCGAAGCATTTCCGTCAGTATCCCGACGATCTTTCTGACCAGGAGCTCTTCGGAGTGCAACCCTCTTCGCCGAGCCGGGGGAGGGTGATGATGGACGCGATCTCGACCGTTTTGGAGGGCGGGGATTTGGAGGTTCTGTAGCTGGCGTATCATATAGGGCCTGGTCATGAACTGCTGATGCCGAGCCCTACTCTGCGTCCCACCGATCCCTTATCAGCTTGGTACTGTGTCTTCCCAGTGGACGCTTTTATCTCTGGCCTGAGGTTGCCAATCCACCCGTTCATTAGGGACGTGTTGAACTGGGCCTCCTTGGCGCCCATGCAGTACGGGCCGAACTCTTGGAAGCAGATCATCTGCTTTATGCTGATGTGCGAGGAGCAGCAAGTACCCCTGCGGCTGAACGTGTTCCGTGCAATGTTGATGGTCAATCCGTCGGCCGAGGGTGTATACTATATCTCTCCCCGGAGTGGGGGGAAGGTCGTTCGCCACCACCCAGATTCCATCAAGGGATGGAAGGAGAAGTATTTGGTGATCCGGAGTGAAGAGCCATGGGACATTCCTACTCGATGGAACCACTCCAAGCCGAGCCACCCACCGCCGAGGCAGGGGGATCTGTCGGCAGATGAATGGGGGTTTGTCGAGCGCCTCCGCCAGTCACCTAGTATTGATTGGACGGAGGTGACGGAGACCACTCTGGCGAGCGCTGGACTGAGCCCAGCTGTTATGCGTATGTAGTTGTTCCTTTCCTCTGGGTCCTTTCTTGCTTTCTTGCTCATTGCTCTTAATGGTTTTTTCTGCAGGTATGGATGAGGCATCGATCCAGGCAAGGCGGCTGGCCATGAAGAAGGAAAACGCCGAGAAGAAGAAGGCGGAGGCGGCGAAGAGGCCGAGGGAGCTGCCCCTTGTTATCTCGGAAGTTCAACTCGAGCCGAGGACCAAGAGGGGTCGCTCCGAGACGAGCAAGGGCGTGGCTTCTTCGAAGGGTCAGGGCCGAGCGGGGGCCCCTGTTCTCGACAAGGGGAAAGGTCCCTGGGTCGAGGCCGAGGAAGAGGATCCGGTGGTGGAGCTGTTGCGGCAGCGGTGGGCTCCTGACTGGTCGGTTCTGATGGGGGACCGCCTGACAGAGGAGGCCCAAGCCGTCGAAGTGGTGGAAAAGCTGGCGACCCCTCGCGATCGCAAGGCGATGGAGGGCGAGCCCGTAGAGGCGGCGTTCGCCCGCCTGGCACAGGCCACTGTGCAGGTAAGTCTGTCGACTCTGTCCCTCTTTGTTGATTTACGTGCCGAGGCCTCATCTTTGTCTGCCGTTGGTTGTAGGCTTGTATACAGGGGGCCAACATCAAGAACCTGTACGAGGCGTCCCTGGCTCAAGAGCGAGCTCGAGCGGAAAAGAACGAGCTGGAGATGAAGGAGATGCGAATCGAACTCGAGGGTTCGCATAAGAGAGAGCAGCAGCTGGAGCTCCAGCTCAAGGCCAAGGATGTGGAGTGGGAGAAGAAGATGGCCTCCCTGAAGACGAAGTTCACCAAGGAGGCGAAGGAGGTGTTGCACACGGGCCAGCAGATGGTGATCGCGGCCCAGGACAAGAGCTATGAGAGGGCCCTCAGCCACGTGAGGCACTTCTTCCCGGCCCTCGATCTGTCCAATTTTGAGTATGATATGGAGATCGAGGGGACGTCGAAGACTCCGGGTGAAGAAGGGCCCGCCGTCGACCCCTCGGCCGACGCTCCCGTGGATCCGTCCGTCGGCGCGGAGGTGGGTCAATGAGTTGTGTAATTTTTGTCTTTCTTTTTCTCTCCCTCGATTGTGTTTGCCTCCCGCGGACTGGCCACCGCATTTTTTGTAAGAAACACTTGGATTTATAGTGGCAAGAAAAGTTTTTTGACCGGCCGGTTGGTTTGACCTCGGACATTTCTGAATCTTCTTGAGAATGTGTGTTGAGTTGGTTGGTTATCTTGTAGGTCGCGGCTCTCCTCCCTGAAGGGGACTCCCGTAGTTTCTATGTGGCGCGACTCCGGAGTAAGGTTAAGGTCCTGGAAGCCGCGCTGGCTTGTCACCGAAGGGGGGCTCGGGACACTGATGAAGCTTGTAACTTTTATCGGAATAAGTCCGCCGTCTTGAGTGCGGAGGCGCGCCGATTGAGAAGAGCGATGTGGGATCGGGAGCTCGGCGGTACCGACATTAGACGAGCCGGGCTAAGTACCTTGGAGCCGAGGTCCTCTCCTGGGGGGTTACCTCGCGACGTCTTTGTGGAGAAGGAGATGGAGATGCCTTGCTACAAGGCGATGTTGGGAGCCTCGTTCTCTTCCTCCTTGGGTCGACAGGCGGAGGGGGTTCCCTCTGCGTTGCTGCTGTTGCAGTGGGCACGACCGGATGACGCCCAGAGTTCGGTGGCTGGACTGTCGATTGTGGCTGAGGCTAAGGAATATCACAACGAGGGGAGGGGCCCCTAGTTGCTTGGTCGAAGTACTTTTTGTCCCTCGTTGGGCCCGGGGGGCCCTGATCTACCTGATTTGAGAAGAGTGGAGCGGTCTTGTAACGGTCTTTGTTTTTCTTTCGTTTTATTTTTTCTCTTTGGAACGAAAAATAAAGGGGTATGAAAGAAGAATCCTTTTCCCTCCTCGCTCCGGCCAGCGATGCGGTATGAAATGTCGGAGGCAAGGTCTGGCTCCATCGTTCCGCGAGGGATCGAAGTGGGGCCTTAGGAAGGACCTTCGGTCCGGACTCGTATTGAGATTATCGAGACATTTGGGGTTCGGATAAAAAGGCATATTTTTAGTATAAGGTAGGGAGGGCCGCTAAGGCAGCCCTTTACAAACGAGGGTTTACACCAAAAAAAAGATTTACATATAGCCGGGCCATAGTCTATGCTCGTCCGGCGTCGAGGGGGAACACACCTCCACCGACGGTGGTCATGTAGCATGATCGCGCTGCTTCTTGGCTGCCTCGGACGATGCCGACTCCTTGAGGGGTGGGGAACTTGAGCTTCAGATGGTAAGCCGAAGGCACCGCTTGTAGGGAGCATAGTCCAGGCCGGCCAAGTATGGCGTTGTAGGCCGCCTTGACGTTGACCACCATGAAGTCCATGGATTCGGTCCTCTTGACAGGAGTCGACCCGGCGGTAACGTCGAGGGTAACAATCCCTTCTATTACGACAGGGACGCCTGAGAACCCGTGCAGAGTGTACCCAGCTGGCTTGAGTTTTCCTCGGGGTAACCTGAGATTTTCGAAGGCTTCGAGGAAAAGAATATTCACCGAGCTACCGTTGTCGACGAGGATCCTGCGGACCTCACAATTAGCCATGTGGAGGTTGATGACGAGAGCATCGCAGTGGGGCAAGCGAACACCTTCAAGGTCTTCCCCTGAGAAGGAGACCGGCCTTGATTGTAGTTTGGGCGAGGGGTTGTCTTTGACAGCGTTCACCTCTCGAAGGAAGGCTTTTTTGGAAGTGTTTGATTCACCTCCCATCGGCCCTCCGTGGACACAGTGCAAGATGAAAGGGATATCCGCGGCTCCCTCGGAGTCGGGGTCCCGATTCTGGGACTGGTTTGGAGCAGGGTTCGGAGGCGATTGCCTCCGGTTCCTAGCGTCTCGCCGATCCCGTGGGCCTTCTCGGGTAAACTCTCGGAGGTATCCTCTGGAAATGAGTTCTTCAATTTCGTCTTTCAGGGCTCGGCATTGGTCGGTTTCGTGCCCGTGATCTCTGTGGAAGCGACAGTAAAAGCGCTGGTCTCGATTCTTGTTGTTATTAGATCGGGGGGGTAGTCGGACAATGCCCTTGTCTTCAATTTCCAAGAGGATGGCGGAGATGTTATGCGTCAGGGGAGTGTACCTCTCGAAGCGGGGGACTGGCGGGACCTTCTTTATGGCCCCCGGGTCCCTTGGAGCTTTCTTCGGTGGTTCGTCTTCCTCGGTCTTCCGCTTTCCTTTCCCGGTGGCATCCCTGGCATCTTCGGGGTTAAGGGCCTCTTCTGCCCTAATGTATTTCTCGACCCTATTAAGGAGGTCGGGGAAGTCGACGGGGGGTCTCTTGGCCAGAGAGGCCTTCAGCTGTCCGGGGCGGACGTTGTGTCGGAACGCCGCTGAAGCGACGCCTGGGTCGAGGGAGGAGACCGACCTTGCCTCAGCGGTAAATCTCCGGACGAACACTCTGAGTGATTCGCCGTCCCCCCTCGCTGGTCCTTTCGGCCTTCCGGCTAGTGACAAAATGGGCAAGAAAATTGCCCTCGAGTTGGTTGAAGGAGTAAATGGAGCCGGGGGCGAGTTTCGAGAACCACTCGCGAGCAGGACCCCGAAGGGTTGCGGGGAAGGCTCGGCAGAGCAGGGGATCCGAGGCGCTGTGAATCATCATGAGGGTTTTGAAACCCTCCATGTGATCAGCAGGATCTCCCTCGCCGTCGTAGGTCTCGAATTGAGGGGGTCGGAAATTCCGGGGTATTTCCGCTTGGAGGATGGGGGCGGAGAAGGGTGGACGGACAGGTCTGTACCCCTGAGCCATTCTTTGGCCGCCGTCCCCTATGTGATCGAGGCGGTCCTCCATTTCTTGTAGGCGTCTTAGGAGTATGTCATCGTCTCCCGGCTAGATCGTTGAAGGGCGGGACGCGCTGGCTTCGGCGTCCGACCCCGTTTGGGAATGGAGGGTTTCTTCCCTGGGGGCCCATCGGAGGGCTCCCAGCATTTCTTTTCGGAAGTCTTGGAATTCCTTATGAGTGACGGGGGCTCTTTCGGCCCGGTTTGGTTGGTCCGAGGGTTGTCTTCCGACTCGGCTGAGCGCGGGTCTGCGTACCTCGGGCGGTGGCCTCGGGCGGTTCGGGACCGGGTTGGAAGCGGCCCTTCTCCTGCTGCGGGTAATCTTGCGGTTGAGGATTATTCCCCGGAGGTCGGGCTGGGCTGGCCGGCCGACGCTCCCTTGGGACTCCCGAGAGGGAGCCTTGTGTTTCGACGGGCGTGGCCTGGCTTTATTGGTGGGTGGGGGCGAGTCCCGTTGGTTGACGGAGGAAGCAGCCCCCTTGCCTTTGGAGGCCATGAGGATTCGGCTGTCGATGGCCTTTGAGGGTCTGGGTCGGATCGGCTTCTGGAGCAGCTGTTCCCACAGACGGCGCCAACCTGATGCTGTTTATTTCTGAGAAACGTATGGAAGCACCAGGTGTGAGTTCGAACTCAATTTGTATTGAAGGAGATTGCCGCTCGTCTGCCGACCTTCAGTTGACCTTCTGGGACCTACGATGAGCTCGGAAAGATGTTGAAGGTTGGGCTCGGATCGGAAGGATCGGATCCGAGGTCTTGTGTACCTGCAGACGGTCCTGAAACACCGGGGTTTGTCCCGGTGGCGGACCCTCCGACGCTCTAGTCAGTCTCTGTGAGAGAGTAGCAATAACTAGGTATATTTAAGTGGCAAAAGATTGATTACCTCAAAAAGGTGGGTGTGGGTCTAGTATTTATAGAGAATCCCAACCGGGTTTGGTTCCACTTGGGGGCCGGGTTTGGATCCGAAAGCCCATGGGCCTGACGTGGCAGAAGGCCCAGGGGGTTTAGGGCGGACGTGGCGATACCAGGAGTGGTATAGGGCTGATGTGGCGAAACCCTTGGCGGTATTTGGAGCTGACGTGGCCCATCGTGAGCCCTCTGTGCCTCTGGGGGGAATCGGAGGGCCTAGGCTGCGCCAGGTCATCCTTCTGCCCCGCCAGAGAGGGGGAACGGCCTGAGGGACTGCTTCGGATCGGACTCCGGGGGATGCTGAGGCTCGTCAGTACGAGGAGGCCGGCACTGTGAGGGCAAACACGAGGTTCGGCGCCGACCCTGAAGTGATCCGGAGCCGAACCAGGTTGTTATTTTTGCTTTTCTGAGTAGGAATTGTATTGGGCCCTGGTTGGGCCTCAGGCCATTTTTACACTGTCACACGCACGTTTCCCAAAGCAACAAACAACAGAGGCATACTGGTCAAAAGCGGCATGCAAGGCCAGAGCCACAGACTGGGGAGCTGCGTGAGGGGTCAGAGCTGGCAGTCCCCCAGAGTGGCAAGGCTTTAGTCGTTGGGGGTAGAGGAGACAGCGGTGAGGTGGAAAGGGGAAGGGGCAGAGGGGAGTTGGTAGATAAAAGGACCTGCGCCCCTTCAGGTACCTCAGCAAAAGCAAAGACAACGACTGGCATCTCCGCTAGTACAACCAAGCAGAGGATGACAACTGTCGACAGGGTGACAGCTGTGGGGAAGGCGACAACCGGAGGGCAGTTATCGACCAAGGAGTGGGTCGAACAGATCTGGTTTTCGCCAGATAAAGATACAGACGCTCAGGAGGAGTAGCTGCGACAGTTGCCAGAAACGACACTGGGAAAAGTGCCACCCTCAGAGCTGGCCAACCTCAGTAAAAAGAAGGAGAACGCTGAGGGAGTAGGTGGGAAGCAGAGACTTTTGGAAGAGGGCAGAGACTTCGGAGTGGAAGAGGCAACCCCAAAGGTAACTGTTGGTGCAGAGGGAGTGGGTGGGATAGAGGAATCCTTTCAGAGCAGTTTTTTGGGGAAAAAAGGTAGGGCTTTTGGAGAGAGTAAGGGTTTCGAAGAGGAAGGTGAAGTCGGAGGTAATGGCGTTTTGGGGATGTCAAAGGACACTGTATGCCTCTCGAAATCCAAGGCCACCGCTGGTGTACCGTATGATATGGTGACAGGTGGCCACTCTGTTGAAGCGTGCGAGTTGGGGTTTTCTAAGGGCACTGTGTGCCGCTCGAATTCCAAGGCCACCGCAAGTGAGACGTATCAATTGGTGACAAGTGGCCACTCTATTAACGAGTGTGCTCTTAATGAGGCACGCGGTACGCTAGACGTGCGGAACATTTTAGTGCAGCAATTTGACAAGGCGGGGAGTATGTCTCTAGTCCCCTCTTCTTTTATTGGTGCGGGTGGGCCCAAAGAAGGGTCCACAGCGCTCGTTTCTGACACTAAAATGTGTTTTTCGATTCAAATAGGTATACAGACATTTTCTCATTCGAGGAACGAGCCTGATGAGGGGACCGTTGAGGAGAGTACAGTCGTTACCTTTGTAGCGCCAGTTGGCAGGCTCAATGAGGAGTCCGCAATAGGCGAGCAGCAAATTACACCAGGAAATCAGCAATTAGATAGCGACTGTGACGAGCGCCTTAACCTTGAGGTTGATTTTGACATCACAGATGAGGAATCAGAGGATTCGGATTTCATTGCAAATACACAGATTGAGGTCTCGCCAGAGATGGTGATGTCTACTTTGCCTGAGTCGGCCCCACGATACAGCCCTGGTTCGTCTTAGAGGACGGCAGGTTTTAGGGTGCAGTGGGTACCTAAGAGGGCTCATGCAAAGTCCTTGGATGACTTTCTGGAGAGAGCTACGGCCACCAAAGCGGCTAAACACGTCAGTGGAGGTACAAAAACTCTTCTTGCCAATACTTTCAATTTCATGTCAGATTCTGAAGTTTTTCTATTAGCTATTACCTGTGGTTTGGAAGTCTGCGATAAAGAACGCAACGCGTTTCTTAACAAAATGCGGGGTTGGGAATCTGAGAGGGCGAAACCTAGTGACCTTAAGGAACTAGGTAGTAACTCCGGGGGGATTACCATCTCTGAGGGCGAATCCTGCCCGATTCCCTCGCACACTGTAACCTCGAACACGTTTCCCCAATGAATACACTATTCTGGAACGTCCGGGGTCTGGGGGATAAAGGTAAAAGAGATATGGTTAGAAACGTTATCTCGAAGTCCAAGGCAGAGGTCGTAGGGCTTCAGGAGACCAAACTTAGTCATGGGACCAAACTCAAGAGAGTAGGGGGGAACAGAGTTAAGGAATGGGTCTTTCGACCAGCCATGGGAGCCTCAGGGGGAATTGCCATTGGCTTCAACTCGGACCTACTCACCTGCTCCGAGGTCCATAATGGTACATTCTCCCTGACTGCACGACTGGAACGACGATCAGATAAGTTTATGCAGACGATCACGGTCGTGTATGTTGGTATTGGTCTATATTTGTGAGAAATCACTGGAGAGAGCAAGGACGTGAGAAAGGCAAAGGTATCCTCTTCACGGCTCTCTCTTTGACTGCGGCTTTTGGTGGGGGAGTGAGCTAGAATGTGGGAGGATAGGAGGAGTAGATTGAGCTTGGCGGCTGTCAAAACTCTTCCTGCGGGGCTTGGGCCCAAAGATGGGGTCCCCCCAGTGAGTAAACTGAGCTTGGCGGTTGTCAAAATTCTGCCTGCGGGGCTTAGGCCCAAAAATGGGGTCCCCCGAGCGAGGAGAAGGCAGGGCTCAGCGGGTGATAAAATCCTTCCAGACTAGTTTTAGGTGGGGGTGCAGGCGCCGTGGAGGCAGTGTACGAAGCTAAACTGACGTACATATAATTTTGCTGGACCGAGCTTGTTTGTCGGCTCACCCTCCAGGGTTGTTGGAGGGATCTATTGTTTGTACGGGTTATGTTGCTTCATGTTTTATTTTCATGTTGGTCGGTTGTATGTTTTGTTAATTTCTGATTAATGAAACATGGTGGCTATATTCCACCTTTTCCTTCAAAAAAACATAGACGTCGGTGATTGTAATAAGCGCTACCTCTTTTCTTTGGTAGCAAAACATTGAATAAAAGCAATGGGATTTTTTTCAAATCAAGTTGAAATGCCTCAACTTTGCTTCTCCAAACAGAAGATTTCTCAATCTCTCAAGTTCTCGCCCTCGGCATCGACCCCGAACGTTAACGAGAGATTTCTCAATCTCTCAAGTCCTCACCGCTCGGCGTCGACCCAAATGCTAACGAGAGATTTCTCAATCTCTCAGGTCCTTGCCGCTCGACGTTGACCTTAAAACTCTAACAAGACTTCCAACCTTAACAATAGGTTTCCAATGATCTCTCAAGTACCATGGAGCAGCCAAATTTTATTGATAAGATTCCTACAAGAATACAAGATTACAAAAAGTGTAAATGTTACAAGAAGTTGCGAAGGCCATTCGAACGACCTACCCCTCTGCCTGGGGGGCCCTTGGACTGATGCAGGCCAGCTCGAGTCCTGCCGAGCGTGTTCGGTCGCCAACAGGCCTATCGACCTCAACCCTAGGGATGGCCAAAGTAGATGTCCCATGCACCGAGCTTTGGGCATCTCTCGGCTTCGGCGCCTCCAATATGAAAGTCGGAGATGGGTCGCCCACGGATGGCCAGCCACTTCCTAAAGAAGCAGTTCGGGAACGACCCACCCCGAGTGCGATCTTTAATCTTTGTATTTCCAATTCCTTCTCCACTATTACCTCGTGAAGGAACGATTCCTTTTCCACTAGTACTAGACATCGACCATCTAGTCTCGGCGCTCCCTAAGTTGCGGTCGGCAATCGTCTTCTTCAGACGAGCCGATTCCAAGCTCAGTTTCTTCAACCTATTCATAAAATAAGAACCAGCTGCTTGCCGATCCCGGGCACCTTTTCGATAGCGCGCCAAGATAGACTGCATGGATTTTAGCTTATCCTTAAGGCGCTCAATCTCAACATCACGAGGGTCGGCCATGAAATAATCGTTCATCTGCATAAAGAAGGAAAGGGCATGTCATTCCGAGTCTCACAAACTTAGCCAAATCACAAAATGTCACATCACAGGATAATATTATGCCAAAAATTCCAAGTCAAAGAGTTCGGCCAAAAATTCATTTCATTCATCAAACTTCGTACAAAACAGCGGTGGCCCAATCCGCAATCGGCAAACACAAAAAAAATCGAAAAAGGGGAAGCTACTGCTTAGATAAGAGGGGCACCTCTTCAGTCACCTCTACGTCGACCTCGGGGTCGACCGTGGGCATTACGTCCTCCTCACCAGGCAGTTGTTCACCCCCCTCTTCACAGTTTCCCCCAGGGGTTTTCAGAAGCTCAGGAAGTTTCATGTCGTAATGAAACTCTTCGAGTTCGCACTCGAGATACTTGTGCAGAACGTGCTCGACATCCCGATTGTACGTCTTGACCTGAGCCTCAATGACCTTATCCATGGCGGCATTCCTCACTTTCTTCAGCTCCTTATCGGCTGCCTTCTTCATCTCCCCCTCCACCTGAGCTCGGTCATCGGCGAGGGTAGTCAATTCGGCCTTAAGAGCCTACTCATGGGGCTCGTTGGCGTCAGCTCTCAACTTTTGCTCCTTCATGTCACGCTCGTACCGTTGAGCGTTCTTCACCTCTCGCTAGAGCTCACAGGTGTACAGACTCCTCAACTGGGCTTTGGCCAGTGTCGCCTGTGAACGAGGGGCTAAGACTAAGAAAAATAAAAGCGATTTTTTTTTTTGATTTTTTGAAGTTACAGAGTTCAGAAATACTTGCCAGCATGTCGGCATGAGCCCATCTCATAAGCACGAATTGAGAGACTCAGTCACAAGAGTCCCTATCGCGAGGTGTGGCCAGATGTTCCACCACCTTAATGGCTATCGGCCGTCTTCACAGCCAAATTAGGAGCCCACGGCCGAAGCCCTTCTTCGCCCACGATCTCCTGAACCGCGAAGTGGACGGGCGGGATACCGCCTTTCAGCATGTCAGTAACCTTAAGGTTACTCGAGCTCGGTGTCGCCTTCATCGAGCTTGGGGTCCTTGGAACCGAGAAAGCTCTCTATGTCTTAGACTTCAGATCAGAAGTCCCTTCGAAGCCGCCCTGAGAGGCCTCTTTCTGCAACTTCGACTGATCGGCAACCTTTTGCTTGGCAAATTGGGCCACCCTTGCGTTGATAGCGGCGTCGTCCATTGCTGCGAAAGAAAATCAAAGTTGTAAGAACGAAGGAAAAGAGATGGTCGAAAAAAGAAAATGAAAAATATACAGGGGTCGACAGGGCTCAGTCCAATATGGGCTAAATGTCTCTCGTCACGCTCTGCCAGCGGATACTCTGGCCCTCGGCGACCCATTTCACATCGTCCCACTCCTCTGTCGTCAGTTCTTTCTCCTTCAGGGATTTGTGGTTCGGCTTATAGAAGTCTCATTCGGTCGGAATGTCCCAAGGAATCTGACTTCGGATGATGAAGTACTTGCTTTTCCATCCCTTAATGGAATCCGGGTGCCCATGAACTACCCGTTTATGAGGCTGAAGGGAGATGTAATATATCCCCTTGTGCACCCCAGATGAGCTGACACCAAGAGCGGCACGAAAATATTTCAACTTCAGTGGCACCCCCCTCTCCTTGGTGAGCAGTATGAAGCACACCAGCTACTTCCAGGAATTCGGACCATACTGCATCGAACTCAGACCGACCTAGTTCAATACTTCCTTCACAAACGAATGTAAGGGCAATCTCAATCCTGAGCTAAATGCGACAACCGAAAGCATACAATATCATTTGGCTAAATTATTTGTGGGCCGGAGTTCAGGGTTCGGCAACATCAGCTTGAACTCCAGAGGGATGAAGTCACCCGTATGACCGGGAGGTCACTGCCCGTCAAATACGCTCTGCTCACCATCTATCTTAAGCTTAGGACGGCTCGGAGAAGAGGGTTGTACCCCAAATCGGACTAAGTCTTTGAGGTCTCCGGGTACGTCATAATCGAACCTGGTTGTTGAAGATAAGGGACTTCAAAACTGTGCTTCGGGAGGAATTCGGGCGGTTCCTCAGGGCTGTTTGGAAGAGTCCACCTTAATCTCCTCCCTCGAATCCGAGGGGCCTTTGTAGCGTACGGCTCGGTCAGGGGCCTCAATAGAGGAGTCTCGCATGAAGAATCGACCTTGAGATCCTCACTTTCTTCCACATCACCTTCACCCTCATCCTCCACCTCTCCTTCGTCATCTCCGACTTCCTTCACCTCTACCTTGCCTTCGCCAACTGGTCCACCCTCGTCGACCACCTCCATCTCTTCGTCCTGTCCATCTGAATCCCTCAACTCCACCACGAAGGGTTTACGAGTCCGAACTCCGAAGTGGCTTGATATTGTATACCTTCTCATTCTGTTCGAATTGTTCCCAATCCAAAGAGTCGGGAAGACAATCGTTGCTGCCCCGACCAGACGTAGAAGCTGAGCTGTATCGAGCCCTCGACATAATATAAAAATACTAATCTGTTATCGGTGCCGAAAAATTTGCCGAAAAGCTTATCGCTGGTTACTGAACAATGCCTAGAGAGAGAAGCTCTGAGAATTAGAGAGAAAGCAAAGTGAAAAATGAGAGGGGAAAGGGGGGATAATAGGCAGCTCGATGGTGGCTCGATATCCACAAACGATCTCAACCATGCAATCTAGATGCAATGGTGGAAAAGATTTCAATGCCTCGATTTCCACAACCGTGATGTTAGCAACCCACGTGCAATACACACGCCCACTATAGCCACAGTAAGCGTAAACTGATACATCAAAATCTCACAAAGTATACTTCGCTCGATGCTCGGCATGCTCCTCGAACTAGCTACAAGCTTTCTCACCAAGTTCGCTTCGCTAGACGCTCGGTGATGCTCCTCGAGCTAGCTACGAGCTTACTCACCAAGTGCGCTTTGCCCGATGCTCGACATGCTCCTCTAGCTACGAGCTTTCACACCAAGTTTGCTTCGTTCGACGCTCGGCATGCTCCTCGAGCTAGCTACGAGCTTACTCACCAAGTGCGCTTCGCTTGATGCTCGGCATGCTCCTCGATCTAGCTATAAGCTTTCTCACCAAGTGTGCTTTGCCCGACACTCGGCATGCTCCTCGATCTAGCTACAAGCTCTCACCAAGTATGCTTTGCTCGACGCTCGGCATGCTCCTCCAGCTAGGTACAAGCTTTCTCACCAAGTACGCTTCGCTCGACGCTCGGCATGCTCCTCGACCTAGCTACAAGATTTCCTACCAAGTTCGCTTCGCTCGATGCTCGACATTCCCCTTGAGCTAGCTACAAGCTTTCTTATCAAGTGCGCTTCGCTCGAAGCTCGGCATACTCTTTGAGCCAGCTACGCGCTTTTTCACTAAGTATGCTTCGCTCGAAGCTCGGTATGTTCTTCGAGCTAGCTACATGATTTATCACCAAGTTCGCTTCGCTCAACGCTCGGCATGTCCTTCGAGCTAGCTATAAGATTTCTTCCCAAGTTCGCTTCGCTTGACGTTCGGCATGCTCCTCGAGCTAGCTACAGGCTTTCTCACTAAGTACGCTTCGTTCAACGCCCGATGCTCGACATGCTCCTCGAGCTAGCTACAAGCTTATTCATCAAGTATGCCTCGCTCGATGCTCGGCATGCTCATCGAGCTAGCTGCAAGCTTTCTCACCAAGCACGCTTTGCTCGACGCTCGACACTCGACGCTCGGCACTTGCTTTGACCAACCTGTTGACTTCCACCCTCCACCATCGCAGTACGAAGCTCGGAGGTCGAAGCTCGACGTCACGGAGCTCGGTCTTGACCCTATGTCACTCTTTGTGGGGATCCTCCGTTCTACCCTTATGCACATTGTCAACTGATCTTCTCACCTACGAGATTGGACTACTCCTTGACGGATGGTACACCAAACCCTCAAAGAGTGGGGGCCTATGATGTGGGTAAATAATCCAGCTCCACCTGAGCCATCAGATCCCCATCAGGATCCACAAATCCCTTTAAATCAGGCTCATATGCTCTATGGGCCGTCTGCTGATCCAGCACACCAATCAAGCCCACAGAAGAGAGTCAACCCGGCCTACTAGGGTTCCCTCTCTCTGCCTATAAATATCAGGTCTCCACCACTGTTAGAAGGTAATGCATTTTTTGCCACTCAAACCCTAATCCACCTTTATCAGTGACTGACAAGATCGTCGGAGGACTTGTCACGGGGATCTCTTCTGGTGTTTTTTGGCGTTTTGCAGGTATCCGGCAGCCAACGAACACCATCGGATCCACCTCACTAGCCACTTGCTCAGCCACGAATCTGGACCAGATCTACAGATCTGTTTCTCCCTCTCCAAATAACAAGAACATGTGTTGCTCCCACTCCAAAACAGCAGCATCACCTATGTAGATATGAGTCTTGTTCCTGTGTCAGGTTTTCCAAGTTTGATTGCGAGAAGAAAAAAAACATCTGTAGTTTGGATAAATCTTGTAGTCTGTGTACATATTTTAGTTCAGCCCATCTTTTATTCCCCCCTTCTGCCCTCTTTTTTGTTTCACGATGATCATTCTATGATCAAGACTTCTAGGAACCTTGACTCCTAAATGTGTGCTTCCTACTTTCCTAGAAAATGTCTCCCAAATAGGTTTGTGTCAGAAATTTAGATAACAGAGCATGTAGATTTAGTTATTGCAACGTCAGTGAATGATCGAGAAGAACGGAAAGACAGACAAACTGATAGAGTAATCCTGAAGGTCGAGAACAAATGACCATTCTTCATTGAACTAACCGGTTTATACACAACGTGGTTAAAATAAATTACAAAAAGCAATATCAGGAAAAGTTTAGCAGAACACTAGTTAACAGGAGCTAGCACTGTGACCATATAGAGATGAGAATGAATTACTGTAACATTAGTCAGAAAGGAGGTTTTATGAGATCTAACAGTTCTAATTTGAATGGTACAACTCATGCCAGTATTGATTTTTAACTTTTTTCCACTTCAGAAGCTATGCTAAGTTTCAAACAGTTCGTAGGCATGTATTATGCACGAAACATACCTGGCGAACAACAACGAAATCACCAACTGAGAGAGTAAGCTCCCCTTCTGCTTGAGCATCAAATGGGTGAATAACCTGTGATTAAATAGCATAAAATAAACAATGACCCCCATGGAAAGCTAAAACAAATAAATCTATTTAAAATCATGTTAATTCATCAATCATACTATTTAGACTCAAGTTAATTCTTCTTGATTGACATTTAAGGACAGCATAGGTTTCAACAACATGCTAGATATATGCTCACAAGAAAACATCTTCTATTTTTCATTGCTAATATTCGAACCATCAATTACTTAACATCACATTTCTCAAAATAACTTACTTCTTACCCAGGAATAGACATAACATAAGTTGCAAATATACAGCAAACTTAGTTATTTTATTAAATGGGTAGAGGAGAAAGGATAGAGGATCCTTTGAACGTCAACAATTTAATAGACATAACATAAGTTGCAAATATACAGCAAACTTAGTTATTTTATTAAATGGGTAGAGGAGAAAGGATAGAGGATCCTTTGAACGTCAACAATTTAATGGGTCTTCGTCCAAGACTGATACTCCATCCGTTCCACAAACAATGTCATTCATTTTGAAACTTTACTATTAGTGGATCGTTTAATAACTTTAATTCAAGAAAATGTTTGATTACTTTACAAAATGCAGATTGTTTCTTATTAAGCGTGAAACAACCTAGACTAACATTCTTAGTGGAACGACGGGAGTACCTTTCTGAAGTACGGAAGCAATAGTCACTCTTTTCCCAATGGATAGTAGATGGACCCCAATAAATTGATGGGTTGATGATAACCACAAATAATTCCAAAGGCATAAAAAGATTGCATATGGAGAACATGAAAGCATAAAATATGACCGACTTTTACCAAGTGGAAATACTCGATATTGTTTGTGTGCCTTAACCACTTAATGCCACCCTAAATCTAAACAGTGGCATGCACGATGAGTCTAAAGGTAAATGAGACAAGATTATATAATCACATGGCAAGCCTTACTTCAGCAACAAAGTAGTCTGTACTTGGACCATTTGCTGAGAGATCACCAGATTTATTTAGCTTCGGGTCCTCCTTTGCTGGCTGGTGATTCATGTCAGAGATTGTTGTTAAAGTTGGTGTAGCCTCGGTATGCTGCTTCACTTGAACCATCTACAAAAGTGTAATTGCAGTAATTACAGCGGCCAGGTTTCAGAAATAATTAAACATGTAAACAGCTAAAATTTATAAAAGAAACAAGACATCTTCTACAAAATTCTTTGGATACTTCCTGAATCCCAAAGTTCATACCTCGGTGTAAAGTTTGTCCAGTATCCCAGCAGCACTTTGATGATATGACCTCTCAGCATCGACCTGAAGGACGCCAAGAAAATATTTCTTAATCAACAGTAAGGAAGAATTTTTAATAAAGTATCGCTGTCAATCATATACAGACAGTAATGACATCTTGAAATACTAACTACTAATTTAGCATATTGTTTTCACAACAAAATTTGATATTTCAAGACTATATTGTAACAAGATTTTCCTTTCCCCATACCAAGCAGTCATCATTTCTCCATGCAATCTTGGATCAGATTTACAGATTAAGAATCCTTTGCAAATGGGATAAACCAGAGACGTTAATGATAGGGAGCTTTATTCATTTATCATCTGTAGTCAGTCAAATTCGGAGGACCAAATCTTCATTGAAGGTTGCAGCACTCAGTGGTGATTGTCATCCCACAAAGCGGTTCCAACAAGAAATAACTTTACTAAGAACAAGTGGCAAGCTCCATTGAGTATACTCTTCATACCAATCAAAGAGGAGCGGTCGACCGTAATTTACTTCACTTCCCTTACAATGATTGTATGTTCCAAAATAGCACCTGACGTTAGTAGCTGTTAGATTTTTTACGGGAATGGGTTGAAATGATGACTGTGCCCCTATTGATTCTCATATTTTACTTCTTCTCCTTACTCTCCACCATAGAGCCACCACCCCAAACTCCACCATGTGTCCTGGCTCTTCAACCCCCTCCCCTCCTTCCCCTCTCCCTTCATGTTAACATCACAACCCATTTACTCTCTAATTGTCAAATTGTTCAACACATCAATGACTAATCCTTTCCACAATTTCCCTATCATCTCACATGAACTAAATCAAGAATAAATTAGAGAAAAAAAGGAAAGAAAAAACTGTACAAACCCCCAAACCCAAATTCAAGAAGAAGAACACCAACTTAAAGGCCATATTTTTACCACTCACCATTTTTTATAAAAAATCTCTCATCTTTTGATCCAACCCAAATCCCAAGCCAAACCCCATCTCCAATCAGCAAAGACTCTCCTCATCTTCCTCTTCCCCTGTCTTCTTCCACATCTCTTCTTCACTCCGAACCTCTTTGCTAACCCAACCCTTGCCTTCGACGACCTCAATGAATCCAGTCATCACCATCAGGGATTGTGATTAGGGGTTGAGGAAGTAGGAGTAGAGATTGATATTGGGTTTGTTAGTGGGGCAATTGGTCATTTCATGAGTTTCTTACTGGGAATATTCCTTTAACTTTAACTTAACAGACTCATTAACGTTAGGTGCTATTTTGGATCATATATAATAGTTACACTTGGTTTTTTGGAAATATGATAACTTCGGGTGTATTATGGAAATATTAAATCTTTTGAGTGCCATTACGGATAAAAGAACTCTTAAAATAAAATGCGAGCAGAGTGTTGCCTCTGTTTTGGCTTTACATATTTTATCATCCAGACTCCAGAGCAACATAAAAAAATCAAGGAACATTCATACTCTATCCCATTTATTGGAAACATAAGAAAGACCAATAAATACCATTTTAAGAAGTCGTTGGAAAGTAACTTCTTGTTGTTGAGCCTCAACTGACATCATAGCAGCTGTCGATTCTCTCCCCAACGCGGATAAAGCAGTTTTTAGTTCAGATAATTTTGATTCTGCATTTTGAAGTTTTACTGCATCATCTGCACTTGAATTAGCTTCCCTGGACTTCAGTTGGCATCTGAAAACTTCAGTAGTCTGCTCAACGGAATTTTACACATTTAATTTATTTAAATTCAAGTTAAATTCCTAAGGAGAAACACCAATTTATTATGAAAATAATACCTGAGACTCTACATCCCGCCTGATACGTTCGTAGCGGTGAGTCAAGTGGCGAGCATCTTCTAAAGGGGCTCCCATGATCATTGAACGCAAAGGATCAAACACCTATCAAGCAGGAGACTGTACTGAATAACAAAGTATATGAAATCCTGCCTAAACAAATTTTTTTACTTAATCACAATTGACAGCACTTACGGAACCAGTCTACGATAGATACTGCTAAAAACATACCATATATGAAGAAGAAAATCACTGTCGCATTAGTAGATATCAACAACATTCTTGAAGTTAAGGAAACTTAATTTTGATTGCAGTCTAATTTATGGTGAAAATCCTAGTACATCCTTAGTGAAAGAAGGTCCATTCCTCTCTTCCCTACAATACACACTTATTACATATATATAGTACTCTTATTACAACACGTACATTACCCGTATAACATCTCTAATACTCCTCAAGTTGGAGCATATAAGTCATACATGCCCAACTTGTCATTGATGAACTGTATCCTGGCTCTCGCAAGAGGCTTTGTGAGAGCATCGTCTACCTGGTGATCAGTACGAATATGTTTAGCCTCTATCTGAGGAGACTCATACGGCGTGTCACTGATCTTGTTGCGAACCACATGATAGTCAACCTCAATATGCTTGGTTCATTCATGAAACACAACATTAGTGGCTATATGGATGGCAGACTGGCTATCGCAATACATACGCATCAGCTCATACTGAAGAATCCCCAACTCAGTAAGTAATCGTTTGATCCATGTCATCTCGCATGTAAGGTCAGCCATAGCACGATACTCGGATTCAGCACTCGATCGAGACACCACATTTTGTTTCTTACTCTTCCATGAAACTAAGTTTCTCCCAATAAATACACAATACCTAGTGGTGGATCTCCTAGTCGTTGGGCAGCCAGCCCAGTCAGTATCTGACCAACCAGCAATTCGACAGTGTCTACCATCAGTATACAACAATCCTCTGTCAGGGGAGCTCTTTAAATACTGAAGAATTCTCATAGCTGCATTCCAACGGCTTGTACGAAGAGATGTCAAAAACTGACTTACTATGTTAATTGAGTATGCAGTATCAGGACGAGTGAGTGACCGTGAGATAATTCAGTGTTTCTACAAGCCTCCTATATCTCTCTGGATCCTTTAACAGGACACCCTGATCTGGCAACAACATAGAATTTGGGTCCATATGAGTGTGTGATGGCCTACATCCTAGCATACTGCTCTCGGTAAGTATGTATACTTTCTCTCTGTCAAACAAATTCTTTGCTTAAATTGAGCAACTTCGAATCCAAAGAAATACTTTAGTCGTCCGAAATCCTTGGTTTGAAACTTCTGTTGAATATATGACTTTAGATCTTGAATACCATTTTGATCATCTCCTGTAATTACAATGTCATCAACATATACAACTAAAATGATTTTCTTCCCTTGATGATGTTGATAGAACACGAAATGATCATTATCACTACTCCTCAATCCAAAACTTGTGACAACTTCAGTAAAACGGCCAAACCAAGCACGAGGAGACTGTTTGAGTCCATACAAAGATTGTTTCAAGCAACATACTTTAGTGGGCTCAGTTTTGCTAATAAAAGCGGGGGGCTGCTCCATATAAACCTCCTCAAGAACGCCATTGAGAAAGGCATTTTTGACATCAAGTTGATGGAGCGGCCAATGAAATCGAGCAACCAAGGCAATAATGATCCGAACAGAAGGCATTTTGGCCACAAGAGAGAAGGTCTCATCATAATCAATGCCATAGGTCTGAGAATAACCTTTAGCAACCAATCGAGCTTTTAGGCGAGCCAGAGAACCATCTGGGTTTACTTTAACTGTGTACACCCATTTACAACCAACACAATATTTGCCAGATGGAAGGTTAACAAGATCCCAAGTACCATTTTTATCAAAAGCAGACATCTCTTCTCGCATAGCCTGCGCCAACCAGGATGTGATAGTGCTTCTAATAATGACTTAGGAACATGGTGATAATGACTTAGGAACATGGTGACTGTCCAAAGTAGAGACGAAGGCATAATGGGCAGATGACAAGTGAGCATATGAAAGACGACTGTATAAAGGATGAGTAGTGGAGCGGTTCCCTTTGTGTATGGCAATAGGAAGATCAAGATCAGAATGCTCTATAGAAGATGGTGTGGGCGCAGTGGAGGAAACTGGGGGTGTAGTAGCATGCTCGGATGGTCGTGTCTCATCGACTTGAGGCGATGGGACAATGGGCACATTGGCGTGATCTGAGGAAGTGGTGTCCGAACGTCGTTTATACACTTGAGTGATTGTAGGTCGTTCGGGCATTGCTGGGGAGCACTGTGTTACAGAATCAGTAGAAGTAGATACCACAAGTCTAGGGTAGGTTGGAAATTCAGATTCAGTCGCATCGGAGGGAACTGGGGTTAAACCAGAGGAAGTGTTAAATAAATAAAGTTGGGACTCATGAAATGTAACATCAGCAGAGATAAAATGACGACGCAGCTCAGGACTATAAAATCTATAACCTTTCTGGGAGCGACAATACCCTAGGAAAATACATCGGATAGAATGGGGAGCTAACTTAGAGCGACTAGGACGATGGACATGGACAAAACTAACACATCCAAAGATTTTGGGAGGAAGATTGGTCAACATCTGGAAATAAAACGGAAAAGGGTGTTTGACCATCTAACACAGATGAGGACATACGGTTAATTAGGTGACATGCAGTAAGAACGCATCCCCACAGAAATACTGAGAAACACATCTATGAATAAGCATTATCCTTGCAACCTCTAACATGTCACGATTTTATGCTTGGCAACCCCATTTGTTGAGGGGTATTAAGGACAAAAAAACTCGTGAAGAATACCATAAGAAGACATAAAACTAGTGAACTCAGAAGAAAAACTCTTTGGTATTATCACTTTGCAAAATTTGAACAGAAATATCAAACTGGGTTCTCACCTCGGTGCAGAATGATTTAAAAATAGACAAAACTTCAGACCGAGATTTCATTAAATATAACCATGTGGCACGAGAATAGTCACCAACAAAGGTAACAAAATATTTAAAGTTACCGAACTGAGGCTGGACAGAGCAAGGTCCCTACACATCAGAATGAACTAAACTAAAAGGTCGACTCGACCATTTATTGACTCCAGGAGGGTAAGACGTACGCAAGTGTTTACCTAATTAACATGACTCACACAATAACTCCTTACGAGAAGATAATTCAGGTCTCAACTTCTTCAGATTCTGTAACGATGGATAACCGAACTGACAATGCAAATCCAAAGACGCACTCAAGCATGCAAATGAGGTAGGAACACTGTCAAACTGATAAAAACCCTTTGACACACGCCCTGTGACAATAGTTTTCTTTGTCCCAATTTCTTGAAATACACAGTAATTAGGAAAAAAGGTAACAGAACAATTCAGTGTTTTGGTAATTTTACTAACAGACATTAGGTTAAAGGAAAATCTTGGCATATGAAGAACAAGGCTAAGTGGTAAAGTACAAGTAATGTTCACATGTCCGACCCCCCCAACAGAAGTAGAACCATCAGCAAGTCTAACAGGTGGATAAAAAGATCTACTAATAGAGGACAATATATCTGAATTCCCAGTCATATGATCAGGTGCACCTGAATCTATTATCCATGATGTTGGAGGTGAATTGGTTAAACATGTGATACCTGGCCTTGCTAATATGACGGACGAAGAAGACCGCTGTCAGAAAGCGTGTATTGCTCATTTCTTTGATATTATCGGAACTGCTGCAGCTCATTCTCAGTCATCTGAACAGTGATTGAAGTAAAGGCTACATGTGCAATGTGTCGTGGTTGATTGCCTTGAGAGTGCATGATAGGGCAATTTCCTTTCTTAATTGCTGACAAGTCTCAAATGGGTGCAATATGGGTTTAGATCTCTTTGCGGTAATTCATCAAACACCTTGTGTTCCACTCCAATATTGGTTAAATTAAAATTCAGTCAAAACTTGGATATTTCTGTTCAAGGAGATGATGAGTGTTATCGGGAGGTGGTGGAGGAGAGGGCTGGCAGTAGAAGAACAAGAAGAACAAGAGGACAACAGACCAGGCAAAGGATTCAACTGAACGAAGGCAACTTAGGCCCACTATGAGTAAGCTTACAATTACTAGTCTCGAATTCTCAGATGCTCTACCTTTTGCAGCATTTGCTTCGCTGCTAGTGCAGATGGTTGATAATGGCTTGGTTCTGAAAGATATCTTTTGGGACCAGTGAATAACTTTGGGACCAGTGAATAACTTTGATGAGGATTTTGTTCTGACGTGAAAGTTAGCAGCTAATCCACATCCCTCTTCTCTGAAGGATACTTGATTGGTTGAGAAGCAAACTTTGAGAAGAAAAGTACTAGGAGATGGTTGCAAGATTGGATCTTGTAATTAAACAAGAAGAATCGGATGACGAGGAGAGGATTTTTGGGGGTTGAATCTGGAGTGGTCGGATGAAGAGAAGATCAGGTAGGATCAGGTCGGTGTCAGGCTAGGTCAGCAACCTAGCTCTGATACCATGAAAGAAATTCCTCTCTTCCCTACAATACACACTTATTACATATATATATAGTACTCTAATTACAACACGTACATTACCCGTATAACATCTCTAATACTTGGTATAAAATTTCGCAGTGTTATACTTAATACTACACTGATTACTGAATTGTGGTCGCCAGTAGTAGTAATAGTGACCAAGGAAATTGATGGAACACTTATTCTATAAAAAAAAAACACGGTGGCGATTGCCATCTTTGAGTGAAAAAGAAGTAGAACTGAGGAAAATACTCCAGCAGTATGCCAGGGGCAGAAAATTAGCAAAAAGATGTAAAGAGCAGAAACATCACTTGATCACCAAAAACTTTTAGAAGATTCTCCATCTCCTTTTCAATCAAAAGATGAGAATCACCAAACTCAAGAGAAGCCCTCGCTAAAGCAAAACCAGAACTTTGATACTCATTTCCATATTTGCAACAGTCTGCAGCTAGCTTTTTAACTGGAGAAATTAGAAACAACACACTTACAACTCGAGCACAAGAACTTGTGGAAATATCATCTGCTAATGGTATCCTTACCTATTTCCATCTGCTTTGAGCTAACAGAGATAAAACCTTGCACACCTCGTACAATATCCCTTTGCAAATGCTGTACAGAGTGCAGTATACTGTCAGCTTTTACTTTCATCAAAAGTAAATGTTCCCTTATTTTTTTTTACATCATCAAGAAATCAACCACAATATGTCCTTAAAATATTGTACCATTGCTGCTCTAGTAGAAGTAAATAGCATTTGCAGCTTTTGGCAACACTCAAGTTCACTCTCGTCTGTAAGAGCAGAATCATTGCCGCAACGTCCACCAAATTGATTCAATACTGCCTGTGCATGTGAAAATGTTTGGTCAGAACATAGGAAAGGTTGATGGTTATACACTAACGTAAAAAAAGAAAAAGCAAGCACCACGGAGTAAACAAGATAATTACATCGATACAGAAATGTAGAATGTTGACAGTTATGCAATAATACTTTCATATGCTAGCAAAAGTTATTAGCAAGGGATGAGTCATGAGCATGATACATCACTATCATTACTTGCTACTGAAACCTAAGGTACTGGAATCAGCCGGAAAAATTAATTAGAACTATATATCTCGGCTATGAAAATCTTAGGACCAAAACGAACTTTAAAAGCAACAAAAAATAATTTAAATAACAAACCACTTAGAGGGGATGATGAGTTGATGACTATCATAGAACAGGCCAGGATAGGGAGAAAATTTTAAGAAAACAAAGAAATGACTGACTTCTATTTTGCGAGTTGACGTAGGAAGTGTTGGAGCTTCAATGTATCTACAAAGGTAGGCAGTTAACAAATTGATTTTTTCCCTCAAAAAAGTTATACAAACTTAATTTGACTGCTTCTTAACTAAAGGGAAAAGTCAGAAGTACTAGGAACAATTTTGAGTAAGAAAAAAGACGCAGAAGAACGGCCATTCAGGATTTTGGTCGAGAGTAAAAGCAGCATATGTTTGTTCAATACCTATGCAACACAACAACTAAGCCTTTATTCCAAATATTTGGAGGTCGCCAAGAAATCTTTTTCTCTACCTAGCTTTTCTAAGGGTTGTCTACTTCTACTTAGAAACTAGCAAACTCTTCTTGACTACCCAGCCTATTAAGTCCAACCATACTCCTCTTTGTTCAATTCATAAAAATCCTATCATTCATCCTAGTAACACCATTAGAAATCTTCCAACACTAGTTGAACTCAATCGGGCCTCTCTCATTTTATCTCAATAGCTACCTCTAATTTCTAAAGGATATACTCACATACAATATAAGCAAAAAAATTGTGCACAAAGAGTGCACTATATTTGCCTTGATAATACACAAAAAACTAAACTAATTTAAACTCAATAAATAAGTAACGAGCGACAGAAAATACCCACATCGTAAGGCCAATTTACAAGATATCATTAAGTACCTCAAACAATAAAACAAGCAAAAAGCTTCCGTTTTAAAGATTCCCTGGACTCCAAATATGCTATATTGTACATACTTCCAATAACGATTATTTCAAAACATAAAAAAAGAAGAAAAAAAAAAGAAAAAAGGAACTTCTAACAACAACCACAATCTTTATATCACCAACAAGCAATGTCCAAATTGGTATTGGGTGGGGTGGGTAATTGAGTGGTGGCTCGGACCTTGGTTCGAGTCCAGACTTTCCCGTTAAAATTAAACCCAAAAAAAAAAAGTCTTGTATCACTTTTACAACTACACAAAGCATCAAAGGAGGACTACAAACCACAAACACTTGTTCTATCAGCACATACTATCGTATCAACACAAGTAAGTAACACACCACTTCCTAGCTATTTTCACACACAACTTATTTTCCATTTACAAACAGCATCCAACTATCATACACAAATTGACATTATTTATTCTCAACTAAACTGTCATCAGTACACCATCCATATATATCAATTAAAAGGTCACACGAAACCCAAAGCGTGCTCCCTCCCGTATTCGTTCATCTATCTCCCCCACCCCAAGCCTGCCTATACTTATAATCCTACGTGCACCACCTACAGAATTTTTCTTCCCTCTACCCTACGGTCCCCACCCTCACCTAATTAGTCTAATTACTCCACTAAGAATTAAGCATCCAAACTCCAATTTCAAGAAGAAAAACAAGTCAATGAAATTATGAAATTACCTGCTGCTGCCTGGCTACTTGCTCCCTGAGCTTGCTGGCTTGCTTTCGGATTGCCTCCATGACAAGCCAAAGTTGATCAGAAACCCTCCTAGATTTTCAATCTCCTTAACTGTTTGTTTCGATATTGGGGATTGAGAAATTTGGAAAGAGTCTAGAATGATTCTAGAATACAGAATTTAGGGAGGAGGCGACAAGGAGAGGGACGCGCTGGAAGTGGGTGGGTGCGTCGCTTTGACGCCATGACCTGGACGTGCCGTGAGATTATTTCGGGAGAGGGGGGGGGGGGGGGGGAGGCGGCGAAAAAGGGAAGATTTTAAGGCAACAAAATTAAAGGAGAGGTCAAAGGGCGGCTTAAGGGTGTTTTGCTTCTAGTCGTTTAGAAGCTGGCCAAAAAAGGGACCGTTGGATATCATCAATATGTGTGCCCGTATGATTTCCTCGTATACGATATCGTATAGCTGGTGTGTATGCGAATTTGTTTTGGCGGTTGGGTAGTTGGATTGACTCTAACTCTATCTGCCCAACCTGGACGGGCTCCGCTTGAGTACAACTTATTGAAAATACGTGAACATTTCCCAGTAATTAAATACTCAGATGATATGTAATTAATTTGTAATTTTAAAATTGAAAAGTTTAATTTTGGATCATTTGATGTCTTTCTGTTTGTTCATTTGCTATAGATGCACGGAAATATACTCATCTAGTGACATTTTATGTTTATATTGACTTACAAATTGAGATTTCATAAGGCTGTTTCATATTGTTTTTGGAGGGTACATTTGGATATGGATGTTCTTTTAGGCTAAAATTAGGTGTTTGGTGAACTTAACTAAAATTGTGTTTAATCAATTTTTTTTCCTTCTGAAACTAGTGTTTATAGATGATGTTGCTAATTTCTGGTGTGAGAGCAACACATGATAGGTTCTTTTATTATATGGAAAAACGTAGACTTCAGCGGTAGATCTGATCCTGATGAAAGGCTAGTGTATGATTGGAATATGTGGATTGGTGGTAGTTAGCTGTCAAACACCTGCAAAAAGTCTAAAACATAGACCCTCCGACGATCAACTCAGCACACAAGGGATCTAAAAGTAGTGTTTAATGGCTAAAAAGTCATTATCTGGTAACTGTGGAGGTAAATCTGTGTCACGCCCCGCTTTCCAAAATACGAGAATACGAGCACGTAACGAAGGCCCAGCGAATGATTGTACATCATCCATAAGCTGTACTAGTCTAACTCAACAATATACAAGAGAAACAACCACACAGGCAAAGAATATAATCACATAAACAATGAATAAACTCAAAGATAATTATAAAATAAATTCACTAAATAATAATCCAACATCCGGGATAAATAAATTTCGGGTCATAAAGCCCAAGAATACAAAGTATGATAAAAAGAAATACAATAAGCAAATAACAAAAGATAGCTAAGTAGGTCTAAAGTCCAACTCCAATCTTCAGAGAGTTTGCTCACCAATTTCTTCTTGTATTGCTTCTTCGGTACCTGTTAATACTGGATCTAAAAAGAAAGAAAAGAGTGCCTTTAGAGCAAGTCGTGGGCAGCAAGTAGAGAAAACAGAGAATAAAGGAAAGCATGTATATCAAAGAAAAGGAACAGGGTCAAAGTCAAAGAACAAAGCAAAGAGCAGACAATAATATCAAAGGTGTACAATAATCACGCATGTAATGAGTGATGTCAAGTCAAGATCAAGCATGAGATGCAGGTTATTAATCATTTTATTAGTCTATCTAGTGCACATACTACCGCGTCCCATTCCACAGGTTCGGCGCAAGCACAGTGATCGTTTTAAACTGATGGTGAATTTACGGATCGTGTACTCGGCGTAACTAGATAACGTGATAACAAGATAACGAGATAACAAGAAAACAAGATAACGTGATAATCTTCTTCCATGACAATCTCCTCCTTCCATGTCAAGTGTTCGTGCGAGCGAGAAGGCCTTACCGAGTACATTTGCGGAAATAGGGGTTACAAATCCTACCCACCTTACAACAAAATTTCATCCTCGAAATTTACTTAGGCGGTACATAGGACAAGGCAAAAAGAAATCGGGAGTAACAAAACAGAAGGTTAAAGGAAAAAGAACAAAGTAGTGGCAATACCAAAAAAAAGGAGGTGGATAACAATGATGTCAAATGAGGTGCATGAAAGAGAATTACCAGTTTCAAAATGAAAGAAACAAAGCAAGATAGAAAGTGGTAGAACTTGAATCAAGGAGAGAAAAGACCAGAAAGAATTGAAGCAAATAATGAATGGGTGTATGATGGCAAAATGGAATGCGAGAAAGAAATAGCCGGTTATCAAAAATAAAGGAGAAACAACACAAGACTTGCAAAACAATAAAGCAAAGAGATAAGGAAATAGATAGAGCTAGAATCGAAGAAATGATGGACAAGGAAGAGATGAACCAAGCAAATGAGTCAACGGATGAGGATGAAGGCAAGGGATAGAGGGAAACAAACAATGCAGGGAAGGAGAAACATCGAGAGATCCTGGGACCTGTGGGTTATGGGCCCACCACGCCTCCGCTACGCTACTCCGATAGTGATGTCCCAAGCAACATACATGTCGCTGTAGGCCACATGACACCAATCGAAGAACCGAGCAGAAAGACAAGAATGAGACACCAGGATCAAAGAGAGTATGGGCTCAAGATAGATATAAGCAAATAATGCAAAAGAAAATAAAATTGAGCTTCAATTTAAATAATCAAAAGATATAATATAGATCAAAACTAATGGCTTTAACAGAAATAATAATAACAGCAAATATCAATGATAATAATATCAATAGTAATAGAATAATAATAACAATAAAAAAAATATATTAATAACAACAATAATACAAGTAATAATAACCATAATAATAAAATAATATTAACAAAATAATAACAACAACAATAATAATAGTAACCAAAATCATCATAATTATACAGGTAATAATAATATAAAAATATCAACAATACTGATAGTAATGATAATACATACATGACAGAATAGAATTTAACACATTCATGAAAATAATGCAATAATAATAATGATAGCATTAAAAATAATAACAATAATGATAATAATAATAAGGATAATAACAATAATAATAATAATATCAATAATAATAAAGTAATAGTAATAATGATAATAAAAATAATAACAACAATAAAGATTATGAAAACAATAGTAATAACAACAACAGAAATGATAATAATAATAATACTACCAATAATAATAACGAAAACAATAGCAATAATAAAAATAGTGTTATAAAACAAAGTAAGAATTTGGCTTATCAACTCTATAAATAAATCAACTACACTAGTTCAAATTGTATGGAAACATAAAGCGTAATTGTATAAACAAAATGTCATAAAGAAAATATTTCTTTACCATTAGTTTTATTATATAAGTAAAGAGTCTTGAAATAGCAAACAGGTAGAAAATATTGCCTCCTTAACATCAAGTTGCATATTTGCCCTCACGACATCAGGTTGCAGGTTGCCGTCTAGATATTCGGTTACACATTTTGCATCCCCGATATCCAGTTGAAATTTGCCTCCATTGACATCGAGTTGCATATTTTCCATCTCGACATTAGGTTGCATCGAAATGGTGAAATGGAAGATGTAACCTTCCATATGCACCGGGATATGGGACATTTAATTTAAGTATGATGTTATGTTTTGAAATTCGTAATATAAAAATAGTAGAAAGGTAAGAATAATAATGCAAGACAAAATATAGTTTTGGGTTCAACAATTATTTTTTTGTGTGAGAGTAATTCAATGTTAATATTAATAAAATAATGAAAACAACAATAATAATAGCAATAGTAGTAACAATAATAATAATAATACTAGTAATAAAAATGAAAACAATAGCAATAATAATAATAGTAGTAATAATAGCATTATACAACAAAATAAGAATTTGTCTTATCAAAATAATCCAATAGAAATATATAGTCGATCAAAAATGAAAAGTGAAGTTAAAATACACCATTGTTTGAAATAACAAAATCTTTGTTGAGAAACGTTTTTATAGAAGATCCAAAATAAATATAACAAATAATAATCGAAATATAGAAAGTATTCGGGAAAAATAAATATAAAGAGAAAATAGGTAGGAGAAAAATAAATTCATACCCAATAAAGAGTCAAAGAAGAGGATGACTACAAGGAACAAAAAGAAATCAAAGGATTGAATGTGAAGGGAGAGGGACGAGGGGGCAAAATCGGAATTGAAGAGAATATAGCAGGGATGAAATAGCTAACATGATACTCAATATTGACAAAATATGATAGTTGCAAGAATAGAAAAATAAACGACGCAAGAACTGAAATGCAACAAAATAGCAAATACCAACAATCACACCTTTGGCAGTCTCTTCTTTCTCTGCAATCTGGTTGTGGGCCTGACCACGTTCTCCATCATGTCCTCCACTGGGAGCTGATCCTCCAGTTGGTGCACTTCTCTTGTTCTTTGGGCAGTTCCGAACCTTGTGGTCACTTGCTCTGCATACAAGACATCGACGGTTGGCTACCCAGCAATCCTTGCGTAAGTGACCAATCTTGCGGCAATAGTTGTATGTTGGGCCCTTCCTTCTAGGGGTCTGTCCCATGATAGCGAAGGCATGATGCTGGGGCACAATTACACACAGTCGGGTGAGCTGTGCGTTCTCTTGGGCTCTTTCCAGACCAGCTCTCATCAGCTCATAGTGCTCTCATTGTAGCTCCATCATTCGTTGCATCGCCCGAAGAATGGCAGCATTCTCTGATGTTTCAGCCTTGGGTGGAGGAGTCGAAGAATCTTCACGAGCCATAGTCTGCAAAACCATCAAGTTGGGCAGTACCCAGACATGTGCTGGTAGATTGACAAATGATAATGAATGCAAGGGACAGAAGGATACAAGAAACCAAAGGATTGAATGCAAAGGAGTCAGATGTGGATCGAATAGGATTAATATCCAGATTATATTAAAGTTATTACAAGTTCATGTGATCAACGTGGTGTGCATATTATTGAGTTAACCTGGCTAGAGCCAAACTTGACTAATATATCAATCAAAGCTAAACCTTCGTAAAGATAGTCATGTTTGGTTGACATATTACTCAAACCTGGGCTCTGATACCACTAAAAACCTGTCACGTCCTGCTTCCCAAAATACGAGAATACGAGCACGTAACGAAGGCCCAACGAATGATTGTACATCATCCATAAGCTGTACCAGTCTAACTCAACAATATACAAGAGAAACAACCATGCAGGCAAAGAATATAATCACATAAACAATGAATAAACTCAAAGATAATCATGAAATAAATTCACTAAATAATAATCCAACATCCGGGATAAACAAACTTCGGATCATAAAGCCCAAGAATACAAAGTATGATAAAAAAATACAATAAGCAAATAATAAAAGATAGCTAAGTAGTCCAAAGTCCAGCTCCAATCTTCAGAGATTTTGCTCACCAATTTCGTCTTGTATTGCTCCTTTGGTACCTGTTAATACTGGATCTAAAAAGAAAGAAAAGAGTGCCCTTAGAGCAAGTCGTGGGCAATAAGTAGAGAAAACAGAGGATAAAGGAAAGCATGTATATCAAAGAAAAGGAACATGATCAAAGTCAAAGAACAAAGCAAAGAGCAGACAATAATATCAAAGGTGTATAATAATCACGCATGTAATGAGTGATGTCAAGTCAAGATCAAGCATGAGATGCAGGTTATTAATTATTTTATTAATCTATCTAGTGCACGTACTACCGCGTCCCATTCCAGGTTCGGCGCAAGCATAGTGATCGTTTTAAACTGATGGTGAATTCACGGATCGTGTACTCGGCTTGACTAGATAACGTGATAACAAGATAACGAGATAACGAGATAATAAGATAACGTGATAATCTTCTTCCATGACAATCTCCTCCTTCCATGTCAAGTGTTCGTGCGAGCGAGAAGGCCTTACCGAGTACATTTCCTGATTGTTCACTACCAAGTCTACCCATAATACTCCAGCTTATTATTAATTTATTTTCATCCTATGTGAGCATGCAAGAGGGTGTCAATGTTGTATAATACTAAGTGTGTCTAATTCTATGCGCTACAGACAAATCATGAGGCAAACACATCAAATAAGCACAATTCACATAATTAGGACAACATAACCTTGCTGTACTAAAATACTGATTACAGCCACTACAAAATAGTAAATATGAATCCGCCGAAAGGACTAGAAAGTAGACTTCTACACGGTTCCAGAGAGTATAATTAAGACACATAAAGGATACATGAACTAAGGTGAAAACTCTATTCTATTCAGGTTTTATGTTAAGGCAGCATGCAGTAGGTTGTGTTCAACTAATTATTTTAGGTCAGAGAACTCATTAATAAAATCTACAAAAATTCAGGGAAGTAGATATACATGTCTAGGTCCAGCCTAATTTATTTTATATTTTTATTTTACTGTTAACATGGTAAAATAAAATAAGAAACAGCAAGATACGCATGAAATTATGAATTTGGAATTACAACACAGTTGTACTAAAAAAGATGATATCTAGCAGATAAAAAATTGGAATTAATCCGCACCAGGGAAAAATGATCTAGACATCCAGGGCTACAATTTATGTTCAGCAAGTTATTTCAAATTATGTCATTAGTATAGTTAAAAATCTGATTCAAAGTGAAACATCCAGCAAACCAGAAATTAACTTAACATAAAAAGGCAACAAATAAATCATACAATCACATATAGCATGCAAATTGGTAATCAAAGTGATCCTAGGTGTCAACATGCAAATCCTAGGGTTTAAGATACAATTATCATAGGCATGGTAGTATTTCATCAATCAAATTCAATCTAGCACGTTCAATTTAACATGTCCAATTTGTCAAGTAGTCCTATGCATGAATCTAGTTATTTAAATGTGCATATGCATGAAACAATGGGGATTAGGTTTTAGATCAAAGAGATAGCATGATGTTAAGAGTATGTCGGGTTAGCTCGTGTAAACCCTCGATAAACTTAACGGAATTGTCAAAAGCAGTATGATAACGAAATGGATGGGATCTACTTGCAGGAGATTAAATAAACTTGAACAGAATAAAATGCTAGTTCAAGAGGAGGCTTGCCTGTTATATTGCAGATTTAATAATAAGAATAACAGGATCAGAATCTTGGGCAAAAATCCCAAAAACACGTGCGTAGAAATCCAACAGCAAATAAAGCAATCAGCAACTCCAAAAATCCCACACTGGATCGGGACAGAACATAGAATTGGGGATTGGTGTAGAACCTCGTATTTTCAAATATTATTTTTATATTTGAAAATGAATTTAGATTTATTTTTGGAGATTTAATGAATATTTTCAGAAAAATTTATCCTTTGAACACGTGCAAAACACGTGCAAATACTTTTTGAGAAGTTGGAAAATTAAGTTTTCATCATGAAAAATCATTATTTAATATTTGTGATTTATTTAGTATTTTTCCAAATTTTTCTGAAATTTATTGGAGCTATTTGCAATTTTTGGGAAAAGAGGGACCTTTTTGCAAAATTGATATTTTTAGGGGTTAAAGTGCAAAATACAATTTCTGGACGTTTTGAACAGTATTGATTGAGATTTAGAATGTATATTTTCTTATAAATCCTAATTTAAATGAGTTTTGATGGAATTTCCAAAGAATGATCTATATATGCAAATTGTATTTTTGGGAGGGGTTGTTTTGCAAAAGTAAGGTAAAACCCTAATATTCAATCCGGCATACTTAAGGGATTTTTCTCCCAGCCATCATTGTTGATAAAACACAGTATTTTGGAGATTTATTTTTGGTGGAGAAGGAGACTTTGGATCTAGCAAAAGGAGGATTCCTTTCGTGGACTTTTCTCAAATTCTAAGGTGAGAGATATGAAAATTGTTGTGTTGTTTGATTTATGTGAGATATATAAAAATTGTTTTGTTGTTTGATGTTTGTTTTGTTGTTTAATTTGATGTTTTGCATGAAAGAAACTTGTCTTGTTGTGGATCTATGTGTGCAAGTATCATTGATATATTGATTTGATGTTGGGAACAATTTAGATCTCGTAATGTGGTATGAATCATGTAGAAATGGTGGATGAAATAGTAGATCCTTATTATTAAAGATTGTTTGCTCAAAGCATGTTGAGATTTGTGTATGAACACCTGGACATTAGATTCATAATTCAGACTGATTTAGATTTGTGAAAGAGAGTTAAATCTTGTAAAACCCTAAAGAAAGGATTTGTGATTTAGAACATGAGAACGTAGATCTTGACATATTGATGTTTTGAGTGTTATATACATATACCTGATGAAGATTCGTTGAGATTTTTTATTTTCCTGAATACGAACTATTTTCATAACATTGATCATTAGAAAGCTTCAGAATTCGATTTTGTAATCAGACCTAATTTTGAAATCTGTAGGCCGACAGTCGACTGGCCTACTGTACAGTCGACTGGCACGAGCCTGACACTTCGCTTTAGAATCTTTGAAAAAGTTGTTCTGGACAGTCGACCTAGCTCATAGGCAGTCGACTGGTCCACTGAAGGAAATTATTTTTGTATAAATTATTAGTGCTTTCTGGACAATCGACCTATGACTCCTTTAAGTCGACTCATATACTTAGAATATATTTTGAGAAAATCATTGGAGTTTACCTCGGGTAAGTCGACTGATCCCTTCATTAAGTCGACTGTTAAATGACTTAGTTTATTTTTGTAAAATCTTGAATTTGGTCCTCTGGACAGTCGACTTATCATCAGTATGAGTCGACTGATACTGAAGGATATTTGTAAACTTCAGTGTTAATTCGAATGATTGGTTTCTCAGATAATTTAGTATATACTTGTCAGTTAGTTCAATATTTCATTAAGCATTTGACTTTGAGATATTCAGTTGAGTATTTAATTTAAGACATTCAGTTGAGCCACTCTTGTTTAGTGGAACTTTAGTTTAGACCTTTTGAGTTTGAGTCTCTAGTGGTGTGTGACCCTAGTGTACCGGTGTTGAGTTATTTGTTGAGGCCCAGTGAGGCATTTCAGTTATTTGGATTTGAATTTAGGCTGGTAGGGTATACCACTCTAGGAGATTCGTTAAGTAATTAATCAACCCAAAATAATAAGGACAGGCACTAGTGCTGATATGATGAACGGGAACATGAGTCAAGAACCTCAGTATGGCTTTCGGTGTGGGATTTAATCTCCGGAATTATCACAGTAGATTATTAGTGGTGTGGGATATGTCTCCGGAATTATTCAAGTGAAATATCTTGGGTGTGGGACAATCTCCGGAATTATCACGGTAACTACTTGTGGTGTGGGATTGATCTCCGGAATTATCGGAGTCGAGGTGAAGCACATGTGGTATATTATGGTGACGTGTCAATGTTTCAGTGTGGGATGATCTCCGGAATTATTCAAGTGAAATATCTTGGGTGTGGGATCCATCTCCGGAATTATCGGGCATGAGATACTATCCATGGTTTATCTTTATCTCGTAGTAGTCATCGTGTTAGGGTTAGTTCATAACGCGGGGATTGAACCCTATGAAGTGAAGACGTTAAGGGCTTGCACCGAACCTATGTAGAATGGGATGCATAGACTTCGACAAGTACGCATTAGAGAGTCTGCATCTAGAGTAATGGTTTCTCAGCTTGGTTTTATACATTTGGTTTTCCTGTTTTCTTCACCCGACACTTAGTTTAGCTCCACTTGATGTTTTATGTTACTGTCATTTCGTATTTCCCATATTCCTATTTAGTACCTGTTGTTTAAGAATTTATGAGGTATGATCTTTATGTTGTTTGTTTGTTGTCTTTTTATATCTCTCACACCATTTATGGCTGACCCCGTTAGTTTTGGGGGTTAGGGATCATCTCTAGCCTCACATGTTGCAGGTAGTTGCCTAGTGATGGGGATTTGGATGCTAGAGGCTTATTTGAGATAAATTGATTCTTAAGTGATCTGTGTAAAATTGTAATGACAGTTTTGAGATAAATTTGTAGTTGAGATATTTGAATTCCGCTGTGCAATGTAAGGTTTTGTTGTAATAAATGTTTGAAAATTTTTAGTGGTGTTGGTTATGTTTATTATTGTATTGAAGTGGATCACTGGGAATGTGCCACGTATTTTCTAAGATATCATATTAGAAATTTGGGGCGCTACAATCGGCTGTGCCAAAACACAGAACACCAAATCGGACCAATCAGCTCTCGTCTTCAACCTCGGCAGAGAGAGAGAACGGAAGAGCGCGGGACTTCGGCGGCGACCATGGCACAACTGCAACACCCACAGAGAGGCGGCGACGACTGAGGCACGCTACAGTCGGGAAGCGACGTAGCGTCGAGTCTCCTACGGCGACTCTGTTTCGTGCTAAAAATAGAGGGCGACGGAACTGGGCTTGGACGACGACGAGGACGCGACGCGGATCTTTGGAGGTTGCGAGGGGTGAGCGGTGAGGGATCACGGGGGTGACGACGAGTTGATATGTCGAGGCGATGGCGCAATGGGTAATGGGTTCGGTAAGAGAAGTTGGGTTTGAACGGGATAGGGCTCCGACGGGTAGAAGGTGATGGGGCAGACGATGGTGTGGAGGTCTTGACGAGGGGAAGGCGGTGGTGAAGGGGCGATCGGAGAAGGGCGATGGGTTCGGGTTTGGAGGCGGTAACATGGAGAGGGAGAGGGAGAGAGGGTCGGGGGTAGGGAGAATGAACAGTAGGGGGTTGGGGTATAACAGGAAACTAGGGTTAAGGTTAATGACGGCTAGGTAATTAGGGTTAGGGGATTAATAGGAGATTAGGGTATTTATAGGGGAAATAGGATATTGGGCTATTGGGTGGGTATAAATCCAATAAAATAAAATGCATTGTATATAATACAATAGATCAATATAAACCTAAACACCAAGAATAAGATATGTGATAAAAGTATAATTTGTGTTACATAAATTATTTGAGACAAATTAAAACACAAATATTAAATAAGAAGGGATTGGTTTATTAATCAATAATACTAATAAGTAATCTCAGTAACCATAAGAATAATAAAATAACCATGACAATAAAATAGTAACACTAGTAATATCGATCCATCAATAAGAATAAAAAGACTATCAATAATAACAGCAATCGTTAGAATAATAATATCAATATATAAAAATAGGAATTCATTGAAATAGTCGAAGAAATAATAATATTTCTGAGGGTTAAAATGCAAATAGTTGATCAAGAAGAAATGAAAACAAAGTTTATTCAAAATAATTATAACTATTGTTTAGGAAAAGTTTTAACAAAGAACTCAAAACGAATTTAACAATAACAATTTTTATAAATCTTGAAATACAGAAAAATACTCAGAAAATATGTATTTGTGGAAATAGGTGTTACAATCTGTATTTATAGACCAGTTGGAATCTATTAGGGGAAGATTCCTCAGCTGCCTAATTAGATCATGTGCATTAGGGATGTGATTGAGTAACTAATCCCCGGATTACAGGAGATTTGATCACCATCCCTAAATGGCTGGTCAATTTTCCTTGGTGGGCTGTGCCTGGGTGGTGGGCATTGTGGACGGCCTGTGAGTTGTCTCCGGGCATATAGCTTCCCATAGGACTATTATCTTGCCCTTAGGAACCTCTAGATCCGTGCAAGGATCATGTGGTGCAGACCAACCATGATTTTCACCCTCATCATAAGCCCCCCCACTCTCGGAGGTGAGCTTTCGGCTTCCTTCAAGGAGTAGGTAACTTGTAGGGGAGATTACGCCGTCATAAAAATTAGTTTATTGCAATGATGTCGTATCTCTTTTTTCAAGACGTTTAGAGGGTCGGTTGTCAGCCCCGAGCCCCGAGGAGCGAGGCTAGAGGTGTAGGTTCCGGGGGAAAAAAGTGCAAGGCGGTTCGCGAATTGCTCGAGCTCGGAATACCATGCTGAGGCGGGAGGCACAAGCATAATTGTAAAGAAATCTGCAAGTGGCTCAGAGTCAGACTACCTTGCCGAGGGGCAAGGCGAGAGCCAAAATTGTGGAGAAATCTGCGAATGGCTTAGACTCGGAATACCATGCCGAGGCAGGAAGCAAAAACGTAATTGCGGAGAAATCCGCGAGTGGCTTGGAGTCAGATTGTCTCACTGATGGGCGAGGCGAGAGCTTAATTACGGAGAAATCCTTAAATGGCTCTGACATGGATACCATGCCGAGGCAGGAGGCACGAGCGTAATTGCAGAGAAATTCGTGGGTGGCTCGAAGTCGGATTGCCTTGCCGAAGGGTGAAGGCGAGAGCAAAAATTGCGGAGAAATCCGCAAATGGCTCGGACTCGGAATACCATCTTGAAGGGGAATGCACAAGCGTAATTATGGAGAAATCCATGAGTGGCTCGAAGTCGGAATGTCATGCCGAGGGGCAAGGCATAATACGAGAGCCATGTTGCGAAGGAATCTGCGAGTGGCTCGGAGTCTAAGTGCCATGTCGAGGGGCAAGGTAAGAGATGTGAGCATTGTTGCAGGGAAATCTAGCTCGGAGTCGGAGTGCCATGCCGAGGGGCAAGGCATGATACAAGAGCCAGTTTGCAAAAAAATCCATGAATGACTCGGACTCGGAATACCATGCCAAGGCAGGAGGCAGGAGCATAATTGCGGAGAAATCCACGAGTGGCTCAGAGTCGGATTGCCTTGCTGTGGGGTGGGGTGGGGCGAGGCGAGAGCCAAAATTTTGGAGAAATCCGTGAATGGCTCGGAGTCGGGATGTCATGCCGAGGATAAAGCCTTGTTGCGGAGAAGTCATAAGGAGCTAACTTTGTTTCGAAAAATTATGGGTATAACGGGTTGGGTGAGTGACATTCAACCCGGTACTCACGCGACCCCATGTTATCTTTGAGGAGTTGTTACGTGGGTTTGTAGTTATCAAGGAGACGTCAAGTGACCGGGGTCATTCAAGAAATCACGCTCCCATCTATAAGTTCCCCTCATCCTCTCATTTTTTAGGATTGCTTTCTTTTTCTTCAGCTAGAGCTTCTATTTATAGAATGAGATTCTTACATTAATTTCATCATGTCTAGTTACTGGTCCAAATGATACGGCTTCGTCCTCTGGCCAAAGAGGGTCATCTTCAGGGTCTTCGTCCCAGTCATCTTCATGGGCGAGCAAGCCCTATTGTTCGAGGCTTGTTCACATTCCTTTTCTGGAAAAGATAGTAAAGATCGAGGTGTGCTCGAGCACTGAAGAGACAGATCCCGATCATTATGAGGAGGTGACTGAGGTCGGTGAAAAGGAGAGGAGGAGTCGTAAGGGAGCGGAAAGAGGACACTTCGAAGCACTTGAGAAGGTCGAATAAGGTGGGGGAGTGTCACAGGGAGGCGACGAAGGAGGGAGAAGCAGAGGGGAGTCGCCAAAAAGTGATGGAGGAGGACGAGGAAGAAGTGGAGGGGAGCCCCCAGGTCTGGGGCGTGGAGACCTCATCCCTTGGCAATATCGTAGCTACCCCCTCCTCATATTTGTATCCTGTGAATAAGAAGAAGATGGTCCTCTCTGGATAAGGAATATGAGCCAATGGAGTATGGGCATGAGGGGGGCGTGTTCCGGCTTACTTTTGGCGTCAAGCCTATCTGGATGTATTCAGATGATCTACAGGATGTCGTTCACTTCAGTGTGCTGTCGTCATCTCCGAAAAAACCGAAGATAGAGGCGGACGAAACAAAGAATTCCTTGGTGGGGAGTGACCTCGCCAACATTTGGGAGGCTTTTTCCCAAAGTTCGTTATGTTGCTACCGAGTGTTGGGATTCGACCGACCGATAACCTTTCAAAGTGGTTTTGTGTGTTTCCCCCGGATGCATTTGCTTCATGCTTACATCTCACTATGCACCCGTTCATTAAGGAGGTCTTAAATTGGGTGGGGATGAGCCCTACGCAGTATGAGCCTAACTCGCGGAAGCAGTTGACTAGCTTCACATGCTATCATGGTCTGCAATATGAAGAATTTTCCCTTAAAGCTCAAGTACTTTTGTATGTGCTTGGGACTAAGCGCTTCTCCGGGGTATCAGAATCGGTGGTATATCCCCCTCCCCCTGCATAACTACTCGGATTCCATAAAGGATTGGGAAGAAAAAATATTTCATTATCTACAGTCCCGAGCCTTGGGACATTCCTACCAAGTGGTCATATGACCTCCGCCGAGGAAGACTCAGAAGCCTTCGGAATTCACTTCGGAGGAGGATGTTGAGTTTAAGAGGATGTTCGAGGGTGGCAACAACATAGATTGGGCTAGGGCGACGAAGTCGACGCAGTCCACTTGTGGCCTGAGCCCTTATGTTCCCCGTAAGTTCTTATTTTATTTATGCACCATTCTTTGGCTTTGTTTTAATGTATTTTTTCCCTTACAGCTAAGGTTGACGATGATATTGCCCCTACTAATCGAGCATATGGAGAAGAGGGCAACTGGGACCCTAAGGGGAAGAAGAGGGAGTTGGCCTCCACAACCGTGGCATCTTCAAAAGGACAACAATCTAAGGCAAAGAGATCGAAGGCCTTGGACATCCATGATCAGAGTGAAGAGTCTCCGAGGGCCCAACCGAGCAAGAGATCGATCAGAGCAACCGGGCTAGCTGAGTCTCCTCTTCATTCGTTCCACCTGATGTTGAAGACCATCCTTAGCGTTAAGTCGATGAAATTTTCAGGCCCGACTGGGCTGTGAAAACTCTCGATTCCATAATGGAGTATCGTGTAGCTCTCGAGATGGTGGACAACATTGCTCCGTTGAGAGACAGAAGGGATATTGCCTTGGAGACCACTGCCTCGAGCAATCTGAAGTTCACCCAAGCCTCTATCATGGTAAAGGCTTAACCTTGAATAGATGTGTTTCCCGACCTTCACACTTAGTATGTCATTTTTCTAAAGTGTTTCACTATATTCCTGCAAACTATGCTTCAAGGGGCAGAGTTGAAGAGGCAGTACAAATACGAACTTAAGTGTGCAGCCTGGAGGTCGCAATGCCGTGAAAGTAAATGGCAAGATGAGAAGGTTTGTGTCGAAGCGTTTGAGAGAAAGGTGAAGGAGTTGGAGGGGGAGTCCACGGTTGGGGCCTTGGACCATGAGATTCTGATGTCGGAAAAAGAAGCCTGGGAGAAGGAGCAGACGAAGCTGAAGGCGGAGATCGAAAGCTTGATGGACAGGGTCATCTAGGGGCAGGACGAGGGCTATGATCGACCCCTCCAACATGTGAGGGAGAGTCATCCTGACCTTGATCTTGGTAGCCTTTGCTTCGAGTCGGAGCTCAATAGTACCCCTCCGACTCCCGCGACTCTCGCGGAGCTGCCTTCGGGTGAGGTCGGGACCGAGGATCCTGTCGAGTATGAGGGGATCGGGATTGTGGTTCCTCACTCCTCTTCCTGGGAGATGCTCCCTTCTCTTAAATAGAAAACTCCTTGATCCCTTATTTTTGTACTGGACCGCAGACTGGCCACCGCCCCTGTAACTTTTTTTTAAATGAGAATTCATTCAGTTTTTGTCTTCTTTTGTGTTTCACACATTTGTCTTAGCCTTAAGGCAGTTGTTTTGTTGATCAGGTCATAAGGTACGAGCCTCAAGAAAGTGGATATCAGAAAGAGATCTGAATCCTTCGAGGTCAGTTGCGCCAGGCGAGGACACCATTGTTTGTCTTCGAAAGGAAGCGATTGACAGGGAAGGAGCATTTTGCTACCATATCCGAAGGACGCAAGAGGTGGTAGAAGAGCTAGCTTGCTTAAAGGCTTCTATCCCTAATGTCCACTTGACTTTCGCCCAAACGAAGGGGGATACAACCTCTGGCTTTATTGGAGGGCAATCCTCAGAGTTTGTTCTCAGGCGGATGCTCGCGGAGAGAGACTTGGAGATATATCGGTTGAAGGTCAAGATCGGAGAGGCGGGCCCGACGTCTACCTTTTGGAGTCCGTTCTCGAGGCATGATCCTTATCTGGGGACCCGTTTCTGAATGGGAGCACCTGTGGATGCCCAAAGTGGGGTGGCTAGATCTTCCAACGTCGCTAATGTCCGAGGAGGTCTTGAATCGCCCGAGTTAGGTTCCTGTCCCTCGGGGATTGATGTGGTAAACCCGGGGTCAGGGTTTGTCGAAGGAGACCCCAGGGACTAGGCCCTTGTGCCATGAACTTGTGATTTTCTATGTAACCTTACGAATGTAACCTCTTATTTCTTGATAATAAAATCATTTACGCACATATGGGTCTTTCAATGATGTATGGTGCTGTCCTACGGTGGGTGTGGCACAAGGCGAAATGATGACCTAATTGCGGAGGAGGGAGCCTCATTTTCAGAAATCCGAGAGTGGCTCGGAGTTAGAATGCCATGCCGAGGATAAAGCCTTGTTGCGGAGAAATTCACGAGTGGCTCATAGTCGGGATGCCATGCTGAGGGTGGAGTTTTGTTGCGGAGAAATCTGCGAGTGGCTTGGAGTCGGGATGTCATGCCGAGGAGCAAGGCACGAGACAAGAGCTATGTAGCGGAGCAAATCGCTATTGGCTCGGAGTCAGGATGTTATGCCGAGGATGGAGTTCAGTTTTTAGAGGATCCCACACGCGTGCTTCATGTGCGTGCTCATGTGTGATGTGTCATCACGTGCTTAGCACAATGATAGATGTCTTCTTTCTCACATATATACTTTCTCATACCTTTATTTATGTTTATTTGCCTCACTTTTACTTCTGCTTCCCCATACTCTCATCCTGTTTCGGCAAACAAGCATGGTGTCTGACGAGATGTGGAAGGCGAGGCGTGCAACCTTGAAGGCAAAGGCGATGGCGCAGGTGTAGAAGCGTCCCCTCATCCGGAGCCGGAGGAGCCTTCGAAGAGGAACAAGTCTAAAGGTGCCGATCCTCCGAAGGCCAAAGCGGTTGAGATAGTTGTGAAGGAGGTCTCGAACACCTCCTCAAAGAATGCCATGGCGGTTCCAAAATTTCCTCCGCCGGCGAGGGTGTGGGTGCCTTCTTGGTCCGTGACCGAAGCGGACTTGTTGATCGATTGCCCCAACGCTCTGAAGGTGGTTGACCACTTTGCCACTCCCGGCGAGAGGATGACTCTAAAGAAAGAGTCGGAGGAGGAGGTTTACTGTTGCTAGGCTCAAGCTTCCAATCTGGTGAGGGACTTTGTTCATCGTCGACATCTCGATATTTTCTCTTCTTATTTTGCTAAGTATACTTATGTTTTCATGCAGGCGGCCATCAATAGGGCCAAATTGCAGTGGAGGCTCGAGATGCTCCTCCGGTGGGCCCAACAGGCCGAGGCAGGCGAGAAGGAGCTGATGGGTAGGAATGGTGACCTCCGACAGATAATGAGGAAATTGAAGGCAGAGCTGGAAGAGGATAAGAAGGCTCGAGGAGAGCTGTTGAAGGAGAAAGAGGAGATTGCCGACGAAAGGCAGACATGGTAGGCGAAGGAAAAGAATATGCAGGCGGAGATTGATGATGCCATGGATCACATCATTCGGGACCAGGATGAAAGGTACAATTGTGCCCTCGAGGACATCGTAGCCAAGTACCCAGATCTCGACTTCCAGGAATTCTCCTGCGAGGAGAGGGAAAATGAGCTTGCCCCGCCTACTGGATGTGCGGTTTCAAGGGGAGAAGGTTTGGCGACCCATGAGCCGGATGGACCAGCCTCCCTAGTTGAAGATGGTGCTGCTCCTATCCTCGAAAAAGGGTCTTCCTCCAAGCAGTAGGCTCTTAGGCTCTTCATTTCAATGTACGCCTTCTCGCGGACTGACCACCGCCCTTTCCTTATAATTTGATTTTTTTAGATGAATAAAATGAACTTTTCTGTTTTAGACTTCTTTCTAGGGCTTTGTTGACTTGCGTCGATGTCAGGCCTCTGATTACTTAGTCGAGGGGTGAGTAGCTGAGGCCTCTCCCTCGGCGATGGTGGTCCTGCATCCTCGTTTTTTTAGTTATAACATGAGTTGGGTTACGTCATTCTTTGTGGGAATCGAGGCCTCCTTCATCTTGGAAATTGAAACGTTGACTTGTGTTGGGATCTGACACATCCTTTCATTTCGATCATTGAGTGAAGATGGAGGGCTCAGATCTCATCATGGGACTTTGCAGTAATCGAAAAATCTTACAAGGGGCTTATAAGTTCTCCCATTCTCAAACGTTTGCCCTTCAAATCTCATGGTTTTGCTCTTCTGAATGACTGTGATTCAGAGGGGTCTAGGTTCCTCGAATGAAAATCCTAAGGTTGTGACATACGAGGAGAAAAACCTCGAAGCCGGGTCGATGGGGATCCAACCTTTGATCTGAGGGTTTGACCCCGGGGGGTCGGCATCTCTGTGGAGTTTGGGGAGTTTTATCCTATGTTCCAAGATCTGAAGTTTACTCCGAGTTTCAAGGGTTGTGGTCTAAGTGGAATATTTCTCTCGCATGGGACTTGGGGACATTTGGCTTGGCCGGGACTTCTCGTACTCAAAGCACTGTCCCTAAGGGACCTGGAGGGGATCAGCGTCTTGGCATTGAACTTGGGGAGATTTATCCCGGGTTCTAGATTTGAGAATTCTCCCCGAGTTCTGAGGGCCGAAGCCGAATGGACTATCCTTTGCAGGGATCATTGGTCCATTTTGCGATACTGATACTTCTCCTACTTGCGAAGTTCTTCCAGTTTTCTTCTAGGATCAGTCGACCTTCATCTCGTTGTCGATGCTCACCGGTGATGCTTCTTCTACACGTTGGTGGTCGGGGAGAACTATAGCTTCAAGAAACTAGAGGTTACTTTTAGGAGTGTTTTGGCGTAGCTTTCTTTCTTGTTCGTTTTGTGTTTGATTTGCCAACTGCGTACTTGTAATATCCCCAAAATAATTAACAATTATTTTTGTATAACAATATTGTGTATATGAATAGTATTGCATTTTTTACGTGTATATGACTAATATTGCATTATTTTACAACCATATTTTGTTAATAAAATTGTATTTGCATATATATAGTTATATATTGTATTTGTCCAAACATACATATGGATAATAATCAACCACATTAGGGTATGTAATATCCATTCATATATATGAATGACTAAGCAATTCTAGAGCTTCCTACTCTTATTCACACACACCCACTCTAAACCTAACCCCAACCTACCCCTGGCTAGCCAAACCCCCTCTCCCTCTATATATATACGAGTGTGTGTATGAAGAAACCCTAATTCATTTTTCCTACTTCACTCCTTCATTCCATATTACTTCACTCCATACTACTCCTCAGTTCCACTTACTTCACACCACTTTATTTGGCTATTTGGAGTAAAATCAAGCTAGGATAAGAAGGACAAGCAAGTGAGGTGTTGTACTCTTCAATCACAATGTGGGTGTTCTTCAACCTCATGGTTGTTAGATTGTGTGTAGGAAAGTGTGGTGCATGTTGTTTGAGTCTCAAATCTGAAAATCATAACTCCTTGAATAAAAATAATTTAGGGTTGAAATTTTTACAGCAACATCTCATGCATGGCTAGAACATCTCTACCAAATTTCATAATTTTTGGATAACATTTTCTATTTTAAATAAATACAAAATCACTGTTGGTTGAGTTGTGATTTTGTCTAGTTTACTACTCCTACCTCAAAAAATCATATCTTCGTGAATAAATGAAATTTAGGGTTGAATTGTTTATAGTAGTATCTCATACATTTCTAGAACATCTCCACCAAATTTCATAATTTTTCAATAATATTTGCTATTTTAATAAAATCTGAAACCATTGTTGGTATGAGCTGTGATTTGCCCTGTTTACTACTTCTATTTAAAAAAAATCATATCTCTTTAGCTATGTGGTATTTAAGGTTGAAATATTTATATGTGATACTAGTATGGATCTAGAACATACTCACCAAATTTTATGAATTTTGGAATTTTAAATTAATTTCAAACTCATGACAGGTTAGCAGTTTATTAGTTTCTGGAAATTTGAATACATTTCAGTTCTTGATCAATTTGGCCACTTAAATGAAGTATTTTGAGGAAATTTCTAACTAAGAAATTGTAGTAAACTCACTTACCATTCTTTAGAACCTGACATATCGAAATTCCAAGAAGTAGGTGATTATTAATGATTTTTAGAAGTTGCACAAATTGCATTTTTCATTTTGAATTTGCTGTTTTTTGAGCATGAAAGTTATCATCACTTTAGGGCTTCTTAATAGACTTAGAATTATTATTTATTAACTCTTTGACATTATGTGAAAATAAGTTAGAACATAGATAAGTGAGTTAGAACATACCCATATGTGAGACAACTTGGTATGAAAGAATTAATGTGTTAGTACATGACCATGTGAGAAAGAACGTAATATAGGGAATTCACGTAAATATGATTCCCTATGATGTGTTGATGAAATATGTTCGTGTATGTTTGTACAAGTGCATATATGTGATAAATGGTGTTGTAGATTGTGTGTGCGAGTTGGTATTGTTTGGGTTCGAATAATCATTGGAACGGGTCCGAGAAGAATTCATCAGCGACAGTCTTGTCATATGGGGTTTGCCATTCTGAAGTGTTTATTTGGTTGTGTATTTGGTCCAGATTTATGCCAAGTTTGGGCCAACCATGGATATGAATTGGAGACCAAGTTGGGCCCTAGTTGGGTCTAGTTGATTGGTAATATGAGAGTTTAGTCTAGTAGCCTTACTCTTGGAAATGTGAGGATGGATTAATTGGCCAGATTTATGTGTGAAGTAAGACTGGTACGGTATGCTAGCTAGGCCACATCATTTTTCTTGTTAGGATGTGCACTAGTTGGGTGTTGTACTCACCTGTCATGGGGATACGCGCGGCAGCATCTCGTCTGGGACATGTGTGGCGTTGTTTCAACTGTTAATTTCTGGGATCTAGTATACAAATGAATGGTCAGAGCTAGGGGATGGACCCCTAAGCATCCATTTAAAGTTCTATGTTGTTTGATGTGGACAAGGAGCAAAAGTGAGACTCTAAGACTCTCGGTGGGGTAGGGAAGTTCTGCAGGGACACCTTTATGTCCATAACAACTTTTTGGTGAGGTCCGAGGTGGAAACTACCCGCAGGGACTGACATTTGTTCTGGGGGTGGGCAGGGGGGTCGGAGGGAATGGCATAATGGCTTAATAATATGACCATTTCTGACTGCAGAGGCGGAATTGGACCAAACGACTGCAACCTCATCAATCACTAGATAAATGTCAGAAATATGAAAGAGTACAAGAGTAGGATACATGGTGAGGGATCAAACCCTATCATCTGGAGAACATGACTCGATTTGGAGAGTATGTAGTATGGGATTTGATGCATATGTTTCCAAATCAAGTTTGCATTAGAGTAGGAGTATCGTGTGCATTTGAGTTGTGCATTAGAACCTAGGTCATGGCATACACCGACACCTATGGTTTGACTTCACATTTTTTTTGCATCAAATATTGGTTGTTGTGGTTTTGGGATTGCTGGTTTCATCAGCATTACGTCAGTTGCATTCAACGGACGTGCCTACAGTTTCTTAGTTGCAGGATTTCTTGATCGTGGAAGCAAGAGATTTTGAGTTGTGGAACATCAAAGTGGAGGATACAAATTCCTTGTACAATATAATTTATTATGTAATCTATGATGTAAATTATATGTAACACTACATTGTACATTATGATAATATTGTATTGACATTTATGGAAATAAATTTTTATTTCCATAAATTTTGTCTGTGTTATGGACTCACTTGAAGTAAAGATTCTGGGTATGTGTCACAAGTTTCTAGTATACAGAACTCGGGGTGCTATAGTACTGGCCATCACCCATCTTGTAATTATCTTTTCTTAATAAAAGATTTTTGCTTTACAATTGTCTGGATGAGCTTTTCTCGAATAATTTGGCTGAGGCCCGAATGGGCTGGCTAAATTGTCTGGTTGTAGTGATGAGTGAGCTGCTTGAAATGTCTTGTCGGGGAACGAGGCACGAGCGATAGCTTCCCGTAGAAAGAAAAATGCAAATTGGGAGGAGGGGGTAGGGCAGTAAAATGAACAGGAAGGTACGTCGTCCATCCGAGTCTAGCTCGAGAAATGGCCTGACCGTGGACTGTCTGAACTGTTATACGAACCGAACTTGAACAAATTATTAGGTCTGATGCTTTACCGAGTTCGATCTGAGTCTGGTCCGTCCGAACTAATATAGTTTTCTGCTTTTATAACGAATCGAGCCCGGATAGAAATTTTGTCCAACCTAAACCGAGCTGGACACAAGTCTGTTCGAGTAAAATTTCGATCTGAGCTTGAACATATGGTTGTCTGGTCCCTTCTGGTCCAATTTATAGCCCTACAGAGGCTGGTTATGGAGGCATCCGTGAGTGGCTCGGTGTTAGAGTGCCATGCCGAGAGGCAAGGCATAAGGTGAGAACCTTGTTGCAGAAGAGTCCACGAGTGGTTCAGAGTAGGAGTGACATGCCGAGAGGCAAGGCACTAGGCGGGAGCATTGTTGCGGAAAAGTCCGCAAGTGGCTTGGAGTTTGAGTGCCATGCCGAGAAGCAAGGCACTAGGAGAAAGCCTAATTGTGGAAAAGTCCGCGAGTGGCTCAGAGTCGGAGTGTCATGCCGGGAGGCAAGGTAAATGGCGAGCATAAGTACGGAAAAATCTGCGAGAGGTTCGGAGTTGGAATGACACGCCGATGGACGTGGCCCAGTGACCCATGCCTTAGCGAGAAAAACTCACGAGCGACCTGGAGTATTACACCGAGGGTCAAAGTCCAGGGACATATAACTTTAGCCAGAATATGCAAACTTGTTGAATTGAAACGAAATTTTATTCATTAGATATCGATAAGCAAGCTCTTATTACATTTGCCGGCTTTTGGGGCCTCGTTACAAGTATAGACCTATAGGGGCCTTCATGAACTTCATCAAGTGTTCTACATTCCAGGTTCTCTTATCACCTTGCCCCCTGGGTCTTCAAGTCGTTAACTCTCTGGGCGTACCACTTTGGAGACACTGTATAAGCCTTTCCAGTTGGGAGCCAATTTTTCCTTCTTACTTGGTTCTGAGATATTGAGCCTTCTTATCGCCAGGTCACCTTCTTTGATATTAGCCCGCTAAAACTTCTTGTTGTAGAATCGCTCTATCTGTTGCTAGTAGACATTCCTCTGGATAGTCGACCTTTCGCAAACTTCATCAAGGAGATTCAGGTTGGCCCTGAGGCTGTTTGAATTCAAGTCTTCATCGAAGCTCATAATTTGAGGAGAAGGAAGTCTGACTTCTAGGGGGATGACAACTTCGGTTCAATATGTGAGGTTAATCGGTGATTCGTCCATCGAAATCCTTTTGGTCGTTCGGTATGATTAGAGCACGCTAAGTAGCTCATCGACCCACATTCCCTTAGGGATTTTCCCAATCTCTTCTTGAGCCCTTCTAGGATTAAGCAGTTGGCGTTCTCGACTTGCCCATTAGATTGAGGGTGCAAAATAGAAGAGAATCTCTGCTGGATCCCCAAATCCTTGCAGAACTTGCAGTACCCTTTTCCCGCGAACTGAGTGCCATTATCGGTGATTAGAATCTGTGGGATCCCGAACTAGCAAACGATGTGCTTCCAGAAGAACTGTTGGGCCTGATGCTCGGTGATGGTAGCTGAAGGCTCTACTTCGACCCACTTCGTGATGTAATTGATGGCAACAATCAGGAATTGCCGCTGACCCATTGCCTTGGGAAAAGGCCCAACCAGGTCCATCCCCCACATGGTGAAGGGATTTGGACACGCCAGCAATTTGAGTTTAGCCTTGGGAACGTGCTTGACCGAGGAGAACCTTTGACATGGGTCACATTTTCTGACAAGATCCTGAGCATCCTGTAACAGGGTCGGCCAGTAATACCCGTGGCTGAGGACCTTTCTCGCAAGCGACCTGCTACCCATGTGGCAACTTCCGACTCCCCCTTGCATTTCTTTGAGTGCGTACTTGAATTCATCGGGGGTCAGGCATCAGAGATACAATGGTCCATCGACCTTCATGTATGATCGCTTGAAGAGAACCCTTTAGACAAGCACAAATCTTTTGGCCCTGATTTTAGTATTGTATGCCTCAGATGGGTCCTGCGATAGTTCGCCATTTTTTAGAAATCCATGAATGGATCCATCCATGTTACTGACCGTGTTGGCGGTTCGAGGCAGATGATCCCAGGGTTCTCTCTTTCGATACTTGGTTGGACGAGGACCTCCATTAGCAGTGTGCGATCAAGACCATTGAAGTAAGAGGTAACCAATTTGGATAGTTCGTCTGCCTGGCTATTATGCACTTGAGGAATTCTGATGACTGAGGCCTCATCAAATTCCACCAGGAGGAGCTTGATGTGTGCCAAGTACTGAATCATTCGGGTGTCTTGGACCTCGTACTCACCGCATACTTGATTGATTAGAAGTTGGGATTCACTAAAGGCTTTGACCCATTTATCCCCAGCTTTGTGGGACAGGATGAGTCCGGCAGTTAGTTCCTCGTACTCAGCTTCGTTGTTGGGGGCCCAAAAATTGAGGCGCAAGGAATACTGGAGGATGAAGTTGTCCGGGCCATTTAGTATCACATTTGTCCTGCTTCCTGCATCGCAGGAGGAACCATCCACATAGATCTCCCAAGCAGGCTCATCTTCCTGGGCTTTGGATGTTTCGGGGAAGGTGCACTTGGTGATGAACTCAGCGAGCGTAAGACCCTTGATAGCGGTCCTAGGCTTATAACTGATGTCGTGTTAGCTAAGCTCGATGGACCACTTAATCAATCGAACGGAGTTCTCCATCTTGTAGAGGACCTGCTTTAGGGGCTAGTCTGCGAGGACTCGGATGGAACGGGGCTTGAAGTAAGAGCGAAGTTTCCATGCGGCAATGACCAGGGCGTAAGACCATTTTGGCATAGCAGAGCTCAGCATCACAGAGCACTTTGCTTACATAATAGATGAGTTTTTGTGCCCCATCGTCTTCCCTGATCAGGACCGAGCTAAGGGCATGCTTGGATGCTGCTAGGTAGAGGTAGAGGACTTCACTCGGTTCAAATTTGCTGAGCATAGGAGGTTTGGCGAAATACTCCTTTAGTTGGTCGAAGGTCTATTGCTGGGGTTCTTCCCACTTGAAATTACTTGCCTCCTGAAGGGCCTTGAAAAAGGGGAGGGACTTCCTCCCGGATTTTGACAAGAAATGACAAATTGCTGCAACTCTACCAGTGAGCCTCTGAACCTATTTGACATTTTTAGGAGGTACCATGTCCAGGATGACCTGAATCTTTTTGGGGTTCACCTCTATCCCTCATTGGCTAACCATAAAGCCGAGGAATTTTCTCGAAGTCACGCTGAAGGCACATTTAGAAGGGTTGAGCCTCATGTTGTGCTTTCTCAAGACTCTTAAGACCTTTTTTAGGTCCTTCACATGGTCTCCTCCTCTGAGACTCTTAACATGCATCCACGTATACTTCTATATTTTGTTCTATTTGCTCTCTGAAGACCCGGTTAACCGGCGTCTAATATGTGGTTCCTGCATTCTTCAGGTCGAAGGCATGACCCAATAGCAGTAGAGCCCCTGATCTGTCATGAAGGCTGTCTTCGGGATTTCCTGGGGGAACATCCAGATCTAGTTGTACCCCGAGAAGGCATCCATGAAGCTTAGGTGCTCTTACCCGGATGTCGCATTATTCAGGGCATCAATGCTCGGAAGGGGGAAGGGGTCCTTCAGACACCCTATGTTGAGATCTGTGAAATCAATACAGATCCTCCATTTTCTCCTGGCCTTCTTCACCATCACGACGTATGCTAACCACTCCGGGTAGTTAACTTCCTTGATAAAGCGGGCGGAGAGGAGATTTTTGAATTCCTCTTTCACTGCATGTTGCCTCTTGGGCGTGAATTGTTGGCGCCTCTGCTGTACCGATTTAGATTCTGGATTGACGCTCAGCTTATGCATGATCAGGTGATGCCTGGCATGTCCAAGGGGGTCCAGGTGAACAAGTCCTAGTTCCGCCGGACGCAGTTGATGATTTCCTCTTTTAGGCTTGAAGACAGGCCCTTGCTCACTTTGAACCATTTGGACTTGTCAGCTTCGGAGAAGGGGGTCTCCTCCACCTCGTCAACGGGCTCAGAGCTTATTGAACTCTTATCGCAGGGAGTTCGACCGCGTCAAGGGGGAGGACTGAGCGCCCCACTGTTTTCGTATAGCAAGCCCAGCTTGGTTACCCTTCACAACCCCGAACCCAGCCTTTGTGGGAAACTTCATCCTTGTATGATAGGCCGAGAGTACTGCCTAAAAAGTTGCGAGACTAGGGCACTCGAGTATTGCATTATAGGCCGCTTTGATGTCGACCACCATGAAGTCCATGAGCTCGGTTCGGGTGACTGGTGATTTCCCAGCAGTAACGTCCAAATTGATGATCCCTTCGATCTGGACCAGAGCAACAGAGAAACTGTGGAGGGTGTATCCCGCAGGTTTCAACATATCTCTAAAGTGATTTAGGCCCTCAAAGGCGGCAAGGAACAAGGTATTGACAGAGCTTCCGTTATCTACGAGGAAGCGCCAAATCTTGTGGTTCGCCAAGCCGAGGCTGATTAGCAGGGCATCACAATGAGGGAATGGGACACTTTCGATATCTTCATCCAAGAACGAAGCAGTGAGTCTGTGGCCTTGTAGGGGGGGGAGCAGTTATGGACTGAGTTACAGGAGGGGGGCAATGGGAGGCGACTCCAACTCCTGTAACTCAGTTGCCCCCCATTGCCCCCTCCTATAAATCAGTCCATAACTCCACCCATGTATGGAGTGGAGGGCAGCCAATATTTCAGAGCCCTGGGCTCGGAGTCCATTTTCGAACACTTGTTAGGACCTCGAGGTCGGGGAGAGGCTTTCTAGCCATCCCGAGTGAATTTGGACAGGTAGCCCCTTCGGATAAGTGTCATGATTTCCTCTTTCAATGCCCGATAGTTGTCCATCTCGTGACCGTGGTCTCGGTGGAACCGGTAGTCGAACGTCCTGTTCTTTTTCTTATTCCCATTGTTGGACCAAGGGGGAGGGGTGTCAAATCAGCCCCTCATCCTCCGCCTCCATGAGGATAATGGAGACACTTGCGTTCAGCGGAATTGAACTTCTCAAAACGAGACAGTGGAGGAGGAGGACGCCTATGCATAGAGGCATCTTTCTGAGCCTTCTTCAGCGCCTCAGAAGTGTCCATCTTCCTTTTTTCGTTTGGCCGGGGATTCCTTCCGACCACCCTGGTGTAGGGCCTCCTCAGCTCGGATGTTTTTCTCGCTGCAGAGAAGAAGGTCGGGAAAATATGAAGGAGGCTTCTTAGCCATGGAGGTTTTCAAATGGCCGTTTCGGAGGTTGTGCCTAAAGGCAAATGCCGCAACCCCGACATCGATGGAGGAGATTGACCTGGCCTCAACAGTGAACCTCTGAACAAAGTCCCAAAGGGAATCCCCATCTTTCTATTTTAGATCAAGCAAGGAGGCGCTCATCTTCTTGGCCTTGCGAATAGTCACGAAGTGAGCGAGGAAGCTCTCCTAAAGCTAGTCGAAGGAAAAGATCGAGTTCGGGGCTAATCTGGAGTACTACTCTCGTGCTGAGCCTTGCAGCGTGGCGGGAAACGCGCAGCAGAAGAGGGCATCCAAGGAACTGTGATGAGGGTTTTGAATCCCTCAATGTGATTAGCTGGATCCGACTCCCCATTGTAGGTCTCAAATGCAGGGGCTTCAAGGATGTAAAAGGAGAAGGGAGGTCGGACTGGGCGGTACCCCCTGCTTGACTACCTTATGCCTTCCACTGTCCGGGTGAGCCAGTCTTCTATTTCTTGCAGTAACTTAAGGCTCATCCTACGGATCAGGTCTACCCATAGGTGTCTTCGTTACTGGTCTCGCCGATACGGGGTTTTCCGTGTGACGATCGTTCCTCGCTCCACCTCGGAGAGCTTAGAGGACCTCATTCCGAAACTTTTGGAACTTAGCCCTCGTTACGTGGACCTCTTCTTCGTGGCCATTTGGGGGTCGGGGATCCCTCGTGGAGAGACTATGCTCTTTCTCCTGGTCATGGGAGGAGTGATAGTTGTGGCTTGGGGGTGATCTGAGGGTCCTTCATTTCTAGAATGGTTGATGCTGTGGCAGGGATCCTCCTCGTCCTGCTGGTTGTTGATAAGGTTTCGGATGTCCGTAACTGATGGGCGTTTGATCCTCTGTGTGATCGAACGAGAGATGCTTGGAGCTGACCTCTGTTGACATTCGTCTCGCTTTTGTTGTGACCCCTGAGTGGTTGCTCGGTTGCGGGACAGACGAGGAGGAGGAGGAGGAGGAGGGGGAGGTCGGCATGACGCCCCGTGGTAGTGGTCTTCTTGGCCTTGGGAGCCATGAGGGAGATGGCTATGGCGTAGGATTTGAGTCAGGGGTTGGATCTGTCTATTTCCCACAGACAATGCCAATCTAATGTTGCTGGTTTCTGGTGTGGGAGCAACTTATGATGAGTTCTTTTGTTAGATGGGAAACGTAGATCTCATCCATAGATCTAATTCTGCTGAGAGGTTAGTGTATGGTTGGAAAATGTGGATCTTGTGGTAGTTGGCCGCCGAACACATGCAAAAAAGAATGAAACACCGGGAGTATTCCCGGTGACAGGCCCTCCGAGATCAAGTCAACAACCAAGGGATATAAAAGTAGGGTTTAATGGCTAAAGGTTCATTACATGGTAACTATGGAGGTAAACCTGTATTTATAGACCAGTGGGAATCTGTTAGGGGGAAATTCCTCACCTGCTTAGATCTCGTGGATTAGGGATGTGATTGAGTAACTAATCCTCTGATTATAGGAGATTTGATCACCCTCACTATATGGCTGGTCAACTTTTTCTTGGCAGACTGAGTCTGCATATAGCGCTTTCTACAGCGGATTTATTACGGCATTTTAGCGTTAATGTCGTTAAAAAAGATCAATAACAATATTTCTGAAGAAAACACTATCTTTAATTAATTTTGAAATTAACTCTTAACTATAATAGCCTTTTTTAAATGTTGTGCTTCTACAGCGTTTTAGAAACGCCTTAAATCAGGCAAAAAATAAGGATAAAGAGGGGGTAAAAAAGAAATTTCCAACACAGAAATCCAAATGAATCTCTAAACCTCAATTCCCATTTTCTTATTATGACCCCAAATTCCTAATTTTCCCACAAACCCTAGAAAAAAAATCCAAATCCCCAATCCACGCCGTCAACCTCCGCTGCACCGTCGACCACCCCCTATTCCACGCCACTGCCTCTCCATCTCTGTCTCCATCATCATCTACATTCTATTGATTTTCTCCCTGATCAGGTATGTTTATGAGAATGATTCCTGATAATTATTTCTTTCTTTTCAGGTAATTGATGTGGGTAAATAAAACTAGCGCGATCAGAGTCGTATGGTCTCCTCAAAATCCGCTCATCTCTGATCTTCGGGCCAGAGGATCCAGTGGGTCTTCTACCAGTTTAGGCCTACAGAGAAACAGGTCAACCCGGCCCATTAAGGTTAGAGCTCCCACTCTCTCTCTGCCTATAAGTACCAGACCCCCTTCCCCTTTCTGAAGGTAATGACTTTTTCTCCACCTGAACCTTAGTTCTCATTTTCACTTTCAAGTGACTGACTAGATCGTCAGAGGGCCTATCGCCGGGATCTCTCCCGGTGTTTCTAGGCCTCTTATAGGTGTTCCGATCTGCCAGCCTCCAGTTGCACCTTTTCTCCAGCTCCCCAGGAGATCCCCCTGTTCCAGATCCGGATCAGCGACTGAGTTCTATCTCATCCTAAATAAATTACAAGAACTAACACCTATTGCTCCCACCGCTAAAACAAGCTACATCAGATTGATGCTGTCTATGGAAACTACTAGACAAATCCAACTCCAGCTTCCGATCTCCTTTTGCTGTCCCTTCTTTCCATGACACCCAAACCCAGGAGAGTGGCCACGGCAGGACGGTATGTTGACCCTCATCACTCGACTCACAGTCATGCAGACACCCAGGGTTCCCGAAGGCATCAAATCGAAGATCCATCGGGTCCGGGTCCCAGTGCTTCACGCTCAGCCGCAAGGCAACCCGGATGCCCGGAAGCCAATGACCATCGGAATGTCATCAATCATCGAAAACTAAAGACGACCTCTGGAAACAGCTCGATCGCTCTAGGAGCAGAGTTGCCCCCTCTAACTAGGCTCCAAACCATAGCATACTTCCGACCCAGGGTCGGGAGAAAAGGTGCAGCCGCTCCTCGAGAGATCGACGACCTCCGATTTGAAGAGATCCCTATCACGAGAACCGAGTTTCAGTAGTTCAGGAATGAAGTTCTCCAGGCCATCAGAGGATACCCCAGGGCCGAAGGTCAAAACGACGACCCACTCCAGGAGGGGCGAAACCAGGGTAGCGAGTCGCACGGCTCGACCCGACCAGCAAGAAGGGATGACGCTTTCCTTAAGCACCTCCAGAAGATGGAGAATTGCCTTGCCCAGATCGACGAGGGTGTCTGGGGCACCAGTCTATTGGACACCCATTCTCTGCTCGAATCCTCGATGCCCCAATATCAAGGAATTTCAGACCACCTCAGTTCGAAACATACGATGGAGAGAGTGATCTAGCTAATCACATGGAGGGAATCAAAATCCTCATGATGATTCATATCACCTCTTATCCTCTCCTCTGTCGAGCGTTCCCTGCCACTCCGTGTGGCCCAACACGGGAATGGTTCTCAAATCTCACCCCCAACTCGATTTTTTCATTCGAGCAACTCTAGGCGAGTTTCCTCGCTCACTTTGTGACCAGTAGCAAGGTCAAGAAGACGAGCGCGTCCATTCTGGACCTCAAACAGAAGAAAGGGGAGTCCTTTCGGGACTTTGTACGGAGGTTCACCGCCAAGACTAGGGCAGTCTCTTCTTTCGACGCTGGCGTCGCATCCGCGGGCTTCCGGCATAATGTTCGCCACGGCCAGCTGAAGGCCTCCTTGGCAAAGAAATCTTCTATTGATTTCCCCACCCTCCTCAACAAGTTCGAGAAGTATATCTGTGCTGAAGAGGCGCTCCACCCTCAAGGTCTGGCAGAAGCCCCCACTAAGGGGAAGAGGAAGGTCGACGGTCCCAAACCGACGAAGAAGGCTCAGAAAGATCCACTCGATCAGAAACGACCGCCTTCGGTCCCCCAATTCAAAAAGTTCACTCCACTAACTCTTAGTGTGTCTGGTATCCTTATGGAAATTGAGGATAAGGGGATCGTTCACCATCCCCCTCGACTCAACAAGAATAGAAAAAGGGACTAGAGGTTTTACTATCAGTTCCATCGGGACCACAGGCACGAGACTGATACTTCTCGGGCCCTCAAAGACAAGATCGAGTCTCTCATCCAGAGAGGATACCTGAGGGAGTTTACTCGAACTAACTTATGGGACCAGAGGGCTTCGCCCCCTCCTCGAATGGACGATAGACGTCCAGAGGTAGAACCCGAGCCCGAGCAAGCTGCGAGCCCGGCCATCCTTCACTGTGTTCACGGTGGTCCCATGGGGGGAGAGTCGAATACTTCCCCCAAGGCCTTCCTGCGAGATGTTAACTCGGTCCATGATCATCCGCTCCCCAGGGACCAATGATTAGCGGTCTCATTCTCCAATGATGACCTAGAGGGCGTCCGACTGCCCCATTGTGATGCCCTGGTAATCAACTTCGGTATGATGAATCATGAGGTCCGTCGTGTCCTCGTTGACAATGGAAGCTCGGTAAACATCCTGTTCCTTGCCACATTCGAAGCACTCAAACTCTCTTGGAAAAGGCTAAAGCTGGCGGGGTACATGTTGCATGCATTTTCGGGCACTTGTGTATAGATCGAGGGAGTCATCATGCACGATGTCACAGCCGGAAAAACCCCAAACATCCGTACAGAAGCCATGGATTTCATGATGGTCAATGTCAAAGCTACTTATAATGTGATCCTCGGTAGGCCCGGCCTCTGTTCGTGTAACACCCATTTTTTTATTTTTTATTTTCCAAATAAAAACTCCAAATTCATTTCTTTCAATTTCTATACCACTTTAAGCTTAAACTAAAATAGTTATATTTCCAAAAAAAAATTGGCAGAGTCTCCCCTGAAATATTAGCCCTTTCGTAGCAATTCCTTACGGAATTCTACAAACAATTACATAATTCACAAAACCTGTAATGTATACCAATCCTCCCCAGGCCAATTCATTCAACATCTCAAAGGCAATATATAAAGAGGGCTCTGGGGGCATATCACATCATAATAAGCAAGATACACTTTAAAAACCAAAAATTCATTTGAAAACATAATAGATTTTAGAAAAAAACCATAAAAACTTTCAAAAAAAAAACCAACACACAGAACCCAATACTCCACAACAAGGCGGGTACAGGTTTTATCAATCTTATCCCATCACTATATACCAACATCTCATACAGATACATACATAATCTTCTAAAATATAATTTATTACACGAATTCTATACTCTACTCCTGTTTATATAAAACTCTAACTACTAGAAATTTAATATTATCTACATTTACTAGCTTATCAATTCCTGAGATAATAACACTACAAACTACAGAAGGTACATGTCTCACCTCGTTGCTACTCGGATCCTGCAAAAGTAGGGGTCTAGGGTAGTACTGGGACCTCCCTAACCCCCCAAACACTAAGGGGTTAGCCATATCTGCTGTGAGTATAATTTACTAGTGAGGAAAATAAATTAAACTGTATAAAGAAAACTGAAAGAACTACGAATATCATGATAATTGAGAGAACCTGAAATTTAAAATATAAAAACACTGTAAAAGTGACTTGCACAATATACTCTTTTAAATCTTCGACCATCTACCCATCCATATCCACGCTCCCTATCTTGAAGTTGTGCCTCGGCGGTAGTTCCCACTATTTCCATGGAAATAGCGGGCGAGTAGTTCCTCGACACAAATCAAAGGTATTTCCTATTTGCACAAATTCTCGTTTCTAACATCACAGTCATACAGTCTCATAATATTTCATTCATTCAATCACACACTATAATTATTTTCATTTTCGTTGTATATACCACACATTCAATCATATAATATTCATATACATTCTCAGCACATTACTTCACACTCATTCAATTGTATATACATATTCATATTCATTTCCATCGTATATCATCATATGCATTCAATCTCATGATATCACATTCACTTTACATATCATCTCATGATTCAGTCTCATAATATTACATTTATCCATATCTTATCACACCTCTCCTACCATCACATTTATTCACATCTTATACACAACTCAAGTCACATTTCATTCTTATTATTAATAATATCTGTCTTTCATTCTCACTTACGCTCATATTACACTTTACTTTAACTTCTACTCTTATCAAATTATACTACGCACCCCAAACATAGTTTGGATAATATTACACCGCACTCTAAAGCCGATGGCTTGGGATATTACTTTACTTTATTTTCATTTTCGTCCTACAATTTACTTTACTTTTATTTTCATCTCGCAATACAACTATCATATTAACAACCCATCAATTTACCCTGGGAATTGTGCCAAGGCAGGTAGTTCCCACCATTTCCATGGAAATAGTGGGCGAGTAGTTTCTCGACACAATTCCAAGGTGCATCAACTCATTTCCATCACATAACATCACTTACCTTTAATAATCATCGCATAAATCACTTTACTATATGTTCATTCTCATAATACATCTTCTACACTTTATTTATATTAATTCACACACATACTTACTTTACTTTTTCATTCTCATTTCGTATTATACACTTTCTATACTTTCTTAAATTCATTTGATATCATTTTCTTCATTTACTTTCTCAGCCACATCTTATAATACAATTCACTAAAATTCTCATTTTCTTTAGATAATACACCGTTCCCCAAACATGGTTTGGGTACTTCCTCGTGGCTAAACCAACGAGGGAAAAAGAAACACCGCACCCCAGACAAGCTGGGTAATACTTTACTTTATTTTCTCATTATACTCTTTCTTTACTTTCTCAATCACATATCACTTTCTTTACTTTCTCATTCACATTTCACTTTCACATTTCACTTTCACACTTTCTCATTCACATTTTACATCAATTTCATTTTATTAAAGTGTTGACCAGTGAGCTACAGTATCCCAATATACTGAAAGTGACAGCCCAGTAAAACATGCGGACCGATGCTCACACGTCCGAGGCTATGTCTTCCTCCCAGCCTATGCCAGCGAGGGAAACACCGCACCCCAAACATAGTTTGGGTACTTCCTTGTGGAAAAATCAACGAGGGAAAGAAAACACCGCACCCCAGCGAAGCTAGGTACTTCTTCGTGGCATAGCCAACGAGGGAAAGAAAACACCGCACCCCTAGTTTCACTAGGGTACTTCCTCGTGACATTTGTCATCGAGGGAATATCACTGCACCCCAGCAGAGCTGGATATTAACTGGGCCTCAAGCCGATAGCTTGGGCGATAAAAACACCGCACTCCAAACATAGTTTGGGTAATAAATACAGCACCCCAAGCCGGTCCTTGGGTATTAGGAGGTCTATCCCAAACCCCCAGGATTTTCTATAGGTACTGGTCAACCAAATTTATTTGTTATTATCAGTTTCATTCCACCACTTTATCTCATTTTATCACCACACATTCACTCGTCTTTCATTTCAATAATTTACCACATCTTAACTTTAACAGCGCGATTTAACACGTTATCACACATGTTCACATACATCTGATTATTTCATTTACAAGCTTATTACCTCATATTATTTCGTATTATAAACACACCAAAGTATTTATTTACTCGCATTATAAAGTCTTAGGCACATGCCAAACTAAGTAAACGATTATATCACATGACCGCCCATGAGTTTCGCTTTAAACAGTCACTACATTGTACCTTCACTCGCACATTAGTTTCATCGATTTAAGATAACATAACTCATTATCACCCATGTATATATCACACACATACACTAAATAGGTCGATACATCATAACATCATATAACGAAATTGAAACCCCTATTATCCATTTTCTGTATTTTGGGTGTATATTCTTTTTCTGTGTATTTATTCATTTTGTACTCTTCTGTTTCTTCGAACCATATATTTGTTCTTCGTTCTCAATAATCAATCTATCCGTTTTGACTTGGACTCTATTTTGTGGCCTTGAATATTTTTTTGATTTGATTTAATTTTTCTGTCCCTAATTTATTGTCTGCGATTTAATTTGCTTTGATCAAATTAAATTTTTGTTCATGGCCATTTGATTTTTGTCTAATTAGATGCCTTATTATCTTTTATTGGATCTTTTAGTTAACCCTATACCCATTAAACCCAACCTATCTACCCTAACTCAATCATACTCTTATTGGATCTTTTGCTTTAAACCCAAAACCCAATAGCCTCTAACTCGTTAACTATACCCAGCCACCACCTAACCCTAATTCTCTCACCTATATATTTAAGCATACCCTGTTATTTTCCCCAAAACCCTAGCCGCTCACTTTTACCCTTCTCCTACCTCTCGGTCAGCACCACCCCGTGCACTCTCCCGACCTCCTCTCCGTCGCTCCTCCGCCCTGTCTCCCCATCTTGACGTCGACAGCCAGCAGCCGACCCCCCTATGTGCTCTTCCTCCCGAGCGCCGCATGACAGTAGACGACGGCCCTCACGCTGCCCTGCACCTCCTCTCCCTGTGTCGCGACCTCCTGTTGTCGACAGCAGTCACTCAGCCACCCTGTGACCCCAGCCGCCAGGCGCTCAGCCACCTTCCTGTCGCGATGCAAGCAGTCCACCCGTCGCCATCCGTTTCCTCCTCTCCTCACCATCACCTTCCTGTCATCCTCCCTGCCTCCCGTCGTTGTGCCACCCTGTGCGCAGCCCGAACACCCCCAGTCGTGTCGCTCTGCTCCAGAGCCAGCAGCCGCAACTGCGCTGCTCCCCTCCGGCGACAGCAGCAGCGCCAGCCTCCTGCTATCCCACCGTCGCGTCGCCTGTCCGCTGTCGTCTTCCTGCCACCAATCATCACCAAGCCAGAGCCGACCATTGCCGTGATGTTTGGTCGGGAGTTGATCGTTCAATCCTGGCCGTCCGATCTCCTCTTGATCGTCATATTGATCTCTCAATCTGGGCCATCCGATCCCATTAGATCATCATGATCCCATCATCATCAGTCTTGATCTGGCCGTCCGATCTGATCCGATCATCTTGATCTTGATCTCTTGGATATAACCGTCCGATTATGTTCATAATCTTGTTCGTGTTTGCTTGTTCGTGTTATTGAGTTCGTGCCCGAGAATCCGTTTTCGTTATTCTCGTTCGTTGCTTCGTTTCATCGTCAGCTATAAGGCAAGTAACTTGTATTCTTTTTGTTGTATAATATAAGTACTAAACACCGCCTGTAGTGTAGTTGCTTCAAGATCTCCCCATGAAACCCCTGTTATATCTTGCCTCTATGTGTTGATCCGCCCGTAGTTGTCACACTACACGCACGACATGAAATAACTTAGGGATGATCACTTCTTGATGTATACATGCATGTTGTTCGTATGATGTCGTATGGTTGATTGTGTTAGTCATAGTATAACCTGTTGTAGACTTGTTAAATACCCTATACCATGTTTCTTGGACATCTAGTATACCCTATTTCACGCTTTGTTATGATTTGGATGTGTTTTATATAAACTAGTTGATTTTATGCATAAAGGGAATTTCTGTTTTTGTTGTGACTTAGTTTTATTCAGTATTTTAGACCCTATTAAGATAAGTATATGAAAATTATTTGTGAATATGAATTATAGAGAATTCTGTCTACTTTCCAAATTTTCTGACAGATCTCAATTTTGATTTGTGAGTTGCAAGTTATGGCTATTTTACTACAGAGGTGTAGAAAAATTACAGATTTGGTTTTATGTGAATTCTGGAGAGTAATTTATTTTTATACTGATGTTAAAAATAATATTTTGATCCAATATTTTTCTTATTACAACTAGAAATGATTGGGATTAACCCCTAATTTTTTTGGATTTAATTGATAACTTTTATAAACTATTCTATACTTGCAGAATTTTCATACTTTTTAGTAAAGAACCTTAATTCCGACCTGATTCTATTTGCTTTTTTTAAAAACTTTGTGATATTAATTGTAGCCTACTATATCTATTTTATCACCATTTTGACGGATCTGGATTTTGATTTATATTTTGCAAGATATTGCTATTTTAGTACTGCAGTGTTTATGATTCCAGATTTACAAATTTTCTGTATCTTGCTACTTCCTAATTTTTCTTGACTACTCTATCTATGTTGAAAAATTATGAAACTTTATTTTCTGTTACTAAACATACTAGGGAATACCCCAGAATTTTCTTCAATTTAATTAGTAAGTTTTTATGCCGTTTTCCTGTTTATGAATACAAACTTCTGATTTCTGGCTGAACATGTTTTCTGGATACAATTCTGTTTTGAGTCCTATTTTTGTGAAATAACATATGAATTATATATATTTTCTGGATTCGGCTGAGAGTCTATTTTCTGGATTTCCTGACAGATCCAGATTTGCATGTTTGTGGCAATGGGAATCCCAGATTTGGTGCAGTACTATCTTGCTGTCGTGAACTAGGATTTTCGTTGTCCTATCCTTTTATGAGTTGTTCTTCACCTGTACATGTTTGTCTTTTGATTTGAACATGTTACTTGTTCATGCCATGTTATTCTTTGTAGAACCCCGTATTTTATTATTTTTATATTTGAAAATGAATTTAAATTGATTTTTGAAGATTTAATGAATATTTTCAGAAAAATTTAGCTTTTGTACACGTGCAAAACACGTGCAAATACTTTCTGAGGAGTTAAAAATTTAGTTTTCTTTATGAAAAATCATTATTTAATATTTGGGATTTATTTAGTATTTTTCCAGATTTTTCTGAAATTAATTGGAACTATTTGCAATTTTTGAGAAAAGAAGGACCTTTTTGCAAATTTGACATTTTTAAGGGTTAAAGTGCAAAATGTATATTCTGGACGTTTTGGATCAGTATAGGGTGAAATTTAGAAGTATATTTTCTTTTAAATCCAAATTTAAAGGAGTTTTGATGGAATTTCCAAGGATAGAACTATAAATGTAAATTGTATTTTGGAAAGGATTGTTTTGCAAAAGTGAGAGTAAAACCCTAATATTCAATCCCGGATATTTAAAGGACTTTTTCTCCAGCCGTCATTTGGGAAATACAGAATTTTTGTGGAGATTTATTTTGGTGGAGAAAGGAGTTTTGGATCTAGCAAAAGGAGGACTTTTCTTGGACTTTTCTCAATTAAAGGTGAGTGACATTGTGTGTTTTGTTTTGTTTGTGAATGGCATAAATTATCTTGTTGTTGATCTATGTATGCGAGTGGTAATGATGTTAGATTGGATGTTGTGAATGATATAGATCTTGAAATTTGGTATGATTCATGTAAATAATGATTATTGCTTATACCATGTTGTGAAATCTAAGAATGATTAGTAGATCTTTGTTTATAAAACCGTATTATTAAGATTTGAGTGTGGTTATGATCAGATGATGAACACCTGGATCTTACATATTGAAAATCAGATTTTGATTTAGAAGTTGTGAAAGAATTTAGTCTTGAGAAACCCTAATGAAAGAATTAGAGAATCTAGAACATGGGAACTTGGGTTTTGACATATTTGAGGTTTTGAGTAATATACCCTTAATGGAGATTCTTGAGATTTGTCGTTTTGCCTGAATACGAACTATCTTTCATAAACATTGAATCTTTAGAAAACTCCAGACTTGATTTTGTAATCAGACCTAAATTTTGAAATCTGTAGGCCGACAGTCGACTGGCCTACCGTGCAGTCGACTGGTACGAGCCTGACATTGTATTTTTAGAATCTTTGAAATAGTCGTTCTGGAAAGTCGACCTAGCTCATAGGTAGTCTACTGGTTCGCTGAGGAAATTATTTTTGTAAAAATTATTAGTCTTTCTGGACAGTCGACCTATGATTCCTTTAAGTCGACTTGTATACTTAGAATAATTTTGAGAAGATTATTGGAATTTACCTCGGGTAAGTCGACTGATTCCTTAAGTCGACTTATATGACTTAGTTTATTTTGTTAAATTCTGGATATTTGTCCTTCTGGACAGTCGACTTACAGTATAAGTCGACTGGTACTGATGGAATTTTGTACCTTGAGTGTTACTTGAGTGTTTGGTTCTCAGATAATTCAGCCTATACCTTGTTTTCAGTTAAGCTTTTGATTTTGAGACATTCAGTTCAGTATTTGACTTAAGACATTCAGTTGAGCCACTTCTGTTTAGTGGAACTTTGGTTTAGACTTTTGAGTTTGAGTCTCTAGAGATGAGTGACCCTAGTATACCGGTGTTGAGTTATTTTGTTGAGGCCCGTGAGGCATTTCAGTTATTCAGTTTGATCTTTAGGCCGGTAGGGTACACCACTCTAGGAGATTCATTGAGTAAAAATAAACCGAAAGATAATAAGGACAGGCACTAGTGGTGATATGATGAACGGGAACATGAGTTATGCACCTCAGTATGGCTTTAGATGTGGGATTTAATTACCGGAATTATCCAAGTGACTATCTTGAGATGTGGGATTTATCTCCGGAATTATCCAGGTAAATCACCTGTGATGTGAGATATATCTCCGGAATTATCCAAGTGGTTTGCTTGCGATGTGTGATTGGTCTCCGGAATTATCAAAGTCGAGGTGACTCACATGTGGTATTCATGTGATGATGTGTCTATATTTAGATGTGAGATGATCTCCGGAAATTATCCAGGTAAAATGCCTGAGATGTGGGATCTATCTCCGGAATTATCAAGCATGGACTAACTCTCACAGTTTATCTTTATCTCGTAGTAGTCATCGTAATAGGTTTAGTTGCATAACGGGGGATTGAACCCTATGAAATGGAGACGTTAAGGGCTTGCACTGAACCTATGTAGAATGGGATGCATAGACTTCGACAAGTATGCATTAGAGAGTCCACATATAGAATTTGTGTGTTTTCTTGACTTAGTTTTTATGCATATGGATTTCTCGGTTTTCTACACTTAACACTTGTCTGGTATCACTTGTTGTTACATTTCTTGCTATCTTATATTTTATCTACTTTGTTTCACTATCTGTTACTTATGAATCCATGCTTAAGTTTTATTTATGTTGTTTGTTGTCGTCACTCACACCATTTATGGCTGACCCCTTTAGTTTGGGGGTTAGGGATCATCTCTAGCCTCACATGTTGCAGGTTATTGCTTAGAGTTGGAGATGGGAGTGGTTTTTGAGATATAATTGACTCATAAGAGATTTGTGTAAATTTGTAATAGCAGTTTTAAGATAAATTTGTGTCGTAAATAAAGAAAAGATTGAGTTGAGTTTGTTTTGATTTCCGCTGTGATTTGTAAAAGTTTGTTGTAATAAAAGTTGAAAATTTTAGTGGTGTTGGTTATGTTTAATATTGTATTGAAGTGGATCGCTGGGAATGTGCCACGTATTTTCTAAGTTATTTTATTAGAAATTCAGGGCACTACATTCTTGCTCTGTTTTATGCACGTATATGTCTGTTTGATAATAATAACAAATAACCAAGCCGGGGTTAAGGGAAAGATCTAGTAGTGGACAATATAGAAAAGTGTACTCAGAAGGGGGCCCATGTTTCCCTCACTTGGTTACATGATATGATTTGGATTACATTTGGATACTTTGGAATTTGGTTAATATGATTTGGTTAATATGATTTGGATTACTTGATACCTGAGTACACAGCCCTATAGAATCCACTACGAATACGTAACTTGTTTGAATGTTGCAACCATGTGGTAAATGGATGGGACGCATGAAGTACTACCTAGATAGTGATAAATATAGTGATAAATACAAGGCTAGACATAACATGACACCTGTTATATGCCTACCTGTACATGCTACCTGACACCTGTAACATGTTTACCTGTTATCTGTCGCATGTCACATGCACCCTGTTATCACATCATATTACTTGTTCCTGCTCCTGTTTTATGTTAACCATTCTGTCACCTGTATTTCATGCTATGTTTACTTCCGCTGTTACTTTATACTTGTTTATCCTTTCTTGTACTTGTTGCCTGCACTACAAGTAGCCCGTAACTTGTATTGACGGGCGTTTTATTTCTTTTTCCTCTTCCTGCAATTTGTTGAATTGCAGACTTTGGTGACCAGCTGCCTGATAGAGTAGGTGATCTAAAATTCTAGCTGGCTGGGGTTCTTGCTACAATTTACTTTCCTGTTGCTTTTGAATAAATGTATTGTTACTTGGATTATTTTGTATTGGGCAGCTTGTCCCAGAATTTATGACTTGTTCCAGATCTGGTTTATTTGAGATTTATTTATTTTGTTACAAGTAAATTCGGTTGGTATATTGATTTATTCATGCATGCGTGGTTGAGTATATTTTGTTATATTTCATGTTATGATGTTGAGTCGATCCTACAACTTATGAATGATGAAAATCATTCGCTGGGCGTTGTCACGTACTCGTATTTCGTATTCCTTTTGGGAAGCGGGGCGTGACAAAATTTTTTAACGAATAATAATTCCGTATTTTCGGTAATCTTCATTTAGCTCAAACCCACAAAATCACTTCAAACCGCCTAAAATTCTGTCACAACATAATATACACTTAGTATAATCATACTCACCATATATCGATATCATTATATAAATATATCACATCCTAACATACATAACTAATCCATCATTTATAAATTTATACCAATACACAGAGTACACAAGTATTTAATCGTCATATTTTCACACCAACACTGTGTACTAATTCCCATATATACGCACACCTTATACCAATACACTTTATCCCAATACACCTTATCCGTAATTCATACCAACAATTCAGATTATTCAAAAATTTTCTTAAAACATCAGATAGGTAAATATAATCATACTCACCTAATATCCTATGAAGGCTCGAAACACCACTTCTCCATCCCGCATCCAAAGTCACTAACATCTCGTATTATCAAATTTCAAAATAATTAGGGCTCAAAACATCCAAACCAGCCACATGAAATAATAACACTAATCCTAATGTCACTTAGGCATTTTATTGAACGCCTGGAATACACACGTGCGATGCACGAAATATTCGAATTCCTACGGGATTTTTATCCCTAAACACTTACTAAAATCACCCCCAAATTATTTTTATGGCTCAACAAGAATTTTTACTATTATGAAAGAGATAATTCTCACATATATAATTCCTTTTTATAAACCCAAAACCCTAATTTATATGCAACTTGCAAAATCTCCATTAATTTACAAATTTTTGCTTCTATAATACTCAACACCTCCTAATCTCCTTACTACCATATTTCTATTCAATAGAAATTAAAAACACTTAATTCCATACAAATAAAATAATCCAGGGTATACCTTCCCACAGTTATTTCTCCAAATTGACGCTACCACGAGCTAGAGCACCCTCCACTTAGCCATCCTCTTGAATTAATTTAAAAACCACAAAGAACTGGAGTGGATTTGGGCGGGGGAAAGGTCGAGCCGAAATGGGTTGGTTTCTTTTCGTGCGGGATCGAAACCAGGGAGAAGAAGAGGAAAGGATAGAGGAAGGGGGGGGGGGGTTGTAAAAAAATAATTTATATAAAAATTTAATAAGTGAATATTAACATATAAGCCCCCAATCTCCAAAATATTTCAAATAAACCACAACTCTATACTTTTAAAATACTAACAATACAAAATACATAAAATTATCTCATAATAGTCCTCCAAAATAATAAAATAAAAATAAACAATGTTTCTTCACATAAAAAACAACTCATAACTCCAATATATTAATAATACCGATCTAACTAAAATATCATCACCAAAATCAATATTTAAAATAAAATATACCAAAAATAATTCTTACTATTCGAGGGATATAAAAACGGGTATTTCGGTATTTTACAAATTCGAGGTGTTACAGGTCCCTTCAAGCAGTGCCCTCCGCCTACCACTTGAAGATGAAATTCCCTACTGACCATGGGGTCAGTGTGGTCCGAGGCAATCAAGAATCAACCCTGGTCCTTCTACATGGTCGCAGTGAGAGGTGGAGTTTTCCCCCTGATGCGGTCAAACTCCCATCCGACATGAATTCATTGGGCTCGGAGCCCGTCGACAAGTTGGAAGAAATCCTCTCCCCGACGAGGACAGATCTAAATGGTTCAGAGTGAGCCAGTCTCTCGCCCCAGACCTAAAACAAGCCATTGTTGACTATATCAGGCGGAATGTTGATCTCTTCTCCCTGGGCTCCCTCTGATATGCCAGGCATCTCAGAGGACCTCATTATGCACAGGCTGAGTGTCCACCCGGATTCAAAGCCTGTCCAGCAAAAGCGCTGCAAGTTCGATCCCGAAAGGCAACATGCAACCAAAGAAGAAGTAAACATGCTCCTTTCGGCTAGTTTTATCCAGGAGGTCAGTTATCCTGAATGGCTGGCCAATGTAGTGATGGTGAAGAAACCGAGCGGGAAGTGGAGGATCTGCATAGACTTTACAGACCTCAACAAAGCCTGCCCCAAAGATCCATTTCTGCTCTCGAGCATCGATTCCCTGATAGATACAACTCTGGTCACGAGCTGCTAAGCTTCATGGACGCCTTTTCAGGCTTAACCAAATTAAAATGTTCCCCCTGACATCCCTAAAACCGTCTTTGTGACCAACCAGGGCCCTGTACTATTACCGGGTTATGCCATTCGAGCTAAAGAACGCTGGTGCTACATACCAAAGGCTCGTCAATCGGGTTATTAAGGAGAAAATTGGTCGGAACATGGAAGTCTATGTCAATGATATGCTCGTCAAAAGTTGTAGGGAGCAAAACCACGTTACCGATCTCAAGGAAGCCTTAGGGGTCCTAAGGTCCCACAACATAAGACTCAATCCCTCCAAATGCATCTTCGACATCACCTTGGGAAAATTTCTCTGATTCTTGGTTAGCCATCGGGGCATTGAGGCGAACCCCGTGAAGATTTTGGCCATACTGGACATGGCCCTCCAAGAAATGTCAAAGAAGTCCAGAGATTCACGGGTCGATTGGCGGCCATCGGTCGTTTCCTCTCCAAGTCCAGGGAAAAGTCACTCCCATTATTTAAAGCCCTTAGGAGGGCATAAAGTTTTGAATGAGGCAAACCGCAACAGTATGCCTTTGACGAGCTGAAGTACTACCTTTCCAACCCTCTGCTCATCAGCAAACTAGAACCGAGTGAGCCCCTCTACATCTATCGGGCTGCATCCGAACATGTGCTTAGCGATGTACTCATCAAAGAGGAAGGCGGGATCCAGAAGCCTATCTATTATGTCAGTAAAGTCCTGCATGACGCTGAACTCCGATATGCCCGAATGGAAAAGGTCACCTATGCATTAGTAATGGCCTCTCGGAAACTCCGATCGTACTTCCACGCTCACTCCATTCAAGTCCTAACAGATCAGCCGCCGAAGCTCGTCCTCAACAAACCAGAAAAATTTCAAGTGATCGATTGAGCTGAGCCAACATGACATCAACTACCAAATCCGGACAACCATCAAGAGGCAAGCCCTCACAGAATTCATCACAGGGTGTACCATTTTCGAGGTAACTGAGATCCCAGAGGAGGAACCCACTTGGAAAATTTATGTAGATGGATCGTCCTGCGAGGGCGGAAGTGGAGTTGGCATCATACTTCGTAGCCCTGATGATTTCGTCCTAAAATATTCCCCATGGTTCAACTTCCAGGCCTCCAATAACGAGGCAGAATTCGAAGCAATGATTGTCGGCCTCACGCTAGCCCGCAATGCGAGGGTAAGACGAGTAAGAACCTTCAGCGACTCTCAGCTCGTGGTTAACCAAATTTTCGAGGATTATGAAGCTAGGGATGTTCGGATGGTTTGATACTTGCCGGCGTCAAACTTCTCCTTGAAGCCTTCGAGCACGCCGCTGTCGAGCAAATACCCAGAGAACAAAATAGCCAGGTGGACGCCTTTTCCAAGCTCGCCTTGTCATCCTTCGAGGGCCTCGACAACACTGTCCTCATCGAAGTCCTCCAAGAGCTTGGCATCGAGGGGTCTGAGGTCCTCTGCCTCAATACGATCACACATTCACATAATTGGATGAATCAAATTCGCAAATTCTTGGCAGAAGGCGAGCTACCACATGACCCCATTGAGGCTAGAAAGATAAGGGTCTGGTCGCACAGGTTCACCCTGATTGGGAATATCCTCTTCAAGCGTTCATACACCAAGGTGGACGGGAGATCAAACTATTAGGTTCCGATGGCAATCACAGATTAAAAACACAGCGAAAAAATCACAAAATATCGAAACCAAGCCATGGATCCAAGCGAAAAACTATAAATCGTGTTTAGGAATTATACCTTAACGATGAATCTGGTGTCTCCAAGCTATGCTAATCACAGCACTGCAAAGGTTAAGGTGCCTCTACTGTATCCACACAAAAGAATCAAATCAAGCTCTCCCTCACGCCGCAGTGCTAGCTGCGGGAAGGGGGTGTCATTCACAATCTCTCTCTCTCATAGTTTATGTGAAGACTACGGTTCTTTCATGTGATACTTTTTCACAGATACATATCATATATATAGGTGTAGAAAACCAACCCTAAGAGAGTAATGAAGTTGTTGGGCTCACAATCTGACCTGGGTCAGATTCGTGTGTGGGTCTTTGAACTTTAGTCAGCCCATTTAATCCAATCAAATGTCCAACCAATGTTAGGAGTCTAAGTCTTACTTGGATCCCTAATTAAATTTATCTTATGAATTTAAATTCCAATTTCGATCCATTCTAAGTGTGTGACCCTGTAGGTTCTCATTACGTTGGCAGTAATACTATAATCATATTACAAACAGTGAGCGGTATCTAGCAATACATCACTGTCACTCAAGTAACGGGAATGTCAGTATTTTGACATAACCAATCCGTGACCAATGTTACCATGTAGTCTAATCCCTTTGTCCAGATATCTTAACTAACCACAAGGCATAGAGCGTGTCACCCTTGTATAATTCAATCTTTAGTTTATTGATGTTTGAGTAGACTTACTAAAACAAATGAAATTAATATATCATAGTTACTCATTTGAGCACGACCATGCATTTTGCAGTCACACTCAATCAACGGGCTCGTGGATATCGCTCCTGTTATGTAAGAGGGACAAATTCTATCTAAGTCATTCACATCCCTCTGCATGATTTGTAGTATATCCAATAGTCGACTTTATAATCACCCTATTATAGGCAACGTTTGACTGCATTAAAATATATAACTTCTCATGTAGGGAACCGTAGTGACTTCAAGTAAATGGACTACGTACACCATGGTCATCGTGAGAACCGCTTATGACACTCACGTAATGATCCATGCAGCATTCTCATGGTGAGTCAGTCCAGTACATTATTACTCTAATATGTACCCAGGTGAAGACTTGATATCTCATATCCATGATTTGTAAGAATGGTCATCTGTCCGGAACTAAGAAGAAGATTCCTGAGGAAGTTAAGCAGATTACCGCAGTCCGGAACTTTTCAACAGTGTTCTTGGAATATCTACCCGGGATACCACCTCATCGGGATATAGAGTTCAGCATTACCATTTAGCCAAGAAGTGCACCAATTTCCAAGGCACCGTACATAATGGCACCAGTGGAACAAGATGAGGTCAAGAAGCAGATTGAAGAATTGTTGGGCATGGGATTTATCAGACCGAGTGCGTAGCCTTGGGGAGCACCAGTATTATTGGTGAAGAAAAAGAATGGATCGATGAGAATGTGCATCGATTACAGGGAATTGAACAAGGTAACCGTCCAGAATAAGTATCCAATTTTGCAAATCGATGATTTGTTTGACCGACTACAGAGAGCAGCTATTTTCTCCAAGATAGATCTTCGGTTGGGTTATCACCAGGTCCATGTGAAGGAAGAGGATGTGCACAAGACTGGGCATTACGAGTTCTTGGTTATGCCGTTTGGAGTAACAAATGCACCTGCTATTTTCATGGACATGATGAACAGGGTCCTGCGGTCATTCATTGATTCTTTCATCTTGGTGTTCATCGACGATATTTTGGTATACTCCAAGTAAGATAAAGAGCATGTTGGGCATTTAGCAGAGATACTGAAGAAGCTACAAGAACAGAAGCTGTATACAAAATTGTCAAAGTGTGACTTCTGGAAATCTGAAGTCGCGTTCCTGGATCATATCCTTTCTAAGGAGGGAGTGGCCACTGATCCGTATTAGATAGAGCCAGTGAAGGATTGGCCAAGACCAACTACAGTGAAAGAGATCAAAAGCTTCCTGGGTTTAAGTGGGTATTATCGGAGGTTCATACAGGGCTATGCTCAACTAGACGTATCACTTACTGGACTTACAAGGAAGAATATAAGTTTTAAGTGGAAGGATCAGTGCGAAGCGAGTTTTCAGGAGTTACAGAAGAAGTTGACTACCACTCCAATACTAGGTTCGCCAAGAGCAGGGATCGACTATGACGTCTACGTTGATGCTTCACATCACGGACTGGGTTGTGTGTTGATGCAAGAGGGAAAGGTAATAGCTTATGGGTCTACGCAATTGAGACCTCATGAGAAAAAATATCCAACCCATGATCTGGAGTTGGCAGCGATTATATTTGCATTGAATCAATGGAGGCACTATGTGTACGGAGAAAAGGTCAATATGTAAACTGATCACAAGAGCCTGAAGTATATCTACTAGCAGAGGGATCTAAATTTGAGGCAGAGGCAGTGATTGGAAGTGCTAGAGGATATCCATCGTGAGATAAAGTATCATCCAGGCAAAGCAAATGTGGTGGCTGATGCGCTTAGTCGGAAGTGCAGCTTATCTTGTTTGATCATGACTCACGAAGAACTTGCAGAAGAGCTCTATCGAGCTGGAACTGAAGTTGTGTTGTAAGGACTGGGAGCGTCTTTAGCATAGTTGAGACACCAGCCCATGCTGAGAGAGAAGATTATCGACATTCAGAAGTCTGATCCAAAGACCTAGAAGATGAAAGAGCAGGTCAGTGAAGGCAAATTGGCAGAATTCCAGGTGAAGGATGAAGTACTGTGGTTTGGAGAAAGGTTTTGTGTACTTGAGCAAGCAGAATTGAGAGAGAGCATTCTACAGAAGGCACACACCACTCTTTTATCAGTGCATCCAGAGAGTACCAAGATATACAAAGATATCAAGCAGTATTTATGGTGGTCAGGAATGAAGCGGGATGTGGTAGATTTTGTTACAAGGTGTGCAACTTGTTAACAGATCAAAGCAGAAAATCAGAAGCCCGGCGGGTTTTTGCAGTTGTTACCCATTCTGGAGTGGAAATGTGATAACATCAGCATGGACTTTATTACAGGATTACCCAGGAGTCCCAAAGGAAATGATGCGATTTAGGTGATAGTGGATCGACTCACCAAATCTGCTCACTTTTTGGCAATGAAGATTACATGGTCTATGGAGAAGCTAGCAGAATTGTATGTCGGGGAGATCGTGAGATTGCATGGAGTTCCTATATCAATTGTGTCGGATTGGGAGGCGCGATTCACATCGCATTTTGGAGAAGTCTTTAGGCATCCTTGGGAACCAAGACTGCTTTCATCCTCAAACAGATGAGCAGTCTGAGAGAGTTAATCGGGTGTTGGAAGATATGTTGAGGTGTTGTGTGATGGATTTCAGTGGCAGCTAGGAGAGGCACTTAGCTCTGGTAGAATTTTCCTACAACAACAGCTTCCAGACTAGTATCGGTATGGCACCATATGAAGCTCTATATAGGAGAAAGTGTAGAACACATGTGTGCTGGTATGAAGTAGGGGAAAGGAAAATTATGGGCCGGAAATAGTGCAACAAACTTCAGAGAAGATTGAGCTGACCAGAAAGAGGCTGAATGACGCACAGAGCAGACAAAAGAGTTATGCCGACAACCGAAGAAGATATCTGGAGTTCGAAGAAGGTGACTATGTTTTCCTGAAAGTGTCTCCAAGAAAAGGTGTGATCTGATTTGGAAAAGGAGGAAGTTAGCCTCGAGATACATAGAAACATACAAGATATTGAAGAAGATTGGGAAGACAGCTTATCAATTGGAATTACCGGAAGACCTAGCCCAAGTACATAGTGTCTTTCACGTGTCTATGCTCTGAGCTTACATTCCTGATCCGAGTCATCACTTGCCAGAAGTGCCAGAGGGTCTGTAGTTGGATCTGAGCTACAAGGAGCACCCAGTAGAGATTATGGATCGTCGAGAAAAATTTTGAGGAACAAAACTATACCCATGGTCAAGGTCATGTGGAGGAATTAACTGGTTGAGGAAGCCACCTGGGAATCTGAGGAGAGGATGATGAGAGACCATCCTGAGCTTTTTGACTTCAACTTGTAAACCTTCTTTTCTTTTGTTTTTTTCTCACTCTTTAAGCGTAGTTCTGATGATGGAACTATTCTAAGGAGGGAGTGACGTAACATCCCAGAAAAAATAAATAAATTAATATTTTGCACATGCATTGCACGTCAATGTTATACAGTTTTGATACCTATGATTTTCTAAAAATTATGCACATTTCTTTCTCATTTTATTTGTCACCTTGTGTTATTTTTATTTTAATAAAAACCCTAGGCCTAAATTCCATCTTAAAGCCCATTAGAAAATTTATTTTAAAAAAAAGCCCATAATAAATTTTACTCTTAAAATGAACACTTTTCAATTCTACACACTTTTTATGTAACAAACAACCAGCCTAATGATAAACAATTAAAATTAATTAAAAGAATGAGAAGTGTGTGCATGTGATGTGCATGTGCACGTGTGTGCACTCCTAGCTTTGGCCGTCCAATTCAAGTGGAAAGAGAAGGGTTTTTTGTGAGTGGGTTTGTGTAATGGGTGAGTGGGTGATTAATTTTGTGAGTGGGTAATTAAGTTGGGTAGTGAGTGTCTCTTCATTCACCCATTTAACCCTATAAATACCACATCCTATTCATGAACAATGTACAATAAAAGAAACAAGAGAACAAAAGAAAGAGAGAAGGAGTGTTCAGTTTCTTTCATGAGGAAGGGGAGCTCGGCTTTGCTAGGAGGAGAAGGAAGAGCTTTTGTGTTGGAGCTATAAGCCACTTTCTAGGAGTCTTCTTCCACTTGTTCTTCAAATAAGGTGGGCATTTCTTCTTTCTTTCTAAAATATAGTAGTATGCATGTGTAGGAAAAATTGATGCGTAAAATTGATATTTCATGTGAGTTTTAGTTAATTTGTGATGCTATGGGATGATGTTATTTAGAATGTTTAATAAAAATGAAATATGAAAAGAAATGCATGCTAGGTAAAAGATTGTCATGTAGATAAGTTGGAAGAGTTGTTGTGGTGTTATTGGGTGCATAGTAATACATCATGTTTAGATTAAATGAATTGGGGATAAATTCATACACAAGTTATTAATTTATGTAAAGAAATTTGATGTTTTAAGTTTTAGTTGCACTTCAGAAAATCATATCTATTAAACTAGATGGAATATAGAGCTAAAAGTTTTGTAGGAACATCTCGTATATGTCAGAAAAATCTCTTTAAAATTTCATAATTATTCGATGTCGTTTACTATTTTAATAAAATCCAAACTTAGGACCGGTTGGCAGTTGACTAGTTGCTGAAAATCAGTGCACATTTCGGATTTTGATCATTTAAACATCTTAGATGAAGTAATTTGAGAAAAGTCAAAACTAAGACCTTGAAGTAAACTCGTTAATCTTTCTGTAAAGTCGAAGAAATCAAAATTTCACAAAGAATTAAATTTGTAATGATTTTTTCAAGACTGTACAAGTGGCAGTATTTCAATAATTCGTCCCTACTGTAGATTTCGAAGATTTCAGGGTTATAGATACAATAGTTCGGAGAAACTTATAACTAAGAAATTGTAGTAGACTTGTATACCTTTATTTTGATCTAAAGAACACAAAGTTTCATGAAGTATATAATTTTCTATGATTTTTACAAGTAGCATGAGCTATAATTTTTTGATTTTGAACTTACTGTTTACAAATGAATTTAGACGAAGTAAATGAGGATGATTTTAGGTGATCTCAACTACAAAGAAATAGTAGACTCTTTTATGAAACTAATAAATCCATCTTTTGAATAGAATTGAGATTTATAATTGAAATATAGATGAATATGAAAAGGATTTACTTAATCGAAGAAACTTATAGCTTATTAAAGTAAATTGTTGGTTGTGTGATCAACCATGAAGTGATACTTCATGATTGATAACTAAGAATGAATGAAAGGATTTGAATGAAATATGAATATATGTAATAGAGAATATGAGTTATAAGGGTACGAGAACCCCAAGTTGTTGAACATGAAAAGATGTTGATATCTAGAGTCTTAGTGAGACCCAGGTGCCGGTAAGTAATGATAATGATTAATTGAGTTTTTAGAAAGGGCCAGTATGGGCTATCGTTCTCGGTGTATGGTTTAAGACCGGTAGGAGGGTAAACTAGCTCTAGGTAGTATTATTTCTTCATGTTTCAAACTTAAGGATAAGGCACTAAGAAAAGATGTAATAAAACTTGGGCAAACGTAAGTGGGGCGCCTCTATATAGTCTGACGGTGGAATCTATGACTATAGACCCAGTTTGACGGTGGACTCCGAAACTATGGTTGCATGTGATGGAGACGAGCCTTAATTAAATCCGGAACTATGATTGGTTTGATGGTGGATTCTAGGATCGTGAATAGTCGGGCAGATGGGAGGTCGTTCTCCAGTGTATATGTGTATACCGGGGCTAGAGGGGCACTTGCGGGATGTTCGCACGATGAGGATTTCTGTATAAGCCTGACGGTGAATTCCAGGGCTGGAGTTCGTACTCGTGGAATGTCTAAAACTTGATTTTGTTATCGAGTAGTTTTTCATGGCGAGCGATTAAACCCTTTAATGTGGAGTACGTAGGTGTTTGCACTCGGACCTATGTAGAATGGGATGCTTAGAATCCGAACAAATATGCATTAGTGTCATCGTAGTATAACATCTGCATTAGGCATTAAGTCATATCATACATTGACATGTTTAGGATAGTCACACTTTTACACTTTATTTATGCATTCAAGTTTGGGGTTTCTAAAGTAAGAGAATCGTTATATTACGGCATAGTGAGGATCGCTGTTTTATAACATTGCGTCGGTTATAAGCAACTGACGTGCCCACAGATTTTTCAGTGCAGGACTTGGATTGGCAAGGACTTAAAGGTGATTGATGCTAAAGCTCTGTAGTGCCCCGAATTTTCAAAAAATAAACTTAGAAATACGTGGCACAATTTCCAGCATCAACCTCAATTGTAATCATAAACATAGTACAAACACAGGAAAATTTTAAAACTTTTATTACATCATTTTACAAAGCACAATGGAATTTAAAAATCTTGAATTACAATTTATTCTGCAACACAATACCATATTTACACATTTACTCTTTGCGGTCAATCTTTTACAGCATACGTAATAACATTAAAACATTCACCACATGCTGTAGCGCCCCAAATTTCTAATATAATATCTTAGAAAATACGTGGCACAATCCCAGCATCAACTTCAATGTAATTGTAAACATAGCAACCAAATACAGGGAAAATTAAAACTTTTATTTACATTAATTGTTTACAAAGCACAGCGGAATACAAAACACCTTGATTTACAAATTTCTTTCTTTACAACATTTTCTTTTACAAATATTAGACAAAACTCTATTACATCAATTTATCTCAAACGTCCAAACCTCCAAGCTCTGAGCAACAACCTGTAAAACATGAGGCTAGAGATGATCCCTAACCCCCAAAACTAAAGGGGTCAGCCATAAATGGTGTGAGTGACATAAAAACAAACAACATAAATAAACATAAAACACCGAGTCATCAACAACATGTGTCATCAGCAAGAATAAATGAATGAGAAATAACAAATAAGTAAAGCATGAAAATACACGAAAACATCAAGTGAATCTAGACTATGTGTCAAGTGTAGGAAATAGGAAAAACACATGCGTGAAACCAATCAAGAAAACACAATTCTATATGCTGACTCTCTAATGCATACTTGGCGAAGTCTATGCATCCTATTCTACATAGGTTCGGTGCAAGCCCTTAACGTCTCCACATTATAGGGTTCAATCCCCGCTATGCAACTAATCCTAACACGATGACTACTACGAGATAACGATAAACTGTGAGTATTAGTCCATGCCCAATGATTCCGGAGATAAATCCCACACCACGAGCAGTGACACCTCATCACAAGAATACAACATGTGCGTCGCCTCGACCCCGGAGATCAATCACTCTCAACACCGCAGATCGGATACCCGGCTATCAATCACTCTCAACACCGCAGATCAGATACCCGGCTATCAATCACTTTTAGTGACTCTCAATACCGTAGAATATACCCAACCCCGGAGATCAATGACTCTCAACACCGCGAATCATACTGAGGTCCATAACCCATGTTCCCGTTCATCATATCACCATTGGTGCCTGTCCTTATAATTTTTTTTGGGTTATTTAATTACTTAACGAATCTGTATAAGTAGTTATAGATCAAAATCTTCAACACCGCAGATCGGATACCCGGCTATCAATCACTATCAGTGACTCTCAACACCGCAGAATATACCCGACCCCGGAGATCAATCACTTTCAACACCGCAGATCGGATACCCGGCTATCAATCACTCTCAACACCGCGGATCGGATACCCGGCTATCAATCACTCTCAACACCGCGGATCGGATACCCGGCTATCAATCACTCTCAACACCGCGGATCGGATACCCGGCTATCAATCACTATCAGTGACTCTCAATACCGCAGAATATACTCGACCCCGGAGATCAATGATTTGAAAGAACGTTCATAGATATGATATAAGGATACATCAGTACCAGTCGACTATAGAAAGCATAAGTCGACTGTCCAGAAGGAAAGTTCCATGATTTTAAGAAAATAAACTAAGGGTTATAAGTTGACTTATTAAAGACATAAGTCGACTTACCAGAGATTATAAGTCGACTTAAAAAGTCATAAGTCGACTTACCAGAGAGAAATTCCAGTAATCTTTAAGAAAATATTCTAGGTGATATAAGTCGACTTGCAAAAGTCATAAGTCGACTTACTAGAGAGAAATCCCAGTAATCTATAAGAAAAAAATCTAAGTGGTACCAATCAACTGTAAAAGTCGTCAGTCCACTGTCCAGAACCCAATTCCAAGAAAACTAAAGATCATAGTAGCTGGGTCATATCAGTCGACTGAAAGGTCGTAGCAGTTGACTGTCGGCCTACAGTCTAAAGAATTTAGGTCGTACATATGTCAAAACTAGGGTTTTTAAGAATCAGTCATATAATAAAAATAACTTTGTATTATTTTCCAAATCTTATTAATACCAAAATAAATAGATTTAAACTTAGCATTTGAGAAATCCAAGTCCAAACAAATTCTTTTACAAAAATCACAAATCTCCAATTTAAATCCTCATAACTCAAACCCTCAAAACATGGTCCTCTAAACCATTAATCATTCACAAAATTCCTCAACTAAATCTCAACTATTCTCTATAGTTGATTCATGAACAAAACAAATTTATCCTCATCATGGTCAAGTTGTTTTTATCCAACTCACCAATAGTCCAAAAATCTCATCTTTAATTTAATTAATGCGTGACATCTATTAAACTCAATCAAATCAACAATAATCCAACATTTTAAGAAAATATAATCTAAGCAGTAGCAGTCGACTGCTAATAGTCACCAGTCGACTGTTCGCAACGAAAATCCAACATTTATATTAGGTTCTCAACAAATCTAAAATCATTCTCATACAAATATCTAGGCTTCTTCTCGGTGATCCAATTTTTCATCCATCTAACATACATATTCAACATCCAAATCAATCTAAACATCCATATCATTCTCATATGACATACACAAATCAAAGGGAACAAACAAAACAACCAAACAATTATATCTACTCACCTACAACATACGCAAAACAAAATAAAACAAAACAATGTCACTCACATAGTTAGAGAGATCAAGCGAATATCACGAAGCACGATGAAGAATCCCCTCTTTTGCAACGAGTCCAAGATCTCCTCTTCAATCACCAAGAAAATAAAAATATAATAATACTTGTGTTGTGCAGCGAATGACGGCTGCACTCCACCCTCTTTTATACAGGCCGGGATTGAAAGATTAGGGTTTTAGAAATACTTTTGCAAAAGAATCCTTCCAAAATATAACTTTACATATATATAATCCTCTCTTTGTTAAAAATAATTTAACTAAATCAAAACCAAATCAAATCTTTTATCATTGAGTTGTCTAGCAATCCCACACAGCCCAACAAATAAGAAAATTTCAGATTTACAACTCACGGTGGCAATTTTGCACAAAAGCCCACCCTTTTGTAATATTTGCAAATACATCATAAAATATTCATAAAAAATCCAGAAAAATCAGAAATAATATCTAATAATACTTATTATATTTTCCAATCAAAATATCTGACTTTTACCTTCCAGAAAAATATTTGCACAAGATTCTACATAAATTCCATATTTGCAAAAACACCATATTTGTATAAATCTTTACCAAATCAACTCCAAATAAAATTTAGATATACTTTAATTTAAATGATAATCATGGAAAGCTAAAAAACTAGTAAAAACGAATTTTCATAATTTATTTCAGATCCAAATGGCTTTTTACATAAAAGCCCCACTCTTTCGAGATATTTATAAAAATAGTTTCTCTACTCAGAAAAATCCCAAAATTTAGAATATACTCCATTATAATTAGGAGAATTTAATAAAAATATAAAATTTGATATTTATACCAAAAATATTTGCACGTTTAAAATTGACAAATTTGTAAAAATAATCAAATTAATTTAAATAAATCTAAAAATTAAAATATCATAAATAAATGAGGAAAAATCAATTACTAACCATAACCTTTTTTTTTAAAAAAAAATTAAAAATTCATAACCTTGCATGTGTGTTGCACGTACAAAATTGCAATTTCAAGAAAATAGTCAACTTTACAAATTTAATATTAATTACTAATGCAAAATAAATCATTTTATTTTGCGGGGTATTACATCACTCTCCCCTTAGAAAAGTTATGTCCTTAGAACTTCTCTAAGCCAAGAAACAAAAATACAAAACTTATAAGATAGTTTCGAAAACTTACTCCATTATTTTTATAATTGGATTTAATTACTAAGCAAAAACAAAAATAACATATAATTATATCTCAAAGAGAAATGGTGAAAACTAACAAGGCAAAGGATCGGAAATCCAATAGAATGCACAATAAATTCCAAAATGCAAAAAAAAATAGTAAGACTATTCTCCTAGAAGAACGAAAGCTTAGACCACATATAGTTCATGTATCCAATCTTAACACAACATAAAATTTTGTAAACACAAGTAGAGTAAAATCAACTATACTAGTTCAAATTACATAGAAACGTAAAGTGTAATTTGTTTAGATAAAATGTCATAAAGAAAATATTTTTTTACCATTAGTTTCATTATATAAGTAAAATTCTTGAAATATCAATTAGCAATAAGTAAAAGAAATAGTCAAAAGTAAGAATTGACCGATCAGAAAAACTTGTTAAACACATAATACTTGAATAAAAATGGACATAACGAAGTAAAAAATCCCCAAAAGGACAATATTAAGAAAGAATAAAATAAAGACGTACAAAATAATTTGGGTAGTATGCAGATTTAGAGAATCTAATGAAAATTAAGTGAAAATTAAAATATTGTTATGAATAGAGGAAATGCGAAGGAGAGCAAAAATTGTACCAAGAAACCAGAAGGACCAAATTCCAAAAATAATACAAGTGAGCAAGATAAGATACAAGAGTGTATCAAACAGATTTAAAGAAATATAGAGTGACAATGGTTAAAGAAAATTGAGTAAAACAAATCAGTAATGGGTTAAGTTTGAAAATCTCATAAAATGGTATGAACCAGTACAAAGAATAAGACATTGATAAGTCATATACACATAAAACACTAGTGGGGTTATTATAGTAGAAATTCTTTAATGTGGGTTTGCCTCATTGATGTCCAACTGTAGACTTGCCTTCTCGACATCAAGTTGCATGTTTGCCTCCCTGACATCAGGTTGCAGGTTGCCGTCTGGATATTCGGTTGCTCCTCGATATCTAGTTGCAATTTGCCTCCATTGACGTCTAGTTGCATGTTTGCCATCTCGACATCCAGTTGCAACAAAATGATGAACAAGATGATGCAATATTCCACACGCACTTGGATATTGATTGCTTAATTTAAGTACAAAAATACTTTTTGAAATTCGTGATATAAAAAAAATAGTAGCAAAAGTAAGAAATGGAGTTGAAAGTCATTTGATGGAATATTAAAATAGAAACATGGATTATAAATCACAATAGTACAAAATAATAGTAGTGAAAGAAATTTATAAAAGTAAGAAGAAACGGGATGAAATACACGCCTAAGCACAAACACAAATGTGAATGAGAAAATACATATGTAGTGTAGCAAATTTACAAAATAAATATATCATAAAATATACAATAATGTAGGAATTAAACAAATATAAAATGATATGCATAGTAAGTATGTTGAAATATGTGGTACATATATAGAAATTTGTAGGAAGTACATGTAGAAATCAAGAATATAATGATATTAAAATTTAAGTAAAATATATATAGTGGGTGCACATAGTACATTCGAAAAGTATGAAGCAACAAATTTAATAAGTAGCTTTTAAATAGTGGAAAGAAATTATAAAAAAAGCGGTCAACTATAAGTAATAATAAGGGTATCGAATATAAGGTGCAAAAACATAATTAATAATAAAGATTTAAATGTGCAGAAACATATCATATTTATATGAGTAAAATATTGCAATCAAGTTTAAATGCTCCAACATAAATAAGACAATACAAAATAATGGAAGATATAGTATCGAAAAAAATCCAACTTGTATATAATAAAATGAAAGTAAATATGCAAAACAAAATTTATAGTATCGCAAAACAATAATGAAAGGAAATAGAAGTAGCAATAATAACTTAACACGTAGTAATTCAAAACTTTAATGTAATATGTAAAAGTAATATCAAAGTATACGAGTAACGAAAAAGCACATGAAAGTAAGATAAATAAGACGTCAAGAAAGAAATGGGTAAGAGTCGCAAAATAAAATGAGCTTGTGAAATGCTGAAGGATGCATTATTGAATTACAGCAAAAGTTGCCAAATAATAACTTGGACAAAAGAATAAGAAGTAAAAACCAATAATAAAGTCAAAGAAACAGTTTTAAAAGAAAACAAGACGATTAGTAAAAGTTTAATGATTGCACTAATGAATAGAAATAATATAAACTCGGTTGGAGATATTGAAACAAAAAAATAAATTCAATTGCTGACAATAAAAGAAACCGAATAAAAGTAAAATAAGTTAATTACACAAAAGTTATTTAGTAAGCAAACAAATATAAAACAGTAAAAGTGATAGGATACAAGAGTGATCACAAAATTGAGGTGCACAAAATATACAAGAGAGCAAATAATTAAAAGAATCTAGTGGAAAATAATTAAATTTTATAACTAGGAATAAATAAATAAATGAAAATTAACTTTGGCAAAAAACATATAATCCAGAAATTATATACAGTGGGTAAGATAGCAAAACATATAGTAAAATAGAAATTATATAAGTTGAAAGGGTAATACCTTACATAAATAAATATCAAATACACAAAGTGAACAAAAGATGTCAAAAATAGCTAGTGAGAAAATATTTGCTTTATGCAAAAATAATCAATACACTTGCGATAAAGAGATTTCATTCAAGTCTAAGCATATAAACATCCTAAATCTCATTACAGGTCTTCATGACCAAACAATCAAATCACTCACATGAGATGTCCACCAGGGTACTCACACTTCTAATGTCCACCTAGGTTGTATTTAATGTCCACTTGTGTACTCACACTTCTAATGTCCACCTAGGTTCTCACACATCAAATGTCATTTTAAGTTTATTCCCCGTACTATGTTTAAAATTACTAACTGAACCTGGCTCTGATACCAATCTCTGTAGCGCCCCGAATTTCTAATATAATATCTTAGAAAATACGTGGCACAATCCCAGCATCAACTTCAATGTAATTGTAAACATAGCAACCAAATACAGGGAAAATTAAAACTTTTATTTACATTAATTGTTTACAAAGCACAGCGGAATACAAAACACCTTGATTTACAAATTTCTTTCTTTACAACACTTTCTTTTACAAATATTAGACAAAGCTCTATTACATCAATTTATCTCAAACGTCCAAACCTCCAAGCTCTGAGCAATAACCTGTAACACATGAGGCTAGAGATGATCCCTAACCCCCAAAACTAAAGGGGTCAGCCATAAAAGGTGTGAGTGACATAAAAACAAACAACATAAATAAACATAAAACACTGAGTCATCAACAACATGTGTCATCAGCAAGAATAAATGAATGAGAAATAACAAATAAGTAAAGCGTGAAAATACACGAAAACATCAAGTGAATCTAGACTATGTGTCAAGTGTAGGAAATAGGAAAAACACATGCGTGAAACCAATCAAGAAAACACAATTCTATATGCTGACTCTCTAATGCGTACTTGTCGAAGTCTATGCATCCTATTCTACATAGGTTCGGGGCAAGCCCTTAACGTCTCCACATTATAGGGTTCAATCTCCGCTATGCAACTAATCCTAACACGATGACTACTACGAGATAACGATAAACTGTGAGTATTAGCCCATGCCCAATGATTCCGGAGATAAATCCCACACCATAAGCAATGACACCTCATCACAAGAATACCACATGTGCGTCGCCTCGACCCCGGAGATCAATCACTCTCAACACCGCAGATTGGATACCCGGCTATCAATCACTCTCAATACCGTAGATCGGATACCCGGCTATCAATCACTTTCAGTGACTCTCAATACCGCAGAATATACCCGACCCCGGAGATCAATGACTCTCAATACCGCAGAATATACCCGATCCCGGAGATAAATGACTCTCAACACCTTGGATCATACTGAGGTCCATAACCCATGTTTCCGTTCATCATATCACCACTGGTGCCTGTCCTTATAATTTTTTTTTTGGGTTATTTAATTACTTAACGAATCTGTATAAGTAGTTATAGATCAAAATCTTCAACACCACAGATCGGATACCCGGCTATCAATCACTATCAGTGACTCTCAACACCGCAGAATATACCCGACCCCGGAGATCAATCACTTTCAACACCGCAGATCGGATACCCGGCTATCAATCACTCTCAACACCACAGATCGGATACCCGACTATCAATCACTATCAGTAACTCTCAATACCGCAGAATATACCCAACCCCGGAGATCAATGACTCTCAATACCGCAGAATATACCCGACCCCGGAGATCAATGATTTGAAAGAATGTTCATAGATATGATATAAGGATACATCAGTACCATTCGACTATAGAAAGCATAAGTCGACTGTCCAGAAGGAAAGTTCCATAATTTTAAGAAAATAAACTAAGGGTTATAAGTTGACTTATTAAAGACATAAGTTGACTTACCAGAGATTATAAGTCGACTTAAAAAGTCATAAGTCTACTTACCAGAGAGAAATTCCAGTAATCTTTAAGAAAATATTTTTAGTGATATAAGTCGACTTGCAAAAGTCACAAGTCAACTTACCAGAGAGAAATTCCAGTAATCTTTAAGAAAATAATCTGAGTGGTACCAGTCGACTGTAAAAGTCGTCAGTCGACTGTCTAGAACCCAATTCCAAGAAAACTAAAGATCATAGCAGCTGGGTCGTATCAGTCGACTGAAAGGTCATACCAGTCGACTGTCGGCCTACAGTCTGAAGAATTTAGGTCGTACATATGTCAAAACTAGGATTTTTAAGAATTAGTCATATAATAAAAATAACTTTGTATTATTTTCCAAATCTTATTAATACCAAAATAAATAGATTTAAACTTAGCATTTGAGAAATCCAAGTCCAAACAACTTCTTTTACAAAAATCACAAATCCCCAATTTAAATCCTCATAACTCAAATCCTCAAAACATGGTCCTCTAAACCATTAATCATTCACAAAATTCCTCAACTAAATCTCAACTATTCTCTATAGTTGATTCATGAACAAAACAAATTTATCCTCATCATGGTCAAGTTGTTTTTATCCAACTCACCAATAGTCCAAAAATCTCATCTTTAATTTAATTAATGCGTGACATCTATTAAACTCAATCAAATCAACAATAATCCAACATTTTAAGAAAATATAATCTAAGCAGTAGCAGTCGACTGCTAATAGTCACCAGTCGACTGTTCGCAACGAAAATCCAACATTTATATTAGGTTCTCAACAAATCTAAAATCATTCTCATACAAATATCTAGGCTTCTTCTCGGTGATCCAATTTTTCATCCATCCAACATACATATTCAACATCCAAATCAATCTAAACATCCATATCATTCTCATATGACATACACAAATCAAAGGGAACAAACAAAACAACCAAACAATTATATCTACTCACCTACAATATATGCAAAACAAAATAAAACAAAACAATGTCACTCACATAGTTGGAGAGATCAAGCGAATATCACGAAGCACGATGAAGAATCCCCTCTTTTGCAACGAGTCCAAGATCTCCTCTTCAATCACCAAGAAAATAAAAATATAATAATACTTGTGTTGTGCAGCGAATGACGACTGCACTCCACCCTCTTTTATACAGGCCGGGATTGAAAGATTAGGGTTTTAGAAATACTTTTGCAAAAGAATCCTTCCAAAATATAACTTTACATATATATAACCCTCTCTTAGTTAAAAATAAGTTAACTAAATCAAAACCAAATCAAATCTTTTTATCACTGAGTTGTCCAGCAATCCCGCACGGCCCAACAAATAAGAAAATTTCGGATTTACAACTCAGGGTGGCGATTTTGCACAAAAGCCCTTCCTTTTGTAATATTTGCAAATACATCATAAAATATTCATAAAAAATCCAAAAAAATCAAAAATAATTTCTAATAATACATATTATATTTTCCAATCAAAATATCTGACTTTTACCTTCCAGAAAAACATTTGCACAAGATTCTACATAAATTCCATATTTGCAAAAACACCATATTTGTATAAATCTTTACAAAATCAAATCCAAATAAAATTTAGATATACTTTAATTTAAATGATAATCATGGAAAGCTAAAAAATAAGTAAAAACTAATTTTCATAATTTATTTCAGATCCAAATGGCTTTTTACATAAAAGCCCCTCTCTTTCGAAATATTTATAAAAATAGTTTCTCTACTCAGAAAAATCCTAAAATTTAGAATATACTCCATTATAATTAGGAGAATTTAATAAAAATATAAAATTGGATATTTGCACAAAAAATATTTGCACGTGTTTTGCACGTGTAAAATTGACAAATTTGTAAAAATGGTCAAATTAATTTAAATAAATCTAAAAATTAAAATATCATAAATAAATGAGGAAAAATCAATTACTAACCATAACCTTTTTTAAAAAAAATAAATAAAAATTCATAACTTTGCACGTCTGTTGCACGTGCAAAATTGCAATTTCAAGAAAATAGTCAAAATAGTCAACTTTACAAATTTAATATTAATTACTAATGCAAAATAAATCATTTTATTTTGCGGGGTATTACACATGCTCCTAACTCCATGATAATGGTATCTACCTGTGAAACATGAGGCTAAAGGTAACCCTAACCCCCAAAACTACAGGGGTCAGCCATAACAGTGTGAGTGATATAAAAAAATCAGACTTAAATGAATTTAAAGAACAAAATCCTAAGTCAACAAGTGAAACACAGTAATTACAGATGGACTATGAAATATCAATGAATGAAGCATAAATCATCAAGTGAAATTAGGCTAAGTGTCAAGTGTAAGAAAACTAAAAACAAGCATGCATAATACAAGTCAAGAAACACAATGCTTATGATGATTACTAATGCATACTTGTCGAATTCTATGTATCCCACAATACATAGGTCCGGTGCAAGTCCTTATCATTCTCAACTTGATAGGGTTCGATCCCACGTTATGCAACTATACTACTACAATGACTACTATAAGATTTAGACATTTTGCAAGTATCGGCTCTTGCCCTTGGAGTACTGGAGACTAATCCCCTCTGTGGATCATTCTGTGGCCTATTTCATCCATCGTCCGGAATATTGGGGAATGTCTCACTCTGCAGGTCATCTTGGAACCCTCAATGCACAAATGTCCCATGAGCGTCGCTCTGGTCCTTGGAATACTGGATACTAATCCCCTCCTTGGATCATTCTGTGGCATATTTCATCCATCGTCCCAGAAATATTGGGGAATATATCACTCCTCAGATCATCCTGGAGTCCATAACTCACGTTTGCTCCCATTTCATCATATCATCATCTAGTGTCTGTCCTTATACTTATTAAGTTAATTCAATTAACCACAATCACTACAAAAGATATTGCTTTTACCGGCGATTATTCCCCGGCGTTTTACTAGTAGCGCCGGGGTAGGGAGTGAGTAGGAATTGGGCGCCAGATGGGATGGTCATACACCGGCGGTCGATTTAAAACGCCGGTGTATGTTAGTATTCACCGGCGTTTTACTTAAACACGCCGGTGAAGTTTATTATTCACCGGCGTTTTTTATTATAAACGCCGGCGAATATACGGACACATTCACCGGCGTTTCTAATTAAAACGCCGGTGAATGACTGGGATAAAACCCGCGAATCCTAATCTTTCGCTCGCCATTTTCCCGAAACCCCAAAAAAAACAAAAAAAGAAAGTGGCGCTTCGTTTCCCTCCTTCCTCGCTCTACTTCCCGCGCGTTTGCCTCTGCCGCTTCGTCCTCTTCGACGGCCTTCGACCTTTCGAAATCGTCCCTTCTTCCCTTCGTCCTTTTCGATTTCCCTCTTCCCTCTCTCTATTTGGAGGTGAATCGGCGGTCGCCCCGCTCTCTCTCTCTCTCCTACGCCCCCCGCCCTCGTCGCCCTGCTCCCTCTCTCTCTCTTCGGTATGATCTCTTGATTTCCCTTATTTTTCAAAAAAGGCAGCTTTTTTCAGTTTATTCATCTTGATTTCCTTAACATGAATGGTTTAGTTGAGATGAAGAATTAATAGAAAAATATATGCTTAGATAATGGAAATTTTCATCTTCTTTTACTGTTAATGAAGCTGATTTCATGCATCTGATTGTCTTCATGGCATGTTTGTTTTTTTACCCAAAATGGGTTCACTGTGAACTGAGGATGCTCTAGGTACGTATGCCAATATCATCCGGTCGGATATGCACAATAATTGGATTTTAGATTTAGTTGGGCACAGTGAATTAGTAGAGCAACATATAAGCTCACATAATGGGAAATTTTCATTTTCAGATACTGTTAAAGTAACCTGATTGCAATCTTTGGCATGGTTTTTTAACACAAAATGGGTTCACTTCCAAACTAAGTATGCTGCTAGCATCCTCATTTTCTTTCACTGTTAATGAAGCTGATTTCATGCATCTGATTGTCTTCTTGGCATGCATGTTTTTTTACCCAAAATGGGTTCACTGTGAACAGAGGATGTTATAGGTACGTATGCCAAAATCCTCTGGCCGGATATGCACAACAACTGGATTTTAGATTTAGTTGGGCTAAAGAAGTAGTAGAGCAACATATAAGCTCAGATAATGGGAAATTTTTCATTTTCAGATACTGTTAAAGTAACCTGATTGCAATCCTTGGCATGGTTTTTTAACACAAAATGGGTTCACTTCCAAACTAAGTATGCTGCATAGCATCCCCAGTTTCTTTCACTCAAACATGCCCCTTGTTTCTGAACTCAAATATCACATTAATACACATCTTTTCTAATAATGGCTACACTTGTGGAAGCTCTCTCTAAGCCTCAATTCTTCAAGGTTTTGTTGCCTACTTCTTTACAGAAGCTGGTACTCTATTCTCCTCTCTTTCTAGTACTTAGTCGCTTAGTCGGTATTTCGTTCATGTATCACATTAATTGAGTAGGCAACAACCCCCCTGAAATATTTAGTTCCCATTGCAGCTGATACCTTTTGAATTTAACAAGCATATCATCAAAGATGGGCTTGAAAAAGCCACCATGTTGAGCCCTTACACGAAAACCTCTTGGTCTATCAAAATTCAAAAAGAGGCTGAATGCTTCTACTTTGAAGAAGGATGACAAGAATTTGTGGAAGCCCATAGCTTAAAGATTGTGTGACAGTGTAAAAATGGCCTGAGGCCCAACCAGAGCCAAATACAATTCCCACTCAGAAAGGTAAAGATAGCAACTTGGTTCGGCTCCGGACCACTTCAGGGTCGGCGCCGAACCTCGTGTTTTCCCTCACGATACTGGCCTCCTCGTACAGACGAGCCTCATTTGCCCTCGGAGTCCGATCTGGGACAGTCCCACAGGCCGTCCCCCCTCTCTGGCGGGGCAGAAGGATGACCTGGCGCAGCCTAGGCCCTCTGATTCCCCCTCGCAGCACAGGAGACCCACGATCAGCCACGTCAACTCCAAATACCACCAAGGGTGTTGCCACGTCAGCCCTATACCACTCCTGGTATTGCCACGTCCGCCCTAAACCCCTTGGGCCTTCTGCCACGTCAGGCCCACGGGCTTTCGGATCCAGACCCGGCCCCCAAGTGGAACCAAAACCGGTTGGGATTCTCTATAAATACTAGACCCCCACCCACCTTTTGAGGTAATGAATCTTTTGCCACTTAATTATACCTAGTTATTGCTACTCTCTCACAGAGACTGACTAGAGCGTCGGAGGGTCCGCCGCCGGGATAAACCCCGGTGTTTCAGGACCGTCTGCAGGTACACAAGACCTCGGATCCGACCCTTCCGATCCGAGCCCAACCTTCAACATCTTTTCGAGCTCATCGTAGGTCCCAGAAGGTCAACCAAAGGTCGGCAGACGAGCGGCATTCTCCTTCAATATAAATTGAGTCCGAACTCACACCTGGTGCATCCACACGTCTCCCAGAAATAAACAGCATCAGGTTGGCGCCGTCTGTGGGAACCGCTGCTCCAGAAGCCGATCCGATCCAGACCCTCAAAGGCCATCGACAGCCGAACCCTCATGGCCTCCAAAGGCAAGGGGGCTGCTTCCTCCGTCAACCAACGGGACTCGCCCCCACCCACTGGTAAAGCCAGGCCACGCACGTCGAAACACAAGGCTCCCTCTCGGGAGTCCCAAAGGAGCGTCGGCCGGCAAGCCCAGCCCGACCTCCGGGGAGTAATCCTCAACCGCAAGATTATCCGCAGCAGGGGAAGGGCCGCTTCCAACCCGGTCCCGAACCATCCGAGGCCGCCGCCCGAGGTGCGAAGACCCGCGCTCAGCCGAGTCGGAAGACAACCCTCGGACCGGCCAAACCGGGTCGAAGGAGCCCCCGTCACTCATAAGGAATTCCAAGACTTCCGAAGAGAAATTCTGGGAGCCCTCCGACGGGCCCCCAGGGAAGAAACCCTCCATTCCCAAACAGGGTCGGACGCCGAAGCCAGCGCGTCCCGCCCTTCAACGATCCAGCCGGAAGACGATGACGTACTCCTAAGACGCCTACAAGAAATGGAGGACCGCCTCGATCACATAGGGGACGGCGACCAAAGAGTGGCTCAGGGGTACAGACCTGCCCGTCCTCCCTTCTCCTGCCCCCATCCTCCAAGCGGAAATACCCCGGAATTTCCGACCCCCTCAATTCGAGACCTATGATGGCGAGGGAGATCCTGCTGATCACATGGAGGGTTTCAAAACCCTCATGATGATTCACAGCGCCTCGGATCCCCTGCTCTGCCGAGCCTTCCCTGCCACCCTTCGGGGTCCAGCTCGCGAGTGGTTCTCGAAACTCGCCCCCGGCTCCATTTACTCCTTCGACCAACTCGAGGGCAATTTTCTTGCCCATTTTGTCACTAGCCGGAAGGCCGAAAGGACCAGCGCCTCATTACTTGGGCTCAAGCAGATAGAGGGGGAATCACTCAGAGTGTTCGTCCGGAGATTTACCGCGGAGGCAAGGTCGGTCTCCTCCCTCGACCCAGGCGTCGCCTCAGCGGCATTCTGACACAACGTCCGCCCCGGACAGCTGAAGGCTTCTCTGGCCAAGAGACCCCCCGTCGACTTTCCCGACCTCCTTAATAGGGTCGAGAAATACATTAGGGCAGAAGAGGCCCTTAATCCCGAAGATGCCAGGGATGCCACCGGGAAAGGAAAGCGGAAGACCGAGGAAGTCGAACCACCAAAGAAAGCTCCAAGGGACCCGGGGGCCATGAAGAAGGTCCCGCCAGTCCCCCGCTTCGAGAGGTACACTCCCCTGACGCATAACATATCCGCCATCCTCTTGGAAATTGAAGACAAGGGCATTGTCCGACTCCCCCCCCCGATCTAATAACAACAAGAATCGAGACCAGCGCTTTTACTGCCGCTTCCACAGAGATCACGGGCACGAAACCGACCAATGCCGAGCCCTGAAAGACGAAATTGAAGAACTCATTTCCAGAGGGTACCTCCGAGAGTTTACCCGAGAAGGCCCACGGGATCGGCGAGACGCTAGGAACCGGAGGCAATCGCCTCCGAACCCTCCTCCAAACCAGACCCAGGGTCGGGACCCCGATTCCGAGGGAGCCGCAGATATCCCTTTCATCTTGCACTGTGTCCACGGAGGGCCGATGGGAGGTGAATCAAACACTTCCAGAAAAGCCTTCATCCGAGAGGTGAACGCTGTCAGAGACAACCCCTCGCCCAAACTGCAATCAAGGCCGGTCTCCTTCTCAGGGGAAGACCTTGAAGGTGTTCGCTTGCCCCACTGCGATGCCCTCGTCATTAACCTCCACATGGCTAATTGCAAAGTCCGCAGGATCCTCGTCGACAACGGTAGCTCGGTGAATATTCTTTTCCTCGAAGCCTTCGAAAATCTCAGGTTACCCCGAGGCAAACTCAAGCCAGCCGGGTACACCTTGCACGGGTTCTCCGGCGTCCCAGTCGTAATAGAAGGGATTGTTACCCTCGACGTTACCGCCGGGTCGACTCCGGTCAAGAGGACCGAATCCATGGACTTCATGGTGGTCAACGTCAAGGCGGCTTACAACGCCATACTTGGCCGGCCTGGACTATGCTCCTTACAAGCGGTGCCTTCGGCTTACCATCTGAAGCTCAAGTTCGCCACCCCTCAAGGAGTCGGCATCGTCCGAGGCAGCCAAGAAGCAGCGCGATCATGCTACATGACCACCGTCGGGGGAGGTGTGTTCCCCCTCGACGCCGAACGAGCATAGATTATGGTCCGGCTAAATATAAATCTGTTTTTATGTAAACCCTCGTATGTAAAGGGCTGCCTTAGCGGCCCTCCCCACCTTATACTAAAAATACCCCTTTTTTGTCCGAACCCAAATGTCTCGATAGTCTCAGTACGAGTCCGGACCGAGGGTCCTTCCTAAGGCCCCACTTCGATCCCTCGTGGAGCGGTGGAGCCAGACCTTGCCTCCGACATTGCGCGCTACGCTGCTGGCCGGTGCGAGGAAGGAAAAGGATTCTTTGTTCATACCCCTTTATTTTCATTCCAAAGAGAAAAAATAAAACGAAGGAAAAACAAAGACCATTACAAGACCGCTCCACTCATCTCAAATCAGGAAGATCAGGGCCCCTCGGGCTCAACGAGGGACGAAGAGTACTCCGACCAAGCAACTAGGGGCCCCTCTCCTCGTTGTGGTATTCCTTAGCCTCAGCCACAATCGACACTCCAGCCACAGAACTCTGGGCGTCGTCCGGTCGCGTCCGCTGCAATAGCAGCAGCGCGGAGGGAACCCCCTCCGCCTGTCGACCCACGGAGGAAGAGAACGAGGCACCCAACATCGCCTCGTAACGAGGCACCTCCATCTCCTTCTCCACAAAGACGTCGCGAGGTAACCCCCCAGGAGAGGGCCTCGGCACCAAGGTACTAAGCCCGGCCTGTCTAAGGTCCGCACCGCCGAGCTCCCGATCCCACATCGCCCTTCTCAACCGGCGCGCCTCCGCACTTAAGACTGCGGACTTATTCCGATAAAAGTTACAAGCCGTATCGGTGTCCCGAGCCCCCCTTCGATGACGAGCCAGCGCGGCCTCCAGGACCTTAACCTTACTCCGGAGCCACGCCACATAGAAACTACGGGAGTCCCCGTCAGGGAGGAGAGCCGCGACCTACAAGATAACCAACCAACTCAACACACATTCTCAAGAAGATTCAGAAATGTCCGAGGTCAAAACAACCGGCCGGTCAAAAAACTTTTCTTGCCACTATAAATCCAGGTGCTTCTTACAAAAAAAAATGCGGTGGCCAGTCCGCGGGAGGCAAATACAATCGAAAGGAGGAAAGAAGAAAGAAAGACAAAACTATACAACTCGATTTCCCTCCTCGGCGTCAATCGGGTTCACAGGACGATCGACGGCCGGGTTGTCAACAAGCCCCTCTCCGGCAGGAATCTTCGGGGTCCCATCAATCTCCATGTCGTACTCGAAGTTCGACAGATCGAGGGTCGGATAGAAATGCCTCACGTGACTGAGCGCCTTCGCGTAGCACTCATCCTGGGCGGCTATCACCATCCGCTGGCCCGCATCCGTCAGCTCTTTCCTCTCATTGGCGAACGCAGCTATCAACTCCCCCTTCTCCTTGGCAAACTTCCTCTTCAAGGAGGCCACCCTCTTCCCCCACTCGGTGTCCTTGGCCTCGAGCTCCAGCTTCATCTGCTGCTCCCTCTGACGCGAACCCTCGAGCTCGATCCGCGTCTCCTTCGTCTCTCGTTCGCTCTTGTCCGCCCGGGCACGCTCTTGTAACAGGGACGCTTCGTAGAGATTCTTCACGTTAGCTCCCTGCATACAAGCCTGCAACCGAAAGAAGCAGATAAAGAAGAAAACTCCTGAGGCAAGACCAAACAGAAAGGAGGAGGTCGACAAGCTTACCGACACGGTGGCCTGCGCCAGGCGCGTGAAAGCCACCTCCACGGGCTCGTTCTCCATCATCTGGCGATCACGAGGCGTTGCCAGCTTCTCCACCACCTCTACGGCCTGGGCTTCCTCGGTCAGACAGTCGCCCATCCGAACCGACCAGTCCGGCGCCCACCGCTGCCGCAGTAACTCCACCACCGGGTCCTCCTCCTCGACCCCTACCAAGGGACCTTTCCCCTTGTCAAGATCGGAGGCCCTCGCCGGGCCCTTACCCCTCAAAGGGGTGCCCCCCTTGCCCGTCTCCGAACGAGTCCTCTTAAAAGTCGGCTCGAGCGGTACCTCCGAGATAACAAGGGGCGGCACCCTCGGCCTCTTCGCCGCCTCCGCCTTCTTCTTCTCGGCATTTTCCTTCTTCATGGCGAGCCTCCTTGCTTGGATCGATGCCTCATCCATATCTGCAGAAAAAACCATTAAGAGCAATGAGCGAGAATGTACGAAAGGATCGAGGGAAAAGAAACAACTACATACGGAGAACGGCTGGGCTCAGTCCAACGCTCGCCAGGCGAACCTCCGTCACCTTCGTCCAATTAATACTAGGAGACAAACGGAGACGCTCGACAAATCCCCACTCCTCGACAGTCAGATCCCCCTGCCCTGGCGCAGGATAACTCGGCTTGGAGTAGTTCCATCGAGTCGGAATGTCCCAGGGCTCTTCACTCCGGATCACCAGATATTTTTTCTTCCAATCCTTGATAGAGTCCGGGTGGCTATGAACAACATTCCTCCTGCTCCGGGGGGAAATATAGTAAACCCCCTCGGCCGCCGAACTAATCATCAGCATCGCTCGGAACACGTTCAAGCGCAGGGGTACCCGTTGTTCCTCGCACATCAGTACAAAACTGATTATCTGCTTCCAAGAGTTCGGCCCATACTGCATCGGCGCCAAGGAGGCCCAGTTCAACACTTCCCGAACAAACGGATGGACCGGCAGCCTCAGTCCAGAAATAAACGCGTCCACGGGGAAGACACAATACCACGCAGACAGGGGATCGGTCGGGCAAAGAGTAGAGCTCGGCAGCATCAATTCGTAACTAGGACCTATGTGGTACGCCAGCTGCAAGACCTCCAAATCTCCGCCATCCAAGGCGGTCAGAATCGCGTCCATCAACACTCTCGTCTGACTCGGCGAAGAGGCCTGCACACCAAAGAGCTCCTGGTCGGACAGGTCGTCAGGATATTGACGGAAATGCTTCGGCTGCGCGGGCGAACCTGTCCCCTGGCTCGAGCCACCAGTCCCCAACCCTACCTTCCTCGGAGCCTTCTTCCTCTTCTCGGGTCGCTCCGGCGAGGGAGTGAATAAGGGCCCCCGACCAGTCAGCATGGAACTCGGACCTGCCCCCGGAACCATGGATCTCCTTACAATGCCGCCCTCGCCTCTCTCACCCTCGGTAGCCGACTCCAAAACACGTACGTCGTTCGAGCCATCAGTCGCTTCCCCCGACTCACTGCTCTCCACCACGAAGGGACGACGAGAGCGCGACCGCCTCGCACCATGTGCCGCCTCCTCAACCACCGGTTCCTCCCACGAAACCGTGTCAGAAGACTCATCAACGTACACTGACTCCTCCTCGAGTACGGGCTCCTCCCAGGACGTCGAGTCAGAGATAGGCTCCACCTCCCCCCTAGACGTCGACGCTGATGAGCCGGGCTGAGCCCTATCCATCTATGCCTAGACTAAGTAGACTTGCTAACTCACCTGGGGTTACTTTGGAAGGGCAAGCCTGGTACAGCAAGACGTGAAGATGAGCGCTGAAGTGTTGAAAAATTTTATTTTGAAAAAGAAAGGAGTGGACAGATAGGGGAGAGGGGGGACTATTTATAGGAGATAGAAGCGACTCCTCGATTCCCGCAAGTACTGTTCACCTATCTGACATGCAACTGCCGCCTAAGAATTCGCGCCACATCCTCAAAACGTGCGATGCTGACATCATCCATTTGACAGGCTGGCAGCCAGTCAAGGAGGCCAGCGCGGAAGAAGTATTCGGAGGAGGGAACATTTTTATTTTTAAGATTTAAGGCGCCGTCCTCAGACAGACGCCCCGGGCTCCGAGACTGGGTCGGTTCCCCTTTCACCCGCGAGCAGCTCGGGAACCTGGAGCCCTATTGGGACGCAGAATAGTCAGCCTCCAATCGGAGAACTACTCATCTACCCGGGGCCCAAAGCTTCAAGACGCCCCCCTCGGCAAGCACCCCGGTCAAAAGCAGATCAACACCCGAAGGCCGAAAGAAGTGCTCCATTCCGAGCCAGTTGATGCAACTGCAAAAGTCCAGCCTACTCCAGCAACGGAACCTTCGCAATTGCAAACAACCGGCCCGGAACGCCCTTCATCCCTCTCGAAAGGATAGAACCTCTACAGTTGCAGACTGCTCACCCTTCGAAGTTCGGTCGTTATCCCTCTCGCCCGGATCCCCCCTGGATCTGGCCGCCACATCAGGGCCATCAGATCCAAGAGAAGATCGGGCGACAAAGAAACTACCTCTCCGACAAAACCGGGGATAAGAATTATCAAGAAACAGGCGTCCGCCGAAGCAGACACCTTTAAGGGCCAAGCAGACCACCCTTGCTTTGATCTGAACCACTACGAGAAAAAGGGGGGGGGGGGGTACTTATAGCCTCCCCCAGACGCCGGCCTTTATGACATGGGGAAAACCAAACGACGGAAGACCATGCGCCATACATTTATTAGGCAGCGCCATTAACGCACCTAGGAAATGGGAATCTTGCACAGATCCCAGGGCGCCCCCAAATGCTCCGCGAAAAACAACAGACTACCCTACTCAAACAGCCCCAAGGCACAACGGCTCGCCCACAAACGGCCCGACCTATAATCCCCTCACCAGCTCGAGGTCCGATCTGGCACCAGGGCACCCCTCTTCGGAGGATCCACCGGCTGGCCATCACCCTTACCAGCCCATAATTCCCCCTCATCTCGAGGTTCGGCCTGGCACCAGGGTACTCTTCTCAGGAAGAAACAACGGCTCGCCTTCACCCTCACCGACCCGTAATCCCTCGCCGGCTCGAGGTCCGGTCTGGCACCTGGGTACTCTTCTTCAGAAGATCCACCGGCTGGCCATCACCCTTACCAGCCCGTAATTCCCCCTCGTCTCGAGGTTCGGCTCGGCACCGGGGTACTCTTCTCAGGAAGAAACAACGGCTCGCCTTCACCCTTACCGGCCCATAATCCCTCGCCAGCTCGAGGTCCGGTCTGGCACCCGGGTACTCTTCTTCGGAAGATCCACCGGCTGGCCATCACCCTTACCAGCCCGTAATTCCCCCTCGTCTCGAGGTTAGGTCTGGCACCCGGGTACTCTTCTCAGGAAGAAACAACGGCTCGCCTTCACCCTTACCGACCCATAATCCCTCGCCAGCTCGAGGTCCGGTCTGGCACCTGGGTACTCTTCTTCGGAAGATCCACCGGCAGGCCATCACCCTTACCAGCCCGTAATTCCCCCTCATCTCGAGGTTCGGCCTGGCACCGGGGTACTCTTCTCAGGAAGAAACAACGGCTCGCCTTCACCCTTACCAGCCCATAATTCCCCCTCATCTCGAGGTTCGGTCTGGCCCCCGGGTACTCTTCTCAGGAAGAAACAACGGCTCGCCATCACCCTTGTCGACACATAATCCCTCGACCTCTAGAGGTTCTGTCGAACACCAGGGTACTCTTCTCCAGAAGAGACAACGGTTCGCCATCGCCTTCACCTACACGTAAACCCTCGACTAGCTCGAGGTCCTATCCGAGCCTCAGGGCAGCACCACCAGGAAGGCCCTGTGATTCGCCATCCCATTTCTACAACCATAAGCACTCATCCACGGCTAGCTCCCGCACCCCCTGCAGGAGTGGGGGGCTTGTGCGACAGTGTAAAAATGGCCTGAGGCCCAACCAGAGCCAAATACAATTCCCACTCAGAAAGGTAAAGATAGCAACCTGGTTCGGCTCCGGACCACTTCAGGGTCGGCGCCGAACCTCGTGTTTTCCCTCACGATACTGGCCTCCTCGTACAGACGAGCCTCAGTAGCCCTCGGAGTCCGATCCGGGACAGTCCCACAGGCCGTCCCCCCTCTCTGGCGGGGCAGAAGGATGACCTGGCGCAGCCTAGGCCCTCTGATTCCCCCCCGCAGCACAGGAGACCCACGATCAGCCACGTCAACTCCAAATACCGCCAAGGGTGTTGCCACGTCAGCCCTATACCACTCCTGGTATTGCCACGTCCGCCCTAAACCCCCTGGGCCTTCTGCCACGTCAGGCCCACGGGCTTTCGGATCCAGACCCGGCCCCCAAGTGGAACCAAACCCGGTTGGGATTCTCTATAAATACTAGACCCCCACCCACCTTTTGAGGTAATGAATCTTTTGCCACTTAATTATACCTAGTTATTGCTACTCTCTCACAGAGACTGACTAGAGCGTCGGAGGGTCCGCCGCCGGGATAAACCCCGGTGTTTCAGGACCGTCTGCAGGTACACAAGACCTCGGATCCGACCCTTCCGATCCGAGCCCAACCTTCAACATCTTTTCGAGCTCATCGTAGGTCCCAGAAGGTCAACCAAAGGTCGGCAGACGAGCGGCATTCTCCTTCAATATAAATTGAGTCCGAACTCACACCTGGTGCATCCACACGTCTCCCAGAAATAAACAGCATCAGATTGGATACATGATCACCTTTCGCTACGAAGGATACGAGATCTTCACCTTCAGTGCATTTGACTTTACTGCATGTCAAGTGGACTTCACTGATGATCGCCTAAACCAAAAGCAGAAGAAATCGAAGATAGATCACAAGAAGTGTAGAAGGAATGAGGGTTGTCAAGTGGACTTCACTGCATCTTCTCATTATAATTAACATTAAGAAAAAATAGCCTATTTAATCAGAGAAATGCAATAAAAATAATGGAATTTAAAAATTAATGAATACTAACAACCCTCATTCCTTCTACACTTCTTGTGATCTATCTTCGATTTCTTCTGCTTTTGGTTTAGGCGATCATCAGTGAAGTCCACTTGACATGCAGTAAAGTCAAATGCAGTGAAGGTGAAGATCTCGTATCCTTCGTAGCGAAAGGTGATCATGTATCCAATCTTTAAGCTATGGGCTTCCACAAATTCTTGCCATCCTTCTTCAAAGTAGAAGCATTCAGCCTCTTTTTGAATTTTGATAGACCAAGAGGTCTTCGTGTAAGGGCTCAACATGGTGCCTTTTTCAAGCCCATAGTTGATGATATGCTTGTTAAATTCAGAAGGTATCAGCTGCAATGGGAACTAAATATTTCAGGGGGGTTGTTGCCTACTCAATTAATGTGATACATGAACGAAATACCGACTAAGCGACTAAGTACTAGAAAGAGAGGAGAATAGAGTACCAGCTTCTGTAAAGAAGTAGGCAACAAAACCTTGAAGAATTGAGGCTTAGAGAGAGCTTCCACAAGTGTAGCCATTATTAGAAAAGATGTTTATTAATGTGATGTTTGAGTTCAGAAACAAGGGGCATTTCCTGAAATCTGTATTCCAAACAACTAATACTTGTCGGCCTTGCATCGTATGTGCCAACCCCACTTTGGCACATAACATGGTATAGATGACATTGTATGACCTGCAAACAAGGATTGTTCAGCCGTGTTGTTGTACTGATTTGGAGGATGTGAAAATGGGACCATAAAATAGCTTAAGAAGACCATCAGGTTTGTGAAATAAGCTTCACTAACAGTGAAAGAAACTGGGGATGCTATGCAACATACTTAGTTTCTTTAACAGTGACTGAAAATTTCCATAATCTGAGCATATATGTTTCCATAATCTGAGCATATATGTTTCTTTAACAGTGACTGTGAACAATTGTTCTTAATTGGGCTGTGATTAGAAAGAGACGAGTTGGAGTGGAGATCTGGAAACCCATATAGAGACATCTTGTTTATAATAATTTATTATTATTGTTCTTCTTGTCGCTCTTGCTGTTGTTGCTGATGTCTCTATGTGTTCGTGTGCTGAAGGGAAAGAAGGGATGAGAGAGAGATGAGGAAAATGCCGCTATGTTAGCCTGGTGTATCCTCATTCTCTACCATTCCTCTTTCTGGCTTCTATATTTGGTTTCCTTCCACGATGACAATTCCAGTTAAAACTACACTTGCTATGAGCCCTATTCGTATTTTTCTTCCATGAACTGAGGACGTATGCCAAAATCCTCCGGCCGGATATGCACAACACTTGGGTTTTGCGATATAGTTGGGCTAAAAAAGTTGGAGAGCAACATATAAGCTCAGATAATGGAGAAATTTTCATTTTCAGATACTGTTAATGTAACCTGATTGCAATCTTTGGCATGATTTTTTTAACACAAAATGGGTTCACTTCCAAACTAAGTATGCTGCATAGCATCCCCAGTTTCTTTCACTGTTAGTGAAGCTTATTTCACAAACCTGATGGTCTTCTTAAGCTATTTTTTGGTCCCATTTTCACTTAACTGTTAGTGAAGCTGATTTCATGCACCTGATTGTCTTCTTGGCATGTTTGTTTTTATACCAAAAATGGGTTCACTGTGAACTGAGGATGGTATATAGGTACGTATGCCAAAATCCTCCGGCCGGATATGCACAACACTTGGGTTTTGCGATATAGTTGGGCTAAAAAAGTTGGAGAGCAACATATAAGCTCAGATAATGGAGAAATTTTCATTTTCAGATACTGTTAATGTAACCTGATTGCAATCTTTGGCATGATTTTTTTAACACAAAATGGGTTCACTTCCAAACTAAGTATGCTGCATAGCATCCCCAGTTTCTTTCACTGTTAGTGAAGCTTATTTCACAAACCTGATGGTCTTCTTAATCAATTTTTTGGTCCCATTTTCACTTAACTGTTAGTGAAGCTGATTTCATGCACCTGATTGTCTTCTTGGCATGTTTGTTTTTATACCAAAAATGGGTTCACTGTGAACTGAGGATGGTATATAGGTACGTATGCCAAAATCCTCCGGCCGGATATGCACAACACTTGGGTTTTGCGATATAGTTGGGCTAAAAAAGTTGGAGAGCAACATATAAGCTCAGATAATGGAGAAATTTTCATTTTCAGATACTGTTAATGTAACCTGATTGCAATCTTTGGCATGATTTTTTTAACACAAAATGGGTTCACTTCCAAACTAAGTATGCTGCATAGCATCCCCAGTTTCTTTCACTGTTAGTGAAGCTTATTTCACAAACCTGATGGTCTTCTTAATCTATTTTTTGGTCCCATTTTCACTTAACTGTTAGTGAAGCTGATTTCATGCACCTGATTGTCTTCTTGGCATGTTTGTTTTTATACCAAAAATGGGTTCACTGTGAACTGAGGATGGTATATAGGTACGTATGCCAAAATCCTCCGGCCGGATATGCACAACACTTTGGTTTTGCGATATAGTTGGGCTAAAAAAGTTGGAGAGCAACATATAAGCTCAGATAATGGAGAAAATTTCATTTTCAGACACTGTTAATGTAACCTGATTACAATCTTTGGCATGATTTTTTAACAAAAAATGGGTTCACTTCCAAACTAAGTATGCTGCTAGCATCCTCATTTTCTTTCACTGTTAATGAAGCTTATTTCACAAACCTGATGGTCTTCTTAAGCTATTTTTTTGTCCCATTTTCACTTAACTGTTAGTGAAGCTGATTTCATGCACCTGATTGTCTTCTTGGCATGTTTGTTTTTATACCAAAAATGGGTTCACTGTGAACTGAGGATGGTATATAGGTACGTATGCCAAAATCCTCCGGCCGGATATGCACAACACTTGGGTTTTGCGATATAGTTGGGCTAAAAAAGTTGGAGAGCAACATATAAGCTCAGATAATGGAGAAATTTTCATTTTCAGATACTGTTAATGTAACCTGATTACAATCTTTGGCATGATTTTTTAACAAAAAATGGGTTCACTTCCAAACTAAGTATGCTGCTAGCATCCTCATTTTCTTTCATTGTTAATGAAGCTTATTTCACAAACCTGATGGTCTTCTTAAGCTATTTTTTGGTCCCATTTTCACTTAACTGTTAGTGAAGCTGATTTCATGCACCTGATTGTCTTCTTGGCATGTTTGTTTTTATACCAAAAATGGGTTCACTGTGAACTGAGGATGGTATATAGGTACGTATGCCAAAATCCTCCGGCCGGATATGCACAACACTTGGGTTTTGCGATATAGTTGGGCTAAAAAAGTTGGAGAGCAACATATAAGCTCAGATAATGGAGAAAATTTCATTTTCAGATACTGTTAATGTAACCTGATTGCAATCTTTGGCATGATTTTTTTAACACAAAATGGGTTCACTTCCAAACTAAGTATGCTGCATAGCATCCCCAGTTTCTTTCACTGTTAGTGAAGCTTATTTCACAAGCCTGATGGTCTTCTTAATCTATTTTTTGGTCCCATTTTCACTTAACTGTTAGTGAAGCTGATTTCATGCACCTGATTGTCTTCTTGGCATGTTTGTTTTTATACCAAAAATGAGTTCACTGTGAACTGAGGATGGTATATAGGTACGTATGCCAAAATCCTCCGGCCGGATATGCACAACAATTGGGTTTTGCGATATAGTTGGGCTAAAAAAGTAGTAGAGCAACATATAAGCTCAGATAATGGAGAAATTTTCATTTTCAGATACTGTTAATGTAACCTGATTACAATCTTTGGCATGATTTTTTAACAAAAAATGGGTTCACTTCCAAACTAAGTATGCTGCTAGCATCCTCATTTTCTTTCACTGTTAATGAAGCTTATTTCATTAAGATCCAGGATGGCAAATTTTGACTGGGCTATGATTGGATTGTTTAGTGGATGTTGTCTATGTTCTTAATTGGGCTGTGATTAGAAAGAGTGGGCTCGAGTGGAGATCTGGAAACCCATATAGAGACATCTTGTTCATAATAATTTATTATTATTGTTGTTCTTGTCGCTCTTGCTGTTGTTGCTGATGTCTCTTTGTGTTCGTGTGCTGAAGGGAAACAAGGGATGAGAGAGAGATGAGGAAAATGCCGCTATATTAGCCTGGTGTATCCAAAGTCTCTACCTTTCTTCTTTCTGTTTCCATTTCTGGCTTCTATATATATTTGGTTTCCTTCCACGATGACAGTTCCCTAAAAATACACTTGATATGAGCCTTATCTTATTTTTCTTATTTTTCTTATATTTGGTTTCCGTCCACGATGACAGTTTCATGGATTGTCTGAACAATCCATGAAGGACATGCTTAGATATTGAATTTTCATTTGTTTTACTGTTTTAGATAGTGGATATTCCCAATCAGAGGAGAATATAAAGGTTTCAAGTTAGATACTGAATTTTCATTTGTTTTGTTATTTTAGATATATTTAAAAACAAAATTAAGTACTAGATTTTTAGCATTGCAATGTAATTATTTTACCTCTGTATATATCATTAACAATTCCATTTGCAGTTGGCACTTTGATCTTATAATTCGAGATACAGGTAGTTCTTTTTGCAAGTTCAAAAAATATGTATATTCTGTATTGTGATCTACTGTTCAATTAAACTATTGTTTTTTTTTTCACAGAGCGGTCGTCAAGATGAAGGAAATTCTGATGATCAGAGCTGAAGCTACTCGAGGGGTATGAATCTGCGGTCCTCCTTGCTGTTCTTATGTCCTCCTTGCTGTATGGTTGTTGTTCTTATGTCCTCCTCCTTGCTGTTGTTATGTCAGACTGGTTTTTTTTATGAGAGTTATGTCATACTTTGAATTTGGGATATTTTGGATATTTGTCAGACTGGTTTGTTTGGATATTTGGGATGTTAGTCTCTATATTAATTTGTTAATTATGACACTGTTAATTAATCAATGAATTTGGACGTTGATATGGCACGTGTGAAACTTGATTATCTTTAATTATTCTTGTGTTTGGTTGTGGTTTGCGCAGTAATATGCAACGAAATTGATTGAATCAGTTGTGAGAATTAGTTTACAAGTTTTGTAAATGAAACTGTGAATTGAAATCGAACGAAAAAGCGGAGTATCGAAAATAAACGGGCATAGCCAGAACGACGTTTTAAAAAACGGCGGTCTATATAATCTAATTGCTGGAGTGTGTGATACACCGGCGTTTCAACGCACGCCGGTCAATGTTATCAGCTGTAACGGCACAGACGTACACCGGCGTTTTATAAACGCCGACGTATATAACTACACCGGCGTTTTTCGGTCGCGCCGGTGTTCGTAAATAGGGAAAAGCAGGCACTCATAAACGCACATACACCGGCGTTCTTTGACCGCCGGTATACTTTCGATATACACCGGCGTTTTCATAAAAGCCGGTGAATGGATAAATACCGGCGGTTTACGACCGCCGGTGAATGTATATAGGTGCACAAGAACGGCACTCAGAGACCGACATACACCAGCGTTTTATGACCGCCGGTGTAGTCCTAACATTTACCGGCGTCCACCATAAACGCCGGTGTCGACCCCTTCATTTCAGCGATGCCCGCTTCGGCGGCAGTTGGACCGGCGCTATTGTAAACGCCGGTGAAAGTTTCACCGGCGTAAAAAAACGCCAGTATAGACGTCAAAAAGCGCCGGGAAAGCTACTTTCTTTTGTAGTGAATTTCCCTAAAGTTGGTGTACCCTAGCGGACTTAACTCAACTAATCAACATCAAGGCCCCAACTGGCGGTAACCAAAAAATCTCATCTGCCGGCATACTAGGGTCTCACTCAATCTCTAGATTCTCATAATCCCAAGGTTATCATAACACCTCTTTCATAATCATTCAAATCCATTTAATAAATTAAGGGAAATTCCAAAAAAGCGTCAGCCCAATAATTTCCTCCACATCTAGCCATAACCATATAATTTGCTCAATAAAGCAGAAACAATCTCAATCAAAACTGTAGCAAATAGTGGAAGATAACTCATAATAGAATACTCTTCAAATTCTAAAACATATACCCTTTTAAAACCACTAAAGTAGAATTTAAATACTTAATAAATTGAGAATACATACTCTCTAGAAGTGGTGAAATTTAAGTTCATTTACTGCCAATAAATCAGAGAAATTAACTTTGAGAAATCGAAGGATAGTCGTTTGAATAATAGAAAACTCAGCCAAAACAGTGTGCACATGCACAGCTACGTCGGTCGACTGGCAAATGTAGTGTAAAAATTGCTGCTCAAAACAATAAAACACCAAAAATATCATGGCAGTTGACCGTCGAGCACAGTACAAATAACTGCGGTCTACTGTCAGTATTGAAAGGCGACAGACTAGGTATGACAGTCGACTGCCACTTGCGTTCAATTGCGTTACGGCCGACTTGCATTTCGAACCTGCTACAACCAAAGATTTCACAACTCTCCCAAACTGATATACGTATATATGTAAAAATCTGTGGTTTCATATGATGAAGTCTACAATATAATAGAAACAATCTTGGCCAAATCTATCTCAGTTCATACGTCAATTAAATCTCTTCATAAGCTTCACAAAATCTCAATTTCCAAAATAAAGTATAGAATAAAAAGTTATAAAAGAGACTTTTTCAATATAATTCTCGAAAACAACAGTAAATGCCTAAAAGAATCCATTACATATGAGTCGTATATTGATCAAACCTTCTCATTCCCAGTAAAAAATCAGATTCATTGAAAACTTCGCAAAAGTCTCAAATACTCAAGTTTCGGCCTACACTATACAAACCCGAAAGTTCATTCCAATTTTAGCATATAAACCTTGATTTCTCACTGCAAAATCCACACCACTCGATGTCATGTACATACAAACTTACTACTAAAACAGTTGCCCTTACCCACTTGCTTGTAATTCAATTATTACCCCAAAAAAATATCAAACAGAGCATGTCGAAGAGGAAAACAGTGTATAACACAACTTTATCTAACTATATTCATCGTGACTCACACAAATTTCAGTCTACAAATCAATCAGCCAAATATAAAGGAAGGCAACACTTTCATGAGTACTACTAAATCTCCATCATTCTTAGATCATATATGCATGAAAATTTATTTATAAGTTTGCATTTGTTTATGAAGATCTTATTTTAACTACTCATTCATCAAATTGATTTATACATCAAACATACAATCTTCTAGCATGCATCCTACTAGACAAGGCCATCATATTCAATAAATGTAGAATAAAACAAGAGGTAAAAGTATCACTCACCTTTAAAAAAGATTAATCAAGAAACAAAAATAATAAGAAAGCCTTCTCCCTCTTTTGCAAAGCTTCAAGATCCAATCTTCCAATTCACAAAAATATTGAAGAGAAATGAAGTTTGAGTTTTGCCACAGGGGGGCGACGGCTGCAGTATATAATAGGCCGGGATATCTTCTTCTAGGGTTTGTGAAGATTTTATAAAATATCCCTTTAAGAAATATCTTTACATATATATATGATTTTATAAAATATCCCTTTAAGAAATATCATTACATATATATATATATATATATATATATATATATATATATATATATATATATATATATATATTCATTACTTTAGGTAATTAAATTAACCAATTTAATTGACATTAAATCCCTTAAATCTCTCCAGATCTGGCCGGCCTCATATTGAAACCCAGAAAAAAAATCGACGTTTGAAATTTTTGCCTCCAAGTGGAACTTTTGCAAAAAGAGCCCCCCTTCATTTAGAAATATTGTGAAAAATACGAATAGTGATTTATAAAATCTAGAAAACTTGCAATTATTATATACTAACAAATATTTGGTCATCCAATTAAAATTCTTGACTATGTGTCTCCCAAGAAAATATTTGCACGTGTTTTGCACGTGCAAAAAAGGTAAATTTCAGAAAAAGTTTGTTAAATTACCAATATTCACTTTAATTCATTTACAAATTCAAAAAATTATTCAAAATTCTATGGTGTTACATCACTCCCTTTTTAGAATAGTTGTGTCCTCAGAACTACCGCTACTAGGGACAAAACAATTTAATCAAAGGATATAATCACATAAATGGAAATACAATTCAAAAAGAATACAATCATACAAAGAGGAATACAATTCAAGAAAAAAAGAATACAATCATACAAAGAGCTCGGGGAAATCATTCCTCATGCGATCCTCTTGCTCCCAAGTAGCTTCCTCAAACAACTGGTTCCTCCACAGCACTTTGACCATAAGTATCACCTTATTCCTCAATACCTTCTCTCGATGGTCAATGACCTCTACAAGCTATTCCTTGTAGCTCAAGTTCAGCTATAGCCCTTCGGTAACTTCTGCCAACTGATGACTCTGATCTGGCACATACTTCCTCAACATCGATGCATGGAACACATCATGAACTTGGGCCAATTCTTCAGGCAATTCCAACTTATACGCCATCTTTCTGATTCGCCTCAAAATTCTGTATGGCCCAATGTACCTTGTCGTCAACTTGCCTCTCTTTCCAAATCTGATCACCCCTTTAGTCGGAGACACCTTGAGAAACACTGCATCTCCAACCTCAAACTCCAAATTCCTATGCCGAGTATCTACGTAGCTCTTCTATTGACTCTGAGCCTCGATCAATCGCTTACGAATCAGCTCGATCTTCTCTGACGTTTGCTGCACAATCTCGGGCCCAAACATCTGCTTCTCTCTAACTTCGTCCCAACAGACGGGTGTTCTGCACTTCCTCCCATATAAAGCTGCATAAGGTGCCATAACGATACTTGCATGGTAACTGTTGTTGTAAGCGAACTTAACCAATGCCAAGTACCTCTCCTAGCTGCCACCGAAATCCATGACATAAGCCTTCAACATATCCTCCAATACCCGATTCACCCTCTCTATCTGACCATTGGTGTGCGGATGAAAAGCAGTACTGAAGCCAGTTCTGGTACCTAAAGTTGCCTGCAAACTCTTTCAAAACCTCAAAGTGAACCTTGCATCCCTTTCAGAAATAATTAACACTGGAACCCCATGAAGTCTTACAATCTCATCAATGTACAACTCTGCTAGCTTATCCAATGACCAAGTAATCTTCAAAGACAAGAAGTGAGCCGACTTGGTCAAACGATCCACAATAACCCAAAATGAGTTTTTGCCCTTCAGACTCCTCAGCAAACCAATGATGAAATCCATGCTGATATTCTTTCATTTCCATTCCTGGATAGGAAATGGCTGTAACAAGCCTCCAGGTTTCTGATTTTCTACCTTGACTTGTTGACAAGTCAAACACCTCGCGACAAAGTTTGTCACATCTCTCTTCATTCCTGGCCACCAAAAGTGCTACTTGATGTCCTTGTACATCTTCGTGCCTCTGGGATGTACTGACAACAAGGTATTGTGCGCTTCCTGTAAGATGCTCTCCTTCAAATCTGTCCTCTCTGGTACACACAGCCTCTCACCAATCCATAGAACCCATCATGGACATAGAACTAGGATAACTTGCCATCGGAAATTTGTTGCAACATCCATTGAATCTCTGCATCTAATTTCTGACCCTCCATAATCTGCTCCCTCAAAGAAGGCTGAACCCTCAACTGTGCCAATGATGCTCCCAAACCCTGCAGTATAACCTCGATGCCTACCCGATCTAACTCTGCTACCAACTCCCTCTGAGTCGTGATCAAACTCGACAGACTACTCTTCCGACTAAGCCCATCAGCCACTACATTCGCCTTGCCTGGATGGTACTTGATCTCAGGGCGAATGTCTTTCAATACTTCCAACCAACTTCTCTTTCGAAGATTTGGATCCCTCTGCTGATAAATGTACTTCAAGCTTTTGTGATCAGTGAACATGTTGACCTTCTCTTTATATACATAATGCCTCCACTGCTTCAAAGCAAAGATAAAAGCTGCCAATTCCAGATAGTGCATCAGATAGTTCTTCTCATGCAGACGCAACTTTCTCGAACCATATGCATTAACCTTCCCTTCTTGCATCACTGTAGATATCACAGTCCTTTCTAGCTTGCGGCAAAGCTAGGATAGGCACAGTCGTCAGCCTCTCCTTCAACTCCAAGAAACTCGTCTCACACTTATCAGTCCAAGTGTAATCCACATTCTTCCGAGTTAACCCTGTCATGGAACTGCAATCTGCGCGTAGCCCTGAATGAATTGCCTGTAATACCCAGCCAATCTCAAGAAACTCCTGACTTCCTTCACGCTCGTCGGTCTAGGCCAATTCTTCACTGCTTCGATCTTCTGGTGATCGGTGGCCACTCCCTCCTTAGAAATGATATGACCAAGGAATGCTACCTCGAACTTCCAAAACTCTCACTTCGATAGCTTGGCATACAAGTTAAGTTCCTGCAACTTCTTCAATACCTCTGCCAAGTTCTAGAGTGCTCTTCCTCTGACTTCGAATACACTAAAATATCATCAATGAACACCACCACAAAAGAATTGATAAACGATCGCAAGATCCTGTTCATCATATCCATAAACACTGCCGGTGCATTCGTCACTCTGAATGACATCACCAATGTAGCGCCCTGAATTTTCAATATGATATCTCAGAAATACGTGCCAAAATTCCCAGCCTCAACCTTAAATGTAATAGTAAACATAGGCAAAACACAGAGAAAATTTTTCAACTTTTATTACATTAATTCTTTACAAAGCACAGCGGAAAACAAACACCTTGAATTACAAATTCTTTCTTTTACAACACATTCTTTTACAATTACATAAGCAACAACATCATTCTATCTCATGCATCCAAATCTCAAGCTATGGGTACCTACCTGTAAAACATGAGGCTAGAGATAACCCTAACCCCCAAAACTACAGGGGTCAGCCATAATGGCGTGAGTGACATAAAAGAAATGCAACATAATTATAGCATAAAGTATAAAGTCATAAACAGCATGTACTAACAGCAAGAATACATGAAATAAGAAATAACAATAAATAAAACATGAAAACATCAAGTGAAACTAGGATAAGAGTCAACTGTAGAAAAACAGAAAACAATATGCATAAAACCAAGTCAAGAAAACACCAATGCTATATGCTGACTCTCTAATGCATACTTGTCAGATTCTATGCATCCCACTCTACATAGGTCCGGTGCAAGCCCTTATCGTTCTCCACTTGATAGAGTTTAATCCCTCGTTATGCAACTAATCCTACTACACTGACTACTATGAGATTTAGATAAACTGTGAGTATTAGCCCATACCCCGATAATTCCGGAGGTCAATCTCTATCCATAGATAATTCCGGAGTAGTTTTCACTCGTACCTGAGAATCTTTGAGAATACCCCACACTACAAGCTATGGCGCCTCATCACACGAATACCCCATGAGTGTCGCCCCGACCCCGATAATTCTGGAGATCAATCCCACACCGCAGGTAATTCTGGAGACTATTTCACTCACACCTCGATAACTCCGGAGATTATCTCACACCGCAGGCCATACTGAGGTCCATAACCCATGTTCCCATTTTATCATATCACCATCTAGTGCTTGTCCTTATCTTGTTAAGTTAATTAATTATTTATTAGATTGCAAATCTCTTAAAGTTGATGTACCTTACCAGGCTTAACTCAACTGAACAACAACCAAAATCTCAACCACCGGTAGTTAGGGCCCCACTCAAACTCTAAAGACTCATAGCTCAACCATCAATACCAAAACTTTTAATAAATCTCACAAATCTATTATCAAAACGATTATATGAAGAAAACTTCTGAAATCAACAGAAATCCAAATCTATATAATGTACTCATAAAATTTCAGAATTCAAATAAAATATTAAATCCATTAAATAACAAAAAATCATATTTTTAAGTCGTAGAATATCACCAAAACATCAACTCATTTGAAACACATATAACTCTCTTAATAAGATCAAAAGAATACATTTAAAACTCAATTATAAATAAAATATAACTCTTTGTAAAATACTGTAATATGTAGTAAAAACATCATCTAAAAAAGTCTGTCAATAATCCATAATATCGAGGAAATAACCATTTAAAAGAAACGAAGAAAATTCAATCAAAACAGCCAAGAAAAACAATTGACGGTCGACTGCTCAAACAGAGCAGTCGACTGGCAATTGAGAATTCTCAAAATAGAAGCATGACAGTCGACCGTGACCTGCTACACAGCTAGGTAGGGCTTTCGTGAATTTTTCGACTGATACTCGAATAAAATTTGTAAAATCAAAACTAAACTTCCTGAGATGATTAATTATAACTTATACAACATATATGAGTTTATAAAGCAATCAAAACACATCAAGATATCAAAAGAGTATTTTTTTCACAAAATTCTTCAAAACAGGATATGAATATATATATATATATATATATATATATATATATATATATATATATATATATATATATATATATATATATATAAGTGTATATATGTGATTAAGCATCAATGAAACTTTGAGAACACAACATATATATATATATATATATATATATATATATATATATATATATATATATATATATATATATATATATATATATATATATAAGTGTATATATGTGATTAAGCATCAATGAAACTTTGAGAACACAACATATATACCATACAATGAATTTACTCAACATACCATTCATTCTACTCTAGGGGTATAATGAATTTGTTTATTACACAACATACCATTCATTATACTCAAAATTCATTTTATAGCCTAGGCCAAACATTTTGGTAGTATAAATGAATGATTTATACTAATCTAGTATAAATTTTACTTTTTGGCCTACCGGACTGAGCATGATTTATACGACAGTAGTCCAATGCCCTCTCTTCAATCTAACTCTAGGCTATCTCAAACTCTAGATTCTGATTATTCGCTCAAACTTGTAAATGTAAAATTGTAAATCAAGAAATATTGTATGTTCTTTATGAGTTTCTATTACTTGTACTTGTATATAAAAAAAACTTGTAAAAAATTTATAGTAGTCGAAATGAATAATATATGCATTTTTTCACGCTTATACAGTTATACTTTTTTTATATATATTTTTTTAAAGTGAAGTTGTAAAAAAAATAAATTAATTGGGCCAACTCGCGACCCGGCCTGACCCGAAATAAATTAATTAGGTCAAAATTTTGGATTTCAAACCCAGCCCGGCCCAGCCCGGTTAAGCCCGCGAGCTGACCCGAACCCGCCCTAACTTGGCTGCAACCTGCGCGGGTTTAACCCGACCCGGCCCAGTTGACCCAAATGCCACCCCTAGAGCCAGCTGCTGGCTTTCTTACAAACCTATGATGCTCGATAGGAACCTCGAGCCAACTGCTGGCTTTCTCAGCCTAAGATGCTCGACGCTCAGTAGGATCCTCGAGCTAGCTGCTGGCTTTTCAGCCTAGCACGCACGACGCTCGGCATGAACTTCGAGCTGGCTACTGGCTTTCTCAGCCTAGCACGCTCGACGTTCAACGCTCGGCCTCAAACAACCCACCCTTGTCGTTGAAGATCGAAGGGTCGGCTATCGGTCTTGCACTGCTCGTCTCGACCCTTTTTTGCCCCAGGAAGGGATGTTTCGCTCCATTTTGGAGCACAGTGACAGCATACCTTCTCATAAAATTAAGCTACTCCTCAATGGCTAGTACATACGAACCTCCAGGAGTTGGGGGCCTATGATGTGGGTAAATAAACCTAGCATGATCAGAGCTGTCTGATCTCCTCAAAATCCGCTCATCTCTGATCTTCGGGCCAGATGATCTAGTGGGTCTTCTGTCAATTCAGGCCTACTGAGAAACGGGTCAACCCAGCCAATTAGGGCTAGGGCTCCCACTCTTTGTCTGCCTATAAATACCAGACCCCATCCCCTTTCTAAAGGTTATGAATCTTTCTCCACCTGAATCCTTGTTCTCATTTTCACTTTCAAGTGACTGACTAGATCGTCGGAGGGCCAGTCATTGGGATCTATTCCAGTGTTTTTAGGCCTCTTGCAGGTGTTCCGGTTGGCTAGCCTCTAGCTGCACATCCTCTCCTTCTCCCCAGCAGATTCCCTGTTTCAGATCTGGATATGCGGCTGAGATCTGTTTCTTCCTAAACAAATTACAAGAACTCACACATGTTTCTTCCATCGCTAAAACGAGCAGCATCAATAATCATAATATTTTTGAAGTGTAAATTACAAAATCCCTTGATGGTAAACTCCACTCAGGGTGCATTCTAATGATGAAGCCTTTTGCTTGGGCTTTCGATCTGAGTTATGTTTTGAGCCTCTCATTTAACTGTGATTTCTTTTAGTTCTCTTGACCTTATTTGTAGACAATTTGATATTTGCTCTTGGTGATTAGCATATATTTTTGTGGAATATATGAGTAGTGGTGGTGGTGTTGGTAGTGGCAGTATTATTAGTTTGTTAGAGCTTATGTGTTATTCTAACTTACTGGTTCTTATCAAGTCTACCTAGCTAATTGTTTGTTGCATATATATTGAGGAGAGCTAGGTTTTTAGCTTTTGTTGTAGCTGGTAGCAATTATATTGATTGGTTGAGGTGATTTATTATTCATGATTAATTTTCTTTGAGAAAAATTTCATCTAAAGAGCTAATTGTCACAATATTTATTTGCATGTTTTTTGCATTTGAATTTGTAGAAAGAAAGCATTGGACTATGTACAGGTGATGGATTAGTTGACCTTAATGGAAATCCGGTTTTAAAACATCTTACAGGAAAGTGGATAGCTTGCCCTTACATTATAGGTAATGTTTCAATTTCTGTCTTGTTTCAGTTGAGTGCCAGGATGTTATTTCCGTCGCACCATATTCTGGGGTTAGTAGGATTTGGCATACCAATTTTGGTTTGCTGCATTTGAAATTTATCTTTGATATATTCTCTTGTTCATATGAAATGTCTGTTGTTTACATGACCATAATGATTTTGAAATTCTCCAATGCCAACTATAGTACTCAGTGCAAGCATGCTTGACCATTATTACACACTTTGACAACTTTTCTTCTCCATTTGCAGGTTAAAGATGCCCTGGATGAACAGAAGAGTGTGAATTGTTTTGATATTAGTCATTCAAGGATTTTTTGTTGTCAGTTTTAAGTTTATTGTAAATAGATATTTATGATGCTAGGTTTTGTTGTACTTGTAAACTAGGCCCAACCCTAGAGCAGGGCCTAGAGGGCGACCGCTCTAGGCCCCCAAAATTTGGGGCCCATTTTTTTTATAACTTTTCAAAAAAAAAAGTTTTAAGTTATTAAAAAAAATGCATAGAGACTCTAAAAGTCTCAACTGTCCAAGCTTCAAATTTAACAATAATGGGTTGACATAATGATTAACATGGTATTTGGTATTTGATAATTATGGTTCTTGTCTTCTTGGTTCTTAAGTTATTTTTTTATTTTCAACTTTCTTTAAAAAAAAAAATCATTTTAAATCTAACTTGAACAGTTGAGGGCTAAGGATCTTGGCTTCTAGTTGGATCTTGGCTTGAAGTTGGAAGTGTAATCTGGTATGTGCTTACTGTCTATGTTTAGTTTGTAGTAAGGGATTTTTGACTTGAGGAGAAGAACATATAGGTTTCATGATCTTTTACCTAGATATGTTTCTAAAATTTTGCAACCTTAGTAGTATCTACATATTAGACATTAATGATCTAGAAAGTAAGAAAATTCGTAAAAAATGTTTACTTTCATAATTTGAGCATTCTTAAGTAACCTTATTACATCTCTCTTTCTTTCAATTGACATTGTCATAGGAACATCACACTCTGAAATGCATGATGTTGAGACATCAATAAACCAATTTTCCATTCTTGAGTTGAAGGAAGTAAGGGAGTGATTGCAATAAACCAACTTGGTGAATAGATCATCCACCAAGTTTTGCATCTAGATCTACTTCCACAGACTTGATGGCAGCAACCCTAGATTCATCCTAGATATTTTTTAACAGTGGAGTGACTATCATAGCTGTAAATAAGTGTCTCTCAAACAAAATGATACACACTATATAAAATATGGTTTCTACAACTAACCTGACTTGTATCTTTTCTGAGCCAATAGTGGATATCATGTCCAAAAGCACCACTTTTTAAAGAAATTGTTTGTATAAGAATGAATGTTTCAATGCCTCATTTTTGAAGTGATGTTGAATTGGGAAAAATGAAATGCATTGTAACTATGTAAGTATATATTACTGTACAACAAATAAGAAATGTAGCTAACTTAGTATCTTATAGTCCCTTGCATTGGGAAGATTTTACCCTTCATTTTATTTGCTGTATATCTCATTATTTTATAAAGTGTCTCACTGTCTTTAATTTGCAACACAATTGCAGATGTGCTATCACCAACTTTTTCTCTTTCTCATCGCTGCGTTGGACAACCCTTCACATTGCTCCAACAACCTTCGTGATCCACTTTTATCAGGTGTATTCATATTTTCTTATATTATATCATTGTGCTGAAACTTTTGTTTATCATGTTGCCTAGAAAGCATAAATCCGAATATGAGAAAAGACAAAAAAGAAAAAGATTAGAACAATTAACTTTATCACAAAAAGGAGCATTAGATATTTTTTTGCTAAAAATTCAGGACAATCAAGTTAAGCAGAAGATTTAAGCGAAAATGAACATGATAAAAATGAAGTGAATGAAAATGAATATGATAAAAATGAATCAAATCTTGTTGATGTGCATGATTTGAACGAAGAGAAACAAACTCTTCCGTTGAATATTTATGATCCAAAAAGTTGGGATAATCTTGATAACAAAACAAAAGATTTATTAGTGGAGAGGCCCCATAAGAGAATCTATTTTGAGCTTTCTTTTTGATGGTAAATGTAGACATTTTTCATGTGCACATTATACTCGAAAATTACCAAATGGTGAGAATCTAGATAGGAAATGGCTGGTATATTCTAAGAACGAGGACAAAATATATTGTTTTTGTTGTAAATTGTTTAAATCAGAGCATATTAATAGTGCTTTAGCAAATGAAGGATATAATGATTGGAAACATGTTAGTGAAAGGCTTAAATTAAATGAAAACATTACTCATCATGTCACTAATATGAATACTTGGATAGAGTTACAAATTAGATTACGAAGGAGTGAAACAACTGATAAGCATGTACAAGAACAAATTTTCAAAGAGAAAAATCATTGGAAACAAGTTCTTGTGAGAATTATTGCTGTAGTGAAACATCTTGCTAAGCATAATATAGCCTTTCATGGATCCAATGAGAGAATTTATCGAGACAATAATGGTAATTTTTTGGGTTTAGTTGAAATGATTGCAGAGTTTGATTTAGTAATGCAAGATCATGTTCGATGCATCGAAAAATAAGAGATTCATTATAATTATCTTGGTCATAAAATTCAAAATGAGTTAATTTCTAGGTTAGCATCTAAGATTAAAAGTGCAATAATTTCAAAAATTAAAGAGGCTAAATATTTTTCTGTGATACTTGATTGTACTCCATATGTAAGTCACCAAGAACAAATGACATTGATATTGCGATGTGTAGATACGTTAGTTACTCTAATAAAAATAGAAGAATATTTTTTAGAGTTATTAAATGTGCATGATACATCTGGATATGAGCTTTTTAATGAATTGCAGTCTGCATTAACATCTCTTGACCTTAATATTGATAATGTAAGGGGCCAAGGTTATGATAATGGATCTAACATGAAAGGTAAACACCAAGGTGTGCAAAAAAGATCACTTGAAATAAATCCTAGAGCACTGTATATGCCATGTGCTTGTCATAGTCTTAATCTTACTATTTGTGATACGACACACTCTTGTGTTAAATCAATATATTTTTTTGGAGTTGTTCAACGCATATATTCACTGTTTTGTGGTTATACAAAAAGATGGAAAATCTTGCAAGATAATGTATATGGACTAACTCTTAAACCATTGTCTAACACACGATGGGAGAGCCGTGTTGAAAGTGTGAAAGCCTTAAGATATCAAGCTCCCCAAATAAGAGAAGCTTTGTTAGGATTACTTGAAAGTATTGATGATGCTAAAACAAAGAGTGAAGCCGAAAGTTTAATAAATGAAATTCAAAATTTTAAGTTTGTATTAGGCATGATTATATGGCATGATGTTTTGATTAGTGTTTACATGGTTAGCAAAATATTGCAATCTAAAGATATGTATATCGATATTGCCATACATCACTTGAATGGGTTGATTTCTTTTTTTGAAAATTATAGAGAGAATGAGTTTACTTCTACCATGATTTTTGCAAAAAGTATTGCATTAGATATGGAAATTGAACCTATTTTTCCTAAAAAAAACATAAAATTCGAAGAAAAAACAATTTGATGAGAATGCGCATGAAGATAACACGCAATCTACTGAATATTCTTTTAGAGTTAATTATTTTATTGTTATAGTGGATGTTGCTATTGCTGTCTTGAAAAGTAGTTTTGAACAATTACAAGTATTTGCTGACATTTTTGGATTCTTGTTTGATTCAGAAAAGTCAAAATCTTTAGATGATAATAAGCTAAAAAATTGTTGTGTCAATCTTGAAAATGCTTTGAAACATGGTAGTTTTGTAGATATTGATTCAAATGATTTATTTTCTAAATTGAAAGTGTTACAAGTGACTTTATCAGTAGAAAAAAAGACAGCCATTGAAATCCTAGAGTTCGTACATGTTTTTTTATTGTTATCCTAATGTTCCGATTGCTTATAGAATATTGTTGACTATACTGTGACTGTGGCATCTGATGAAAGAAATTTTTCTAAATTAAAAATGTTAAAATCTTATTTGCGATCGACTATGTCACAAGAGAGGTTAAATGAATGAGCAATCTTATGTATTGAAAATGATTTATTGGAAAAATTGATTTGGAAAATATTATTGATGAATTTGCTTCTCAGACTACCAGAAGAAGTCATTTTAGATGATGGTTGATACTTTTTTATGTTGTTGTCATCTTATTTTGCAGTTGAAAATATTTTGGAGGTTTGGAGCTGTCAAGATTATTTGGAACTGGTACACATACATGTGGTCATTTATTATAATATCTGTATGACATTTTTTTGAATCTTTGAACTATTTGTAAGCTTTCTTATCATTTAAGTATTTATATATGACTATATTTCTGTGGTTATTTTGAATATGTAAATTATTTTTATATATCAATGTATTTCAATTAAAGAAGGGCCTCATAATCTTTATTCACCTTGGACCTCCAAATTGTAAGGACCGACCCTGTTGTAAACAGATGTTGTAAACTTTTATACTTTCAATGATATAAGTCATTTTTTATATATAAAGTTTCGTGTAGAAATTTTTTTGCACTCGGGAAACTTTTTTTTGCATCCAGGTTTAAAAAAAAACAATGTTCCTAAAACGCTGTAAAAAAATAGCGCTATAAAAAACAATGTCGAAAGACATTGTTCCTAAAATGTTATAAAAAATACAGCGTTTTCGAAATGTCGTAAAAAACGGCGTTTCAGAAACGCCGTAAAACAACAACATTTCTGAAACGCCGTAAAAGGGACAACATTTTCCAAATGTCGTAAAAAAGAAAACAAAGCTATAGAAAGATAGCGTTTCTAAACCGCCATGAAAATGACAACGTTTTTGCAAAATGTTGTATACTTTTTAGAGCATGGGTTATGACAGCTTTTTGAAAATGCTGTCATAACCTTTCGAATGCATTTTAGGAATGTTGTTGAAAGGCATTTCTTTTGTAGAGGGCCGTGAGCTGTCTTCGGGCCTGTAGCTGCACATAGGACTGTTATCTTGACCTTAGGAACCTCGAGATCCGTACAAGGATCATGTAGTGCAGATCTGTCGCAATTTTCACCATCATTAATAGCATTTTTCTCAAAATACTTAATATGATGGATTTATCTTTTCAAAAAGTGGTTTTACTTATTAGGAAAAATTTTGAAATTAAATATAACTCTTTCTAGCAGTACTTTTAGTAGCAATACTTCTGAGCAAAAATATTTTTCGTTTACATCAATATCAAATAGAGGTATATTGCATGGAGCTACGAGGCTAAGGCTATTGTATTTGGCAGCGTTGTAGTTAGTGAGAGTGATAACTAAGAAGATGGTAACTAAGGATGAGGTGTAAGTGAAGGTAATTTGACTATTTAGAGCATCTGTAGTCGTTGAATGGTAAAATATGGATATATGGATAAATAGATATAGATATCGTAGTTTTGCTGCAGTCGTTGGAAGCTATATTTTAGCTTTCTATAATATAAAAATAAGCGACGGCACATTATGTGCCGTCCGAGTAGAAAATAAAAAATAAAAAAAAACGACTGCAGCTTCATATAATTAATTAATGCCAAAGCATGTTATTAATGCCAAAACATGTAATTAATTAACGCTAAAATAAAAAAACATGTATTAATTAATGCCAAAGATGTAATTAAGGATGAGTCAGACTCATTATTTAATGCCAAACAAAATTAAAAAAACAATGGACATATGGGGAAGGCATGAGACGGCACATAATGTGCCGTCTGGGGTGGGGGCTTTTTTGGATTTTTTTAATACGGTTTGGGATTTAAAATTAAATAAAATATATTATTTACGAATGGGACGGCACATTATGTGTCGTCCGACGAAAAAAATAATAATTTTTTTTTTGGGACGGCACATGATGTGCCGTTACCCAAATATGCATACGCTCTATGCGGATTCTCAAATATAGCAATCTACTGTAACGATTTATCCATAATATGAATAAATAGCTAACGACTGCAGCGACTTTTTATGGATAATATGCATATTATCCATAAATAGCAAACGACTACAGATGCTCTTAAAAAGAGTTATTTTGTTATGCCAACTAGTAACTTCTTTAACAATAATTATATAGCTCTTAAAAAATTGGACTAACTTTTTTACTTTCTCTTTAATTAGGATTAATTTTGTCATTTAATCCTATTAGTGGACCACAAAGTAAGCATCCACCATTTCGGTAGTTTATTTCCTTTTGAAAAAAATGTCATAATTAAACCTGTGTATGATATGTTATAGACAGGAAGGGAGAACCATTGGATCTAGCTCAGTAGTATATGATATCATATGATATCATATGATATACATTTTTTTTGTTTTGGTTTTAATCCTATTTCTCGCGTTTTCTTCTCCTTTCCGTCCCTCTCAACTACAATACTACATTCTCCCAAAATTAATTTATAATATTTTTTATAAAAAGAAGAAGAAGAAAAAGACAATTGATTGAAAGCAATTTGAATCTCAAATATGAAACTCTATGTAACACCCTAAATTTTTAAATAATTTTTTGAGATTAATAAATGAATTAAAATAATTTTTGGTGATTTAATAAATATTTTTTTCTGAAATTTATCTTTTTACACGTGCAAGATACGTGCAAATATTTTCTTGGAAAGTTCAAAGTCAGAAATTATTTTGGAAAAACCTATTATTTATTAGTAGGGATTATTTATGAATTTTCTGGATTTTCTAATATTTATTTGACTTGTTTGCAAATATTACAAAAAGATGGGCTTTTGTGCAAAATTACCACTTGAAGTGAAAACTCCAGATTTTCAGATTTCTGGGCTGACCATGATGCCTAGCCAACTTAGAGGTAAAGAGTTTACTTTTTATTTTAATAAATTTGGTTTATTTTGCAAATTTCTTAAAGAAGGGTCTTTTTTGCAAAATTGCCACTTAGAGGCAAGAATTACAAATTTTGTTTTCTGGGTTTACAAAATAGTACCGGCCAGTATTAGGGTGAATATTTTTGTTTTTAAATTTAAATATAATTGATTTATCTAATTTCCAAGTGTAAGGATTTATATATGTAAAGATATATTCAAAAGGGATATTTTGCAAATCTATTCAAAAACCCCAATTACCTAATTACCTACTACGGGCCTAATATAAGGAGTGGTGCAGCCGTCTCTTTGCTGCACTACACAAAGGGTTTTCTTTATTATTGATTTCTTAGAGTTTCGAAGCGAGGATCTTGGTTTTCTTGTGAAAGGAATAACTTTTCTTATTCTTTTTCTTACTTCAGTTGATTCTTCAATAAGGTGAGTGACATATGTTTGATTTCTTATTGTTCTATGCATGTTGTATGTGATGATTTGTCTATTAGAAAGCATGTTAGGGGATTGCATGATGATGAATTGAATTATGGAAAGATGGATGAATAAAAATTGAATCTTTTCATGAAAACTATGCTATTGATGATTGAAACTCTATATAGATGACTTGGGATTGTTAAGAACCTAATAGAAATCATGGGTTTGATGTTTTGTATCATATTCTTGCTGATTTGACCACCTATTATGAGTTGTATAGGTAAATTGCATAAAAGTGAATAAAAACCTAGTTTTACTGTGTATGAATGCATATGGTCTGTTCTTGAAGTTTTGATGAGTATAACTTGATTAATACATGTCAAAAATTGCTTTTATTCATGGGTTTACTGATGTGGGTAGTGGCATATGAGTTCAATGAATTATAAGAGGGGTTTTGGATCTAAACATTCATGTCTTGAAGTGAAAAGGGGGTGTTCACTTTCGGATCTGTTGATGAATAGCCGAAAATTGATTTTTGGTACCTTTATGAAGTTTTCAATTAGATTTGAGTTTTTTTTTATACTGAGATTGAATCAAACCTTACACTACTCTTATACAATAATTCTTGATGATTAAACACGCATATATATAGACATATATACACATATACACACAAATCCCTAAATTGCTGTTTTGAAGAATTGCCGAAATTGAACCTTGATTTTTTGTGATGTTTTCGAATTGAATTTGAGTTGTTTGGATACTGAGATTGTTTTGAACAATGTACTACCCATACACTATGTTTTCTTGATGCTTTAACCGAGGCTTAAACTCATATATATACGCTTATATATTATATTCTTTGTTTTGAAGAAATTTTGATAAAAATTACTCTTTTATGATCTTGATGAAGTTTTGATTAGTTTTATAAACTCCAGTATGTTATACAAGTTGTATTTGATCATCTCGGAATTTTTATTTTTCAAATTTGTGATTTTACAAAGTATAATTGAAGTATCAGTAAAAATGTGCACAAATTTCAAAGCTGCGAATTTACGTATATGACACTCGATCACTTCACATTTGTACTAAAGATGACAGTCGGCTGTCAATTCTTTATTTTTGGACTTTTTACTTGACAGTCGACCGTCAAGTTTTGAACGCTATTTTCTTGAGTTTCTTCGTTTTCCTTGAACGATTATTTCTTCGATATTATGAATTATTGATATACTGTTTTAGATGATGTTTTTGCTACAGATTACAGTATTTTATAGAGAGTTACATTTTGATTATAATAGAATCTAGATAGTATTTCTATGACTTTATAAAGTGAAATATATATAGTTTTTTGAAAAAATTGATGTTTTGTGATATTCTATGACTTCAAAATATGATTCCCAGTTATTTAATAGATTTAATATCTTATCTCAGTTCTGGAATTTATGAGTACATTAAATGGATTTGGATTATGTTGATTTGAGAAGTTTTTATTGATATAAATGTTTTGATGATGAAATAAAGAGTTTTATTAAAATTTTTGGTGTTGATATTCGATCTGTGAGTCTCTAGGAGTTGAGTGGGATTCCTGTGAACCGGCAGGTGAGATTTATGAGTTATGACCAGTTGGATCTTGGGATTGTTGTTGTGGAATTAAGTCCAACAGGATACACTAACTGTAGAGAGGGGGAATTAATGTTTTAATAATAATCAACCTAAGGACAAGCACTAATGGAGATGTGATAGAACTTGGGAAACGTAAGTATATGCTATATGGGTCTAGTCCAACGGATGCGTTCCAGGACTGTGTGTTGTTCTGTCTCGATTTGACATTTGGTATGTTCGCGTGTCGAGGGTCTTCAGGCCTATTCACGGAGCATACCGGTGCATTCACGTGTCGAGGGTCGGCGGGCCTATTCACGGGATGTACTAGTGTATCTGCATGTCGAGGGTCTTGCAAACCTATTTATGGGGTACACATCAGGGAGGTGATTTCTTCCTAGGGGTCAGAGCTATTCTTACATGATGCTTGCGCGTCGAGGGTTGTGATGCCTATTAGCAGAGTATTCTGGATCTTGTTTCTATCACCGTAGTAGGATTATTTGCATAACGAGAGATCTAACCCTATTAAGTGGAGAACAATAATGGCTTGCACCGGACCTATGTAGTATGAAATGCATAGAATCCGGCAAGTATGCATTAGAGAGTCATCATATTGCATTTGTGTTTTCTTGACTTGGCTTTATGCATGATTGTTTTATGTTTTCTACACTTGACACTTAGTCTAGTTTCATTTAACGTTTTCTTGTTTTATTTATTGTTTTCATCTTCCATTCATTATGACTATTGGTACGTGTTGATCATGATTTTATTCTTTATGTTTTATTCATGTTGTATTTCTTTTGATGTCACTCACACCATTATGGCTGACCCCTATAGTTTTGGGGGTTAGGGTTATCACTAGCCTCATGTTTTATAGGTAGGTACCTATAGCTTGGGATTTGGATGCTTGTGGTAGAATGATAATGTGGCTTATATAAATTGTAAAGAATGTGTTGTTAAAGAAAGAATTGTAATTCAAGGTGTTTAGTTTTCTGCTGTGTTTTGTAAAGAATTGTTGTAATAAAAGTTGAAAATTTTATCTGTGTTTTGGCTATGTTTACTATTACATTGAGGTTGATGCTGGGAATTGTGTCACATATTTCTGAGATATTATATTAGAAATTTGGGGCACTACACCCTAGTAGGTGGCTACCATCGCACATACTGTGTATCACCAACTTCTGACACTATAATAAAATTTTGAGACATGAAGTTGGGCTTCCTCGCATTTCCAACTAAACTCCAATAAGATCCAAAATCTGATTTTAGGGCTTTCTTGGGGTGGAAAACTTTCTGAACTGACCAGTCCAAACCAATCCAATCCGAACAGACTAGTTTTTAACATAACTTATTGGGGGATTGGGTTCGCTCGGTTCTTGATCTCTAATAACCGGCTAGATCGGTTTGGTAGTTGGATGGGGCTTCCAAATAACCGATAAAGCTGAACCGACCGTACCTCTATGCATTAATCCTTAAAAAATCTATCTCTCCTTTAATTTCTTGAATATAAAAACTGAAATGTAACACCCTCAATTCCATTTACATGTAATTAGTAGCACAACATGACCTTTTACTTCAACTTCGTACAATTTTATAAGGAAATTAATTAATTTTTATTATACAACAATGTTCTTACATCAACGCAGAGAAAATTAAAAAGAAAATACAACTTGATATATATACAACTTTAACATCAACAACTTAAATCATGAGAATAATCTTTAGCATCAATTCATCTCCATGCCCTTTTGCTAATCCAAGTCCTGCACTGGAAAGACTGTAGGAACGTCAGTTGCATACAACCGATGCAATGTTATAAAACAGCGATCCTTACTATACCGTAATATAACGATTCTCTTACTTTTGTAAACACAAACTTGAATGCATATTAAAGTGTAAAAGACTGACTATCCTAAACATGTCAGTGTATGACATGACTTAATACCTAATACAGATGTTATACTACATTGACACTAATGCATACTTGTTCGGATTCTATGCATCCCATTGTACATAGGTCCGAGGGTAAGCCCTTATCGTACTCCTCAGTGTAAGGTTTAATCCCTCGCTATGAATTAATACTACGGTGATTAATGTATGTTTTGGATATCTTGTGAGTATCTAGTATCACCCCGATAATTCTTGAGTATCGCATTCCCACCGCAAGTGATTTTGGACACACTGCCTCACACCCCGATAATTTTGGAGGTGAATACCCACACTACGAGCTATGACCCTGGTAATTCTTGAGAGTCATCCTCCCCTCGTGAGTGATTTACGGCCATCACGCCTCACACTCCAATATTTCTGGAGATGAAACCTACACCGCGCTGTCATTGGTACCTCATAACACAAATACCCCATGAGCGTCGCCTCGATTCTAGTAATTATGAAGGAATATCTCCCACCACGAGCCGCAGCCCCAATAATTCTAAAGATAACTTCCCACAGCGCTATCAAGGCCCTCATACTCATGTTTGCCCATACTTCATCATATCTCCCTTTAGTGTATGTCCTTAAGTTTTAATTTTAAATCATCACAACCTAGAGGAAGTTTATCCTACCGGACTTAAATCAACACGAGAGAAAGTCAACCCAAACTAGCTACTTCTAAAGAGATACTTAATCCACACTGGTTAGTTTCTCAAATTTCCTTTATTCATGAATGTCAGTTACTAAGGGTCTCGCCTAGCCTCTAGACTAACATCTTTCATATTTTTGATTTCAACAACTGGGTCAATCATGCTCTTATTATTCATATTTTCGATTCATGTATTATTATTTCATTCAATTCCTTCATTGATTCTTAGTTATCAATCATGAAGTAACACTTCTTGGTTGGACATACAACCAACAATTCACTTTAATAAGATACAAAGTTTCTTCGATTAAATAAACCCTTTTCATATTCATCTATATTTCAATTATAAATCTCAATTCTATTCAAAAGATAGATTTATTAGTTTCATAAAATAGTCTACTATATCTTTTTAGTTAAGATCACCTAGAATCATCTTCAATTACTTCGTCTAAATTCATTTGTAAAACAGTAAGTTCAACATTAGAAAACTGCAGCTCAAACGACTTGTAAAAATCATAGAAAATTATATACTTCATGAAACTTTGTGTCCTTTAAATCAAAATAAAGGTATACAAGTCTACTATAATTTCTCAGTTATAAGTTTCTCCAAAATATTGTATCTATAACCTAGAATTCTTCGAAATCTACAGTAGGGTCGAAATATTGAAATACTGCCACTGGTTCAGTCTTGTAAAATTCATTATAAATTCATTTCTTTGTGAAAATTTGATTTCTTAGACTTTACAGAAAGGTTAACGAGTCTACATTAAGTTCTTAGTTTTGACTTTTCTCAAATTACTTCATCTAAGATGTTGAAATGATCAATATCCGAAATGTGTACAGATTTCCAGCAACTAGTCCACTGCCAACCAGTCCTAAGTTTGAATTTTATTAAAATAGTAAATGACATCCAAAAATTATGAAATTTTAAAGAAAAACTCACATTGGGTTTAGGGATAATGTTCCTATAAAAATTTTAGCTCTAGGTTCCATATAGTTTAATAGATATGATTTTCTGAAGTGCAACTAAAACTTAAAACAACAAGTTTCTTTGCATAAATTAACAACTTTGTGTATGAATTTATGCCAAATCATTTAATCTACATGATATACTAGTATGCACCCAATACCACTATAACAAATCATTCTAAGAATTCATTTTGGTAATCATGAAAATTTTATAATAAATCTTTCAACTAGTATGCATTTATTTTTGTATCTAACTTCTAGTTATCAATACAACATGCAAAATATCAAATTAGAAATTTAAAAAAACACATGCCATATTTTCAATCATGGAACAATTAGACATGCATACTACAATATCTAGAAAGCAAAAGAAATCACCCACCTTGTTTTTTATGCAAAAATGAAATAGACTCCTATAGGGATTGTTCCGAAGCTCCAACCAAGCAAACCTTCACCTCCCAACAATTTGCCAACACCAAAAGCACCTCTCTTTCTTTCTTTTCACTCTTTCTTTGGTTTCTTTTAGTGTACATTGTTCATGAATGAGAGATGTATTTATAAGGCTAAATGGGTGAATGAAGGGACACCCACGACCCAAAATAAATACCCACTATCCAAAATAAATACCCACTTACAAAAACCATTACTACAACCCTACCTCTTCCTCTCTTTTGGCCGGCCAACCTTTTGGTGTGCACACACGTGCACGTGCACACACTTCTCATTCTTTTAATTATTTGTTATTAGCCCATTTATGTGTGTTTGTTTCATAACAAGTGTGTAAGATTAAAAGGTGTACATTTAAAGAGTAGAATTAATTATGGGCTTTTCTTTTAAATAAATTTTCTAATGGGCTATAAAATAGACTTTAGGCCTACGGGTTTTAATTAAAAAAATAAATATTACATTTGTGACAATAAAATGAGAAGAAAAATGTGCATAACTTTGAAATATTTTAGAAATAGAAATGCACATAAAAACTTACGTGCAATGCACATGCTAAATATTTAAAATTAATTTGAGAGAACGAAAAACAGTCAAAACACAAAATAATGTTACAGATATTTCACATAACGGAAAATATACGTAATTGACACGTGTATTTAAAATACGTGCAATGTACGTAAAACACAAAGATTAAAATAAATTTCTACGTTGGCTCAAAATAGAATGAAAATTGAGCTTTAAGAAGACGAAAATGTATAAATAGTCAAAATACAAAATACATATGATATTTAAATTAAAAAATGCTATGTATGTTACCCGTAACGGTACAAATATACGTGTGTAACACACGGGGAACAAAATTATCATAACTCAATTTTGCAGGGTGTTACACAAAATTTCTTGAAGAAACAAATGCCTTTAATTTTTTAAGTTCACTTCACACCCTAAGTCCCAATGAGCCAACCCAACAGTCAACAATAAGATCATAAGAGGAAATGATTCAAAGGAAATAGAAACCCTAACTAAATCAATCAATAATTCCACTTCTTCCTCCTCCAAAGCTCCAATGGCTGTAAGTTCTTCTCCTTCTTCATCTTTTTCTTATGTCCACGACTAGTTCCCGCCAACAGCCCGACACCCCCTTTATCTCTCCTCCAGTTCTCGCCAACAACCCAACACCCTGCCCTCGATTTTGTTTCTCATTTTTTAGATGTGTAGGATTGAAAAAGAATAGGTCGACGGTTGGATTATATGCTACTGAAAATAGCATGTTGTTTTTTCAGATTGAATCAGATTATGTTGTGTCGAAAATAGCAGGTTGTTTCTTAAGATTGCTTGAAGTTGATTTTTTAAATTTCAATGAAATTGTGAATAATGTTGGAGGTGAAAAGTTGCACGCCAAACCGACCATCCAATTCAACCCAAAACGAGCTTAATCGGTTTGGATGGAAACCGATCCAATTAAGGCTTGGATTGGTTGCAGATGAAAAAAATAAAAAACCGACCTTCTTTGGATCGGTGGTGGATGTTCCATATTAGGTCGGATACCGATCGATGCCTACCCCTAGGGCTTTCGGTTCCCATGTCTCCTACTTGCATAATTGCATTCATGGAACTATGGAGAACTGAAGAGTTTTTAAATTATTTTTATAAATAGAATTAGTCTAAAGAAATGTTAAACAACATGAGTTAAATTATGGAGGGGATAATTTAATTGAGACCTTCTATGATGCAAACTTGTAACTTCCATAACAATATTTGGATAACCCCTTAAAAAGTGAGCTTGGTTTTTAAATTTTTTATAGGGTTACTTTTGTCTTTTACTCTAACAAATGGTCCACAAAACAAGTATCCACTAACACCACCTCTATAATAGTTTATTAAAGAAAAAATAATCTTACGATTAAAAAAGTATATGATATGATATAGAAATAAGAAGGAACCACTAGATCTATCTAAAAAATTGCCAAATATATGAAATATCATATGGTATATGGTTTTTTTAATTTTTATTTTAACTTAATTTAATTTAATTTAATTTTTATTGATTCCCTCTCGTTGATTGATCTAGATTTTTTTTCGTTTTACCTCGAATTCATTTTCGCGAAATAAAGAAGATAAAAGAAATAAAAAAATATAGATAAAGAAAACTATGATGACTTTATATTTGAGCCAAATATAGTTCCAAATATGAAAGCCTAGTGGGTGGCATGCATTAATGAATGACTAAAGAAAAAATGATAGAAAAAAAGAGGGTTTTTTCCTTGATTAGATTTTATTTGATTAGAAATAGAGATGGATGGAGAAGAAAGTTGAGAGAAAAATTTGGAAATGAATATTTCAAATGAAAAAGATGCCCTTTTCTTGCTTAACAAATTCTATCATTTATGAAAAGAGATATTAAAATTAAACACAGTTACAAGAGCGAACTGTTGTTAATGTGACCATTAAGAAATCCATAGATCTTAATGAATTTTCAATTAGTAATTTGTGCATGAACTATGATAAATAATTAGTTGAGAATATTTTTGATATTGCTTGAGAGAGAATATTGAATAATTTGGAGATTTTGGTCTACAACTTGGAAAAATAAATTTTTTTATTCACATGGAATTATAAATTGTGTGGGACTAACTAGGTGAAATAAAAAACCTAGAATTAGTTTTGCAATTAATAAACAACAAAATTTCATATTTCGCCCCTTTGAATTAATTTAATTAATTCTTTAGATTAATTTAATTTAGCTGCTTTCTTTATTAATTTCGATTTTTCAAATAGTAGTTAATCTAGTAATTTTGATAGTTGGTAAAATAATTAGTCCTTGTGGGTTCGACACTCTTTTCACTTAACTATACTACTTGTTGCAATTTTATACACTTGCAAATATAACATCAAGTTTTTGGAACCGTTGCCAGGGACTAGTTACTCTTTTATTGATATTGTAAATTGCTAGATTATTACTAGTTTTGATTTTTTTCAGTTTTTTGTATTATTATTATTTTACCTCTTTATTTTCTTGTGACTTACTTTTATTTTATTATTTTGTATTTTTCTATTTTTTTAATACTTATATTTCAGGACATACAAGTACATTATCATGGCGAACAATGAGAAAAACAGGGCTTTGAGAGATTATGCTATGCCCTCAATTTATGGAGAAACATCAAGCATAAAGAGTCCTGTAATTGAAGCAAACAACTTTGAAATCAAACTAGCAATTATTCATATGATTCAACAGACTGTTCAATTTTGGGGACTATCGCACGAGGATCCTTATGTTCACATTGCAAACTTTCTAGAAATTTGTGACGCTTTTAAGCACAATGGAGTATCTATAATACCCCAGATTTTTAAATAATGCTTTTAAGATTAATAAGTGAATTAAAACGATTTTTGGTGATTTAATAAATATTTTCTAAAATTTACCTTTTTACGCGTGCAAAACACGTGCAAATATTTTCTTGGAAAATTCAAAGTTAGAAATTATTTTGGGGAAACCCATTAATTATTATTAGATATTATTTGTGAATTTTTTGGATTTTTCTGATAATTATTTGACCTATTTGCAAATATTACAAAAAGAGGGACTTTTGTGCAAAATTCCACTTGGAGTGAAAACTCCAGATTTTTGGATTTTTGGGCTGGGCATGATGTCTAGTCAACTCAGAGGTAAAGGTTTTATTTTTTTAAAATAAATTTGGTTTATTTTGCAACTTTTGATAAAGAAGGGTCTTTTTGCAAAATTGCAACTTAGAGGGCAAAAAGTACAATTTTGTTTTCCTGGGTTTTTATAACAGTGCCGGCCAGATCTGGAAGGTTGGTTTTGTTTTTAAATAAAAATTGGATTTGTTTTAATTTCCAAGTAAAAGGATTTATATATGTAAAGATATATTCAAAAGAGATATTTTGCAAATCTATTCACAAACCCTAGATATCATATTTCCGGCCAATATAAGGTGAGGTGCAGCCGTCTCTTTGTTGCACTACACAAAGGGATTTCTTTATTATTATTTTTCTTGGAGTTTCAAAGCGAGAATCTTGGTTTTCTTGCGAAATGAGGGATTTTCTTATTTCTTTATTATCTTCAGCTGATTCTTCAATAAGGTAAGTGACATATGTTTGTTTTGTATTGTTCTATACATGTTGTATGTGATGATTTTTCTATTAGAATGCATGTTAGGGATTGTATGATGATATAATGAAGTTCGATGAGTGGATGAACTAAAATTGAATATTTTCATGAAATTTTCCCTGGTTAACAATACTTGTAGTTTTACCGATACTTGTAGGTTCTTCAATTTTCTTTCTCCCTCATAAGGGGAATAAGGTATTTCGGTGGTATACTATATGTAAACTATGCCATTAATGAATTAAAACCCTAATAAATGATTTGAGATTGCTAAAGAACCTAATAGAAATCATGGGTATGTTATTTTCTATCATATACTTGCTGTTTTGATTGTTGTATTGAGATTATATGTTGAGATGCACAAAATTGAATTAAGATGAACCCCTTTACTGTTGTGTTGTCCATGCACTGTTTTGACATTTTTTAAAGAAGTAGAACTTGACTAATACATGTTGTATTCACATATATTCATGGATAAACAGATGTAAATGATTGTGTATGAGTTTAATGAATTGCAAGAAGGATTTTTGAATGAAAAGAAATTGAGTTTTGATGTTTAGAAAGGGGCTTTGTCTTCGGGACTGAAGGTGTGCAAGCCAAAAGTTGCTTTTAATGCTTTTGGTGAAATTTTGATTGAGATCTGAGTTGTTTTGGCACTGAGTTGATTGGAAACAATATACTACATGTACACAATGGTTTCTTGATGTTTACTGATGCAACCATACACTTACCTACACTTATACATATATACACATATTTACTATTTGAAGAATTGTCAAAATTGTGATTTTGTGGAGTTTTGAATTGGATCTGGAATTGTTTGGTACTGAGGTGGATTTGAATAATACATTATACTTATACGATGCTTTCTTGATGTTTTACTGAAGATTAAACACACCTATATATATATATATATATATATATATATATATATATATATATATATATATGTATATTCATCTCACTATTTTGAAGATTTTGTGAAAATTTTCTCTTATATGATCTTAATGTGTTTTTGATTGGTTTTATAAATTCATATATGTTGTACAAGTCATACTTTAGCATCTTAGGAAGTTTAATTTTGATTTCACAAAGTTTAATCGACGTATCAATTGAAACATGCACAAATTTCTAAGTTGGCTGTTTAACAGTTGGCGGTCGACCACCGTTATATTTCTTTGAGAATTTCGAATAGGGGTAGTCGACTGCTGCTAATTTACACTATTTTGGCATTCGACCGCACCTGCTGTTTTGAGTCGTTTTGTTGACTTTTACTACAGATTATAGTATTTTACAGAGAGTTATATTTTATTTATAATAGAATTTTAATTGTGTTCTTATGACCATATTAAGTGAGTTATATGTGTTTTCAAAAGAATTAATATTTTGTGATATTCGACGACATCAAAATATGATTTTCTGTTATTTGATGGGTTCAATATTTTATTTGAATTCTAGAATTTCATGAGTACATTAAATGGATTTGGATTTTTGTCGTTTTCTTATTATAAATGTTTTGATAATGGATTTATGAGTTTTATTGAAAGTTTTGGTACTGATGGTTGAGTTATGAGTCTTTAGAGATTGAGTGGGGCCTTAGCTACCGGTGGTTGAGATTTTGGTTGTTGTTCAGTTGAGTTAAGCCTGGTAGGGTACACCAATTCTAAGAGATTTGCAATCTATTAAATAATTAATTAATTTAACAAGTTAAGGATAAACATTAGATGGTGATATGATGAAATGGGAACATGGGTTATGGACCTCAGTATGGCCTGCGGTGTGAGATAATCCCCAAAATTATCGAGGTATGAGTGAAATAGTCTCTGAAATTACCTGCGGTGTGGGATTGATCTTCGGAATTATCGGGGTCGAGGCGACACTCATGAGGTATTCATGTGATGAGGCGCCATAGCTTGCGGTGTGGGGTATTCTCGAAGGATCCCATGCGTGAATGAAATAGTCTCCGGAATTATCTATGGATAGAGATTGACCTCCGGAATTATTGAGGCATGGGCTAATACTCACAGTTTATCTAGATCTCATAGTAGTCATCGTAGTAGGATTAGTTGCATAACGGGGGATTAAACCATATCAAGTGGAGAACGATAAGGGCTTGCACTGGACCTATGTAGAGTGGGATGCATAGAATCCGACAAGTATGTATTAGAGAGTCAGCATATAGCATTGGTATTTTCTTGACTTGGTTTTATGTATGTTGTTTTCTGTTTTCCTACACTCGACACTTAGTTTAGTTTCACTAGATATTTTCATGTTTTATTTATTGACATTTCTTATTCCATTTGTTACTACTGTTGATACATGTTGTTTATGAATCTACACCTTGTGTTTTATTTATGTTGCATTTCTTTTATGTCACTCGCACTGTTATGGCTGACCCCTGTAGTTTTGGGGGTTAGGGTTATCTCTAGCCTCATGTTTTACAGGTAGGTACCTATAGCTCGGGATTTGAATACATGAGATAGAATGGTGTTATGGCTTATATAAATTGTAAAAGAATGTGTTGTAAAAGAAAGGATTTGTAATTCAAGGTGTTTAATTTTCCGCTGTACTTTGTAAAGAATTAATGTAATAAAATTTGAAATTTTTTCTTTGCGTTTTGGCTATGTTTACTATTACAATTGAGGTTGATGCTGGGAGTAGTGCCACATACTTCTGAGATATCATATTGAAAATTCGGGGCGCTACAGAGACTGGTATCAGAGAATGCTTCAATAGTAATAATAAATATGGTATAAAAATAAACCTAGTTATGGACATTAAAGTGTGAGTATCACATAGAGTTAGAACATGATGTTTTGGTTTGGGGTATGACTGAGGTTTTGCCATTGTGTGGTGATGCTCTAACTTTACCCTCATTTTGTAGTATTCAGTATAATGGCAGGACCCAGGACCAGGAATGGTGGTAATGGTGATGGGGCTGGAAGTTCCCATGGGGTTGGACTTGATCTTGAGACTGAGATTGCCAAGGTGTATCAGACCTTGAATGCATTCATGGCAGCTAATATGACACAGAATTAGAATCAGAATCAGGGGTCTGGACTAGTGTTTGTTAATGCTGATCCGATCAAGCAGGTTGAGTCCTTCAAGCGGAGACAGGAGAGCACGATGACAGAAGAGGATATGGACCAGGTTGAGTCCTTCAAGCGGAGACAGGAGAGCACGATGACAGAAGAGGATATGGACCAGTTATAGAAGAAGCAAGAGATCTGGAACAGGAACAAGAAGCCAACAGCTAGTCAGAGTGGGAAGAAGGTTCCCAGTGAAGTAGGGCAAGTTCAGTAGGCCAGGACAGAGGGTACCTGCAACTCAGGAGGTGGCTTGTTACTACTGTAAGGCGGCAGGTCACTTCAGGTCAACATGTCCTAAACTGACGAAGCAGATTTGTTTTCAGTGTGTGCAAGTGAGCCATACTAAACTTTTCTGTCCACAGTTGAAGAAGGGTGGTGCAGGCGGAGGCAAATTTCAGTGGCAAGGGCGAGTGTTCGCATTGACTGAGGAGGATGCGGGTAACTCAGAGGATGTGATCCAGGGTATGGAAGAATTTTGAATTTTTATTTATTCAATGTATTAAGTAAAACTTTTTTGAGAATAAATTGGAGATTTGAGTATCATTCTTCATGTAACAGGATTTGTTTGGGTTAATGGAATAAAAGCAAAGTTTTATTTGATACTGGTTCTTCGCATACTTTTGCGTCACCAAATTTTTCAAAAGTCTTAGGTGTGGAACCTAAGTTGTTTCTAGGCAGAGTCTTGTCGGTGGCAACGCCGTCAGGAGAAGAATTTATTGCTGATCGATATTACGAGGGATGTGATATCGAGATTGGTGAGAGATTATTTGGCATTGATCTTATTGAGCTGCAAGTTTTAGGTGTGGATGTGATTATGGGCATTGATTGGATGGAATTATTTGATGCTAAAATTGAATGCAAGAAGAAAGAGGTGTTGGTGAAGGCACCAGGTGGTCCCGCAGTGACTTTTCAGGAAAAGATGAAGGACCCGAAAGTGGCTACAGTGGTGTCTAAGTTGATGATTTCGGATGAAGTCAGAGGCATTCTAGTTGCCAGGGACTTTCCTACAGTGTTCTTGGAAGATTAACCGAAATTTTTGCCGCAGCGAGATGTGGAGTTTTGTATTAATTTTCAGCCGGGGAGTGCTCCGATTTCTAAGGCTCCGTACAAGATGGAACCTATAAAGAATGATGAAGTTAAGAAGCAGAATGAGGAATTGCTGAGTAAGGGTTTCATCAGGCCGAGTTCTTCACCGTGGGGTGCACCAGTGTTGTTGCTCAAGAAGAAGGATAGGTTAATGAAGATGTGCATTGACTATCGAGAGTTGAATAAAGTGACTATTCAGAACAAGTATCTGCTTCCACAGATTGATGATCTGTTCGATAGGCTTCGGGGAGCAGCTGTGTTTCCGAAGATTGATTTGAGATCAGGGTATAATCAAGTTTGAGTCAAGGAGGAAGATGTGAGTAAAACAACTTTCAAGACTCGTCATGTACTGTATGAGTTTTTGGTAATGCCATTCGGAATGACGAATGCGCCGGCAGTATTCATGGATATGATGAATCGGATATTCCGGCCATTTATTGATTCCTTCGTGGTGGTTTTCATTCAGGATATTTTGGTGTATTCAAAGTCGGAGGAAGAGCATCACTTGGTAGAGGTATTGAAGAAGTTACAGGAGCATAACTTGTATGCCAAGCAATCGAAGTGTGAATTTTGGAAGTTCGAGGTAGCTTTTCTTGGTCATATCCTTTCTAAGGAGGGAGTGACCACTGATCCTCAGAAGGTTGAAGCAGTGAAGGATTGGCCTAGGCCAACGTTAGTGTCACGCCCCGCTTCCCACTAGACGAAAATACAGGCACGCAACTAAGGCCCAGCGAATGATATACATCATCCATAAGCTGTACAATTATAAGCTCAACAAGATATTTATAACACATTCACGTAGGCAAATATAATGATCACATGAGTTGGAAATAGAATAACCATCATCTGGGTAATACATCAACATCGGTTCAAGATACCCGGAAATACAAGGTGCCATAATTAAAATAGTACGTTAAGCAGTTCGCTATAACAATTAGATAAAATAGCGACTGAAAGAAAAACAACATGAAGTAGTAATAATGCAGCAATGATCGTCTAGAAGGTCTGTTCCTCGGGTCCATCAGTACCTGTATAATTATTAACTCAAAAAAAATGGAAAAGTACCCGTTAGAGCAAGCTTCGGGAAGCAAGTAGCAACAAGTAGTAAAAAAAGGCAATATAACAAGATATAACATGGAATAAATAAGAAGTAACAATGCAAATACAATATGGAAGGAAGCAAAGAACTTGTACAATATGATCATGTAACTAATAACTGTAAACTAGTGTAATCAAGACGTCAAAATATAATCAATTGATAACCAAGTCTCAGTTAATCAACAATCATGTAATTAAGGATCGAGAGTCATATAATGAAGAGTCATGTAATCAAGAAACAAGAATCATGCTTAGTGGAAATCTCGCGTTTATCTGTTTTATTAACTTATCTAATGCACGCAATCCTGTGTCCCATACCACAAGTTCGGTGCATATCAATCATGTGACGTTTAGACTTAAGTAGTGAGTTCTATAGGATTATGTATTCGGGTCTTCTAGTGATAGTATCAAGACATGTAGTCAAGAATCATGTAATCGAGAATTGTGTAATCGAGAATTATGTAATCAAGAATCAAGAATTAAGAATCAAGAATCAAGAATCACTATTACGGAAAACACGAGCCCCCTTCTGAGTATACTCCCCTATATTGTCCACTACTAAGTCGTACCCTTATAACCCTGGCTTGTTATTCTTTTATAATTAATTATGAATATGCAGTTGGTACGACTAGTGGAACGGTGAAATCAAGACAGTTAATTAAGAATCTAGAAAAATATTAAGGACAGTAATCATGAGTATGAGATGAAACTGGTACATGTATCAAGAGTAGTTATTATAGAATTATCAAGTGGTATAAAATGTATTATATGAGAAATCTATCAACCTATTATATCTATGCAAGTTATTATTACAAGAACAACAATACATATAGTTCAGTTCATTAAATATGAAAAATAATGGGTTTATATGCAAAAACGTAGAGATGAATGTTTAGACAGCAGCACCTATCTGCGTTCAAATTCACTTTACTGTTGCTATAGGAAAGTAAATCTGATTCTGTCAGAGATTCTAGAAAGTAGACTCTCTTCCGGTTCCAATGCATATTCACAAGATACATTCTAGAGACAGTAGCTATGTGTACAAATTCATTCTTTGCTGGTTTCAATGTTTCGTGCGCATTCTGGAAATTCAGAGTCACAGTACTAAAACATCAATAACTTACAATCTATACATCGGATTGAGAAACCGTAAGATGTTTTGGATTCTAGACACGATGGGATACGATTTTCATGTAGTTGTCCTTCGATCTAGTATCAGGAACATGGTCTAATTTCCAGTACAAGAGACAGATCAGTGGTCCCGTGCAGGTTCAGGAATTTACAATATGACAGTACTAAAATCGTGATATCTCATAATCTATAAATCTGATTTTAAATCCGTAAGATGTTCTGGATTCTAACTCGATGGGCTACGATTTTCATGTAGAAAGTTCTTCGATCCAGTATCGGGAACATGGTCTAATTTCTAATACAAGAGACGGTTGGTGGTCCCGTGCAGGTTCAAGAATTTACAATATGACAGTAGTAAAATCGTGATATCTCACAATCTATAAATTGGATTGAGAAACCGTAAGGTGTTTTGGATTCTACACTTGATGGGCTACGATTTTCATATATAAAGTTCTCAATTTTGATGAGGAAACTAGGTCAAATTCTTAGTACAAGGTCAAAAAATTTAGAGATAACAAAGTTGAATATTCAATATTCGATAACACGATTCGAAGTGTGTTAATGGTTCACTCTTGAGTTGATATAGCCTGGAACAAGTGACTAGAACGGAATTTGACAATAAAACATGATGATAATTAGACTACTTACCATGATTCCAAGGAAAATGGTTGTATGAGAACAAAAAGACTGTACAAGATACTTGCCTTATAACGTGACGATTACGATGGTGGTATTATCCACGGAAAGACGAAGCGACATCGGCAACGGTCGGCGGTACAACAGCAGAAAGAATGGCAACGGTAGCAACAGTGAGTGACGACGATGAGCGACAACAACAACGAGGAGATAACTCAACGTGCGGAGACGGAGTGAGTTCGGGTTGTTCTTCGGGGTTCACGGGGCCGTAGAAGGATAGTCGTCGGCTCGAAGGTGAAGGGTAAAGTGGTGCTCGGGTTGGAGAAGGCAGAGGAAAATGGAAAGGTCGAGATAAGAGGTGAGGTGTTATGTGTATGTATATATATAAGAGAGAGAGAAAGAGATGAAAGGTGTGCTGCATGTGTGTGTGTGCGTGTATATATATATATAAGGAGGGAGAGAAAATTCATGCATGTGTACATTATATATATAATATATAAGGAGAGAAAGAGAGGTTGGCTGCATGCATGTGTGTGTGTGTATATAATATATATAGAAAGAGGGATGGAGGTAGTCGTAGAAAAATGTAAAAGAAGACAGAAGAGGGGGTTGACAGAAGAGAGGAGTAGGCAGTAGTAGGGGTGGTGGAGGCAGTAGAGTAGGAGAAAAATTGAGAGAGAGATCGTATGTAGAAATGGAGAAGTAGAGATTATAGGGAGGGAGAAAGAGAAGTGTAGGGAGGAACAAAATAAGGTGTAGGAGAGCAGAGTTAGGTTAGTTGTTGGAATAAGAATTAAGATTCGGATTAGGATTAGGATTATGATTAATCAGGATTACAATTTGTATTTAAACTCCGATCGAAAAAATCACAAAATTATAGAATTGATCAGAAAAATATTCTGGCTCTAGATAAAGAGTCCAAAGAGAAGAAAAATAATGTTGATCTGAATATTGAAGTACAAAAATTCACATAATAAAATACGTATAATTGGAACAGGGGTTACAATCCTACCCACCTTACAAAAAATTTCGTCCTCGAAATTTACTCAGGCGGGATATAGGATAGAAAAGCAAGACAACTACTCGAAGAGATGGGGGTACTTCTTCTGGATTTCTTCCTCGAGCTCCCATGTCGACTCACCTGGCGAGTGAGGATTCCAAGAGACTCGTACAAGCTTGATGACTTTATTCTTCAGCACATTCTCATGCCTATCCAAGATAGAAATTTGTTGAGCTTCACATGATAAGTCTGGACGTATAGATAACTCTGAGTAGTCGACAATATGGTTGACATCTCTGATTTACTTCCTGAGTTGGGAAATATGGAATACGTCATGAACTCCTGATAACACCGCTGGTAGCGCGAGCCTGTAAGCGACCTTGCCCACTCGTTCCACAATATCGAATTGGCCAATGAATCGAGGACTAAGCTTGCCTCCGCCTCCGAAACAGATAATGCCCTTTGATGGTGATACTTTGAGGAACACATGATCACCTGCCTCAAACTCCAAGGATCTGCGATGAGTGTCAGCCCATTTCCTCTGCCTATCTTGAGCTGCCCTAGGGTGTTTCCTGATCTGAGACACTGCGTCCACTGACTTCATAATCAACTCTGGTCCCAAAAGCTTCCTCTCGCCGATGTCATCCCAACAGACTGGTGATCTACACTTACGACCATAGAGTGCCTCGAATGGTGCCACCTTGAGGCTTGCCTAGTAACTGTTATTGTACGAGAATTCAACCAAGTGCAGATGATCTTCTCAAGAACCTCCAAATTGAAGAACGCAATACCTCAACATGTCTTCCAGACTCTGAATCGTCCTTTCAGACTGTCCATCCGTCTGAGGGTGGAATGCTGTACTATAATTCAACATGCTTCCCAGATTTCTTTGAAGACTTTCCCAGAATTGGGACCTGAACCTGTATCTCTATCCGACACAATACTAACGGGAACTCCATGCAACCATACAATCTCCTGTATGTACTTCTCGGCCAGACTTTCTGTGGACTGACCCACTCTGAAATGTATGAAGTGGGCGCTCTTCGTCAAACAATCTACGATCACCCAAATGGCATTGTGACCTTTGGGACTCCTTGGAAGCGCCATCACGAAATCCATGGTGATGTTCTCCCATTTCCACTCCGGGATTGGAAGAGGCTACAACAGTCCAGCGATCCTTTGATGCTCTGCTTTCACTTGCTAGCGAATCAGACACTGTGATACAAACTTCACCACTGCTCTTCTCATACCGTGCCACCAAAAATATTGCCTCAGATCTCTGTACATCTTTGTGCCTCCAAGATGAATGGAATAGGGTGAATGGTGGGCTTCTTCGAGCAATTCTTGTCTGACTTCTCCCTTAGGTACACACAGTTGGGCTCCGAAGCGAAGTGATCCATCTGCATGAATAGTCAAGTCGGTTCTCAAGCCTGCCTCTACTTGACTTCTGAACTTCTGTAACTGCATATCGCTTGCCTGGGCTTCTTTGATCTGCTCGACCAACGAATACTGCAACTGCAACATCATAAACTTTTGTGTTGAACTTGGCAAAATCACTTCCAAGTCCAGTCTCCTCATTTCTTCCAACAATATCATATGCTCAGTGAGAAACATAGCTGCTGGTCTCCTACTCAGGGCATCTGGTACCGTGTTCACTTTACCCGGGTGATATTGTAGGTTGATGTCATAGTCTGCCATGAATTCCAGCCATCTCCTCTACCTCATGTTTAACTCCTTCTGTGTGAATACATACTTGAGGCTCTTATGGTCAGTGAAGATTTCAACTCTATCCCCGAGCAAGTAGTGCCTCCATAGCTTCAAAGCAAAAATTACGGATGTGAGCTCTAGATCATGAGTATGGTAGTTTTGCTCGTGAGGGCTCAATTGTCTGGATGCGTAAGCAACAACTTTTCCTTGCTGCATCAGTACCGCTCCCAACCCTTTACATGGTGCATCACGATAAATCACGAATCCTCTTAAACCATCTGGTACAGTTAACATAGGTGCTGATGCCAGTCAATCTTTCAACTCCTCGAAGGCCTGACCACACGCATCAGCCCATACAAACTTCTGATCTTTCCTCATCAGTTTCGTCAGTGGTCCAGCAATCCTTGAGAAGTCCTGAACAAACTTTCGATAATAGCCTGCTAGTTCGAGAAAACTACAAACTTCTGACATTGACTTGGGTACTGGCCAATCCTTGACAGCAACAACTTTCTCTAGGTCTACTGAAACTCCAACTCCTGAGATGATGTGGCCGAAAAATACAATAAGATCCGGCCAGAACTCGCATTTAGTTAGCTTCCCAAAAAGGCAATTCTCCCTCAACGTCTGTAGAGCAATCCTCAGATGCTTAGCGTGCTCCTCCTTGTTCCGAGAATACACCAGGATGTCATCGATGAATACTACTACGAATTTGTCCAAAAATGGTGAAAACACCATGTTCATCAGACCCATGAAAACAGCTGGTGTATTGGTAACTTCGAATGGCATTACAAGGAATTCATAATGACCATATCGGGTTCGAAATGCGGTCTTCTCAATATCCTCGATCTTCACCCTAACTTGTTGGTATCCAGAACGAAGATCCAACTTTGAGAAAATGAAAGCACCTCCAAGTTGATCAAATAGGTCGTCAATCCTTGGCAGTGGGTATCGGTTCTTCACAGTCACATTACTCAGTTCCCGATAATTGATGCAGAGCCTACCACTTCCATCCTTCTTCTTAACAAACAATACATGAGCTTCCCAAGGTGAAACACTCGTTCTGAAAAATCCCTTATCTAGTAATTCTTGAACTTGCACCTTTAGTTTGGCCAATTCCACGGGTGCCATCCTGTAGGGACTTTTTGAGATTGGCATTGTACCTGGTTGGATCTCGATACTAAACTCCAAATCGCAGTCTAGTGGCAACCCAGGCAATTCATCAGGAAAGACATCTAGAAAATCCCGTACGATCAAAGGTGCCACTTCGCAATCAGTGCACATTGATTTTAGCATTCCAGCCTCCTTGACACGCCCAAATGGTGTATCGCCAGCATGGAACTCGAATTCCTGGCGACCTAGAATCCGGAACCCTACCTTCTTCTTTCGGCAATCAATTACAGCATGAGTAGCTCCCAAACAATCCATTCCAAGTATGACATCAAACCCTGAGTTATTGATGACGATAAGGTTTGCTTTAAAATCCATGCTACGGATCAGTAAGGGACTCTACTTGCATTCTTTAGAACAAACAACGACACCTTCTCCCGTGGTGATATTCCAATCAACTGGCATATCATCACAGGGCAAATGATGCCGATCGATGAACCAAGCAGAAATAAAAGAATGGGTAGCACCGGAATCAAAGAGAACATGGGTAGGAAAGGAGTGAACTAGTATGATACCTAATAATGAGATAAAGAATTAAGAAGAATGCAAAATGAAAGAAAAATGCAAGAACTAAATATGACTCAAATGCAAGAATACCTGTAACTACTCCTTCGGCAGTCTCTGCCACTTTTGCAGTCAGATTGTAGGCCTGACCACGTCCTCTAGTCTTGCCTCCCCTAGGAGCTGTGTTCCTTTGATCATAAACTTGCCTCTGTGGTGGAAGCATTGGCCTGCCTAGACTACGAGCTGGTGGTCCCTGTTGTGTGGATCCTCCGGCTGGTGCACCATACATGTTCTTCGGGCAATCCCGAATCATGTGGTCACTTGCTCCGCATGCAAGGCACAGGCAGTTAGCAGCCTGACAATCCCTTCGTACATGGCCAATCTTGTGGCAATAGTCACACACCAGGTTCTTCTTCATAGAAACTGGCGAGTAGGGTAGTGCTTTAATCGTTGGGATCTGAAATGGCCTTCGTATCGGTCCTCCCGATGGCCTTATGACGGTGACAGGTTGTACTGCTCGCTGAGCGGTGTTCCTCCTCCAGTGGGTTTGTTCTTGAATCCTACCTGCATCAAGCACGGCAGTGTAGGTACCATGCTGGTGGGCAGCTAGACGATCCTGAATATCATAGTCCAAGCCCAGCAAGAATCGTCGGGCCCTATCCTTATCATTTGCTACCATGGCTGACACAAAACAACTCAGCCGAGTGAACTCTGCAGCATATTCATCAACTGACCGCTTTCCTTGGGTTAGAGAAATGAACTGACGCTCTATCTCTACCTTAGTAATGCTGGGAAAGAACTTAGTTAAAAAGCTCTCGGCGAAGGTGGCCCAAGTGATAGGCCTCTCTAATCTTTCAGTCTCCGCCTTCCACCAGATATGGGCAATGTCTGCCAGCTGAATGGTGACTACATCCACACGGTCCACATCAGAGATTCGTGCGGCCTGTAGCAACTGCTCAGTCCTAATTACCTACTGCTCAGCTTCTAGTGGTGATTCAGTTCCTGCAAACTTCTCTTGACGCAGTCTCATAAAATCTGACACGGTGCCAGGCCTTGGTGGTAATGATCCTAGGATTGGTCCAGCTCAGTTGGCAGCTTCTTGGGCTATTTCCAAATTGCCCCTCATCAGCTGGTTTTGTTCCTGTTGTAGCTCTATCATTTGCTGCATTGCTCGGAGAACTACGGCGTTCTCTGATGGTCATTATCTGGGTTATTTAAAAGTTCATGTGATCAATGTGGTGTGCATATTTGTTGAGCTTAGCATGGTTCGAACCTAAGCTCTGATACCACTAAAAACCTGTCATGCCCCGCTTCCCACTAGACGAAAATACAGGCACGCAACTGAGGCCCAGCGAATGAAATACATCATCCATAAGCTGTACAATTATAAGCTCAATAAGATATTTATAACACATTCACGCAGGCAAATATAATGATCACATGAGCTGGAAATAGAATAACCATCATCTGGGTAATACATCAACATCGGGTCAAGATGTCTAGGAATACAAGGTGCCATAATTAAAATAGTACGATAAGCAGTTCGCTATAACAACTAGATAAAGTAGTAATAATGCAGCAACGATCGTCTAGAAGGTCTGTTCCTCGGGTCCATCAGTACCTGTATAATTATTAACTCAAAGACAAATAGAAAAGTACCCATTAGAGCAAGCTTCGGGCAGCAAGTAGCAAAAAACAGTAAAAAGGGGTAATATAACAAAATATAATATGGAATAAACAAGAAGTAGCAGTGCAAATACAATATGGAAGGAAGCAAAGAACTGGCACAATATGATCATGTAACTAATAACTGTAAACTAGTGTAATCAAGATTTCAAAGTATAATCAATTGATAACCAAGTCTCAGTTAATCAATAACCATGTAATCAAGAATCGAGAGTCATGTAATGAAGAGTCATGTAATCAAGAATCATGCTTAGTAAAAATCTCGAGTTTATCTATTTTATTAACTTATCTAATGCACACAATCCTGTGTCCTATACCACAAGTTCGGTGTATATCAATCATTTGACGTTTAGACTTAAGTAGGGAGTTCTATAGGATTATGTACTCAAATCTTCTAGTGATAGTATCAAGACATGTAATCAAAAATCATGTAACCGAGAATTGTGTAACCGAGAATTGCGTAATCGAGAATTGTGTAACCAAGAATCAAGAATCACGAATCAAGAATCATTATTACAGGAAACACGGGTCCCCTTCCGAGTACACTCTCCTATATTGTCCAGTACTAAGTCGTACCCTTATAACCCCGACTTGTTATTCTTTTATAATTAATTATGAACATGCAGTTGGTACAACTAGTGGAACGGTAAAATCAAGACAGTTAATTAAGAATCTAGAAAAATATCAAAGGCAGTAATCATGGGTATGAGATGAAACAGGTACATGTATCAAGAGTAGTTATTATAGAATTATCAAGTCGTATAAAATGTATTATATGAGAAAATCTATCAACCTATTATATCTATGCAAGTTATTATTACAAGAAGAACAATACATATAGTTCAGTTCATTAAATATGAAAAATAACGGGTTTATTGGCAAAAACGTATAAATGAATTTTTAGACAGCAGCACCTATCTACGTTCAAATTCACTTTACCGTTGCCACAGGAAAATAAATTTGATTCCGTCAGAGATTCTAGAAAGTAGACTCTCTTTCGGTCCCAAGCATATTCACAAGATACTATGCGTACAAATTCATTTCTCGCTGGTTTCGATGTTTCGTGCACATTCTGAAAATTCAGAGTCACAGTATTAAAAAATTAATAACTTACAATCTATACATCGGATTGAGAAACCATAAGATGTTCTGGATTCTAGACTTGATGGGCTACGATTTTCATGTATAAAGTCCTTCGGTCCAGTATTGGGGACATGGTCTAATTTCCAGTACAAGAGATAAGTCAGTGGTCCCGTGCAGGTTTAGGAATTTACAATATGACAGTACTAAAATCGTGATATCTCACAATCTATAAATCATATTTTAAAACCGTAAGATGTTCTGGATTCTAGACTCGATGGGCTACGATTTTCATGTAGAAAGATATTCGATCCAGTATCAGGAAACATGGTCTAATTTCCAGTACAAGAGACAAGTCAGTGGTCCTATATAGGTTCAGGAATTTACAATATGACAGTACTAAAATCGTGATATCTCACAATGTATAAATCAGATTGAGAAACCGCAAGATGTTTTGGATTCTACACTCGATGGGTTACGATTTTCACGTATAAAGTTCTCAATTTCGATGAGACAACTAGGTCAAATTCTTAGTGTTAGGTCAAGAAATTTAAAGATATCAAAATTGAATATTCAATAATGACGATTCGAAGTGTGTTAACGGTTCACTTTTGAGTTGATATAGCATGGAACAAGTGACTAGAACAGAATTTGACAATAAAACATGATGATAACTAGACTACTTGCCATAAGGCCAAGAAAAATGCTTGTACTAGAACAAAAAGAGTGCACAAGATACTTACCTTATAACGTGACGATTACGATGATGGTGTTAACCACGGAAAGAAGAAGTGACGTCGGCAACGGTCGACGGTACAACAACGAAAAGAATGGCAGCAAGACGGTAGCGAGCGAGCAATGGTGAGCGACGATGATGAGCGACAACAACAACCAGGAGATAACACGGCGTGCGGAGACGGAGTGAGTTCGGGTTGTTCTTCGGGGTTCACGGGTCCGTAGAAGCAGAGTCGTCGGCTCGAAGGTGGAGGGTAAAGAGGAGCTCGAAGGCAGAGGAAAATAGAAAGGTAGAGATGAGGGGTGAGTTGTTATGTGTGTGTATATATATATAAGAGAGAGAGAGAAAGAGATGAGAGGTGTGCTGCATGTGTGTGTATATATATATATAAATAAGGAGGGAGAGAAAATGAATGCATGTGTACATTATATATATATATAATATATAAGGAGAGAAAGAGAGGTTTGTTGCATGCATATGTGCGTGTGTGATATAATATATATAGAAAGAGGGATGGAGGCAGTTGTAGAAAAATGTAAAAGAAGACAGAATAGGGGGTTGACAGAAGAGGTGAGTAGGCAGTAGTAGGAGTGGTGGAGGCAGTAGAGTAGGAGAAAAAATGAAAGAGAGATTGGCCGTATGTAGAAATAAAGAAGTAGAGATTATAGGGAGGGAGAAAAAGAAGTGTAGGGAGAAAGAAAATGAGGTGTAGGAGAGCAGAGTTAGGTTAGTTGTTGGATTAAGAATTAAGATTAGGATTAGGATTAGGATTAGCATTAGGATTAATCATGGTTAGAATTTGTTTTTAAATTCCGATCGAAAAAATCACAAAATTATAGAATTGATCAGAAAAATATTCTGGTTCTAGATAAAGAGTCCAAAGAGAAGAAAAATAATGTTGATCTGAAAATTGAAGTACAAAAATTCACATAATAAAATACGTACAATTCGAACAGGGGTTACAGTCAGTGAAGGAAGTCAGAAGTTTCTTGGGTTTGGCTGGGTACTACAAGAGATTCATTCAGGGCTATGCATAGATTGCAGTTCCTTTGACAAGGTTGACTCGTAAGAATGTGGCATTCACATGGACTGATAAGTGTGAGGCGAGTTTCTTTGAGATAAGGAGAGGTTGATGACTACGCCAATCTTAGCTTTGCCACAAGCTGGGAAGGATTATGATATATTCAGCGATGCATCTCTCAGAGGTTTGGGGTGTGTCTTGATGCATGAAGGCAATGTTATTGCCTATGGTTCGAGGCAGTTGCGTCCGCATGAGAAGAATTATCTGAAGCATTATTTAGAGTTGGCAGCCATTATCTTTGCCTTGAAGCAGTGGAGGCATTATTTATATGGTGAGAAGGTCAATATGTATACTGACCACAAGAGCCTGAAGTACATTTATCAGCAGAAGGATCTAAATCTTCGGCAGAGAAGGTGCTTGGAAGTATTAGAAGATATTCGTCCTGAGATTAGGTATCATCCGGGCAAGGCGAATGTGGTGGCCAATGGGCTTAGTCGGAAGAGCAGTTTGTCGAGTTTGATCACTACTCAGAGTGAGTTGGCAGTAGAGCTTGATCGGGCAGGTATCGGGTGGTACTGCAGGGTTTGGGAGCATCTTTGGCTCAGTTGAGGCTGCAACCTTCTTTGAGAGAGCAGATTGTGGAAGGTTAGAAATCAGATGCAGAAATTCAGAAGATATTGCAGCAGGTTTCCGATGGCAAGTTGTCAGAGTTCCATGTCCAAGATGGAGTTCTATGAATGGGTGAGAGGTTGTGTGTTCCGGAGAATGCAGATTTGAGAGAGAGTACCTTGCAGGAGGCACACATTACTTTGTTGTCAGTACATCCTGGAGGCACAAAGATGTACAAGGATATCAAACAGCACTTTTGGTGGTCCGGTATGAAGAGGGATGTGGCAGATTTTGTGGCAAGGTGTCTGACTTGTCAGCAGATTAAAGCAGAAAATCAGACACCAGGAGATTTGTTGCAGCCCTTGCCCATTCCAGAATGGAAGTGGGAGAATATCAGCATAGATTTCATCACAGGATTGTCGAGGAGTCCGAAGGGCAATGACTCGATTTGGGTTATTGTTGATCGTTTGACCAAGTGAGCTCACTTTTTGTTTACTTAGTCGTTGAAGAAATTGGTAGAACTATACATTGATGAGATTGTGAGACTTCATGGGGTTCCTGTGTCGATTGTGTCTGACTGGGATGCGAGGTTCACTTTGAGGTTTTGGAAGAGTCTGCAAGTACCAGAATCGATTTGAGTACCGCTTTTCATCCGCAGACTGATGGTCAGACTGAAAGGGTGAATCGGGTATTGGAAGATATACTGAGGTCTTGTGTTGTGGATTTCGGTGGTGGTTGGGAGAGATACTTGACATTGGTTGAGTTTGCTTATAACAACAGTTACCATGCAAGTATTGGGATGGCTCCGTATGAAGCTCTGTACGGGAGGAAGTGCAGGACACCTATTTGTTGGTATGAGGTTGGCGAGAGGCAGATGTTTGGACCCGAGATTGTGTAGCAAACATTGGAAAGATTAAATTAATTCACAAGAGGTTGGTCGAGGCTCAGAGTTGGCAGAAGAGTTATGCACAGACTCGGCGGAGAGACATGGAGTTTGAGGTTGGGGATGCAGTCTTTCTCAAGGTATCTCTGACTAAAGGAGTGATCAGGTTTGGTAAGGGAGGCAAGTTGGCGTCAAGGTATATTGGGCCATACAGGATTTTGGGGCGGATTGGTAAGACGACATATAAATTGGAGCTACCGGAGGAGTTGGCACAGGTGCATGATGTGTTCCATGTGTCGTTGTTGAGGAAGTATGTGCCGAATCAGATTCATCAGTTGGTAGAAGTGCCTGAGGGTCTATAGGTAAACTTGAGTTACAAGAAGCAGCCTATAGGGGTTGTTGATCGTAGGGAGAAGGTTTTGAGGAGCAGGGTGATACCTATGGTCAAGGTGTTGTGGAGAAACCAGCAGTTTAAGGAGGCTACTTAGGAGCCGGAGGATCGCATGCAGAAGGATTTTCCTGAGTTTTTTGTATAATTGTATTCTTTTGTATAATTGTACTCTTTGAGTTAAGTTGTATTTCTTTTTTTAGATTATATTCTCTTGTGTAATGGTATTTCCTAAACTATGTTTCCATTTATGAGATTTTAATTCCTTTTGCCTATTTTGTTTGGACCCTATTAGTAGTAGTTCTGAGGACAGAACTATTCTAAGGAGGGAGTGATGTAATACCCCAAATTTTTAAATAATTCTTTTACGATTAATAAGCGAATTAAAATGATTTTTGGTGATTTAATAAATATTTTTCTGAAATTTACCTTTTTACACGTGCAAATATTTTTTGGGGAAGTTCAAAGTTAGAAATTATTTTGGTAAAACCCATTAATTATTATTATATATTATTCGTGAATTTTCTGGATTTTTCTGATAATTATTTGACCTATTTGCAAATATTACAAAAATAGGGACTTTTGTGCAAAATTACCACTTGAAGTGAAAACTCCAGATTTTTGGATTTTTGGGCTGGGCATGATGCCTAGTCAACTTAGAGGTAAAGATTTTACTTTTTGTTTTAATAAATTTGGTTTATTTTGTAAGTTTTGATAAAGAAGGGTCTTTTGGCAAAATTGCCACTTAGAGGGCAAAAAGTACACTTTCATTTTTCTCAGTTTTTATAACAGTGCCGGCCAGATTTGGAAGGTTGATTTTGTTTTTAAATACAAATTGAATTGGTTTTATCTAATTTCCAAGTATAAGGATTTATATATGTGAAGATATATTCAAAAGAGATATTTTGCAAATCTATTCACAAACCCTAGATACCCTATTTCCAGCCAATATAAGGTGAGGTGTTGCCCTCTCTTTGCTGCACTACACAAAGTGATTTCTTTATTACTATTTTTCTTAGAGTTTCAAAGCGAGGATCTTGGTTTTCTTGCGAAAGAAGGGATTTTCTTATTTCTTTATTATCTTCAATTGATTCTTCAATAAGGTGAGTGACATATGTTCGTTTTGTATTGTTCTATACATGTTGTATGTGATGATTTTTTTATTAGAATGCATTTTAGGGATTGTATGAAGATATAATGAATTTCGATGAGTGGATGAACTAAAAATTGAATTTTTTTCATGAAACTATGCCATTAATGAATTAAAACCCTAATAAATGAGTTGAGATTGCTAAAGAACCCAATAGAAATCATGGGCATGTTATTTTCTATCATATACTTGTTGTTTTCATTGTTGTATTGAGATTATATGTTGAGATGTACAAAATTGAATTAAGATGAACCCCTTTACTGTTGTGTATGTCCATGCACTGTTTTGACATTTTTTGAAGAAGTAGAACTTGACTAATACATGTTGTATTCACATATATTCATGGGTAAACTGATGTAAGTGATTGTGTATGAGTTTATTGAATTGCAAGAAAGATTTTTGAATGAAAAGAAATCGAGTTTTGATGTTTAGAAAGGGGCTTTGTCTTCGGGTCTGAAGGTGTGCAGGCCAAAAGTTGCTTTTGATGCTTTTGGTGAAATTTTGATTGAGATTTGAGTTGTTTTGGCACTGAGTTGATTGGAAACAATATACTACATATACACAATGGTTTCTTGATGTTTACTAATGCAACCATACACTTCCCTACACTCATATATATATACACATGTATACTATTTGAAGAATTGTCAAAATTGTGATTTTGTGGAGTTTTCAATTGGATATGGAGTCATTTGGTACTGAGGCGGATCTGAATAATACATTATACTTATACGATGCTTTCTTGATGTTTTACTGAAGATTAAACACACACACACACACACACACACACACACACAGATATATATATATATATATATATATATGGGTAAAAGGGATATGAGCAACTTGCTCATTTAGTAAATGAGCAATTGATTATGTGGCATGCATGTAATACATTGGACAACTAACCCTTTTAAGGATTTTCCAATCACATGCATGCCACATCATCAATTGCTTATTTACTAAATAAGCAAGTTGCTCGTACCCCTTTTTCCCTATATATATATATATATATATATATATATATATATATATATATATATATATTCATCTCACTGTTTTGAAAATTTTGTGAAAAATTTCTCTTATATGATCTTGATGTGTTTTTTATTGGTTTTATAAATTCATATATGTTGTACAAGTCATACTTTAGCATCTCAGGATGTTTAATTTTGATTTCACAAAGTTTAATCGACGTATCAGTCGAAACATGCACAAATTTCTAAGCTGGCTGTTTAACAGTTAGCAGTCGACCGCCGTTATATTTTTTTGAGAATTTCAAATAGGGGCAGTCAACTGCCGCTAATTTACACTATTTTGGCAGTCGACTGCACCTGCTGTTTTGAGTCGTTTTGTTGAGTTTTCTTCGTTTCTTTTAAACGGTTATTTTCTCGATATTATGAATTATTGCTTTACTGTTTTAGATGATGTTTTTACTACAAATTACAGTATTTTACAGAGAGTTATATTTTATTTATAATAGAATTTTAATTGTGTTCTTATGACCTTATTAAGTGAGTTATATGTGTTTTCAAAAGAATTAATGTTTTGCAATATTCGACGACTTCAAAATATGATTTTCTGTTATTTGATGGGTTCAATATTTTATTTGAATTCTGAAATTTCATGAGTACATTAAATGGATTTAGATTTTTGTCGTTTTCTTATTATAAACATTTTGATGATGGATTTATGAGTTTTATTGAAAGTTTTGGTATTGTTGGTTGAGTTATGAGTCTTTAGAGATTGAGTGGGGCCTTAGCTCCCGGCGGTTGAGATTTTGGTTGTTGTTCAGTTGAATTAACCCTGGTAGGGTACACAAACTCTAAGAGATTCGCAATCTATTAAATAATTAATTAACTTAACAAGTTAAGGATAGGCACTAGATGGTGATATGATGAAATGGGAACATGGGTTATGGACCTCAGTATGGCCTGCGATGTGAGATAATCCCCAAAATTATCGAGGTGTGAGTGAAATAGTCTCCGAAATTACCTGCGGTGTGGGATTGATCTCTAGAATTATCGGGGTCGAGGCGACACTAATGGGGTTTTCGTCTGATGAGGTGCCATAGCTTGCGGTGTGGGATATTCTCAAAGATTCCCAGGTGTGAGTGAAATAGTCCCCGGAATTATCTGTGGATAGAGATTGACCTTCGGAATTATCGAGGCATGGGCTAATACTCACAGTTTATCTAGATCTCATAGTAGTCATCGTAATATGATTAGTTGCATAACGGAAGATTAAATTCTATCAAGTGGAGAACGATAAGGGCTTGCACCGGACCTATGTAGAGTGGGATGCATAGAATCCGACAAGTATGTATTAGAGTGTAAGCATATAGCATTGGTGTTTTCTTGACTTGGTTTTATGCATGTTGTTTTCTGTTTTCCTGCACTCGACACTTAGTCTAGTTTCACTTGATGTTTTTATATTTTATTTATTGACATTTCTTATTCCATTCGTTGCTACTGTTGATACATGTAGTTTATGACTATATACCTTGTGTTTTATTTATGTTGCATTTCTTTTATGTCACTCGCACTGTTATGGCTGATCCTTGTAGTTTTGGGGATTAGGGTTATCTCTAACCTCATGTTTTACAGGTAGGTACCTATAGCTCGGGATTTGGATGCATGAGATAGAATGATGTTATGGCTTATGCAAATTGTAAAAGAATGTGTTGTAAAAGAAAGGATTTGTAATTCAGGGTGTTTAATTTTCTGTTGTGCTTTGTAAAGAATTAATGTAATAAAAGTTGAAAAACTTTCTCTGTGTTTTGGCTATGTTTACTTCCAATTGAGGTTGATGCTGAGAATAGTCCCACGTATTTCTGAGATATCATATTGGAAATTCAGGGCGCCACAGTATCAGATGATGCAATTCGATTGAGACTCTTTCCTTTTTCACTAAAAGATAAGGCGAAGGCTTGGCTAAATTTTCTTCCACCCGGTAGTATTACTACTTGGGAGGGACATGCACAAAAATTTCTAGCTAAGTATTTTCTGCCGGCAAAGATAGCGAAGCTAAGGAACGACATTACCACATTCACTCAATTTGAGACTGAGTCTTTGTATGGTGCATGGGAGAGGTAAAAAGAGTTACCGAGAAAGTGTCCTTATCATGAACTACCGAAATAGATGCAAATTGAAATATTCTATAATGGTTTGGGAGTTACAAATCAATTTATGGTTGACGCAGCAGCTGGAGGTGCACTTATGAACAAAACCCATGAAGCAGCCAATGAGCTTTTAGAGGAGATGTCATCTAATAATTACCAGTGGTCTTCAGATAGTACAATGCTAAGAAAAGTGGCTGGAGTTTTTGAACTTGATCCTATTACTACATTGACTGCACAAATTGATATTTTATCTATAAAATTAGCTAATATGAATGTTAATTCTATTCATACTAATATTATTTGTTATCTTTTTGCAGGAAATCATTCAAGTACAGATTGCCAAGTGGGAAATCCATTTGCTCAACCAATTTCCTATCAATCAAATTACGCGTCCAATTTCCAACATCAAGACAATCCTTATTTGAACACGTATAATCCCAGATGGAGAAACCACCCCAATTGTTCATGGAACAACAATCAAGGAGCAGCTAGACCACAACAAAATTTTTAACAACAAGAAGCCGACACTTGAAGAGATGTTCATGCAACACATGCAGAAGACAGATCAATACATGCAGAAGACAGATTTGACAATCCAAAATGTTGCAATTTCAATTTCAGCTTCAATTCGCAATCTGGAGGTTCAAACTGGTCAAATTTCAAATATTATTAACGAAAGAACGGCAGGAACATTAGCAAGCAACATAGTGGTCAACCCCATGGAACATGTCAAAGCAATAACACTAAGACGCTGTAGGACAATTGAGCAACCACAAGAAGAAAATGGCGAACAAAATGTGGTTGAAAAGGAAGAAGAGTACGAACCAATTGTTGCTGAGAGAGAAGAGAAGAAAAAGACTTATCTTCCTCGCAAGAGAAAAAAAGGAATTCTTGCTGACTTTCTTAGTTGGCCAACTTATCTTCCTCACAAATGATCAAGACTTTGGTTTGGACCCATATCTTTCACATTGCTTCTTGTGAATATTCCGTAGATATAAATATGAGGTTGAATTAGAATCATGCATAATAGAGGTATTATTAGCCCAGTGAACGGACAACTTTTGGGACAAACTAGGACTCATTGTGATAAGGATATCGGTTCCAGACGATTTGGGTGTTCCTATCAGCGCAGGCGTCGTCTTCATCAGCTGTTTTATTCAGTTTAGGATTTTTATTTTATTGCCAATTTTATTTCTGGCAATTATAGCCATATGTAATTTTTTTTTGTAATTTTTTAGATTTTGAGAATATTTTGGAGATGTGTTTCAAGATGTAATTAAGCCTATTTAAAGGCCTTGAGATTAATGAGAAAGCATGCCATTATTGATTAAAAAAATCTGTGTTGAGTTTTGCTCTTTCTCCTTCTCTTTTGTGTGATACAACTGAGATCCAAATTAGGGTTTGTGATAAATCCTAATCAAATTTTAGGGTTTGTGATAAACTCTAAAATCTACCCCAATTTAAAAATCTCCCTATACAGATCTCTACCATAATCTTCCAAATTCCCAAATACTAAAACCCTAATCACAAATTCCTATTAACAGCCGCCATCGACATCTTCTTCCCCAACCTTCTCCTTCGTATGCGTCAGATCCCGATCGAAAAGAAAGAAGAAGAAAACTAAACCCAACCTCCTTCTCCATCTTCTTCGGATCTCCAACAACCCCGACCCCGAAACCCTAGCCCTCGTCCCCGATCGACTTCGCCCCGTCACCACCTCACCGTGACCCCACCTTCACCACAACTCCGTCAGCCCCTTCATCTTCTCCGTCTTCTCCCGACCACAACTCATCTACCCAAACCCTAATCTCCACAGATCCCCCAACAGCCTCGACTGCCCTCTCTCTTCCCGTGCGTCCCATTCGCCCCCACCTCTCGACGACGTCGCAGCCGTCGCCAGTCAACCGCCAGCGGCAGCACAACACTCTCACCGGTCCGATTGCATCCCGACAGCCATCAGCCGCTCGAGTAGTCGCCACTTCGATTGCTGCAATGGTTCTTCGCATTCGGTATACTCTTTCCATTCTGACTATTTGTGTTCTACTGCCTTATCATCTAGTTTATTATCTTATTTATCTGTCGACCACAAAATAATTGAGATTGAGTGATCCACATGCTAGAATAAAGTACGAATCGATATTGAACTTATTACTTGCTAACACATAGGAATTTAATTGTTGATCGTAAGATTGAATTATTAACTGGGATTGTTAGCATAATTCAGTTTTTGAAAATCCATCCAACCAATTAATTGTTTAAAAAATCCTGACTTTAATCCGCGTAACGTGTTGGTAAAATTAACCCATTAAAATTCTTGGAAATTCTCTATTTTAGGGTTGGTTTTACATCATTTTGGTATCAGAGCGAAGGTTCTTAAAACCTTAGTTCTTGCATCATAGGCATCATTTTTGCATTCATTTAGTATCGTGTAGTCTTTTATTTTATTTTATTTTTATTTTATTTTAGTTTAGTTCAGAATCATTAAATATATATATATATATATATATATATATATATATATAATAGGACACACCCCATAGTTTCTACTTTTGGTGAATGCGTCTTCGCAGCACCATCACAGACCCTGAAGAGCCTTTCCTAGCCCTTCCCAATCACCCAATTAGGAACCCTAGACTTCCCAGACCTGAAATGGACAACCCTGATATCTCCGCTACCCTAGCTGCCATCCAAGCAACTCTTGCCAATATCAATCAGAGGCTTGAGAAAGTGGAGCTAAATCAAACCATTGTCCCTGAGCTTCATGGCCATCGTCAGATCCCTCAAGGGAATGTTCATGACGATCGACGTCAAGAACGTGACCCTGACGAACATTATAAAAAGAACGTTAAGGCTGACGTTCCCCAGTTTGAAGGCCACATGGAACCCCAAGCTTACCTCAATTGGATCCGTGCCATGGACCACTACTTTGTGTGGTCTTAAAGTTAAATTTGCCACTATGAAATTAACGGATAAAGCTCAACAACATTGGATCAATCTTGAACATGCCCGCAGAGGCCGAGGCCTGGCACCCATAGCCACTTGGGAGGCCATGAAAGAGAAGCTCACTGAGAGGTATGTACCGTTATCGTTCCACACCCGATTGCTAGATTCGTGGAACCAATTGTATCAAGAAGTAAATCCACACAAGAATATGTTGATAAATTCGATGACTTCCTTATTCGGTGCAATGCGCTAGGTAAAGAGAGTGAAGAACAAACTCTCTCTAGGTTCAGAGCTGGACTACGAGCTGACCTTAGGAACGAGCTAATCTATAGAAACGTGGACTCAATAGCGGCAGCCTACGCCCTAGTCCTCGACATGGATTCCCTTAAAGCTAGTTCTCATTCTAGGTCCAGCGACTCGAGAGATCATTCCTCTAGAATGACCTCTACTGACCCACCTAGACCTAAGCTTCCCTCTCAGCGTCCCAGCAAATCTTACCCCAGCAAACCTAATTCAAATTTCAATTCACATAGAGATGAACATAAGGGTAAGAACACCGAAAGAGATAACAGTAAGATTAACCCTCTCACTAAATGCTATAAATGTAAGGGATATGGTCATGTTGCTAGCAACTGTCCCAGTCCTAGTAGGATAAATATAGTAGAGGGTACCGCTGTCATTGCTGATGACTCAGACAATGAGTTTTCTTATGAGCCTATTGAAGGCGATGACTTCGGTGAAGAAGAGGATGACCAGTATCTCCACTGTATTCGGTCTATCCAATCACATGACTTGAATGTAGTTAGATGTGCTTTGTCCCAACCAAAAGAAGAAGATGATTGGAAGTGCACTGCTATATTCCACACCTTTACGACTATAGGTGGCAAAAACTGCAAGGTGATTGTTGACAGTGGGAGCTGCGTCAACGCTGTCTCTTCTGCGGTCTTAGCAAAGACCAGACTTAAGGCTGAACCTCATCCACGCCCATACAAAGTATCTTGGATTGATGCAACAGCACTCCAAGTAACACATCGATGCTTAGTCCATGTGGACTTCAAAGCTTACAAAGAGGAAATTTGGTGTGATGTGCTCAAAATGGATGTGGGTCAAGTCATTTTAGGGAGACCGTGGTTATACGATCATGATGTGACCATATATGGTCGATCCAATCAATGTGTGTTCCAGCACGATGGACTAAAAATAAAGCTCATTCCCGTGAACCACAAACTAGTCCAGCTGAAACAACACCGGCTCCCTCGAGAAAGGGCAAGGAGGTAACGTATATGGGTGAAAAGGAACTTACAAATGAAATTGAAAAGGGGGCTACCATTCTTTTACTCACAGCGAGAGAAGTCCCCAAAGATCCTAAGTCACTCATCCCGCCCCAAGTTACTTCTGTCCTACAGGAATTTGCAGATGTGTTTCCTGCCGACCTCCCCAACCAGTTGCCCCCATTGCGTGACATCTAATACGCTATTGATCTGGTTCCAGGAGCGAGTCTTCCCAACTTACCACATTATCGGATGAATCCGACAGAGCATGCTGAGCTGAAAAGGCAAGTTGATGAGTTATTGGCAAAGGTCTTCATTAGAGAAATTTTAAGTCCTTGCGCTGTTCCTGCTTTATTGACGCCAAAGAAAGATGGAACCTGGCGTATGTGTGTGGACAGCCGTGCCATAAACAAGATCACGGTGAAATACCGTTTTCCCATTCCCCGTTTGGATGACATGTTGGACATGATGTCTGGTGCCACAATCTTCTCCAAGATTGATCTTAAAAGTGGTTACCACCAAATACGTGTTCGTCCTGGTGATGAGTGGAAGACCGCCTTCAAGACAAAGGATGGCCTGTACGAGTGGATGGTCATGCCATTTGGAATGACAAATGCCCCAAGCACGTTTATGAGAATCATGACGCAAGTACTCGGTCCCTTTATGGGCAAGTTCCTTGTGGTGTACTTTGATGATATTCTCATTTACAGCCGATCCGTTGGGCAACATCTTGACCATTTGAGACAGGTTTGCGGTGTTTTGAGGAAGGAACAGCTTTATGCTAATCCTACCAAATGTACCTTCCTCTCCGATCAGACTATCTTTCTGGGATTTATTGTGTCTGCCAGAGGAGTATCTGCTGACCCAGAAAAGATACGAGCTATTACAGAGTGGCCTGAGCCCCGCAATATTCGTGATGTGCGGAGTTTTCACGGCCTTGCCACCTTTTATCGTCGGTTTGTGCGAGGATTTAGCACGATCATGGCTCCGATAACCGACTGTTTGAAGAAAGGTGAGTTTGTCTGGTCGAAAGAAGCCACGAATGCCTTCGAAGAGATCAAGAAGAGAATGACTCAGACACCTGTCATGAGGTTGCCTGATTTCACTAAAGTCTTCGAAGTAACATGTGATGCTTCTGGTATTGATATAGGTGGAGTCCTCAGTCAAGAGAGTCATCCTGTTGCTTATTTCAGTGAAAAGATGAACGAAGCAAGACAAAAATACTCCACCTATGACAAGGAGTTCTACGCGGTCATTCAGTCACTTCGCTATTGGCGACATTATCTTCTGCCGCAAGAATTTGTTATCTTCGCAGACCATGAGGCCTTAAGATTCCTTAATTCTCAACAAAAGTTGAATCCGAGACATGCTAGATGGGTAAAGTTCCTACAAGAATATTCATATACCATTAGGCATACAAAAGGGATTGATAATAAGACCGCGGATGCACTAAGTCGTTGTTATATGATCTTATCTGCATTGCGCACCGAAATTATTGGTTTTGAGAGATTGAGAGATGAGTATGCCTCCTGCCCAGATTTTCACGAGATCTACACCTCTTTGAAGGAAGGCATAACTCGAGTGATAGATGATTATTTCTTGAAAGATGATTATCTCTTCTATCGCTCCAAATTGTGCATTCCTAGTACATCCTTATGAGAGTATCTTGTTTGGGAATTGCACGCTGGTGGCCTTGCTAGAAATTTTGGGCATAGCAAGACCATTGATGCTATGGAACATAGGTTTTACTGGCCGAAGCTAAAGAGAGACATTGTGAGACTTGTTAACAGATGTCACACCTGTCAACTTGCCAAGCAACAAAAACAGAACACAGGCCTGTATACTCCATTACCTGTTCCCAGCCGCCCTTGGGAAGACGTGAGTATGGATTTCGTGTTAGGCTTACCGAAAACACAAAAGAAACACGACTCCATTCTTGTCGTCGTGGACCGTTTTTCTAAAATGGCCTACTTCCTCCCGTGCTCGAAAACTTTTGATGCATCCCGCGTGGCTCAGATCTTCTTTGATAATATTGTGAAGCTACATGGGTTGCCAAAAACTATTGTGTCTGATAGGGATGTGAAATTCACGAGTTATTTTTGGAAGACCTTATGGCACAAGTTAGGTACAAAATTAAAGTTTACATCTGCGTTCCACCCACAGACAGATGGACAGACTGAGGTTGTCAATCGGAGTCTTGGCAATCTCTTACGTACTCTTGTGGGGGAGAACTTGGGGACATGGGATTTAAAATTAACGGTTGCTGAATTTGCATATAACACATCTAGGAATAGAACCACTGGCATGAGTCCACACGAAGTTGTACACGGTTATCATCCTAGGCAGCCTATAGATCTTGCCCCCATGTTAGAACATCACCGAGTCTCTGAGTCTGCATCTGCATTTGCATCACGCATTCATGACTTACATAGAGAAATTTCCAAGAAAATTAATGAAAATAATTTTAACTACAAGTTAATAACTGATATTAGGAGGAAATTTAAAACTTTTAATGTGGGTGACGAAGTGATGGTTCGGATTCGTCCGGAACGGTTCCCAGCAGGATCCGTTAAGAAATTGAACGCACGTGCTGCAGGTCCATTTAAAATTCTTCATAAAATCAATGATAATGCCTATGTTGTTGACCTCCCCGAAGGCTTTGGCATCAGTAAAACTTTCGATATTGAGGATCTAGTACCCTATGAAGGTCCAGAAGTTAACCCTAGAAATCCTCTTATAGATGAGCCTATCTTGCAGCCTACTGGTGAGATTCCCCCATTACCCCCACTACCAGATACTACTTACCCATCGACAGAAGAGTTGGATAATATTTTAGATGATCAGATAATCTCTACTAGAGATGGTGGTATTCATAGATATTTGGTAAGTTGGAAAAACAAGTCGGAGTCGGAGAACACTTGGATAATCTCCAACGCTTGGATCCAGACCTCTTGGAGCACTATGACAGGAGGACTGGTTTTGACTCGACTTGGTCGAGCCCTCTCCCACCCGGAGAGAATGATGAGGACATCGGTTCCAGACGATTTGGACGTTTCTATCAGCGCAGACGTCGTCTTCAACAGCTGTTTTATTCAGTTTAGGATTTTTATTTTATTACCATTTTAATTTCTGGCAATTATAGCCATATGTAATTTTTTTTTATAATTTTTAAGATTTTGAGAATATTTTGGAGATGTGTTTCAAGATGTAATTAAGCCTATTTAAAGGCCTTGAGATTAATGAGAAAGCATGCCATTATTGATTAAAAAAATTTGTGTTGAGTTTTGCTCTTCCTCCTTCTCTTTTGTATGATACAACTGAGATCCAAATTAGGGTTTGTGATAAATCCTAATCAAATTTTAGGGTTTGTAATAAACTCTAAAATCTACCCCAATTTAAAAATCTCCCTATACAGATCTCTACCATAATCTTCCTAATTCCCAAATACTAAAACCCTAATCACAAATTCCAATTAACAGCCGCCATCGACATCTTCTTCCCCAACCTTCTCCTTCGTATGCGTCAGATCCCGATCGAAAAGAAAGAAGAAGAAAACTAAACCCAACCTCCTTCTCCATCTTCTTCGGATATCCAACAACCCCGACCCCGAAACCCTAGCCCTCGTCCCCGATCGACTTCGCCCCGTCACCACCTCACCGCGACCCCACCTTCACCACAACTCCGTCAGCCCCTTCATCTTCTCCGTCTTCTCCCGACCACAACTCATCTACCCAAACCCTAATCTCCACAGATCCCCCAACAGCCTCGACTGCCCTCTCTCTTCCCGTGCGTCCCGTTCGCCCCCACCTCTCGACGACGTCGCAGCCGTCGCCAGTCAACCGCCAGCGGCAGCACAGCACTCTCACCAGTCCGATTGCATCCCGACAGCCATCAGCCGCTCGAGTAGTTGCCACTTCGATTGCTGCAATTGTTCTTCGCATTCGGTATACTCTTTCCATTCTGACTATTTGTGTTCTACTGCCTTATCATCTAGTTTATTATCTTATTTATCTGTCGACCACAAAATAATTGAAATTGAGTGATCCACATGCTAGAATAGAGTACGAATCGATATTGAACTTATTACTTGCTAACACATAGGAATTTAATTGTTGATCGTAAGATTGAATTATTAACTGGGATTGTTAGCATAATTCAGTTCTTGAAAATCCATCCAACCAATTAATTGTTTAAAAATTCCTGACTTTAATCCGCGTAACGTGTTGGTAAAATTAACCTATTAAAATTCTTGAAATTCTCTATTTTAGGGTTTACATCACATTGGTTCTAGTTCTTTAACTACTTTAGCTGGATAGTTTTATTTGGTTTCGCTGTAAATAATGATCTAGGATTTAGATAAGAATGATGGGGAAAGAAAGATTAAGATAGGAGAGAAGGAATTTGAATGTTCATTTTGAGTGGTAAGGCATGAGAGAAGTGTGACTAGTTTGAGTCATGAGAGCATCCACAATCGTTGATGGTAAAAATATGCATAAATGAATAAATGGATATAGCAATCTCTCGTTTTGTTGCAGTCGTAGAATGCTATTTTTTATCTTTTTAAATTAAAACAATAACAGACGGTGCTTCATGTTCCGTCGGAGAGGGAAAAAAAACATTTAAAAAGGTGGGACGGCATATCATGTTCCATCGGAGAGAAAAAAAAAATTTAATGGTGGGACGGCATTTCAAGTGCCGTCCGAGGAAAAAAATCGTACTCGAAGTGCAAAAACAATTACAAAAAAATTATAAAAAATTACAAAAAATTACAACAATTACAAAACAATTACAAAAAATTACAAAAAAATTACATAGAGGGTGGGACGGCACTTCAAGTGCCGTCCGAGAGAAGTGGGGGGTTTTTTTGGTTTTTTTATTACGAAATTAATTTTTTTTTGGAGGGACGACACTTCAAGTGCCGTCCGACCATTAAAAAAATATTTTTTTTGTGCGACGGCACTTCAAGCTCCATCTCTCATATATTCATATTTCTCATTTTCATTCTCATTTATAGCAATCTCCAGTAGCGATTTATGCATAATATGTTGGTAGATTTACATAGGGGTTTTTTTGGTAAACTTTGTTGTATGTAGGAACTAAGTACTTAAAGAAAAGAATATTGTAATAAGTAGGACTTGTAATTTTGTTGTATGTAATTTGTAGTTCATAAGTTAGATTGTTGTAATAATTTCAAGACTTGTAAATTGAAAAGAGAAATAGTCTTTGTAATAGCTAGTAAGTAGATATCCATGCTTAAATAAATCCATACTTAAGTAGTTAGTAGATATTCATGCTTAAGTAACATCCATGCTTAAAGTGGTAAGTAGATATTCATGTTAAGTTGTAATAACATCCATGCTTAAAGTAGTAAGTAGATATTCATGTTAAGTTATAATAACATCCATGCTTAAAGTAGTAAGTAGATATTCATGTTAAGTTGTAGTAACATCCATACTTAAATTGTAGTAGATATCTATGCTTAGTATGTAGTGGTAAACATCCATGCTTAAGTTGTAGTAAGCATTCATGCTTAGGTTATATACCATGATTAGATTGTTGTAGGTTGATACTCATGTTATATACCATGACTAGATTGGTGTAGGTTGATGTTCATGCTATATACCATGCTTAGATTGTTGTAGGTTGATACTCATGTTATATACCACCATTAGATTGTTGTAGGTTGATGCTTATGATTGTATACCATGTTGTAGGAAGAAACCATACTGATGTTGTACAACATGTTGTAGGTTTAATGTAGTGAAGAAACCATACTTATGTTGTATACCATGTTGTAGGTTTAATGTAGTAAAGAAACCATACTTATGTTGTATACCATGTTGTAGGAAACCCATGCTTATGTGTATACCATGTTGTAGGTTTGATGTAGTGATGTAACCCCTGTTTTTCATTTTATATATTTTGGAGTGTATTTTTTATTTTTGTGTATTTTATCACTCTTGTATTTTTCTGAACCGTATTTTGGGTTTGATTTCAATATATATTCTTTTTATTTCATTTTGAGCTCCTTGTATTGTGTGATCGTCGCTTTTGTTCGCCTTCGTCATTTTGGATTCTTTCTTCATTTTTTTGGCCTCATTATCTTCATTATATTTTTCCATGGTGATGTGATGGTATTTTTGGTGGTGATTTCCAAACCTATAATTTTTGACCCCTAATTAGATTTTCCAAGAGCTATAGATTCCACACTAAATTGTATCCCCATTTGTTATTTACCCAATACTCATTACCCAATTGTATACCTATTACTACATACTAATACCCACAACCCAATAGCCCACATTAAACTCCTATATATATAAATCCCTAACCCCTTAAACCCTAACCCTAAACCTAATCTCCCTCTCCAAAGAATCCCGGCCTCCCTTTTGTTGTGTGCACCCGGCCTGCACAATCCCCTTGACCGAACCCCCCTCACCCCAATCCGACCACCACATCTCTACATACTTCGGCCACCACTACTACACCCATCTCCATACAAACAACCCGACCATTGCCTCATCCCCATTGATAGCCGACACCATCAACCATCACCATCAACACCCTTGCATCTCTTCTCTTTGTGGTTTCTTGAAGTAGGTATTTGCCACTTTGATCGTTGCTTCAAGGAGATCGCTCGTGGGTAGATTTCGTTCGTTGGGCTTGGATTCGTTGCTTGTAGCGGATTGTGTTCGTGGGTTTCTCTTCTCTTCGCGTTTGGATCGTTTCTCATCCCCTAACTAAGGCAAGTAACTTGTATTACAATTCATTAGGTTGATACAAGTCAAAAAGTTCACCTATAGTGTAGTTGGGTCTAGAGACAACCCAAGATTGTGTTTTTCTTGATAGGTTTGTCTCTATTGTGATAATTTGGCCATTGATGACTCATGAGACAAATCTTGATATGTGATAATCTAGGATTTGCCCAATTCATGATTTTTAGTCATGTATGTGAGTAATTGTGTGAATTTATGTTTGGACTAAGACCCTTGTGAAATAATAGGTGTGGACATGTTAGTAATCCTAAATCATGGTGTTTAGATGTTTAGTAGGTTGTATTTCAAGTTTGGATGTGTTTCGATCAATATTCTTGAAGTTATGATGTTCCTGATTAGAAGTGTGAAATCTGTATTGTCTGGATGTTCTGTGTTGTTTGCTGTTTTCGTCTATGCTACAGTCAGAATCTTGATTCCAAAATAAAATATGAATTTCAGATAATTCCGTTTATTTTCAAACCCCACAGGTTTTGCTTGATTTGGATTTCGTATGACTGAGTTATGACTGTTCTAGTACAGAGGTATCGATCAATTCCAGATTCAGTTTTTGGTTAATTTTGTTAACAAACTATTTTCAAGAACTATTCTACACATATTATCTTGATCCAATATTTCAGTCAGTGTTTCTATATGAAGTTAGGAACTACCCGGATTTTTAATGAATTCTAAAGACAAGTTTTATGTGGTGTTTCGTGCTCTTTTCTAAAATCCTCTCATGCTGTATTTTGCTTATTGTGCAGTAAAAAATTCTATTTTCACTATGATTCCTTATACTGTATGAAAATTCTTTGTGAAATATGAAATTTAGTAAATTCTATCTATTTTCATATCCCTTTGGCAGAATTGGATTTCGATTCACTGGTTGCGAGATGTCTTAGTTTTCGTACAGCAATGTTGGGATTTCCAGATTCGCTAAACTATGTTTTCGTGTTGTTTTCCTATTTTTGATGACTTATCTATTCTTCCTGGAAAATTATGAAATTCTATATTTTGGTTCTGGACATATAGTAGATTACCCCAGATTTTTCGTGGATTTATTTGATGTGTTTCCATGCTGTTTTCTTGTTCTTGAAGTTGTTTTCCTGATTTCTGGCTGAACCTAAATTCTGTATTCAAATCAGTTTTGAGCAGTGTTGTTGTGAATTACTATATGACTTAATTATAATTGTTGGATTCGTGTGGATGTCTAGTTTCCAGATCCTTCGACAGATCTAGGTTTGCATTTCTGTAGAGACCAGAATCACTGTTTTAGTACTGATTGGTCATGTTGTCCTGTTTATGAACATACACTATTTTGCTCGTTATGTGAATGTATATCACCCATGCTGGTATATTTGTTTCCATGAACCTAATACTGATTATACCATATTAGTTTGGCACTATTTCGTACCCATTCATGTCTGTTTGATGACCATAATAAAAGTAACCAAGCCAGAGATTAAGGGAAAGATCTAGTAGTGGAAAATATAGAAACGTGTACTTGGAAGAGGACCTGTGTCCTGCCTGCCTGTTACGTGTTCATGAATACATGATTCACGATCCTATTTACCTGTACCTAATTGCATGCTTCCCTATAGAAAGATGTTCTCGAAAGATAACCACTAAGTTATGCCTGTTTCCTGTACCTGACTGCATACTTCCCTTAGGAAGGTGTACTCGGAAGAGAACCACTAGGTTCTACCTGTTCCTGTTTCCTGTACCTAAGTATACTGCCCTGTCACGCCCCGCTTCCCAAAAATACGGAATACGAGTGCATGACAAAAGCCCAGCGAATGACTAACGTCACCCATAAGCTGTTTAATCGATCAACTCAACAATATAAACAGTACAGAACAATTGCGCAGACAATAATAATAATCTCATGAACAAATAATACTTGGAATTTAGCAATAAAAATGTCCAAATACAATAAAATAATCCAACGTCTGGAAACAATACTAAAATCCGGGACATAAGCCCAAACAAAAATAATCCAATTCCAAAAATAATACAAGTCTCAGTACATTAAGTCATTTAAAGCGATAGGCAAATTAAAAGCAGAATCTTCAAAATGTTTGTTCTCCAATTCTAGCAGACAATTCTCCTTCATTACCTGTAAATATTTCATCTAAAAAGAGAAAAATAATTGTCCTTAGAGCAAGTCATGGACAGCAAGTAGAGAAAGCAGAGAACAATGGAATAACGGCATAATAATGAATCAATGAATCAATAGGAATCAACAAAATGGGACATTAATCATGATAGTCGATGAAGTGGCTATGATGAAATATCAATAACAATAATCAATGGTCAATAACGGTAACACTTAGCCAATATTCGATATCAATAGGAACAACATGCAGTGTCGGTTTAGTGTGATCCTTAAGTCTATTAATTATTTTAAATCCTAACTAATGTAGCACTTCATGCATCCATCCTTTTACTACATGGTTGCTACATACAAACAATTTCGCTTTAGACTTTGTAGTGGACTCTATAGTTCATGTACTCTTCAACATTAAACATTATTCACCTTTCGGTGTACGGTACGGTCATCGGCAACGATACAATACACGATAGATTGGGTTACGGCCATAACCACAATCACCGATAAAACAATAGCCGGAACATTATTTAGGGAAACACGGGCCCCTCCTCCAAGTACAGTCCCTATATTGTCCACTATGAAAAGTCAACCCTTAAACCCCGGCTTGTTAATTACTTATCAATGCAACAATACAATATGCAATTAAGGACAAGGGATGAACAATAGTATCAATAAGGAAACAATCGGTTGATAACATGGATAAGACGGTTACAATAGTGACAAGAACATGCAATGCAACATGCATTCATTAAATCATGCAATAGTACAACCTATGAATTATTAATCCATTTAAAAGTAGTATCTACAATTCTGGAATGTAGAAACACAGTTTCAGTAAAACGGGCATAACTCTTACTACAAAACTCGGAATTCGGAAATTCTGGATTCTATTGACATCTAGACATTCAGGGGCTACATTTCATATTCAGAAAATATTTTATTTTGAAAACATTTACTGCTTCGAAAACAGCGATCAAGTTCAGGTCAGCAACATGTATAATTCTTAAGGTATTTTCCTTGACATAAATTAATTTAACATGATGGATTTCGATTCTACAATCAACAGTTTGTGTGAGTAGCATGATAGGTGTCCAAACATGATAAATAAAGATTAGAACTCACACATATACAAATCCAACATCAATCAATCATCAAACGACATACAACCTAACGAATGTCTCTACAATAAATTATTTGTGTTGTGACTTGTATGAATAACCCTATTAACAATTCTATATGCATTCATTAAAGATCCAAACTTTAGAGTCAAATTGGCACGATGTCAAGAATATTGGGGTTAGCTCGTGTAAACCCACAATAAACCCAACGAAAAGGACAACAAAGGGCAATACGATAACAAAAGATCTACTTGCATGAATTTCAATAAAACTTGAATTTGATACGAGTAGCAATTCAAGTAGACGGTGACTTGCCTATTAACCGGTGAAACGAATAGCAATAATAATGGAATATGAATCCCGAAGCAACGAACCCGCGAACTAGCAATTTCCCAAAGCAGCACATGCAATATACGTACAATCAAGTTCAACAGCACACAAAAGAGACAGCAACAATGGCAATCAGCCAAAGAGAGGGAGAGCACCGGCCAGGGGCGGCGGCGCTGGTGACTGGCGACGGCGAGGTGCGATGGCGGTCGTGGGCGCACGGGGGTCGCACCGGTCGGCGATCGAACAGGGGGAGAGAGGATCGGCTTTGAGGCTGATGGGTTTCAGGGGTTGTTCTGTTGTCGAAAGGAAAAGGGAGAGAAGAAGGGTGGTCCTGGGCGGTGCTCTGGCGTCGTGGAGAGGCGGCGCCGACGGGGGAGGTGGCGATGGGGAAGAGGTCGCCAGAGCACCGGGGTGAGCGGCGGGAAACAGGTCGGAGGAGATGGTGTACAGCAAAAGGGGGGGTTTTGGGTCGCCTGTTGATGTCGAGGACGGGGGAAGGAGGCACGGGGGGTCTGGAGGTGTGGCGACGGGAGGCGGTGCTGAGGGGGTGGTCGCCAAGGGGGTGAGTTGCCGGAGAACGGCCGGGGACGAAGCACAGGGGATGGGTTCTAGGGATTTGGGCTGTTTGGGCGGGGAGAGAGAAAACAGGGAGGAGAGAGAAGAGAGGAGAGAGATTAGGCGGCTAGGTTTTGATTTGTGTGCAGAAATTAAGTTTACAGTAGAGTTGTATTTATAGGGTACAATTAGGGTTCAATTAGGAGATAGATCAAAATCAACACGGTTCAAATAAAAATACCCATAATTCAAATAAACAAAATCCACAATATAGATAACTCAATAAAAGAGAAAGATAGTCCATGAACGAAAATTTCCAACCCAATTAGATAAATAAATAACTAAATTGAAATAATAAGAATTTAAAATAAAATGGAACTCGCCAGGAAAAATCAAATCGGGTATACAAATAAAATATTTCGATTGATGAATTTTTAATTAAAACATTCAAGAAATAATAATTAGTAATTATAATCATAATAATAATAAAACCGTACAATAAAATAACATTCAGGTTTAACAACTTTATTAAAATACTCTAATAATAATATACATGATTTTGGCTGAAATACAATTAACCGATAAATTAAAATTTTAAAATACGCCCTACTCGAAATAATAATAGTATTTTCGATTGGAAAATATTTAATTAGAAAATCTCAAAACAAATTGGACACAAAATAAATTTATAAATGATTAAAATACTGAAAATATTCGGAAAATAAATATTTACGGAAATGGGGGTTACATGCCCTATGGACTCCACTATGAAATCTAAAGCGAAATTGTTTGTTGTAGCAACCATGTGATAAAAGTTGGGGCGCATGAAGTGCTACCTAGATAGTAAAAATAACAAGATTTGACATGACATAACCTGATACCTGTTTACCTGATACATGATTACTTGTTACCTGTATACCTGTTACCTGATTATCCTGTCACCTGATTACTTGTTACATGTTCACCTGTTTTCCTGATTACCTGATACTTGATACATATTTACCTGCTTACCTGTTTACTTGACATTTGACATATGTTACCTGTACCTGTTAGTATACCATGTTGCTAGTTAGTTTTCCCATGTGCTTGTATCTTACATTATTTGTGACCCGCGACTTGCAATTGACGGGTACTTGTTTTCTTCTTTTTCCTCTTTTCCTGCACATTTACTATTGCATATCAGGATGGTCTGCTGCCAGAAGGTATTGGCGAGATGATGTTTTAGTGCTGGTGTTTCTACTTTATTATTATTATTAGTTGTTGCTTGGACATTGAATAAAGTGTATTTGGTTTATTTGGATATTATTTGTATTTGGGCGATGTGACCCAGGATATTTGTTTTCTCCAGACTCTGATTTATTTGAGAATATTGTATTTGGCTTCAAGTAAATTTCTGTTGGTAATTTGTTCAATGTTGCATGTTGGTTGTGCCTTTTGCTTCCGACTCTGATTATTTCTGTGATGTGTTGCAAAGATTCTTGAACAGCTTAAGGATGATGAAAATCATTTGCTGGGCTTTTGTTACGTATCCGTATTCCGTATTCCTTTTTGGAAAGCGGGGCATGACAAGTGAAGAATCCATACTTATGTTGTATACCATGCTAAGTAATAATAAAGACTCATGCTTAGTAGTAGAATCCATGCTTAAGTAGTAATAAAGACTCATGCTTAGTAGGAGAATCCATGCTTAAAGTAGTAGTAAAGACTCATGCTTAGTAGTAGATATTCATACTTAAAATAGTAGTAGAAGCTCATGCTATATACCATGCTTAGTTTGTTATAGGTTGAAACTCTTGTTATATACCATGATTAGATTGTTGTAGGTTGATGTTCATGCTATATACCATGCTTAGATTGTTGTAGGTTGATAATCATGTTATATACCATGAATAGATTGTTGTAGGTTGATGTTCATACTATATACCATGCTTATATTGTTGTAGGTTGATACTCATGTTATATACCATGACTAGATTGTTGTAGGTTGATGTTCATGCTATATACCATGCTTAGATTGTTGTAGGTTGATACTCATGTTATATACCATGATTAGATTGTTGTAGGTTGATGCTTATGATTGTATACCATGCTTAAATTGTTATAGGTTAATGTAACAAGGAAACCCATGCTTATGTGTATACCATGTTGTAGGTTTGTTGTAGTAAAGAATCACGCTTGAATATATGTAGGATTCATGCCTAAGTATAGTAAGGAATCATGCTTGAGTTTAAGAATCATGCTTGAGTTATTATAGTATCTTAGTTAAAAAACCATACTTGAATTGTATATGGTAGTATTGTAGTGAAAGATTAGAAAGAATCCATGAACCCGTGCTTGAGCTAGGTGTTCTAGTTTAACTATTGTAATGAACCTATGTTCCATCATTGTTCTAGTCAACCTTAATGAGAACCCATGAAACTAGCACTATGGTAGTTCTAGCCTAATTGATAAGAGAACTCATGCATTTAGTTTCTAGGTGATTCTAGCTCAACTTGAGAAAGAACCCAAGAATCTAGTTGCATGTGGTTCTAATTCAATTGGGAAGAGAATCCATGGATTCTAGTCGTATAAGATTCTCATTAAAGTTAGACCTTATCATGTTAACATCCTTCATCTTCATGGGTGATAAGGGTTGGGAAAGTCTCTAATAATTGTTAGCTTGATAAAAGCTAGTCTAGGGTCTTCTAATTACCCTAGGGGTCATCGACCAACAAGACCGCATCCTACCACCTTACAGACTATGGATAAGTCTCACCTCGGGCACCAACGGATCTTAACCGGTGTGGGTTGATCATGGGCCGAGAGTGGTGATAGAATCCAGGTTAGGGGTAGTGATGAGTGAAGGAGATCTCATTACTAGTGTCTTGGATCAAGGGACCATGAGTTGGACCATGATAATCTAAGTTGAAAATTTTGTAAGATTATTTAGGATTAGTGACATTATTAGGGTAGTAACTTATAAGATCCTTACTTAACCATTTTGCCAAAAGAGAGGAGTTGGTATTAGGGGTGACACCTTATGACCAACTCGTACTTTGGGCCGACATTAGGTGGTGTTATTGGGTTGTACCTTCCCGTCAAAAGGATACGCACGGTGCCTTCTCACTAGTTGGGAGCACGGGTTGCGTATCTCACACTGTTAATTCCTGAAGTACCATGATAAGGGCAGGCGGAGCTAGGGGATGGACCCCGGAACTCTGTCAAGTTCTATACCGGGGAAGCGAACAGGCCATAGATTACGGTCTATGAGTTAGGGGGCCACAGGGGATGCTTCGAGCTAACCTGTGTTGCGGTAACTCCGAGGGTTTGTCTTGTTTTTGAGTGAGGTCCGGTGCGCCGGGTAGTATTGGTAAACATAGACACCATGAGCGTACTGCATTGGTGGGACTTGACCACATCTGTAACCACAGCAGTCACGTTGTATCTGTCAGGACCAGGTTGTGTACAAAGTAGAATTTCATAACACGGGTTCGAATCCCTAAATATAGAGAATGGCTTGATATGGACGTATGTAGTATGGGATGCATACAATTCCAGATTCTCGCTTGCATTAGAATAAGAGCATCCTAGCCTTGGTTGACATTGCATTAGATTCTAGTCATTGCACTCACTAACACTTAACTACACCGACATATTTTACCATGTTTTTATATATTTGTTTTTGAAGATTCGCTGCTAGTTATCATCCTTTAAGCGTCAGTATATGTACTAACGTCCCCACTCTAATAGGTTGTGGATACAGGATCACGAACCGGAAGGACTCTAGTCAGGGCATGGTCTACAGGTGAAAAGCCCAATGTTTATCATTTTCATTCATGTATACTCTGATGTAATATATTGAATCAATGGAAATACTCGGCTTATATTATTGTATTAATAAAAAGTTTTAAAATTTACCTGTTTTTTGTGTATTGTGACTAATTGAATGTAAAGGTCCTGGTTCGTGTCTGCTTGAATGTAAAGGTCCTGGTTGAATCAATGGAAACCCCCTGTCTTGGCACCACCGCCTGCTGGAGGGGACCCAGCAGGAGACATTAGTACCACCGACTAGGCAGTTAGGTGCCCGTAGGCTATTTTTTTATTTTTATATTTTGCTTCCTACTTGTATGATATAAATGTAAGGAAGATAATGCTTATGTAAGATATGGGGTTATGATGAAATGAAGTTTAGCTTGATGTTTTCTACAAGTCTTATATGCATGTTGATATTGGATGAATGTTATTATTATTATTATTTTTATATCACAATATGATGCTCTATGTATTCCATTATTCTTTTCTACCTGATGTCTCACAGAACAAGAAGCGGTAGGATCGACAATTTTGAAGGCGAAGGTAGTGAAGGCAATGGCGCAGTTCTGGATATAGGGGCTGAATTCACTCGTATGTACCAGGCTTTGGGTGACCTAGCAGAGGCAAGCCGAAACAATGTGCTGCAACAGGGAGCACCCGGAGGTAACCGGGGAGCAGCAGCTACCGACCCCATTAAGATGGTCGAATCGTTCCGAAGGATGAGGCCGCCTATTTTCTAGGGCAAGGCAGACCCGACAGCGGCTGACGACTGGATTCGTCAAGTCGAGACAGTGTTTGAGGTGATTTGACACCGGAGGACAGTAAGGTCAGGTTGGCCAACATTCTGCTAGAAAATGACGCCGGGGTCTGGTGGTAGTCGGTGAAGAGAGGCATGGGCGAAGGGCCCATTACCTGGGAGGATTTCCTAGCAGAGTTCAGGGCAGCACTATTTCCCGCTGGACGTGCAAGAAGAGAAGCCCATGGAGTTCCTCAACCTAAAACAGTGAAGCATGACGGTTCAAGAATACGAAACCAAGTTCACCCGGCTTTCCCGCTATGCTCCTGAAATGGTACAGGACGAGGTCAAGAAGACCAAGAGGTTTGAGCAGGAGCCTAGGCCCACACTTTGGACCAAAATGATACCTTTTTGCATCCGGAGGTTCGAGAAGCTGGTCCGTCGTGCAGCTACGACGGAGTTGGATATGAACAGAGGGCTTGAACCGCAAGCAAACACCGGAGGATGAAACAGAGGAAAGTGGCCTGCACCAGCATCAGGATTCAGGAACCAGGGTGGAAATCAGAAATTTCAGAAGACTGTTAGCAACACCAGTGGCGCCAAGACAGGGGGTTGTTTCCTATGCGGCGAGCTAGAGCATTTCAAGAGCCAATGCCCCAAGAAGAACCCTCAGAATGATACCCGCACCTGTTACAATTGTGAGACGGTTGGCCATGTTCGGCCAGACTGTCCCTAGCTTCAGAGGGGCAACGATAGGCCAGCTCCTAAGGCAAACAACAAAGGAAAGGGGACTGCCCACCAAGGGCGAGTATTTGCACTCACAGAGGAGGACGTCGATGAAGACGAGGGAGTCATTACCGGTAGGTGAAGAATTATGGCCAAGTTTATTATAGTATGTTGAATATTTTGGCATAAGATAATATTGATGTAACCACTTTTGTAACAGGATGGGTTAATATAAATGAAATCCAGGCAACTGTTTTATTGGATATTGGGTCATCGCATTCTTTTGTGTATGAAGCATTCTCAAAGAAGCTGAAATGCACCCAGGAGGTAACTCCGGAATCGGTTTTGTTGGTCGCTACCCCCTCTGGAGCAACTCTCCCTACAAATTCGTGCTATAAAGGATGCAATCTACTGATTGACGAAGAGACCCTGAGTATAGATTTGCTAGAGCTGGGCTTTGCAGGGATATGCATGATTATTGGGATGGATTGGATGTCCAGGCATAAGGCTAGCATCGATTGCAAGGAGAAGATGGTGGCCATTACCCCATCCGGAGGACCAGAACTTGTGTTCCAGGGAAAGAAGAAGCAAAGTGAAGAAATTCTTGCAGCTGCAACTGGAATACGTGTGCCAAGCGAAGTCAAGGTGATACTAATTGTACGAAAATTTCCCCGCCTATTTTTGGAAGAATTATCTGGACTCCCACCACATAGGGATGTTGAGTTCAGCATTACTATCCAGCCAGGCAGCGCACCAGTGTCTAAGACACCATATCGGATGGCACCAGTAGAGCAAAAAAAAGTGAAGGAGCAAATTGAAGAACTACTTCAGAAGGGATTCATCAGGCCAAGTGCCTCACCCTGGGGAGTGCCCGTGCTACTTGTGAAGAAGAATGATGGAACCTCGAGGATGTGCATCGATTACCGGGAGTTGAACAAGTTACTGTTCGGAACCGAAACCCCATTTCCAGGATCGATGACTTGTTTGATCAGCTCCAGGGAGCGGCTGTATTCTCAAAGATTGATTTGCGTTCAGGCTATCATCAAGTTCGGGTCAAAGAAGAAGATATACCCAAGACTGCATTCCGAACTCGGCATGGTCATTACGAGTTTTTGGTGATGCCATTCGGGGTGACCAATGCTCCAGCGATCTTCATGGACATGATGAACCGCATCTTGCGGCCATTCATCGATTCATTCGTGGTTGTCTTCCTAGACGATATTTTGGTATATTCAAAAACAGAAGAGGAGCATTCTGAGCATCTAACTGCAGTATTGATCAAGCTACGAGAGCATTAGCTGTATGCCAAACTGTCAAAGTGTGAATTCTGGAAATCAGAAGTGGCATTCTTGGGCCATGTCCTTTCTAAGGAGGGAGTGGCTACAGACCCGCAGAAGATTAAGGTGGTAAAAAGTTGGCCTCGGCCAAGAACTGTGAAAGAGGTCAGAAGCTTCTTAGGTATGACAGGGTACTACAGGAAGTTCATCCAGAACTATGCCAGAATTGCTATACCACTTACGGCACTGACCATGAAAAACGTAAGTTTTGATTGGACTGAGAAATGTGAAGGGAGTTTCCAAGAGCTAAAGAAAAAATTGATCTCTGCACCGATTTTGGTTCTACCTCAACCAGATAAGGAATATGTAATCTTCAGTGATGCTTCGTTTTTGGGATTCGGGAGTGTTCTGATGCAAGAAGGAAGGTTCATAGCATACGGATCGAGACAACTTCGACCACATGAGAAGAATTACCTGACACATGACTTGGAATTGGCTGCGATAATTTTTGCTCTGAAATTGTGGCGGCACTATGTCTATGGATTGAAGGGTAGAAATGTTTACCGACCATAAAAGCCTGAAGTATATCTACCAGCAAAAGGATTTGAATCTCAGGCAGAGGCGATGGTTGGAGGTTCTGGAAGACATCAGACCGGAAATTTTATACCATCCGGGAAAAGCCAATGTCGTGGCCGATGCGCTTAGCAGAAAAAGAAGTGTAGCCACGCTCACTACAACAAGATGAGAGCTAAAGGATGAGATCAGACAAGCCGATATTGAACTAATTGTTCAAAATTTGAGCACCATTTTGGCACGTCTGGAATTGCAACCGAGTCCGAATGACCGAGTCAAGAAGGCTCAATTGAGTGATACAGAGATTGAAGCACAAACGCGACTAGTCAATGAAGGAAAAGCCTCAGAGTTCAGCATAAAGGAGGGGTTTCTTTGGTTTGGAAGCAGGTTGTGTGTGCCTAAAGTTGATGAGTTATGGGAAGATATCATGAAAGAAGCACACTCCACCTTACTCACAGTTCACCCAGGAAGTACAAAGATGTATAAAGACATTAAACCGCATTTCTGGTGGGCTAGAATGAAGAGAGATGTGGCAGGATTCGTAGCCAAATGCCTTACATGTAAGAAAGTTAAGGCGGAGAACCAGAAACCAGGAGGTCTACTGCAACCACTGCCCATTCCAGAATGGAAATGGGAGAACATCAGCATGGATTTCATCATGGGACTGCCCAGAAGTTCAAAAGGCTCAGTTTGGGTAATAGTGGACCGTTTGACAACGTCCGCACATTTTCTTCCAATGAAGACGACTTGGTCGGTAGAAAAGCTAGTAGAGGTCTACATCGAGGGCATTGTAAAGCTACATGGGGTGCCAGTATCGATCGTTTCCGACCGAGATGCAAGGTTTACGTCCCGATTTTGGCAGAGTCTGCAAGAAGCTTTGGGAACGAGGTCGGATTTTAGCACAGCTTTCCACCCACAGACCGATGGGCAGATAGAGAGAGTTAACAGAATTCTCGAGGATATGCTGAGAGCATGCATAATGGACTACGGAGGGAGCTGGGAACGACACTTATCATTGGTAGAGTTTGCATATAATAATAGCTATCAAGCAAGTATTGGGATGGCTCCATATAAAGCTTTGTATGGAAGAAGGTGTAGGACCCCCGTGTGCTGGTTCGAAGTAGGGGAAAGACAGATGTTCGGACCTGAAATAGTGCAGCAAACATCCGAAAAGGTCGATCTAATCAGAAAGAGGATGCAAGTAGCACAAACCGGGCAGAAGAGCTAGGCCGACAACTGCCTACGGGATATGGAATTCGAAGAAGGTGATTCGGTATTTCTGAAAGTCTCACCTACAAAGGTGATCAGGTTCAGAAAGGGTGGCAAGTTAGCACCAAGGTATATTGGACCCTACCAGATTTTAAAGAGGATCGGAAAGATGGCATACAAACTGGAGCTACCAGCCAAATTGTCCCAGGTGCATGATGTATTTCACGTTTCGATGCTGAGAAAATATGGTCCACATCCGAGTCATCAGCTGCCAGACTTCCCCAAAGACCTACAAGTGGATCTTACATACAAGGAGTGGTCGGTGAAAATTACCGATCGTCGAGATAAAGTATTAAGAAACAAGACTATTCCGATGGTCAAGGTTCTTTGGAAGAACCAGTTTGTGGAAGAAGCCAATTGGGAGACGGAAAGCCAGATGAAGTTATTTTGAGTGTTGTTTTTGTTTTCTGTTCTTCATACTTAGTACAGTTCTGAGGATAGAACTATTCTAAGAAGGGAGTATTGTAATATCCCGATCGATTATTAATAATATTATTTTTATTAGCATTCAACTATTCAATTATTTTATTTCTTTTCATGTTTGAGTTATCTTTTTGTCATGCCAACAGAATTAGATAGTTAGGTTTTGATGGAGGATTAAACCTAGGGTTAAGTATGCATAAGAGTTTAAGGAGTTGTTCTTCTAGAAGCTCTCTCTCTCCTCCACCTCACCCTTCACCATGCTTCCACCTCACTCTAACACCATGCCTCCACCTCCTCCCCACCTTACCTAGAATGGCCGGCCCCTAATTTTCTCAAGGGGTTTTTTTCAAATTCCCTTGGTGCATTTTTACACTTTTCCCCTTCTCTTCCACCCTATAAATACCCCCTCCCCTCATCTCTTGTCTCATTTTACAAGAACCAAAAAAAAGGAGAGGAAAAGAAAGAGTGAAAGCCCTAACTAGAGAATTTTTTCCTTGTAGGCTCTTAAGAGTTTTTCATAGGAGCTAGGGGAAGGAGAAGGTGCTTAGGCAAGTTCTTCCTTCAAGGAAAATCAAGGTGGGGATTTCTCCATCCATTCTTGTTCTCTTTTGTTGATTTTTGTTCTTTTGGGTTGTTTGTTTTCTTTTGTGGTGTGTTGTTGTGTTGTTGTTTCTCTTGTTATGTATGTTGTTCTAAAACAACTTGGACAAATTCCTAAGCTTATGAATGATGCCATGAATAAAATGACCACATAAGAAAGTAAGTGGTAGAGCTTAAATAAATAAAGAACATAAAGATTGAATCTTTAGATTGTTGTAATTTTTGTTTTTATTGTTGTTATTTTTGTTAACAAAACTTGGACAAATGCACATAAGCATATGGAGATTTGTGTACATACCCATCTTTGGGTTGTAGAACTTAACTTAGACTCATGGACATAAGCATATGAAGATTTGTGTACATACCCATCTTTGGGTTGTAGAACTCAAACAAGGACTAATCAACATAAGCATATGAAGATGGTGTAGTAGAAATAATTACTCACCCATTTTGGGGTTGTAGACTATAAAAATAGATCCTTGTTGTTATTGCTCTTTACTTGATTGATTATCAAATCTTGCTAACTTTTGTTTATAAAAAAAAGGGTAAACTTTGTTGTATGTAGGAACTAAGTGGTTAAAGAAAATAATGTTGTAATAAGTAGGACATGTAATTTTGTTGTATGTAATTTGTAGTTCATAAGTTAGATTGTTGTAATAATTTCAAGACTTGCAAATTGAATAGAGAAATAGTCTTTGTAATAGCTAATAAGTAGATATCCATGCTTAAATAAATCCATGCTTAAGTAGTTAGTAGACATTCATGCTTAAGTAACATCTATGCTTAAAGTGGTAAGTAGATATTCATGTTAAGTTGTAATAACATCCGTGCTTAAAGTAGTAAGTAGATATTCATGTTAAGTTGTAATAACATCCATACTTAAAGTAGTAACTAGATATTCATGTTAAGTTGTAGTAACATCCATGCTTAAATAGTAGATATCCATGCTTAGTGTGTAGTAGTAAACATCCATGCTTAAGTTGTAGTAAGCAATCATGCTTAGGTTATATACTATGCTTAGATTGTTGTAGGTTGACACTCATGTTATATACCATGACTAGATTGTTGTAGGTTGATGTTCATGCTATATACCATGCTTAGATTGTTGTAGGTTGATACTTATGTTATATACCACGATTAGATTGTTGTAGGTTGATGCTTATGATTGTATACCATGTTGTAGGAAGAAACCATACTTATGTTGTACACCATGTTGTAGGTTTAATGTAGTGAAGAAACCATACTTATGTTGTATACCATGTTGTAGGTTTAATGTAGTAAAGAAACCATACTTATGTTGTATACCATGTTGAAGGAAACCCATGCTTATGTGTATACCATGTTGTAGGTTTGATGTAGTGAAGAATCCATACTTATGTTGTATACCATGCTAAGTAATAATAAAGAGTCATGCTTAGTAGTAGAATCCATGCTTAAGTAGTAATAAAGACTCATGCTTAGTAGGAGAATCCATGCTTAAAGTATTAGTAAAGACTCATGCTTAGTAGTAGATATTCATACTTAAAGTAGTAGTAAAAGCTCATGCTATATACCATGCTTAGTTTGTTGTAGGTTGAAACTCATGTTATATACCATGATTAGATTGTTGTAGGTTGATGTTCATGCTATATACCGTGCATAGATTGTTGTAGGTTGATACTCATGTTATATACCATGGCTAGATTGTTGTAGGTTGATGTTCATGCTATATACCATGCTTAGATTGTTGTAGGATGATACTCATGTTATATACCATGACTAGATTGTTGTAGGTTGATGTTTATGCTATATACCATGCTTAGATTGTTGTAAGTTGATACTCATGTTATATACCATGATTAGATTGTTGTAGGTTGATGCTTATGATTGCATACCATGCTTAAATTGTTATAGGTTATTGTAACAAGGAAACCCATGCTTATGTGTATACCATGTTGTAGGTTTGTTGTAGTAAAGAATCACGCTTGAATATATGTAGGATTAATGCCTAAGTATAGTAAGGAATCATGTTTGAGTTCTATGAAGAATGCATGCTTGAGTTAAAGAATCATGCTTGAGTTATTATAGTATCTTAGTTAAAGAACCATGCTTGAATTGTATATGGTAATATTGTGGTGAAAGATTAAAAAGAACCCATGAACCCGTGCTTGAGCTAGGTGTTCTAGTTTAACTATTGTAATGAACCTATGTTCCATCATTGTTCTAGTCAACCTTAAAGAGAACCCATGAAACTAGCACTATGGTAGTTCTAGCCTAATTGATAAGAGAACTCATGCATTTAGTTTTTAGGTGATTCTAGCTCAACTTGAGAAAGAACCCAAGAATCTAGTTGCATGTGGTTCTAATTCAATTGGGAAGAGAATCCATGGATTCTAGTCGTATAAGATTCTCATTAAAGTTAGGCCTTATCATGTTAACATCCTTCATCTTCATGGGTGATAAGGGTTGGGAAAGTCTCTAATAATTGTTAGCTTGATAAAAGCTAGTCTAGGGTCTTCTAATTACCCTAGGGGTCATCGACCAACAAGACCGCATCCTACCACCTTACAGACTATGGATAAGTCTCACCTTGGGCACCAACGGATCTTAATCGGTGTGGGTTGATCATGGGCCGAGTGTGGTGATAGAATCCAGGTTAGGGGTAGTGATGAGTGAAGGAGATCTCGTTACTAGTGTCTTGGATCAAGGGACCATGAGTTGGACCATGATAATCTAAGTTGAAAATCCTGTAAGCTTATTTAGGATTAGTGACATCATTAGGGTAGTAACTTATAAGATCCTTAACCATTTTGCCAAAAGAGAGGAGTTGGTATTAGGGGTGACACCTTATGACCAACTCGTCCTTTGGGCTGACATTAGGTGGTGTTATTGGATTGTACCTTCCCGTTAAAGGGATACGCACAGTGCCTGCTCACGAGTTGGGAGCACGGGTTGTGTATCTCACACTGTTAATTTCTAAAGTACCATGATAAGGGCGGGCGGAGCTAAGGGATGGACCCCGGAACTCCGTCATGTTCTATATCGGGGAAGCGAACAGGCCATCGACTACGGTCTATGAGTTAGGGGGGCACAGGAGATGCTTCGAGCTAACCTGTGTTGCGGTAACCCCGAGGGTTCGTTTTGTTTTTGAGTGAGGTCCGGTGTGCCGAGTAGTATTGGTAAACATAGACACCATGAGCGTACAGCATTGGTGGGACTTGACCACGTCTGTAACCACATCAGTCACGTTATATCTATCAGGACCAGGTTGTGTACAAAGTAGAATTTCATAATGCGGGTTCAAATCCCTAAATATGGAGAATGGCTTGATATGGACGTATGTAGTATGAGATGCATACGATTCCAGATTCTCGCTTGCATTAGATATGAGCATCCTAGCCTTGGTTGACATTGCATTAGATTCTAGTCATTGCACTCACTAACACTTAACTACAGCGACATATTTTACCATGTTTTTATATGTTTGTTTTTGGAGATTTGTTGTTAGTTATCAGTTTTTAAGCGTCTGTATATGTAATGACGTCCCCACTCTAATAGGTTGTGGATACAGGATCCCGAACCGAGAGGCTTCTAGTCAAGGCATGGTCTACAAGTGAAAAGCCCAATGTTTATTATTTTCATTCATGTATACTCTGATGTAATATATTGAATCAATGGAAACACTCGGCCTGTATTATTGTATTAATAAAAAGTTTTAAAATTTTCCTATTTTCTGTGTATTGTGACTAATTGAATGTAAAGGTCTTGGCTCATGTCTCGAATTCTTCATATAGGAAGTTCGGGGCGTTACAAATCGGAACCCTAATTATCCATTCAAGCCCAAACCAACATCAAAACTTGAAACAATACACAAAATGAGATATGGTCATAAACCTTAAACTCCAAACCAAAACCTCAATATCAAACAATCTCGACCCCAACCACATCACAACACACAGAAGAAAAACCCGAAATAAAAATAAGCATTGCCTAGCATGGAAGTTCATCTTATACTTTCTAGAAAGAAAATGAACGCTTGTGTCACTGACCAATTTGTGATAATTGTTGTGGTAGGTCTACCTTAACAAATAGGCGACCGATAATTTCATCAACCAACTATTGAGTTCTAACTGCAGAATAACTCACCAACCAATATGCAAAATAATAGAATCAAAAGCAACAGAACAAAAAACAATCAAAAGTTAGCACACAAGAACACACGAGATTTTTTTGAGGTCCACCCAATGCAATGGCTACTTCCCCGCACAGAGGCAGTCCTGCGACTTTCACTAGAAATATGAAGAACAAGTTTACAAATCTCTCAAGAACTCACCTCCAAGGTGCAGGATTTCTCTCTCTCTCTCTCTCTCTCTCGGATTTCTCTCTCTCTCTCTCTCTCTCTCTCTCTCTCTCTCTCTCTCTAACGGTTGATAGTTCTATCTTTTCCTTTTCACTTAACCATAAAATCGTACACAATACAACATATATAGGTTTACATTAGATTTAATCTCAGCCGCAGATCAAACAGCGCCGCACGGTCGACCGCAACCTTGGACGGTCAACCGCAACTGTCTTTGAGTGTATAGGGTTCCAACAGAAAGTGGGACAGTCAACTGCATGGTCAAGTGGTCATTCCTTCAAGTGTACAAGGTTTCAACTGAAAACAAGACGATCGACTATGCAGTCGACTGTACAGCTCTCGGCTTGAGAGCATGTACAATCAGTCGGGTGTGCGGTCGACCACAACCTTGGACAGTTGACCACAACTTCTGCCTGCAGTTGGTGGTTGCTGTTGAGCTGCTTGCTCCCACTTCGACTCTTCTTCTCGTCAATCTTCTTCAACTCATTATCGTGTATTGGATCCACAAACCCCAACAATCTCCCACTTGGAGACATATGCATGAAGTCTGTAACATGTTCTTCATTCTTCCATTGGCCTAGTCTAGGCTTGTGCCTCTGTGAGTCTCATCATCTATTAACCTGGAGACAATCCGATAGAGGTATAGCATAATTGATTCTTCATGTTGTCCACTACCTTCGTGAACATGTCCGCTGCACTTTGATTGTCACACCATAGCTCTCCTATGGGTTGCTTTCTACTTAACTGTTTCATAAGCTCCGAAATCCACAACATGTCTTTCGCTGCTTCTGTAAGTGTCATATACTCTAACTCTGTGGTTGACTATGCTACAACCTTTTGTGTCTCTACTGATCTTCATGCCGAGGATTTGCTTTGCTTCACCCAAGTTCTTCATTGAAAATTCTGAAACTAGCACCTTCTTCATATTCTTGATCTTCTTCATACATGAACCTACTAACATGTCGTCCACATACAATGCCAAAGTAACTATAACATTGTCTTCATATCAACGAACATATACACAATGATTCATTTTGCATCTCTCGAAACTTTTTCCTCTCATAAAGCAGTCAAACTTCAAGTATCATTGCCGTGGTGCTTATTTGAGCCCACAAAGAATCTTCTTCAGCCAACACACCATGTCTTTTTTTCTTTTTGCTTCAAAACTTGTAGGTTGCCTCACGTACAGCTCTTCTTCGACATCACCATGGAGAAATGCTGTTTTTACATCTAACTGCTCTAAGTGCAAACTGCCACAATACTATGCAAAATCTTGATTGAAGTCATCTTCACAACCGGTGTAAAGATTTCACTGTAGTCGACACATTCCCTTTATGAGAATCCTTTCACAACAAGTCTCACCTTATACCTCTTACTGCCAGCTGCCTCATCCTTGACTCTAAAAATCTATTTGTTCATAAGAGCATGTTTCCCTGCAAGTAACTTGGTAAACTCCCAAATTTGGTTATGTTCCAAGGAGTTCATCTCGTCCCTCATGGCTAACTCCCACTGAATTTGGGCATTATCTTTCAAATCCTCCTCATAAGTCTCTAACTCTCCTGAATCAGTGTACAGAACATGCTCGTGAACAACACTAGCTGATAGATCAAATGTCTTGGTTGACCTTCTCTCGTGTCAATCTCCTCAATGTGGGTACCGATTCACTGATCGATTAAAGATTCCCGAACTGTTCTGGCTATACCTATTCGCCTTGGATATCTTGCTCATTCCCAACAGGCTCATCATGAGCCTCCTGTGCTGCATGTGGTACATGTACCTGCTGCTGCACTATAGGGCTGCCTTTAGAATCTGAATCTAAGTTTGAATCGGAATCTGACTATGTACTAATTGTACTGCCTTGACCTGTATGCATGTCCTTGTACAAGACCTCCTCATTGAACACTACATTTATGCTGTGAATGACCTTGTTATCTACAAAATCCCAAAGTCTGTAACCATACTGATCGCCGCCATAGCCAATGAAATCACACTTTCTGGATTTCGAGTCCAGTTTCTTCGTTTCTTCCGTATCAATTAGTAAATATCCAATACAACAAAAAAAATTCAAATACGAATAATTGATAGGTTTACCTGACCATAGTTCTTACGGAATGGCCCCATCAAAGGTACTAGATGGGCAACAGTTAATCAAGTACACTGTTGTATCCACTATAGCATCCCAAGAATGGATCGGAAGACTAGCATGAAGTCTCATGCATCTCGCCCTTTCGAGTATCTCAGTTCATTATTTCAGCTACTCCATTCACCTGCTGAGTCCTAGGAACTGTCATGATTCCTAGGATACCTTCCTTTGTCAAATAGTCAACAAGCTCTTTACCTGTGTACTCACCACCCTGACTTTCATGCTTTCACCTTGTAACTTGTCTCATTCTCAACTCTTTAGGTGAAGAATCTGGTTTGCTGCATTCGATTTCTCAAACATATTTATCAATATCTCTATTGCCTCCTTCGCGGTCTTTGTCTTCTTAATGTGAAATAGTGACTTCCTACTCAACGACAACAATCTTTCCCAGTGCTTTCTGATCCAATCTATTCCAAGCCGGCAAGGCAACTGGATCGTCCTCCGCCCCTTCTGGATTCACGCCTAACAATGGATCATCGAGATCCTTTTGTCGGAGATATGCTATCATCTGGATCTTCCACTTGTGAAATCTATTCCATCGAACTCCTTCACTCTACTCTTGTCCACCATCTCAATCAACACTACCAACTTGGTATTCTGATACTACTTTGTTGAGTTCTAACTGAGGAATAACTCACCAACCGAGATGCAAAATAATAGTATCAAAAGCAAGAGAACAAAGAAAAACTAAAAGCCAACACACAAGAACACACGATATTTTTTTAGGTTCACCCAATGCAATGACTACTTTCCCGCACTGAGGCACTCCTGCAATTTCCACTAGAAATATGAAGAACACGTTTACAAATCCCTCAAAAATTCACCCCCAAGGTATAGGATTTTTCTCTATCTCCCCCTCTCCCTAACGGCTGATAGATCTTTCTTATCCTTTTTACTTAACCCTAAAATCGTACACAATACAATATATATATATAGGTTTACATTAGATTTAATCTCAGCTACAGATCAAACAGTGTCGCGCAGTCCATCGCAACCTTGGATGATCGACCGCAACTGTCTTCGAGTGTACATGGTTCCAAAAAAGTGCGAAATGGTCGACTACGTGCCCGACTGATCATTACTTCAAGTGTACAGGGTTTCAACAAAGAGCGAGACGGTCAACTATACAGCTCTCAACTTGAGCCTGTACAGTTGGCCGGGTGTGCGGTCGACTGCAACCTTGGACAGTCGACCACATTTTCTGCTTGCAGCTGCTGGCTGATGTTGATCTGCTTGTTCCCACTTCGACTCTTCTTCTCATCAGTCTTCTTTAACCCATTATCATGTATTGGATCCACAAACCCCAACACCCACAACTAAAAGCGACTTTAAATTTAAGTAATTCATCGGTGAGGCCATACCTTATCATTCATTGCATCCATCTTCTCATTCAGAACTTTCGACTTAGCATGGTCAACTTCTTTTCCCTGAACACCAAACCAAAAATTTTAGCACGCGCAGTGCACATAGTTTCTTTTCTTCATAATGCTAAATAATTCGCAGCCTCCAATGCATAATGATTAACATCAATTTTCCTAACCTTGAGATAAAGGAAATTAATAATGGCAATGAGATTGTAAACAGTTAGCGTCGGATCGTGCTTCAACAGGTCGCTGAGAGTGAAATTAAGGAACCGAATCACAGCGAAAGCTTCTTTGACCTTGTTATAGACATTGATTACCCATATCGCGTCGATGCGGTGGTCGGGGTTGTCGAGGAGCTCCAGTGCCTCAAATCCAATTTGGCCATTAGGATCGTCCCTGAAATGAAATTGAAGAACTGGAATTAGGGTTAGGGTTTAAATTTGGGAGAAATTAGGGAAACGAAACACTAACTCTATGGGGTCGACGTAGGCAAGGAAGTTGGAGTACACAGTAGCGACGACGTAGACGATGGGTTTGGCGGGGTTGTTGGGTCGAAGGTTGGTGAGGGTGGCAATTTTCTTGGGGATTAGGTGATCGGGTGGGCTCAATCTTTGGATTAAGCTATTACTAAACCACCTAAAGATCTGTATTAACCATCATTAATCATTTGTTTACTGTAAGAGTTTTCTTGCATTTTTGAGTCTTCATCAGGTCATTATTTAGATGTACTGAGAGATAAATAAAGGTATTATATGTTGACTTTAGATGGGTTTTAAAACCGGATAAGACCATGTTGGAGAGAAACCAATTCTGAATTCAAAATTTTGAATTACATGACGTGATAACCATCACTTAAAATTTGATGGAAACTCCCCTCACTTAATGGGTGGTTAGTAGCAACTGAACCCCTTAATAGGTGGCTAGTGGCAACTGCTCCTTTAATAGGTGGAAGCAGTTATTCCACTATAAATATGTGAAAATATGTGATAGGTCCCTCTTCACAGAATAGTGTGGTTTTGACAGAAAGCTCTTCCTATTGAGAGCAAGAACCAATTTTGATTCCAAGAGACGAGAAGACAAATCACTCTATCATGTCTTTTAATGCAAGTAAAGTTTATATACTAGCATATTAACTGCTTAGATTTTTTGTTAATCTAAAGTATGAAATAAATGTGGTTTATGTGTTTAGTTGATCTGCATACATTAAGGATTTTTATATCTAACATGTGGTATTCGAGCTAGGTTGGTTCAAACCATAAACTCGTTTATATAGTTGATTTAATTTTGTTGCATTACTTGCTCAATAATTTTGATTTCAAATTTATGTTTTGGATAAACATTTGGATATATTCTTTATGTGCAAAATTATTCTTATGATAGTGACTATGAGTTTGAATCAATTAAAGAGGATAATAAGTTGATCCATTTGTTAAACTAAATAATACTCTAAACCAAATATTTTGTACCTTTTTGTTGGGTTTGTGCAGAAATTCTATGAAATTAATTGGTTAACTAAATTGGATCTTCGATACTTGATTATTGTTTAATATCTGATAACCAAAGTGGTTAAATTATTCTAAAGCTTTTGAAGTCAATATGGAAATCAGTAATGTGGCTTACATGTATTAACAAGTATAGAAGTTTCCAAAGAAACATATTTGTTGGGTTAACTGTAAACCAATATATAGTGAGTCATGGAGAACTCGTAATTAGTAAATCTTCTTGCCCAAAGGTGTTGAATTTACATGTACACTTGTGATTTATGCTTGGCTATGCAAGTTTTGAAATTCATAAATTCTGTTATATATAAACAGTTTCTTTCCCAAAGGTGTGACTGGTTCTATAGTTTTTTTTGTGGCAAGAAATTTCCTTCACTTTGGATCATTTTCTTATTGACAAACTTATAAATTTTCAAATCATACTGATATTTTCTTGTAGGTTTCAACATGCTCAGTCTCATGAATATTGAGAAGTTGAATGGAAACAACTTCAAAACTTGGAAACAACATATTGAGATGCATTTGGGCATGTTGGAATTTAATGTTGCCTTTAAGTTTCCTCAACCATCTACTTTGTCCGATGCTAGTACAACTCAAGATAGGGAAAACTTTTCCAAATGGGAGAGGGCTAACCAGATGTCCCTTCTCATCATGCAAAATGCTTTGGAGGAGCATATAAGAGGAGGGATCCCAAGTTGTGATCAGGCAAAGGAATATATGACCAAAATTGAAGAGAAGTTCAAGCGGTCTGACAAGGCAGAGACATGAGCTTATCTTTCAGCCTTCATCAATGCAAAATATAATGGAGTTAATGGCATAAGGGAGCATTTATTAAATGCTGGTTAATATCTCCAACAAGCTGTATGCTTTGGATATTGGCATTACTGATCACTTCTTTGTTCATATGGCTATTTACTCCTTGCCCAATGACTATGAATAAATTAAGGTCAGCTAAAACACTCGGAACGGGATCTGGAACATCAATAAACTCATTGCCATTTTGTTGTCAAAAGGAGGAGATGATGAAGAAGACCAAGACTGAGCAAGCCAATTTGGTCAATACTGGAAAAGGCAAGGCTACAACGCCGACCAATAAGGCTAGAAATTTCAAGGCAAAGCACTCAGGACCAAGATGATGTTCCTCTTCTGGTTCAAAGAAAAATGGACATCATTCTGGCATGCCTGCTAAAATTGACACTACTACCACTAGTTAAGGTCTCAAGGTTAATAAAAACAACTAGAAAAAATGTTTTTTTTGTAATTCTACTGAGCATTTAAGGAAGGATTGTGCTGGTTTTAAGGCATGGCTCATTAAGAAATGTAAAAACATTATAAATATTTTTGTTGTAGTTGAATCAAATATGATTTTTATCCCTCAAAGCTCATGGTGGCTTGACAGTGGATGTTTTGTCCATATCACAAACTCTTTTTAGGGATTTCAAAACCTGAATGGAACAAGTAAGGATGTCTGCAATGTTTATATTGGAAATGGAAATGAAGTAGTTAAGTTAAAGTTGTCTTTTGGTTATGTTTTAATTTTAAATAATGTTCTCTATGTACCTTCTATGAGAAGGAATCTATTTTCAGTTACTTAGTTTGTAAAAGATGGTTTTTCTTATGTTGGGGATAATGATTATATTAAGTTCTATCTTAAAACCAGTTTGATAACCTTCTTGAATATGCATTTCTCAATGGTGATATTTGGCAAATTCAGTGTACTTACTTTCATGAATGTCTTAATGTCGAACATTCAGCCTCCAAGAGATTGCTCACTAAGGATACATCTTCGATGCTTTGGCATAGAAGACTTGGGCATATATCTAAGGAAAGAATGATAAGACTGATGAAAACTAATGTGTTGCCACAAGTTAACCTTGATGATCTTGAAAATTGCATTCATTGTTTTAAAAGCAAGACCACTAGCTCAACTAAGAAATCAAATTCAAATAGAAGCAATGGTCTCTTAGAGATCATCCATACTGACGTGTGTGGTCCATCTCCAACAAAAACAATTTGTGGGAATTCTCATTTTGTTCTCTTCATGATGATTTTTCAATGTATACTTACTTGTATTTGATTTCTAAAAAATCATAGTTTTAAATTGTTTCAAAATTTTCAAAGTTGAAGTTGAAAAGCAATTGGGAAAACAAATTAAGACAGTAAGATCATATCGTGGTGATGAGTATTTTTGTCGATATACTGAAAGTGGGCAACAAAATGGCCCATTTGCTTCGTATTTGGAACAACAGGGTATAATTGCGCAATATACAACTCTAGGAACACCATCTTAGAATGGGGATGCTGAGAGAAGGAAATCGTACCCTCAAGGGCATGGTGTGAAGTATGCTTGCTCACTCTCAACTGCCTAAATTTGTGTAGGGGAAAGCTATCAAAACAGCTAATTACATTTTGAATAGGGTTCCTGATGCTGCTTGTTTTTGGTCGCAGTGTGGGTGCACCAGGTGTAAGTTCGGACTCAATTTGTAATGAGGGAAGAGTACGGTACCGGACGGTGAGCGAGAGGCTCGCTTCGGCGCTTGAGGATCGGCTCGGATGGACTCGCCTCGAGTACCTGCAGACGGTCCTGAAACACCGGGGTTTATCCCGGTGGCGGACCCTCCGACGATCTAGTCAGTCTCTGTGAGAGAGTAGCAGTAACTAGGAAAATTTAGGTGGCAAAGATTGATTACCTCAAAAGGTGGGTGAGGGTCTGGTATTTATAGGGAATCCCAACCGGGTTTGGATCCGCTTGGGGGCCGGGTCTGAACCCAAAAGCCCATGGGCCTGACGTGGCAGGAGGCCCAGGGGGTTTAGGGCGGACGTGGCAGTGCCAAGAGTGGTATAGGGCTGACGTGGCAAAGCCCTATGTGGTATTTGGAGCTGACATGGCTGATCATGGAGCTCCTGTGCCTCTGGGAGAATCGGATGGCCTAAGTTGTGCCAGGTCATCCTCATTCCTTGCCAGGTTGGGCGGATGGCCCGTGGGGCTGTCGCGGATTGGAGGCCGAGGGCCATCGAGGCTCGTCGAATACGAGGAGACCAGTTCTGTGGGGGTGAATTTACGACTCGATGCCGAGGCTGTAGTGGTCCGGAGCCGAGCCGGATTGTTTTTTCTTTTCGAGTGAGCCATCCTGGGCCTTGGCTGGGCCCCAGGCCATTTTTACCCTACCACACAAGCCCCCCACTCCTGCGGGGATGCGGGAGTTAGCCGTGGAGGAGTGTTTACGGTCGTGGAAATGGGATGGCGAATCGTTGGGTCTTCATGAGAGGGCTACCCTGATGCTAGACCGAACCACGAGCTGGCGAGGGTTTATGGATCGATAAGGGCGATGGCGAGCCGCTGAGCCTTCCTGAGAAGACTACCCTGGTGCTAGACCAAACCTCGAGCTGGCGAGGGTTTATGGGTCGGCAAGGGCGATGGCGAGCCGTTGAGCCTTCCTGAGAAGACTACCCTGGTGTTAGACCGAACCTCGAGCTGGCGAGGGTTTATGGGTCGGCAAGGGCGATGGCGAGCCGTTGAGCCTTCCTGAGAAGACTACCCTGGTGTTAGACCGAACCTCGAGCTGGTGAGGGTTTATGGGTCGGCAAGGGCGATGGCGAGCCGTTGAGCCTTCCTGAGAAGACTACCCTGGTGCTAGACCGAACCTCGAGCTGGCGAGGGATTATGGGTCGACAAGGGTGATGGCGAACCGTTGAGCCTTAGAAGGTTTGAGCGGGGCGGCCTGCTGTCTTCGCGGAGCATTGAAGGCGCTCCGGGATCTGTGTGATGTTTCCACTTCCTAGGGGCGTTAAATGGCGCCACCTAATAAATGCATGGCGCTTAGGCTTCCGTCGTTTGGCTTTCCCAATGTCATAATGGCCGGTCTATGGGGGAGGTTATAAATACCCCTCTCCCCACAGTGGGTTTGATCACAGCAAGGGTGGTCCATCGACCATCTGAGGTGTCTGCCTTGGCGGACGTCTGTCTCTTGCAAAATTTTGACCCTGAGAGCGTTGGACGGGTGGTCACTCTATTGCCTTGTTCTTCTCCCGTTCCTGACGGTCTCGATGTGAGTGTCAGGGTCAGGGGAGAACAAGGCAGAAGAGATGGAGGCCGTAGTCCGGGCTCGGGGGACAAGGTGCTGAAAGGTCTTAAACTAGGGAACCTCGGACTGGTGGTGACTTTGCCGTCCGGATCCTTTTTCGGGTCAGACGGCCCTGACACGGCTGTTTGCCCGAGAGAGATCAGGACGGGAGGGGTATCAACCGAATTCCGGACCTGGGGCTGAGGAGCCTCGGATAGATGGGTCGTCTCCGATCTCTGTCTTCCTTCTGGTGCTGACGGTTTCTGATGGTTGTCAGCCCAAAGGAGTTAGAGATGGGAGGTGGGCCGATCTGCTTTCCGATAGGGTTCTAGGCGATGGTGGCTTTTCTCCCACCCTCGAACAGTTCGGGGTTTCGGCTGCCGAGGCCGTAAGCGCCGAGTTGCTCCCGGGTGAGAGGGGAGCCGACCAAGCCCTGGAGTCCGGGGCGCCTGTCTAAGGACGGCGCCTTAAATCTTTAAGCTAAAAATTTTCTCCGCTGAACACTTCATCCGAACCGACCCCTGTGTGGCCTCCAACCGGCGCTAGGTGACGTCAGCAGCGCCCGTTTCGAGGATGACGTGGCGCGATTCTATTGGTGGCAGACGTGCGCTATTCGAGGAACAGTAATGCGAAAATCGAGGCGTCACCTCTCCCTCTATAAATATTCTTCCCCATTCTGTTCATTTCCCTCTTGCTGTCTTCTTAAAAAGAAATCAAACACTTCAGCGCTCAGCTTGACTGTTTAGCAACACCGGCTCGTTAGTCCGAGGCAACCCAAAGGTTAGTTTGTAAGTTTCTTTTGTTAGGTACAGATGTCTAGGGCTCAGTCTGGCTCGTCGGCGTCGACGTCGAGAGGGGACCCTGTCTCAAAATCGACTTCGTGGGAGGAGCCAGTGTGCGAGGAGGAGTCGGTACATGATGTGAAGCCTTCCGATTCGACTTCGTGGGAGGAGCCAGTATGCGAGGAGGAGCCGGTATACAATGTGAGGCCGTTACGCTCCCGGAAACCTTTCGTGGTGGAGAGTAGTGAATCTGAGGAGGCAAGTGACAGCTCTGACGTGGTGGAGATAGTGGGTACGGATTCCAAGGGGGAAGATAGTAAAGGAGAAGGTGAAGCAGCCGAGGCTCAGACTAGAGGCAGAGGGAGGGGCTCCAAAGCTCGGGGGGTAGGCTCGTCTTCCACGCCGGCCGGCCTTGAGCGTTTGTCCACCCCCTCGCTAGGGAGGGCTAAGAAGAAGAGGGCACCACGCAAGAAAGGGGCGATGGCCGGGGGTTTGAGCAAGGGGCCTGTCTTCCGAAATATGGTGACGGGGTCGCCAGTACAGCCGGACAAGTTCCGTTGTTACCCCGATGACTTCTCTGACCAAGTGCTGTATGGGGTCCAACCTTCTTCGCCGAGTCGGAAGATTGTAAAGATGGATTCGATTCCGACGACACTGGAAGATGGTGACTTGGATGTTGCACGGTCGCATTTCCACATCGGGCCGGAGTATGAATTGATGCTGCCGAGCCCGAGCCTTCGTCCCACCGACCCTCTGCCAGACTGGTACTGCGTCTTCCCTGTAGATGCCTTCGGCTCCGGACTGAGGCTGTCGATGCATCCGTTCATCAAGGAGGTGCTCAACTGGGCGAAGCTGGCCCCGATGCAGTACGGGCCGAATTCGTGAAAGCATATCATCTGCTTTGTGCTGCTCTGCGAGGAGCAGAAGGTACCCCTCCGGCTGAATGTGTTCCGAGCGATGTTGGGGATCAGCTCGTCGGGAGAGTCGGAGGGGATATACTATATCTTCCCTTGGGGTAAGGGGAAGGTGGTTCACGGCCATCCGAACTCAATTAAAGAGTGGAAGCGGAAATACCTTGTGATCCGGAGCGAGGGGCTTTGGGACATCCCCACTCGGTGGAATTATTACAAGCCTCAGTTCAAAGCGCCGAGGCCGAAGGATATGTCTGCCGAAGATTGGGGGTTTGTCGGGCGTCTGCGGCTGTCGCATAGCATCAGCTGGCCGAAGGTGACGAAGGGTCACCTGGTCAGCGCTGGACTGAGCCCTGCCGTGTCTTGTATGTAGTTGTTCCTTTCTTGCTTTACTATTCTTTTGAGCTCATTGTTCTTAATGGGTTTTTTCGCAGGCATGGACCCTGAATCGATCAAGGCTCGCAGGCTCGTGCAGAAGCAGAAGAAGGCCGAGGAAGCTGGAGACGCGAAGAGGCCGAGGGGGTCGTCCCTAGTCGTCTCCGAGGCCCCGCTCGAGCCGAGGACCAAGAGGACACGCTCGGAGACGAGCAAGGAGGCGGCCACTTCGAAGGGCTAGGGTCAAGCGAAGGCATCCGATCTCGACAAGGGGAAGGGGCCCTTAGTTGAGGTCGGGAAAGAGGACCCGGTGGTGGCGAAGCTGCGGCAGCCGTGGGTACCGGATTGGTCGATTCGGGTGGGAGACTGTCTGACCCGAGGGGCCCAGGCCATCGAGGTGGTGGAGAAGCTGGCGACCCCTCGAGATCGCCAGGAGATGGAGAAAGAGACCTTGGAGGAGGCGTTCACGCGTCTGGCGCAGGCCAGCGTGCTGGTAAGTTCGCCGACCCTATCTCTCCTGTTTGATTTCATTGTGCAAGTGGCTTTCTTATCCGCGTTTGTTTGTCGCAGGCTTGCGTGCAGGGGGCGAACGTAAAGAATCTCTATGAAGCGGCCCTGGCACAAGAGCGAGCTCGGGCGGATAAGAGCGAGCGGGAGATGAAGGAGATGCGGATCGAGCTCGAGGGCTCGCACAAAAGGGAGCAGAAGATGAAGACCTGGGCTCGACGCCAAGGAGGCAGAGTGGGGGAAGAGGGTGGTCGCTCTGAAGAAGAAGTTCGCGAAGGAGAAGGAGGAGCTGACAGTGGTGTCGCAGGACCTGGTGATCAAGGCCCAGGATGAAGTCTATGCGAAGGCCCTCAGCCATGTGTGGCACTTCTACCCCAACATCGACCTGAGGGGCTTTGACTATGACATGGAGGTCGAGGGGCCACCGAAGACCCCTGACGTCGACCCTCCCGCCGACCCTCCCGTCGTGGGCTCGGCCATCGATCCCCCGGTGGACCCGGCTGATGTCGAGGTGATAACATAGGCTGTTTCCCTCTTGTTTTGTCTTTTTTCTTCCCTTAAAATGTATTTGCCGAACGCGGACTGGCCACCGCATTTTTTGTATGAAGTAATCCAATTTATAAAAGAGGATTTTTTGACTGGCCAAGTGTTTTGACCTCGGATATTTCCGAACCTCCTTGCTTATGTATTTTGAGTGGGCTGGTTCTCTTGTAGGTTACGGCTCCCCTTCCCGAGGTGGACTCCCGTCGTTCCAACGTGGCGTGGCTCCGGAGCAAGGTTGAGGTCCTGGAGGCCACGTTGGTTCGCTACCGAAAGGGGGCTCGTGACAATGATGCGGCCTTTAACTATTATCGAAACAAGTCTGAAGCCCTAAGCGAGGAGGCGAGCCGGCTGAGGGGGGCGATGGTGGATCGGGACCTCGGGAGTGTCGGTCTTGGAAATACCATGTCGAGTGCATCGGTGCAGAGGCCCTCCTCTGAGAGGCTACTTCGTGATGTCATTGTGGAGAAGGAGATAGAGATACACCGTTACAAGACGATGCTGGGTGTCTCGGCATCCTCCTCGGAAGGTCAGCGAGCGGAGGGGGTTCCCTCTACGTTGCTGCTGCTGGAGCGTGTGCGACCAGTTGATGCCCAGAGCTCCGTGGCGGGTGTGTCGACCGTGGCTGAGCCTAAGGACCACCATGACGAGGAGAGGGCTCCTAGTCGTTCGATCGGAGTGGTACCGCCCTTCGTCGGACCCGAGGGGCCCTAAGATGGCGGTTTCTTTCAGTTCGAGATGAGTGGAGTGGTCCTATAACGGTCTTTGTTTGTTTTTTCAGAACTATTAAGGGAGTATGAATAAGGAATTCTTTTCATTCTTTGCTCTGGTCAATAGTGTATTGAATGATGGCGGAGGTGAGGCTCGGCCCCGTCGATCCGTGAGGGATCGGCGCAGGGCGTTTAGGAAGACTCCCTGGCCTGAAGCCGGTTCCTACCTACCGAGACGTTGGAGGACGGCACCGGAGTGAGGACCCGGGTGCCGAAGCTCTTTGAGAAAGCGATCCCGTTGTCCGGTGTTAGGTCGGACCTGCCGAGGCGTTTGGAGTTTGACAAAAAGAAGATACTCTCATACATGATATGGATGGGCGCTAAAATGGCCCTTTACACATGAGAGCTTACAAAAATATTATTTACACTAGCCGAGCCGGGACCTATGACCGTTCTTCTAGGAACTTCATTAGGTGCTCGGCGTTCCAGGGTCGGTTGATTGGCCGGCCGTCCATATCCGCCAGTCGGTACGTACCGGGGCGTACGGTCTCGACTACTCGGTATGGGCCTTCCCAGTTAGGGGCCAGCTTCCTCTTCTTGGTCGGGTCGGAGACGGACAGTTTTCGTAACACGAGGTACCCCGCCTTGATGTTTGTGGGGCGGACCTTCTTGTTGTAAAACTTCTCGATCCGTTGTTGGTAGATGCTTCTTCGGATTGAAGACTTCTCTCTGACCTCGGTGACGAGGTCCAGGTTGGCCCTCAGGCCGGATGAATTGTCTGCTTCGTCGAAGGCTATGATCCGAGGAGAAGGCATACCGACCTCGACGGGGATAACTGCCTCCGTCCCGTAGGTCAAGCTGAATGGCGTCTCTCCCGTGGGGATCCTCTTGGTGGTTCGGTGCGCCCATAGTACGCTAGGCAGTTCTTCCACCCACCTCCCTTTGGGGGAACTGTCGAGGTGCTTTTTGAGGCCGTCGAGGATTTGCCTGTTCGCGTTCTCCGCTTGGCCATTGGACTGAGGGTGACAAATAGCGGAGAAACGTTGCTGGATGCCGATGTCTGCGCAGAAAGTTTGGAAGTTCTGACCTTGGAATTGGGTTTCGTTGTCCGTGACGAGGACCCGAGGGATTCCGAACCGGCAAATGATGTTCTTCCAAAAGAATTGTTGTACTTGGCGCTCGGTGATGCTGGACAGAGGCTCGGCTTCGAGCCACTTGGTGAAGTAGTCGATGGCGACTATCAAGAATTTCTTTTGCCCTACCGCTACGGGAAAGGGGCCCACAAGGTCCATGCCCCACATGGCGAATGGCGTAGGGCTAGTCAGGGATCAGAAATTGGCTTGAGGAAGCCTCTTGATAGGGGAGAACCTTTGGCATGGGCCGCACCTCTTGACTAGGTCTTACGAGTCTTAGAGCATGGTCGGCCAATAGTACCCCTGATTCAGGGCCTTCCGAGCAAGTGTCCTGCTCCTCATGTGGCATCCGTCGATCCCCTCATGAAGATCTTTTAGCGCGTAGCTGGCCTCGTCGCTGGTGAGACAGCAGAGGTATGGTTTGCCGTCGGCCAAGGTGTATGAGCGTTTGAAGAGGATGTCATCAATCATGACGAACCTTTCAGCTCGGACCCTGACCCGTCTGGCCTCGGCCCGGTCTTCAGGAAGCTCGGCATTAATTAAGAATCTCCGGATGGGGGTGGTCCAGTCGTCTGGACTGGCAACGCCTTGCACACACATTGCCTCCTGGCCTTGGTCATTGATACTTGGCTTTAGGAGGATTTCTATGAGTACCGTCTGATCGAGACCCTCGAAGGAGGAAGAGACGAGTTTGGACAACGCGTCTGCTTGAGCGTTCTGCTCCCTAGGGACTCTGGTAACCGTGAAGCAGCTGAAGGACGCCAGGAGTCGCCGGACCACGGCCAAGTACCGTATCATCCGCTCGTCGCGAGCCTCGTATTCCCCGGTGATCTGATTGACCACGAGCTGAAAATCGCTGTAGGCTCGGATTTGCTGGGCACCGGCTCGGTGTGCTAGGGTCAGTCCGGCGATCATGGCCTCATATTCCGCCTCGTTGTTGGAGGCCGGAAAGTTGAAGCGGAAGGAGTATTGAAGTAGGAATTGGTCGGGACCTTGGAGGATGATGCCAGCCCCACTCCCCGTTTCGCAGGATGATCCATCGACAAAGACCTCCCACGTCGGATCCGAGCCCTCGATGTTGGGCTGCTCGGAAACGGTGCACTCAGTTATGAACTCGGCGAGGGCCTGCCCTTTGATGGCCGTCCTCGGCTGATAGCTGATGTCGAACTGACTTAGCTCAATTGACCACTTGACTAAGCGGCCGGAGTTTTCGGGCTTGTGGAGGACAGTCTTCAGTGGCTGGTCGGTCAGTACTTGGACGGAGTGGGCCTGGAAGTAAGGACGAGGCTTCCGAGCTGCCATGACCAAAGCATAGGTCACCTTCTCTATCTTTGCGTACCTCGTCTCGGCGGGGAGCAGGACTTTGCTCACATAGTACAATGGCCTCTGAACCCCCTCCTCTTCTCAGACGAGGACGGCGCTGAGGGCGCTATCCGAGGCGGACAGGTAGAGCCATAGTGGTTCGCCCGGCTCAGGCTTGCTAAGGAGAGGGGGGTTGGCGAGGTACAGCTTTAGCTGTTCGAAGGCTTCTTGTTGATGGGCACCCCATTCAAAGCCCCCTTTCCCGCGTAGAGCTTTGAAGAAGGGGAGAGACTTCTCCCCGGACTTGGAGAGGAAACGGCCGATTGCAGCCAACCGGCCTGTAAGCCTCTGAACCTCCTTGACATTCCGGGGCGGGGCCATGTCAATAATAGCTTGGTTTTTCTCGAGGTTCGCCTCGATGCCGCGCTGGCTGACGATGAACCCCAGGAATTTCCCAGTGGAGACACCGAAGGCGCATTTAGCCGGGTTGAGCCTCATGTTGTGATGCCAGAGGACTCCGAAGGCTTCCTCGAGGTCAGCGAATTGGTCCGGCCCGGCCCGGCTCTTGATGAGCATGTCGTCGACATAGACTTCCGCGTTGCGGCCGATCAGGTTTTTGAAGATTCTGTTGACCAGCCGTTGGTATGTGGCTCCGACGTTTTTCAGCCCGAAGGGCATAACGCGGTAACAAAAAAGATCCTGGTCGGTGACGAACGAGGTCTTGGAGATGTCTGGTGGAAACATCCGGATCTGATTGTCCCCCGAGAATGCGTCCATGAAGGACAGTAGCTCATGCACCGAGGTTGCATCGATTAAGGTGTCGATGCGGGAGAGGGGGAAAGAATCTTTCGGACATGCCTTATTTAGATCCGTGAAGTCGATACAGATCTGCCAGCCCCCGGTTGCCTTCTTCACCATGACGACATTAGCCAACCACTCGGGGTAGCTGACTTCCTGAATAAATCGAGCGGACAAGAGTTTGTCGACCTCTGTCTTCACAATTTGCTGTCTCTCCGGGGCGAATTTGCGCCTCTTCTGGACGACCGGCTTAGAGTCCGAGATGACGCTCAGCCGATGCATAATCAAGTCTTCGGAGATCCCGGGCATGTCGGAGGGCTTCCAGGCGAAGAGATCAACGTTGCGGCGGATGCAGACGATTATGCCTAGCTTCAAGTCCTCGGGGAGCGAGCGGCTCACCCGGAACCATTTCGATTCGTCCTCGGCGCCGAACGGGACCTCCTCCAGTTCGTCGACAGGCTCGGGAGCGGGGCCGTCCCTCTCGGGTTCGAGCTCAACGGCGTCGAGGGGGAACACACCCCCTCCGACGGCGGTCATGTAGCACGACCGCGCTGCTTCTTGGCTACCTCGGACTATGCCGACCCCTTGCGGGGTGGGAAATTTAAGTTTCAGATGGTAAGCCGAAGGTACCGCTTGAAGGGAGCACAGTCTGGGTCGGCCGAGTATGGCGTTGTAAGCCGCCTTGACGTTTACCACCATGAAGTCCATGGACTCGGTCCTCTTGACAGGAGCCGATCCTGCGGTAACGTCGAGAGTAACAATTCCTTCTATTACGACAGGGACGCCGGAGAACCCATGCAAGGTGTATCCGGCTGGCTTGAGTTTGCCTCTGGGCAGCTTGAGATTCTCGAAGGCTTCGAGGAAGAGAATATTTACAGAGCTGCCGTTGTCGATGAGGATTCGGCGAACCTCACAATTAGCCATGTGGAGGCCAATGACGAGGGCGTCGCAATGAGGGAGGCGAACGCCTTCGAGGTCCTCTCCGGAGAAGGAGACAGGCACCGGTTGCAACCTAGGCGAGGGGTTGTCTTGGACAGCATTCACCTCTCGGATGAAGGCTTTTCGGGAAGTATTTGACTCTCCCCCCATTGGCCCCCCATGGACACAGTGCAAGATGACCGGCGTATCCGCGGCTCCTTCGGGCGAGCGATCCTGATCCTGGATACGGTTCGGGATGGGGGTCGGAGGCGAAGGCCTCCGGTTCCTCGTATCCCGCCGATCCCATGGGCCTTCTCTGGTGAATTCTCGGAGGTACCCTCGTGAGATAAGGGCCTCAATCTCGTCTTTCAGGGCCCGACATTGGTCGGTTTCGTGCCCATGATCTCTGTGGAATCGGCAGTAGAAGCGCTGATCTCGCTTCTTGTTGTTACTTGGTCGGGGAGGTAGTCGGACAAGGTCTTTGTCTTCGATTTCTAAGAGGATAGCGGACACGTTGTGTGTCAGGGGAGTGTACCTCTCGAAGCGAGGGACCGGAGGTGCCCTCTTCGTGGCGACTCCTTCCTTTGCCATTTTCCTGGCAGGCTCGACGTCATCGACCCTGCGCTTGCCCTTCCCCGCAACTTCTTTGCTGCCCTCTGGGTTCAGAGCTTCTTCAGCTCGTATGTACTTCTCGACTCGGTTGAGAAGGTCGGGGAAGTCCAGAGGTGGCTTCTTCGCCAGGGAGACCTTCAGCTGGTTGTGCCGGACATTGTGTCGGAAGGCAGCTGAGGCGACCCCGGCGTCAAGGGCAGAGACGGATCTTGCCTCAGTAACCTCTTGACGAAGTTACGGAGCGACTCCCCCTCCCTCTGACTGAGGTCGAGCAGGGAAGCGCTCGTCCTTTCGGCCTTCCGGCTAGTGATGAAGTGGGCCAGGAAGTTGGCTTCCAGCTGGTCGAACGAGAAGATCGAGCCAGGGGAGAGTTTGGAGAACCAATCCCTGGCCGGACCCCAGAGGGTGGCCGGGAAGGCTCGGCACAGCAGGGGATCCGAAGCGCTGTGAATCATCATGAGGGTTTTGAAGCCCTCCATGTGATCAGCTGGATCACCCTCGCCGTTGTAAGTCTCGAACTGCGGAGGCCGGAAGTTCCGGGAGATCTCTGCTTCTATGATGTTGACGGAAAATGGAGGTCGAGAAGGCCCACGTCCTTGGACTAGGTTGGGATTCCCGTCGCCGATGCGCTCGAGGCGATTCTCCATCTCTAGGAGGCGTCGGAGCACCTCGTCTGTGCGCTCAGGAGGGGGGGTCGGCGCACGAGTGTGACTCCTCCCTTCGCTCATTTGAGGGGGTCGGCCATAGGTCGCGGACCTTGGCGCTCCATGGAGGGCCTCCATGATTTCATCTCTGAAGCTTCTGAACTCGGCCCTGGTAACCGTGCCATGGTCGGAAGGGTCGGGTCGGGTCGGGGCGTAGGAATTCGGCCGATGCAGCTGAGTACCGACGGCCTGTCCCCTTGCGCGGGCCTGGAATGGTTCGGGGCCGAGTTGGAAGCGGTCCCTCCCCTAGCCTGGCTAGCCCTTCTGTTCTGAATGACCCGACGAAGGTCGGGTTCGGCGACGCGTGAAACGCTTCGTTGGGGTCCAGGGTTCGCCCCCGGATTATTGGATGCTTGCCCTCCGTCGAGGGCCCCCTCGGGAGGAGGCCCGTCTGGTCGGGCGGAACGGGCCGATCTTCGGGCTCAGGGAGCCATGGGAGATCGGGTCGAGGGAGAGCGTCGGTGGCGAGGCTCGGACTGTCGTCTGTACCGGATAAAGGGTTCCCACAGACGGCGCCAACCTGATGCTGCTTGTTTTTGGTCGCAGTGTGGGTGCACCAGGTGTGAGTTCGGACTCAATTTGTAATGAGGGAAGAGTACGGTACCGGACGGTGAGCGAGAGGCTCGCTTCGGTGCTTGAGGATCGGCTCGGATGGACTCGCCTCGAGTACCTGCAGACGGTCCTGAAACACCGGGGTTTATCCCGGTGGCGGACCCTCCGACGATCTAGTCAGTCTCTGTGAGAGAGTAGCAGTAACTAGAAAAATTTAGGTGGCAAAGATTGATTACCTCAAAAGGTGGGTGAGGGTCTGGTATTTATAGGGAATCCCAACCGGGTTTGGATCCGCTTGGGGGCCGGGTCTGAACCCAAAAGCCCATGGGCCTGACGTGGCAGGAGGCCCAGGGGGTTTAGGGCGGACGTGGTAGTGCCAAGAGTGGTATAGGGCTGACGTGGCAAAGCCCTATGTGGTATTTGGAGCTGACATGGTTGATCATGGGGCTCTTGTGCCTCTGGGAGAATCGGATGGCCTAGGTTGTGCCAGGTCATCCTCATTCCTTGCCAGGTTGGGCGGACGGCCCGTGGGGCTGTCGCGGATCGGAGGCCGAGGGCCATCGAGGCTCGTCGAATACGAGGAGACCAGTTCTGTGGGGGTGAATTTACGGCTCGGTGCCGAGGCTGTAGTGGTCCGGGGCCGAGCCGGATTGTTTTTTCTTTTCGAGTGAGCCATCCTGGGCCTTGGCTGGGCCCCAGGCCATTTTTACCCTACCACAGTTCCTATAAAAGCAATTGCTACTATTCCATTTGAGGTTTGGACTGGGAGGAAGCAAAGTTTTTTACACTTTCACACATGGGGCTGCAAATGTGAAGCTAGATTATACAACCCAAATGAAAAGAAGTTGTATATGAGGACAACTAGTTGTTTTTATGTTGGATATTCAGAAAAGTCCAAAGATTTTTAGTTTTATTGTTCTCATTCACATACAAGGTTAGTGGAAAACAACAATGCCAAGTTTATTGAAGATTTCAGCTTCGTGCATTCTAAGTCCTTAAATTCTTAAGTGTTTGAAGAAATAAACGAAGTTCCCTCCTCATCGTCAAAAGACCATTTGTTCTCCCATTAACATTGTTTGTTGTAGTCAATACAATACCAACACTTATGACTGGTCATCAGACAGAATAAACAACATGGACCTTTTGAGATACATATGGAACAAGAAATAGTTCAACCAGAGAATGTAAACCTCTTACAAAATAATGTTGTTGCGGATGTGAATCCATCTACATCAACAAATGCTACGGGTGATTTGGGAAGGTCACAAAGAGTTAGAAAGCCAGCTTTGCCTAATGATTACATGGTGTATTTGCAAAAAGAGTACTTTGATATAGGTGATCATGATGATTTAGCAACATTCAAAGCTGCAATGGTGAGTCCTCGGTCCCCTCTATGGCATGCTGCAATGGAAGATGAATTGGCTTCAATGGCAAAGAATAACCTATGGACCCTAGTTGAAAGTACACCTGACATTAAGCCAATAGGCTGTAAATAGGTGTATAAAACCAAGCGAGATTCATAGGGCAAGCTTGACAGGTTTAAGGCCAGACTAGTGGCTAAAGGTTCAGACAAAGAGAATGTTTAGACTACTTTGAAACATTCTCTCTGGTATCTACTAAGGACTCATTTCGAATTATTATGGCCCTCATTGCACATTTCAATTCGGAATTCCATCAAATGGATGTGAAGACCGCCTTTTTGAATGACAGTCTTGATAAAGAGATATATATGAAACAACCACCATGATTCATTGAAAAGGGGAATGAAAACCTAGTTTGCAAGCTCAACAGGTCAATTTATGGTTTAAAAGACTCTTCTAGAGAATGGTACTTGAAGTTCGATGAAGTCATGACTTCTTTTGGCTTCATTGAAAACAGGTTTGATGATTGTATTTATATGAAAATAGTGAAGTCAAATTCCATTTTTATGGTGCTTTACATAAATTGCATACTACTTGCAAGTTCTAGTATTCAATTACTTAAAGACACCAAGAATATGTTCTCAAATGGTTTTGACATCAAAGATTTGGGGAAGCTCATTATGTTTTAGGGATTAAGATAGTGAGAGACAGTTCCGAAAGAGTTTTGAGATTGTCCGAGAAGAATTATATTGATAGAGTTCTCAAAAGGTTTAACATGGAAAATTGTAATGGTGGTGATGTTCCTTTTTCAAAGGGTGATAAATTTTTGACTAGTCAATGTCCAACAACAGATTATGAGTTTGAAGTCATGTCAAATAAGCCCCATGCCTTATTAGTTGGAAGTGTGATGTACGCACAAGTATGTACAAGACCTGATTTAGCATTTGCATTGAGTGTGTTGGGTAGATTTCAATCGAATCCTGGTCTAACACACTGGAATGCAGGAAAGAAAGCATTGAGGTACTTGAAGAAAACACAGCCTTATGTGTTGGGATATCATCGTGTAGAAGACTTGGAATTACTTTGCTACATAGATGTAGATTTGGGTGGTTGTGTGGAAAATCGAATGTTGACAAGCGAATACATAGTCACACTAGCTGGTGGTGCAGTCTCATGGAGGAGCAAGAAGCAAACTTCAAGAGCTACATCAACTATGAAGTCTGAATTTATAGGATGCTTTCAAGCAACTGAGCAATATATTCGGTTAAAAAACTTGATACAAGGCATGAGGATTGTCAAAAGCATTGAGAAGCCAATAAAAATCTATCGTGATAATACTTCAACTACCTTCTTTGCCAAGAATAAAAAGAGACCTGAAGCTTCAAGACTCATGGACATCAAATACATGAAGGTGCAAGACAAGATTAAGGAAGGAATTACAAATATTGGACACCTTAGTACACACAACATGGTTGTTGATCCGTTGACAAAGGCACAACATGTTACAGCCTTCAAAAGCATGTTCTAAAGCATGTTCCAAAAATGGGTTTGAAGCCTTCTCTCGATCTCGTTTGAATGTGGGAATAAAGTACAAATGTCTAACTTGCTATCTGATGAATGAAAAAATGTACTCAGTTTGATTATGTTTTAAACTTACTTTCTATTAGATGAATTACTCAAGAGTATTAATCTATTTACTGAAGTTCATTTTCAAATAATGTTGTAAATGTGGAAAATCTTTGCAAAACCGATGAAATGAATGATACTTACAACATCATTGGACCAAAGAAATGTGGGAGCTTTGCTGGTATACAAATCAACTCCCAATTTTTTTTTTCTTTTTTGAAGAAAAGGTGGAGTTTAGCCATCATGTTTCATTAATAAGAAGTTAATAAAACAAACCCAGGGTATTGGGCTCAAATACAAAACAATGAAGTAGTGAAAATAAAATATAATACCTCCAAGAGCATGGGAGGGTGGGACAGGTACAACCAAATCCAACCATATGAGAGCATCCAAACTAAAACAAAAACATGATACAAGATGTCCTTCCAACAACGCCCTAGAGGGTGCGCAACCAAGGGTGACGCACTGAATCAGTCCAAGGTGGGACTAATCACCACCTCCTCCTCGTTGTACTCCTTAACCTCAAATGCTCTGGCGATTCTTCCTCTAAGACCCGCCGCTGCAGCTGTAGCCCAAAGAAAAATAAGATGCATAATATGAGTAAGATTACCAGAAATACTATTACTAGTCACATGAAAGTAAAAGTTATTTATGTCTAGCCACAATACCCAAGTCGTTGCGACGATAGCGATGTACCATGCTTCCCTCATCTCACGTTTCTCACTGGCGAAGGTGGATCTAACCCATAGGTCTTCATAAACCTGTGGATAAATCGAATGTTGTTCTCTCAACAACAACATATACATTTTGATTTGATTGTTTAGTGATTTTAGAGTACTGAGACATATCATTTATATCAATTTTTCTAGAGGTCAACTAATAAACCATTATGGTTAGTTGTGAAATTCATTTAATATAATACAGTGATCACCATATGCTTATCCTAGTACAATTTAGTCAGATGACCTGATTACACTCATGTGGGAGAATGTAAGAGTTTTCTTGCATTTTTGAGTCTTCATCGGGTCATTATTTAGATGTACTGAGAGATAAATAAAGGTATTATATGTTGACTTTAGATGGGTTTTAAAACCGGATAAGACCATGTTGGAGAGAAACCAATTCTGAATTCAAAATTTTGAATTACATGACGTGATAACCATCACTTAAAATTTGATGGAAACTCCCCTCACTTAATGGGTGGTTAGTAGCAACTGAACCCCTTAATAGGTGGCTAGTGGCAACTGCTCCCTTAATAGGTGGAAGCAGTTTTACCACTATAAATATGTGATTGGTCCCTCTTCTCAGAATAGTGTGGTTTTGACAGAAAGTTCGTCCTATTGAGAGCAAGAACCAATTTTGATTCCAAGAGAAGAGAAGACAAATCACTCCATCGTGTCTTCAGTCTTCTAATGCAAGTAAGGTTTATATACTAGCATATTAATTGCTTAGAGTTTTTGTTAATCTAATGTGTGGAATAAACGTGGTTTATGTGTTTAGTTGACTTGCACATTAAGGAATTTAATATCTAACATCTACAAATTACAGTTTGTCTACAAATGACACAACCCCAACTCTCTTATTATCTATATAATAAAACACAAAGAAAGCTATCAAGTGGCTCTCCTTCAATCTCCCCAAAAATCAAAGGCCGAAATCTCACCTCACAATACATATTTTTCTCCCCAAATATTTCCCGCCAAAAACTCAAATTCAAATTCCCCACCTAAAACAACTCCTATATTTATTTAATTTTTTTTCTCTCTCTCTCTCCCTTTCTCTTCTATTAAAAAAATTAAGAAAATACAAATTTAAAAAATTTAAAAAAAATTTAAAATTTTAAAACTTTAAAAATAATTCAAAAAAATCATATAATATGTATTTTGCTGGACCCCCAAAAGTTTCTCATATAATATTATTAATGACCCTACCGATGGACCAAAACTCTGAAGTTATGGTAAGGATGAGAGTTTTAATATTTATATTCTAACATGCCCCCGTAGGTTGAGGGTCATCTTTTTGGGCCAAGACCTGGACTATACGCAGCGGTATTTTTTTTTCTTCTTCAGTCCGCATTTAAATTGCGCAGTCGGTGAGATTCGAACCTAGGTTGCACTGATACCATATTAATGACCCTACTGATGGACCAAAACTCCAAAGTTATGGTAAGGATGAGGGTTTTAATATTTATATTCTAACAAATATGTTTGCTATTTCAATTAATTTGCTGGATCTCCAAAACTATTTTATATGATCAAACAAGGTGCACCGTTCCAAAGACGTGCCGTAGGCACGTGTCAACGGGCAAACCTAGTAATATTACAAATTAGATATTAGAGATATCAGTCTTTGGTGGCAAGAGCTACAAGTGTATATTTCACGGTCCAAAAAATATACTTGTTATGTAGTCTGTTTTTTTTTTTGATGAATCGGATAGAGCCAAACGGCTCCAGCCATCAAAAGATATATATTAATCAATAAAACAGTTAATAAACAAAACAAATAGTCAATGGTTTTACAAGATGTAAAACAGAAATAAACGAGCAAGTAAGAAATACAATAAACGAGCAATTAAGAATTACAATAACAGACTCAACGTCAGCAAAGCAGAGGGTGGAACCACAGCAAGAAACACCACGCCGTTATCCGAGAGCGGAGTAACCGACCCTGAAAAGCGAGTAAAGAGAATGAGACAAAAGGCAGACCGTCGCGCTCGAAGAACCCCAAGAATAACGATGCAAAAGGCGGAAGACGTCCTGCCGCTCCAAGCTGGAGGAGCTACACCCACAAAGGCTAGCACCCGCAGGACCCAAGGAACCGCAAGCGAACAAGAAGCTAGGGCCACCACTAAGCTCGATGATGGGAGCGAAAATTGAGGAAGACAGCCAAAAGGCGGGCAAAAAACTCGGGAGATCAAACAGCCTCACACAATAGCACAAGGCCCAACTTGCAAAGAAAAACCGGATTGCCAAATCCGAGGCGAAAGAAAAATGCCAAAACTCAGATGCTCGCATGAGGAAGCGCCGACCCTGAAGATACTTTTTTAGCTAATAAACGCGCACTCACGCGAATAGGCAAGTTAGAGTAAAGTTTCTTCTTATAAATTCTCTTAGCGGGGGGAGGGTCGACTTCCACCAGTGGGAGCGAGGTCCTGCCATGGATAGGCCCGGTAGAGTCGATTTCGTTAAGGCTCTTAGAGGGGGAAAGGAGACTGGACGATACTAGCGAAAATAAAGGTCCGAAATTAATTTGAAAAGAATGACGAGAAATGTAGGATACTCCATGAGTCGATTGGTGCACTAACCCAATCGAACTACGAAACCAAGAATGGCAAACCCTAAATGGAGTACATAAATCAGACTTCTTATCCCGATTCAAACGCATCGAAGGCCTCACAGCACTAAAATGGGGGCGAAGCTGAAAACTGCCTGACCGAGGAAGGGAAACAAGTTTCGTGAACTCCGAACGATCTATAAACAGGGGCGCAAAATAAGGATACTGACGAGTCGTAAGAAGAGCATCATGAGCAACGAAGGAAGGAGTGGGGTTAGTAGGTGGATAAGGCACCATTACAGAGACGCCCAACTGTTTTCCAGGCTCACGACTACTCTTCCTCGCGAGGCATGTATAAAGCATGCTTTTAAAGAGGGGACAAATAAGAAGGGAGAGACGTTCAGCCGGAAAAGTTCTAGCCAATACGTGATCCTTATCCAGACTCTTAAACAGCGTTGGCCCCACAACTTTAGAAAGGGGACGAGCCTGATAAGAACCCAACCGAGGGAAGGAAACAATTTTCGAATGAACCTTTCGATCCTTAAACAGACTAGTAATATTGGGAAGCTGAAGAGTACCAGAAGATGCATCACAATCTGAGAGGACATTGAAAGAGTTCGTATCTGGATAAGGAGCATCCGCAGTGGGGACAAAATTCTTTTTAGACTCAGAACTATAGTTCCTCTCCAAACTTGCATTAAGCTTGCCTTTTAAGAGAGAATAGTTAAGAAATAAGAGAAGTTTGGCCGGTAATGGTTTGTCTCTGGGTAAACCAAGAAGTTTTTGAAGGGAGTAACATCGCCTACGAGAGTGCCCGTGCTTGTCACAAAAGAAGCACTTCATTTTGTTCACGCACTCTCGTTGGAAATGCCTAGGCAGAAGGCACCTGAAACAAACCAGGAGCGGTGCGGACCAACAAGACGAATGGTCCAACGGGAAAGAGGGAGAGCAAAGAGAGCGACCCAGTTTAACGGGCCTATATTTTTTATCGTCCTCGACCCAAGACGGGCTCAAAGAGACCATGGCTCAAAACTAGAGAAGGGCAGTGGATACTGATATAGAGAGGATCAGTTACTGCAAAGGTGGCTGAAATAGCCAGCCTAACGGATCACTACAGATCCAGCACCAAAAAACAAATGTAATTTAACGCAATCGACCAACCAAAAAGCAAGAAACAGAGGATCGGAGAGATCCAAACCACAATGATACAGAACTAATAGGAGTTCAGAGAGAGTAGATAATAAGCTACAGAGAGATAAGTAAGAAACTATTTTGCTTAAGTAACTAAAACAGAATATGCATGAGAGGGTCGATAGAAAAAATAAGTATCGACTGAAATAAAATTTTGGGCGGTAGGTCTGCGCAGATCACCAGATAGCTCTAGGGATGCGCGAGGCCGAGCGCCACCAAACCAGAGGTACAAGGACAAGGAAAAGGGTTGAAAACGCACTCAAGCAAAATCGTACCGAAGAAAAACCTGAAGATACTAGAATTAAATATTAATGGAGAATAGACTAAAAATTACTCACAGAGCTAGTAGAGGAGGGAATGAAGCCAGTCTCCGAGGGAGGGAAAGACTGCTGCAGCTGGACCGGAGAAGCTCGGAACTTTGAAAGCGATACACGCTGCTCCACGAGGAGACAGGGAGGGAGCGGTTGAGGCGGGAGATCAAAAGGGAATGAGAACAAAGATCCACTGGAATCGAGCCGGAAGGGTTCAGCTCGAGCGCCCAAGTGACAGGAAGGCCACGAACAGTACTTCGAAAGAGCGCAGGCAACTAGAAAGGGAGGACTGTTGGCAGCGGGGGACTAAGCTCAAGAACAAAGGGAGTGAAGAGGCCGGAGATCTACGGCAATCTAACGGATCCAGAGCTCTAGAGCGCTACAGAGATGCACTCAAGCACAAAAGAAGAAGAAGCCCAGGGAACCTGGAGATGGTAATCAAAGCCTGAGGGGAAACAAAGAAACTGGGTATGAAGCTAATGACGGGATCTTGAACTTTAACGAAGGTAGAAGGATGGATGACGGCCCGGAGAGCACGGGTCTGGACGGAGAAAGGGGGGATTAGGAGAGAGAAGAATGGGATTTTGAAATCGCTCTGAAATCGCTCTATCTAGATGTAATTTTTTCACTCTCAAATGCATCTCCTTATGTAGTCTGTTTTTTAATTCATCTTTTTCTCACCATTTTAATGTTCAACAGTAAGATGAAATTATTTGTAAACTGATATTTGAGCAAAATATTTTACAGAACAACTACTTCTTTTGACCTATCATTTTGGCATTTTGTCAAACAGATAGAGATTAGAGAGCACTAAGGCAAATTCATTTGTTCAAAATAACATTTTAAGCATAAAACTCCAAGGATGAAAACATGATAAGAAACTTCGAATCATACATCTGATCTTATATAAGTCACAAAAAATTGGAGTTTCATTAAACAAAGTATCGGGGAGGGACAACCTTTTCAAACTTCTCACTACTTATCCACAACACTAAATTGATATTTTAAATTAACCACTACAAAAGCGTAAGTAAGCATGAGATGTTTGCCAGAAAAATAATCTAACTAAAAGTCGTCGATCCTAATTGAGCATTATCATTAACAACAAAAAATAGCAAATAAATTGTGCTATTATAAAATAGAACATATGCAAATTACCTGAGGCGGTGGCGAGGTTACGGCAGTGAGGCGGCGGCAGCAAGACAGAGATGAGTTTTTCAGGGGAAGGGAGGAAGTCGAAGAGGCGGCAGTGAGACGGCGGCGGTGGCAGTGAGGCAGTGATGAGGTGGCGGCAGTGAGGCGACGACAGCTAGACGACAGTGACGGTGAGGCAGAGGAGGTGAGAAAGAAGTTGGAGGGACATGATAAGGAACGGGGGACAAAAGTTGGGATCAGTTTTTTTAGAATTAATTGGGCTTTAATTAGGTCATTTTTTAAGGATTAATTGGGCTTTAATTAGGTTATGGTGAAATTAAAATGTGTGGTTCAGATTTAATAGAAGTTACCTGTCTATAAATTACAATTTATCTACAAATGACACAGCCCAAACTCTAATATTATAATATTAGAAATTAAATATTAGAGATGAACTTTGCTATCAATATTTTGTTTCTTTTCTTATTATGTAATGTGCTACCGCTTTCTTTCGTATTTCACTTCCTGTATATATTTTCAGGCATTCGACTGACTGGTATCTAAGCAGAAAAAAACTGCCTCCAACATGCATAAACAACCAGTAGCACTCCTTTTTTTCTTATCATCCCTTCTCCTTTTTCTGGTTACGCTATATATTTGTAACCCTCGTTTCTGCTAATACGTATTTCCTGAATATTTTCGGTATTTTGATTATTTATAAATTTATTTTGTGCTAAACTGGTTTCGGATTTTCTACTGAGTGTTTTATAATCGACGATTACATTTATTTTGAATAATGATGTATTTTCTATTTATAATTGATTGACTATTTATATGGATGGTGAACGGGTCGTTCGGGCCGGGCCGGGCCCAACCCGTACGGGTTGGCACGAATACGTAGCCGGTCCGGGCCGGGTTGCACCCTTATACGGGTCGGGCAGGGCCGGGCTACGTTTTCGTTTGGGTGGCCCGCCCAACCCGTGAACCCTTTAGGGTTCAACCCGGGTTGGGCCGGGTCGACCCGCGGGTTGGCCCGTTTAATATAATTTTTTTTTTTTGGTAGCTTAAATTAAAATAATAATAATAATAATTTTACAAATGATGTATACAAACAACCATATCTTTGTTTGATGAATACTACAATTCTTCAAAAATTATAATACTAAGTAAGTAATAATACTAATAAGTAATAATACTACAATTCTTCAAATATCCCCAAATGATGTTTAATTATAATACTAAGTATGTAATTCAGTAATAATACTAATAAGTAATAATACTACAATTCTTCAAATATCCCCAAATGATGTTTAATTATAATACTAAGTAAGTAATAATACTAATAAACCAAAAAAATCGTAATAATTAATAAGATTGAAAGAGTGAAATTGACAACAAATTTTGAAATTTTATTCATATGAATTTAAGTTATACAATTTGAACAATTTATAACGAAATGAAGAATTCAATTCACAAATAAGTTTTATACAATAACATATTTGTTATATACAATTTTAATTGAGTACAAGTTTTCTAATTTGACATAACAAGCAAAGCTATTGTTGTTGTTGTTGTTGTTGTTGTTGTTGTTGTTGTTGTTGTGTTCTTCGGGCGAGTTGCTCCCACTTGTGGAACTTGATAGTGCTTTTCCTTGCGTCCTATCTTCAGCCTTCAGCCAGTCTTCTGTGCAAACGAGCATCTCCAACGCCTCGGGCTTCAACCGATTCCTGTAATCAGATAGAACCCTGCCACTTGTAGAAAATGCACTCTCAGAAGCAACTGTAGAGACAGGAGGAGTTAGCAAATCTTTAGCCATAATTGACAGAATACTAAAAGTGTGTTCATGTTCTTTCCACCATTGTAAAATATCTAGTGGAGAAAGAGTAGGCTCAGTATCCTGTTGGTTATACCAATTTAATTCATTTGGTTGATTAGTCCTAAGTTTTTTAGATTGAATTTGTTCAAGTAAACTAAATGTTCTATCACCAATTCTACTTTTACCCTTACCTTTAGAACTACCAGAAGAAGAACTAACTACAGAAGTTGTACTACTAGAAGCAAAATGTCTATCATAATAATCATACAAGTTATTTAACGTAGATTCAAACTGAACTAAAAAAGTAGCACAATCAATTGTTAATTCTACATTGTTCTCTAAATATCCAAAAAATATTTCTATCAAATTCTTCGTACCTTCTAATTTGATACGGGGATCCATAACAGTAGCAACACAAATCAACATAGGAGGAAAAAAATAATACTTCAAAAAATTTTGAAATGCAAGTACTACAATGTCACTAATATAGGGATCATTTAACATTTCGTTAAATATTTGCACCATGCTAACTAATTCAATAAAAATGCTACTAGAAGTAGATTCATATGTTTTTGAAAACTTTAAAGTTGCGGTTTTAAAAGGTTCTAGAAATTTCAACAAAGATTCGGCAAAAAACCAATCGTTGGGAGTCATTTCAAAATTGTGCATATTTTTTGCAATACAAAAATCATTTACAACTGTTTTATAATCGGTGACAACATTTAGTAAATCAAAAGTAGAATTCCATCGATGTCTAACACCCTTTGGAAATTTTCTAAAAGGAACATTTCTAACCCTACACCAAGCTTTCCATTCTTGTAAAATGCTTGGACTTAATGCAATGAAATGTACACAATTTCTAATTTTATGTATATATGGATCAACTATTCTTAATGCATCTTGAACACATAAATTTATAATATGACATGCACATCTAACATGAAAAATATTGTCACATGGAGGGTTTAATACAGATTTTAAAGTAGTAATTGCTACATTGTTGTTAGATGCATTATCAAAACTAATAGCCATAATTTTATCGTGAATATGAAAAACATCACAAATTTCTATAATACGGTTTGCTATTTCAGCGCCACTATGGCGATACGGCAACGCCGCAAGTGATATGATTCTTTTTTGAAGAATCCAATCATTGTCGATCCAATGACAGGTTATTTCCATCGTTGGAATATTGTTGACACCCGTCCAACAATCCGAAATTAAACTAACCCTACAAGTTAAACTCAATAAAATTGCAATCAACGCGTCCTTCATTTCAACATACATTTTAAAACAATCCGATTTGCAAGTATTTCTCGGAATTCTTTTCAAATGAGGGTTTAAGGCCGTTTGATTAAAATTTTCCAAGTTTCTACTTTCGGGATAGGAAAATGGCAACTCTTCCTTAATGACTAATCGGGCCATTTCCCGACGAATAAGTTCGGGATCATAAGGGTGGCTATCTACTTGACCCGTCCTAGGGTTGATTTTTTGTTGGCCTTGTATTTGATCAAGAAGTTCTTTATGATTATGTTGTATGTGCCTACTAATTGTACCGGTGCCGTCACCCCTCTTGAATTTGTATGTTTTACTACATGTTTTACACACTTTCAAACTTATACCCAGAGTATGTTCGTCCGGGATATACTCATAAAACTTATGCCAATCGCTAGTTGGGAGTATGTTCGTCCGGGATATACTCATAAAACTTATGCCAATCGCTAGTTTCTCCTCTACTTTTCCTACTACTACGCGGTTGTGTGGTTTCGGGTTGTTGTTGTTGTTCTTCTTCTTCTAATTGTATGTCACCTACAACATCCATGTCGTGTGTACCCCATTGTTCCATAGTAGGATCAATGTAATCTTGGGCGGGCTCACTAGTTGGGACAATTGGTGGCCTACGTGAAGAGGAGGAGGAATCTTGTCCGCTACGACCGCTACCGCGTGATCTAGACATAATGTAGTATTGTGCTAAAGTAAAGTATGTAAAAAATAATATACAATGTAGGAGCGGTGAATTATACCCAAAAAAAATCTAAAAAACAAGAGGGTTGAGATAGAGAAGTTCAAAAAAATAAACAATAATTTTAACTACAACGAAAAAAAATTAACGAGAGAGATAGAAATATTTTGATACCGTTCACCGTGGAATACGCGTATGTAAAAAAACGGTTAAAATAAGAATAGAATAGAAAAGATGGAGGAGCGCTTTGCCGATTCCGCAATTGAAGAGTTGAGAAGATGTTGAAGTAGATTTGACGAGGGTTGAAGAGAGTTGAAGACGTTGAAGACGTTGAATTTTGATTCCGATACGACCAAAATTTGATCGTGTATACGCCTCCTTGTACACTTGTTTGATGAATACTACAATTGTTCAAAAATTCTTTACAAATGATGTATAATAGTAGAGAGAGTAAGAGAGTGAGGTGTGATTTTTTTTGAAAATTTTTGGGGATATTTATAGGCTAAATATGGGGTGAAAACAAAAAAAAAACTCACCAACGGCTCAAAGAGCCGTTCTGTCCATCAGCAGCGGCAGCAACGGTATTTTCGACCGTTCGACCTGCGGGTCAACGGTCGACCCGTTACGGGTCGAACGGGTCGAAACCCGCGGGTCGACCCGCGGGTTGGCGGGTCCAATTCGTGGGTTAGACTGGGTTCGTGGGCCGGGTTTCACGGATTTAATTCGCCTAAATTACGACCCGGGTCGACCCGGTACTGTTCACCGGGTTCGACCCGAACCCGCCAAGCCGCTAAGCTGGCCGGGTTAGCGGGCCGGATCGCGGGTGGGTCGCCGGTTGACCCGACCCAGTTGCCATCCCTAACTATTTATATGCTATATTATTATTGTTTGGATTTTTATTAATTTGTTAATCTCAAATTCTACTTTGTTACGTATTATCATTATTATTATTACTATTATTATTATTGTTATTCCTATTAATGGTATTATCGGCATTATTATTATCACTGTTATTATTATTAATGTTACTATTATTTTTTTATTATTGTTATTATTATTTTTGTAATTGAGATGTGTTATTAGTAGTAGTATTATTATTATTCTTGTTAAGGCCCAGTTTTGATCGATATTATATTATCTATTTAAATTGAACCCCAAGCCCAATTGTTTAATTATTTATCATAAGCCCAATCTTATAGCTAATTTATTAAAATGTTTTGAGCCCATAAACCAAGCCCAAATCTAAACCCAGTATCCATATGTATTTGTACAAGATCAATCCTATATACTTACCCGTGTACTAATCTCCTCACGTCTCCCTACTCTTCACATCTCCGTAACTATAACCCCCCACTATCTTAACTACCCACTATTATATTATATATTATTTTATTATTTTATTAAACACCCCGTCCCTCTCTCTCTCCCACAACTCTCTCTCTCTCTCCCCCTCCTCTGTCTCCAAAACCAAATAGAGAACCCAACCATTCCCGCTCAACCTCCCTCGTCGACACACCCATCGCCACCTTGCCCCACTGCTACTCTCGAGACGCCTCTTCGCCAGCACAGTCGACCACCCTCCATCGTCTTCAACCTCGCGACTCCGCCATCATCCACTTCCGAAGCCACCACTATTGTGTTCCTCGCCATTGCTGTCGTCGCTCCCCTCCATCCTCTCCGCAATCGACCGCAACCTCCATCTCCTGCATCGTCGCTCCAACCTCCGCTACCACCGCCCTCTCCTACAGCCATCCATCATTCCATCGCTGTCTCTCCTCGACCGCGACCACCTTGTGTCATGCCCCGCTTCCCAAAATACGAGAATACGGGCACGAGATTAAGGCCCAGCGAATGGTGCGAACACACCATTCATAAGCTGTACAAGTAAACTCAACAACAAGACAATAAAACAATCCACGCAGGCATGTAAATCACAATTTGATAATGAAAATTCATGACATAGTCTATAAAAATAACCAACAACTGGGAAATACAAAAATTACGGGTCAAACAAGCCCGGATTACATTAAAGGGTTGCAAGAAAATAAAACACAAACTAAAGATAACATGATGATAAAAATAAACTAGAACACTTGGTCAGTGACACCTTCTGGTAACTCTCCATTTGGGCCTGCAAGTATATTATAATAACAGAAAAGAAAAGGGAAACAAGAAGACCCGTTAATACAAGTTACGAGCCGCAAGGGGGTACAAGCTAAGGGAAACATGAACAAAAATAAAACAAAAGAAAAACAGGAAAGAGCAAGGAATCAGGAGTAAGGAAATGCAATATGTAAACATGGTATGAATAAGGCATTATGAAACAAGTGGCATATAAAACAAGTAAACAAGTATCGAATCAACATGAACATGTAACATATAGTTGGATCATGCAATGCACGTGTTAATCTTATGTCTAATGTTTGATTCTATCTAGGTAGCCCTTCATGCATCCATACTTTTACTACATGGTTGCTACAGTCAATACAATTTCGTTTAGATTTAGTGGTGGATTTTATAGGTCACGTACTCGGAAAAACATGTACATTCAATATTGTATCGAGATACGTGCAAACACATAACGTGAAACATATCGAGTCAAACATAGTGTAAACATATAGCGTGAAACATATAAACATATCATTCACAAACTTGCAACTTGTAACTTGCAATTTGCATCGGGAAACCACGAGCTCCCGTTCGAGTACACTCTTCTATATTGCCCACTACTTAAATCTTTCCCTTATACCCCGGCTTGTTACTTTTATTTTAATTTAACCAACAAGAACAAGATGTCATATTCAGATTTAACTACTGTCACAGGTGAAACATTCCGGCACATAAACATGTATAATCCTAAGAGTACATATGTGTATATTTATTTGTGTTCGTGTCATGCATAGGATAACAAAGTATTCACGATCATATGTGAATACAGGATCGACGGATTAGGAATGAAAACAGGTATCAATTCGACTTATGAATGCGAATTGGAGTCAAAAAATAACATACTTGCGGTATTTTTACAAGGGCTTGTACTAGAGATACTTGCCTTTATTGAAGACGAATAGATCCGATTGTTGAAGAAAATGGGATCGAAAAATCCCGGGCGAAGTCTCCCAAAAGCACGTGTGAAGCACGTGCAAAAATCCAACAGTAGATCGAATTTTCCCCACATCGGATCGGCCCAAAACAGCAAACAGCAAGTAGGATCTGGCGCGGCAAAACATGGGACAGCAAATCCAGCGAATCAGATCGCTCCTACGCAGCGGATCTGGGCCAGAACAGCAAAACAGCGAGCGGGGATCTGCTGTGGGCACAACACGGGACGGCGATTACCTTGGCTCGATCGCACGGATCTTGATGCGATCCGATGGTCGAGATCAAATCCCGCCCAACGCCTGCCTTTCTTCTTCCTTCTTCGTCGAAACAAAAAGCGAGAGAGAGAGAGAGAGGGAGGCGACGACGCTGGGTCTTCGACGTGGCGATGCGAAGGGGCAACGAGGCGGCGAGTGGCGGGGCTGTCGTCGAGGGGCGTCAACAGCGATGGCGGAGCAGCGAAGGAAAATGGCGAAGTTCTGCTTTTGGGTTCGAACAGGGGAGCGAGCGGAGGAGAAGCCTGTGGTGGTTCAGGGGTGCTAGCAGTGGACGGAGGTCGAGGAGAATGAAGGGGAGAGGGTGAGGGGAATGGTGCAGTGGTCGGAGATGGTGAAATGGGTTTCAGAGGTCGAGAGTTGGGTTCGGAGTTTCGATGGCGAATGGTGGTTGACGACGGGATGATGGGTTCGATGATGGATATGCAATGGCGGTGGTGGTGATGGTGGCGACGATAAGGAGGTGGTGGTGTTGGCGACGGGGAAGCGAAGTGCCGATGGTTTCTTTGGGTTCGGTGATGGGGGTGATGGAGCGAGATGGTGACGGAGGTAGGGGATGATTCAAGAGAAGGCAATGGCGTTGAGGACGTGGGTGAAAGATGGTGACGGAGGCGAGGTTTGGGTTCGTTTTGGGTTGTTTTTGGGTGAAGACGAGAACGAGGAAGGAGGGGAGTCGATGGGTTCGAGCGGGAGAAGGCACAGGGGGGGAGGTGGAGTTTGAGAGGGGGTTTTGTTTTGTTTTGTCTGTTTGGTTTTTGTTTGTTTGGTTTGGTTTTAATCAGAGTAAGAGGGAGAGAGAATAAGGGGACGGGGAGAGAGAATAGGAGAAATATAATAATGGTATAAAATTAAGGAGGAGAGTGATTGTAGGGGAAGGGTTACGGAGTCAATAACTGATTGGAATGCAGATTAGTAGGAATATTAATTGGGGGGTTACGGGAGAAGTTTAGGGATTAATTGTTGGATCTGGTCAACAATGGAGTTTGGGTTTGGGTTAGCGGATCAAGACCCAATAGGAGGTGGGCCTGGTCCTTGGGCTCAAAACAATTTAACTATTTAAATATAGAATTGGGCTCAAAATAAATAATTAGACCATTGGGTTTAATTTAAATTTACTGGGCTTATAATAAGAATTGGGTTCCAAAATATTTCAAATACTAAAATTGTTGAATAATCAAATATTGGGCTTCACAAAATAATTTGAATATCATATTAAATTAAAAGAGAATAGTTTAATTTAAAATACGGAAAAATATTTGAAAATACAAATTAACGAAAATAGGGGTTACACCTTGCCATCCCCGTCAACTGCCACCAGAGTCGACCTCCACCACTGCAACTACCACCTCAGGCTTCCTCCTCCTCATTGGCTCCATTTCGTTGACCACCCCCTTCTTCCTCTGCCTTTGCCGAGGTCTTCCACCTCCGCAGTGGCTCGAACCCATCTCCCTCATCACCTCCCCACTGTCGCCATCTCAGCCATCGGAAGCACCCCCGACTACCATCGACTACCACTTCAGTCACCTCACAGCCCTCTCCCGCAACATCCACCGAAGCTCTCCCTCATCGTCACACTCACCTCGTCGACACCAATTCCGAACTCGCCTATCACCATTTCCGCGCCGCTCAAAGCTCCCTCTCCTCTGTTTTCTCCGAAAAACAGAGCAACGCCGTTGCCACGCCTGTTGCCGCCTCACCCTGCCGAGCCTCCTCATGTGCACCACCGCACATACCGCCATCCTCTGCACTCTGATGATGCCCTGCCATTGCCACCACCTCGATCATCTCCTCCGTTTTCCTCCTCGAGCGCTCACCGTTCAGACCACCGCCATCACCCTCAGTTGACCTTCGCCCTGTCCTCGCCACCGCGAACCAGTAGCCGTCGACCAGCACCCACAGTCGCCAACCTGCCCCGTGAGCCGCTGTGCCGCCGTTGCTTTCTCTCTCCCCCTCTCCCTTGCTGTTTGCTGTTCGGAAGAGAGAGAGAGAGGATTCGCTATTGCTGGTTGTTGTTATGTGTGGTGGGATCCACACTTGCTGTTTGCTGTTCCACCAGTGTAGGAGATCTCATTTCAGTGTATGCTGTTTTGAGTGTGGGGTTGCTGTTTTGTCACTTTGCTGTTTGGTGTTGTGGAGTTTTGTTGCTGTGATGATAGTGGCCTCTTGCTGTGTATGCTGTTCACTTGCAGTTGGTTGCTTCGTTATGCACATGTGAACGCATGTGCCGCCGTCAGGATTCTCATCCCATTATTCTTTATATTCAGAATCGTCTCCTAACAGGCAAGCGTCTCTTGAACTCATTTTTATTGTTTCTAGTTTAAGAAAACACTCTTTGAAATTCAGCAAGCAGTAATCAAATTGAATGTCATATCTAATTGAACTCCATTGTTTATTTATTGTACAATGTTATTGATTTATAGTTTTCTCATCGTGCTAATATTGTTGACTTCAATCCCAAACCGTAAATTTATCATACTATTGAACATTCACATATACTGCCTTGTCACTTGCTTGACATTGTACTGAGGTTTCGACCCGGTTTCTGACACAGAAACTTAAAACATTGCATGTAGAAATTGTAGTACACTTAGTCCATATATTGTCATGTTTTGCATATAAACCGTGTTTTCCATATTTAATGAATTGGACCTTGTATATTTCATGTATTGTATAGTCTTGATATCATCTTGAAATTGTACTAGTGCTACCGGTCTCATCGATTGTACCTGTTGCATGAGTATTGATATCATTGCCCACATTAATCACATGCATATTCAAAAATGATTGTTAATAAAATATTAAACAAGCCGGGGTTAGTAAGGGTTGACTTAGTAGTGGATAATCTCAGAAAATGTACTCGGTAGAGCCCTTCTTGTTTACATGGAATATTGACATGGAAGGTGGAGAAATACTTGTGAACTTGTTATCATGTTATCTTGTAATACTTGTGAACTTGTTATCATATTATCTTGTTACACCGAGTACACACTCTGTAGATCCCACCACGAAGTCTAAAACGAATACTATTTTGCATGCACCGAACCTGTGGTATGGGACACAGTAGTACATGCATTAGTTAGGATTGTTAAAAGACTTTTAGACAAAATGAACACTAAACATTAACACTAATACTGAATACTGGTTATTAAATATTGATTCCTGATTTCTGAATTATTGATTATCAACTTTTGATTTTGTTATCGTTTATCATTTATTAACTCCGATATCGTTCCAATTTCTGTTTTTGTTATATAGTCCTTTATTCCCTATTTTACTGCTTCCTACTACTTATCGCCTGATGCTTGCTCTAACGGGTTCTCTTCCTTTTTCTTTTGAGTTATGTTATACAGGTACACTGATGGGTAACTGAAAGGAACTCGTCGAACTGTTACTGCATTGCATATTCTCGAACTATTTGGTAAGTTCTTGTACCCCAGATTTGGTTATTGAATTTATTCTCGTTTATGTGAATATGTTTTCTGCGTGGTTGTGATTATTTCTTTTCATGTTGTCGAGTTAAGACTGGTACAGCTTATGAATGATGTTAAAATCATTCACTGGGCCTTCGTCACGGGCTCGTATTCCCATATTTTGGGAAGCGGGGCGTGACAATATTTGTTTCTTTGCCATATGATTTCTACATTTCAAATGTTGTTGCATCTGGACACAACCTGTAAAACATCTGGACACAACTGATGATTCATCTTGGGCATGTCGACTGTGTAAGTTCTAGATTAACTAACAAATCGAGTGGATCCCTAACATTTTGATAAACCCAAAAGGGGTAAAATACATTTAAAAAATAAAACCCTTTATGTTTGACTTGGATACAAAAATACTAACGTGTTTATAAAAAGTACAAAAGTGGACCCTCTACTGTGAATTTTTTCAATTATTCCTTCCCCCCCCCCTATGATTCAACCTTCACCATCTTTGACCATGATGCTGTAAAAATAAAAATAAAAATAAATACCCCAAATCACCCTCTCTCTCATCTTTAACCCTAAAAAAACCATGAAATGGAGAGAAAAAATCCTTCAAAAAATTTTCAAAAAGATGGTTGAATCAAATTGTGAAGGACACTACATGAGCAAAGAGAGGTCTATCTCAATTAAAAAGAATTGAAAATTTTGTATGAAGAAAATTAAATTATAAATAAATATATAAATAAATAAATACCTACCTCAAAATTGAACAGGAACTCAAGCAAAGGGCATTTTACTTCTGTTTGCATGTATAGACCTAAATGAAGATGCTCTCCTTAGCGATTTTTTTGCCGTACTTGTTTACTTTTTGAAAATATTTGCGTTTATGGGCCACTTTCCAAACTATTAGTGCTCGTGGGCTACTTTGTGCCACGTCAGCAGCAGCCTCCTTTGTAAAAAAAATTGATTTTTTTTACAATCTGTCGTTATTCCTATTGGCGAGCTTAGTATAAATTAAGTCGCTATTGGGATTAGCAACCATTAATAAAGTGTATTCTCCACACTTAGCAAAATTTAGAGAGCTTCTCTTTTCTGGAAAAGTTTAAATTGACAACTTAACTGAGGTCACTATCGGGAATAACGACCTGCTATAACTGTGGTCGCTATTCCTAATAGCGTTTTGTCAATAAGCTCGGGCTCCCACTGTTTCTCTCTCTCTCTCTCTCTCTCTCTCTCTCTCTCTCTCTCTCTCCACTTTAGATTAATTTATTCTCTTCATCTTCCCCATCTTCCATTCTCCCAAAAATCCTAAACCCCAATAACCCTAACACCCAATACCTCCCCCAAATCTTCACTCAGTATCACTAATTCAATTCTGAGACCGGACTAGTCTCTTTTCATCTCTCCCTGATCTCTCTTCTCCAACTAGCGACCTCCCACAATCTTCCAAATTTCGAAAACTCCAAATCTATCTTCCAAATCGGAAACCCTAAAGAGGTATGCCTAATATTAATGTTTGATTCATGTTGTAGGTCATTATTTTACTTGTTGTTGAAAATATGCTTTAAGTTTGGGATTAATTTGTGCTTGAGAGTTGAATGTTGCTAAAACACAGAGACTACTAAATTTGGTATTTATTATATTTGCTTGTTACTCTTTATGAATGTTATGTGGATCACAATAGACAATAGGTAAAGAAACCATCATCTTTGTGTTGGTTATAGGCATGGAGGATTATTTGCAATATAATTGTGATATTTTTTGGTGGAATTTGATGATTGTGATGTGATGACGGTAGAAGATGAAGTTGTTGTGTAATGTGAATCATCATCAACAATAAGGTTATGATTGTGCTTTTTTTATACAATAAGGATCCGAATAAATATAGTCATATGTTGTGTTATATTCGTTGATATTAGAAATATTAGATGTTGTGTTATATTCATTGATATTGAAAAACTTAGAAGTATATGTTGTTATTGGAAAACTTAGAAATATTCTTGATTATGTTTTGCAGATGTAATCAACGATTATATGGTACGGACGCGGGGTGCGGTAGCGAGTGCTAGGCCCCAAGTAAGTAGTATTTTTTGTTTAGTTTAAATAATCTATTTGTTTCAATGCAGTGTTGACTAAAAATTACCGTATTTATGTAGGCTACCAATGAAGGACCGAGTAATATTGGCCGTGGACATGGACGTCCATCTCGGGGTGGCCAAAGCGAGGGAGCTTCTTCGTCTACTGATGTTGGGCATACAACATCATCTCACATTGCACCTGGAGGGCCAGGTCCTCATGACCCGGCCATGTTAACGTTGCAGCAGACACATATATCCCAGTGGGTGTGGGACGGTACATCCAGGGAGTGTAGTTTCCGTACGCATGAGACGTTGTCAATGCATCCAGTGATACGAGCTCCTAGTGGAGGCCGGTTTCTACGGACTAGGTTTGATAAGGAAGATGAAGCTCAAACAACATCTATTTACAATGTACTTGAGCATTGGAGGACGAAGACTCATCTGTTTTATTTCCCCGTTAGAGAGATGACCGTGACACTTCAAGATATCACGGTTATCCCAGAACTTCCAATAGATGACATTGCCGTTACGGGTACCATGTCATTTAATAAGGAGGTACTTGTGGCATATTGTCTTGGTGTTGAGACGGATGCGACTACATTTGATGATGTGTCTATCCAGTTAAGTTGGTTTAAGTATACATTCAAACATTTCTTAAACAACAATTCTACCGAGTATTAGGTAGAGTGCTACACCCGAGCCTACCTGATGACACTATTTGGAGGTATCCTCTTCCCCAACTCGACAGGAGTTGTCGTGCCTTTCATGAATTTACTATTGATCGGTGACCTGACTAAAGTTCTTCAATACAGCTGGGGCAGTGCTGTATTAGCATCTTTGTACATGAGTTTATGCAATGGAGCATTTAATGCGAAGGAGATGATATGTCCGATGTTAATACTACAAATATGGTGTTGGGAACACTTACATATTGGATGACCCCGTATAAGTCTGCAGTCAAAGGGGTGGTTGATAGATGTAGCGAATGCTGCAATGTTGGCTCCCATCGGGCTGTATTGGGCTGGGGGACACGCGTGGAGAGATAATCCACGTGGGGTGGTTACTTACTACAGAGATGAGCTAAATATGTTGAGAGAGGAGTTCGTCATATGATAACAGTACACAACCGATAGATTGGAGAGACTACCACCTATTTGTACCGCACATAGCCAGCTACGGTTGACGAGAGCCCCACTCGTCAATGTCAGTGTCGTCGAGATGTACTATCTGGACTGAGTGCTTCGTCATTTCGGTCATCAGCAGGCCATCCCTGCACCATGAATAAATGACATTCTTTTACACAAGGTCAAAGAGGTTGGATGTGTGCTCGATCATAATTGGGATTCCCATCACCAAGTTCATGTCAACGCGTGGAATGAACAGAGATACGATACTGTTGTTACCATTATTCCTCTGTATGTTGGATCACTGCACGTTGTATACATGTCATGGTACCAGAGGATTACACGTTTATATGTAGCTCCTCGTACTTCTATGCCTGCAAGAGTTCTCCGACCAGTTCCGACTACTGAGGTTGAACCCGATATCGCCTATTCCTCTTCGCAACCCATGTATCAACCAAGGGCGGCATCCACTCGAAAAATCATATGATAATTTGTTCACACCATTTTGAACTTTTGTTTTTTTAATCATTTCTGTTATTCCATTTTATCCCAATATTTTTCTGTATGATACATTTTTCGTTGTTCTTGTTGCAGATTAACCAAGTATGGGTCATAGCCCGGAAATGCACATAAGTTTTGCATAGCAGTGCGGCTCAAGCCGCAAAGGATCTCGCATGAGAGATTCCCGAACCGTGCCATTTGAAAATTGAGGAGGTGGGTGAGATGGCTTGATTCGACGCATTGATGATATCCTCGACTCACGGAACATCTAAACATAAAAAGGTGGCAAAGCGTCCAATACGGGAACGACAACGAGCTGAGCCACCACGCTAACAGCAAGCTGCCGAAGAACATGTAGAAGAGGAAGGCCAACAAGAAGAGAATGCACAACAAGAAAAGGAGCAACCTATTAATGAAATTGAACAGTTGCCCAACGAAATGCTTATTTCACAGGTTACACAAGTTGCACAAGTTGGTTGCATGCGGAAAGCCATTTGGAAAAGAAGGAAGCCTGACATGTACACCCCATTGTAGATTGGTCGTAATGTCGTAGTTTGTCATATTGTCATATTGTCGTATTGTGGTAGTTTTAGTATAATGTTTGAGAAATGTCTTATTATTCCATCTTTGGTGGAATGTTTGTGATATATTGTTAATTCATATTTAGTAGAATTTTTTAGACATGTTCTTATTATTTCATATTTGGTTGAAAGTTTGTGATATATGCTTATTTTATCTTTGGATGAATGTTGTGATATATGATCACATGTTTGTGAGATATTTTATGCGTTGATGTATGTTGGAATCCAAATTACATAAATTATGCAGTTTTGGTTGAGTGATCTAAATTTGTAAATAGGGAAGCTGCTGTGTTCAATTTTTACAGTGGTTTATACAGAGGTCGCAATTGAGATTAACGACCACAGCATATGTAGGTTGTTGATACCAATAGCGATCCTACTGATAGGGAATTTTTAAGGAGGATTTCCATAGTGAATGAGGAAATGGCCTACAACTAGGGTCGCTATTGTAACACCCAGGATTCCATTTACATGTAATTCGTAATACAACAGGATATTTTACTTCATTTCATACAATTTTATAAGGAAATTAAAACTTTTTATTACACAACAATGTTTATTACAGAGTTACACAACGGAAGTTGTAACCCCCATTCCCGATAATAGGTATTTTTCCGTGTATTTTCTATAATTTGATTTTTGTAAATTTATTTTGTGCTAAATTCTATTCTGATCTTTTATTAAAGTATTTTCTAATCGATAATTTTATTCATTTCGAATAACGGTGTATTTTGATCTTATTTTCTATATCTTATTAATTGACTATTTATATTTGAACCAAAATCAAGTGTATTATTATTATTGGATTATTTTAATAAAAATTTTAAACCCGAATACTATTTTATTGTATAATTTATTACTATTATGATTATGATTATTAATTGTTATTTCATGATTATCTATTTAAAATTCATCTATTAGATTATTTTATTATTATACCAGATCTGATTTCTTTGTGAATTTCTAATTTATTTTCAAGCACAGTTTATATTCTATTCATTTGTATTGTTTATTTATTTATTGGGATTCAAATTTTTGTTCATGGAATTCTTCGTTTTTCGTGATTGGACTATTTTGTTGATCTTATTTTCTTCTATCTAAGGGTATTTTTATTTGAACCTGACTGATTTGGATTTATCTCTTATTGAACCTTAAAACCCAATTTGAATTGTTCTTGACCCAAAACCACTCTTATTGGATCCTAAACCACTAACCCAGTACCCTAATTGTACCCCATAAATACAACTCTACTGCAAACCCTAAAAATTGCACATCTTTGAAACCCTAGCCGCTTATTCTCTCTCCTCTCTCCTCTCTCCTCTCTCCTCTCTCCTCCCGTTCTCTCTCTCTCCCGATCATTTTCCCGCCCAAAACAGCATAACCCATCTCCCTGTTCTCTTCTCCGGTCATTTTTCGGCGACCCCCTGGTCGCCGCCCTCCTCTCGACGCTCCCCGTGGCCCTCTTCGAGCACCACCCAGATCCGAACGCCCGCAACTTCCCTTCCTTTTTTCCTCGACATCAGCCGCGACCAGAGCAGCGAACCCATCGCTGCTCCTCCTTTCCGACGCCGGATCCCCATTTGCGCCGCCTAAATTCGACGAACTCCGCAGCGCCACCATCGCATCGTCCCCACTGGCCGCCAGTGACGCCGTCGTCCTTGGCCTGTTGCTGTCGAACTCTCTCTCTCCCCCTTCTATGGTTGCTGATCTTCTCTTGCAAGTGTTATGCTATATTGTGGATTTGAGTATTTGTGGGTTCATTGCTCCGGGATTCTTATCTCGTTATTCTTGGTATTCAATTTCTTCATCTAACAGGCAAGTCACCGTCCACTTGAATTGTTAATTATATCAAATTCAAGTTTTATTGAAACTTTTGCAAGTAGATCTCTTTGTTATCGTATTATCCATTGTTCATCTCTTTATTGGGCCAATGTCATGTACTCGTATTCCGTATTTTCGGGAAGCGGGGCGTGACAAGGTTTTTAATGTTATCAGAGCCTGGGTTTGGATAATATATCAGTCAAACGTGACTAACGAAAGGAAGTTTGGCTTTGATTGATATATTAATCAGATTTAAGATTATACCGGTTTGATTCAACAGTATGTGCAATACAGAGATCACATGAACAATTGATAACCAGCAATTTGGAAACTAGTCTTATTTGATTCCTCTTCGATCTCTTCACATTCAGTTCCTTCATTTCTTGTTGTCTTTTGTCCCTTCCATTCATTGATTCCTTGTTAGGTATAATTTTATTCTTTTCCACCCATATTCTTTTGATTTCGATGTCGTTCGTTCTTTTCTTCTTGCTTGGTTCGTCGATCACCATCACATGATCTGTTACGACATGTTTACAGCTTGGAGCTTCACCATCAGAGTAGCGCAGCGAAAACTTGGTGGGCCCATAACCCATAGGTCCCAGGATTTTTTTGTTGTTTCTCTTTCTTGCATTGTTTACTTCCTTGATTCATTCATCTGCAGTTGTGGTTTTTCATTGAATTTTTATTCAACATCATTCTAGATCATTTCATTCATATCCATGTCCCCTCTTATTCTTGTGTTGCCACCATTTTGTCTTTCCCTTGAATCCCCAGTTTTGATTTCATCAGTTTGCTTTTGCTTTGTCCTATGTACTGCCTGAGCAAATTTCGAGGACAAAATTTTGTTGTAAGGTGGCTAGGATTGTAACCCCCATTCCCGACAATAGGTATTTTTCCATGTATTTTCTATAATTTGATTTTTGTAGATTTATTTTGTGCTAAATTCTGTTCGGATCTTTTATTAAAGTATTTTCTAATCGAAAATTTTATTCATTTCGAATAACAGTGTATTTTGATCTTATTTTCTATATCTTATTAATTGACTATTTATATTTGAGCCAAAATCAAGTGTATTATTATTATTATTGGATTATTTTAATAAAAAATTTTAAACCCGAATACTATTTTATTGTATAATTTATTACTATTATGATTATGATTATTAATTGTTATTTCATGATTATCTATTTAAAATTCATCTACTGGATTATTTTTTTATTATACTGGATCTGATTTTCTTTGCGAATTTCCAATTTATTTTCAAACCCAGTTTATATTTTATTCATTTGTATTGTTTATTTATTTATTGGGATTCAAATTTTTGTTCATGAAATTCTTCGTTTTTCGTGATTGGACTATTTTGTTGATCATATTTTCTTCTATCTAACTGTGGGTATTTTTATTTGAACCCGATTAATTTGGATCTATCTCTTATTGAACCCTAAAACTCAATTTGAATTGTTCTTGACCCAAAACCACTCTTATTGGACCCTAAATCACTATACCCTAATTGTACCCTATAAATACAGCACTACTGCAAACCCTAAAAATTGCACATCTTCGAAACCCTAGTCGCTTATTCTCTCTTCTCTCTCCTCTCGCCTCTCTCCTCCCGTTCTCTCTCTCTCTCTCTCTCTCTCTCTCTCTCTCCTGATCATTTTCCCACCCAAAACAGCATAACCCATCTCCCTGTTCTCTTCTCCGACCGTTTTCCGGTGACCCCCTAATTGCTGACGTCCTCGTCGACGCTCCCCGTCGATGCCTCCCATCGCCCCCTTCAAGCACCACCCAGATCCGAACGCCCCCGACCTCCCTTCCCCTTTTCCTCGACATCAGCCACGACTAGAGCAGCGAACCCATCGCTGCACCCCCTTTCCGATGCCGGATCCCCATTTGCGTCGCCCAAATTCGACAAACCTCGTCGAACTCCGCAGCGCCGCCGTCGCGCCATCCTCGCTGGCCGCCAGCGATGCCGTCATCCTTGCCCTGTTGCTGTCGAACTCTTTCTCCCCCTTGCTGTGGTTGCTGATCTTCTCTTGCAAGTGTTATACTATATTGTGGATTTGTGTGTTCGTGGGTTCGTTGCTCTGGGATCCTTATCCCGTTATTCTTGGTATTCAATTTCTTCATCTAACAGGTAAGTCACCATCCACTTGAATTGTTAATTGTATCAAATTCTAGTTTTGTTGAAACTCTTGCAAGTAGATCTCTTTGTTATCGTATTATCCATTGTTCATCTCTTCGCTAAGCCAATGTCATGTACTCGTATTCCGTATTTTTGAAAAGTGGGGCGTGACAGAAGTTAAATAAAATACAACATGAAATGCAACTCTAATATCAACAGCTTTAATCATGAATATGATCTTTATCTTAAACTGTCTTTAAGTCCTTGCCAATCCAATCCAATCCCTCCACTGAAAATCTGTGGACACGTAAGTTGCTTACGACCAACGCAATATTATAAAACAACGTTCCTCACTATGCCGTAATATAACAATTTTCTTACTTTAACAATCACACACTTGAATGCATATAAAAGTGTAAAAAGTGACTATTCTAACCATGTCAGTGTATGATATGACTCAATGCCTAATACAGATGTTATACTACAATGACACTAATGTATACTTGTTTGGATTCTATTCACACCATCCTACATAGGTCCGAGGGCAAGCATTTAATACCTCGCCATGAAAAACTACTCAGTAACAAATCAAGTTTTAGACATTCCACGAGTACAGATTCCAGCCCTGGAGTCCATCGTCAAGCTTATACGGAAATCCACGTCGTGTGAACATCCCGCAAGTGTCCCTCCAGCCCCGGTGTACGCATATACACTGGAGAACGACCTCTCATCCGCTCGACTATTCATGATCTTGGAGTCCACCGTCAAATCAATCATAGCCCCGGATTTAATTAAGGCTCGTTTCCATTGCAAGCAACCACCATCCCGGAGTCCACCGTCAAACTAGGTCTATAGTCCTGGAGTCCATCGTCAGACTATATAGAGGCAACCCACTTATGTTTTCCCAAGTTTTATTACACCTCCACTTAGTGCCTAATCCTTAAGTTTAAACATGAATAAATAATACTACCTAGAGCTAGCTTACCTTCCTACTGGTCTTACTCAAATATACCGAGAACGAAAATCCATATTGGCCACTTCTCAAATCAATTATTCATTTTCAACATTTGTCGGTACCTGGGTCTCACTAAGCATCTAGAATCAACATCTTTTCATGTTCAACATTATGGGGTACACATAGCCTTATAATTCATGTTCTCAATTTTATGTATTCATATTTCATTCAAATTCTTTTATTCATTCTCATTTACTAATCATGAAGTAAACACTTCCTGGTTGATCACACAACCAACAATTTATTACCAAATCCCTTTGATTAACAAAACTCATTTTCACATATATTTATTCTTCCAAGAATATATTCCAAATACAAAGTTCATTTTGATCAATAAAACTCCTTTCATATTCAATCATATTTCAATTATAAATATCATTTCTATTCAAAAGATAGATTTATTATTCCCAAAAGATTCTACTATAACTTTGTAGTTAAAAACACATAGAATCATCCTCAATAACTTAATCTAGATTCATTTGCAAAACAATATGTTCAAAACAAGAAAACTACAATTCATGCTTCTAGTAAAAAATCATAGAAAATTATTTACTTCACGAAACTTTGTGTTCTTTAAATCAAAATAAAGGTATACAAGTCTACTACAATTTCTTAGTTATAAGTTTCTCCAAAATATTGCATCTATAATCCTGAATTCTTCGAAATCTACAGTAGAGTCGAAATATTGAAATACTGCCACTTGTTCAGTCTTGTAAAATTCATTATAAATTCGAGTTCTTGTGAAAATTTGATTTCTTAGACTTTAAAAAAAGGTCAATGAGTCTACTTCAAGTTCTTAGTTTTGACTTTTCTCAAATTACTTCATTTACGATGCTGAAATGATCAAAAACCGAAATGTGTAAAGATTTTCAGCAACTAGTCGACTGTCAACCAGTTCTAAGTTTAGATTTTATTAAAATATTAAACGAACTCCAAATTTAAAGGGATATTCCTGACATGTACAAGATGCTCTCATAAAAGTTTTAGTTCTTGATTCCAACTATTTTATTAAATATGATTTTCTGAAGTGCAAACAAAACTCAAAACAGCAACTTTCTTTACATAGATTAACAACTTTGTGTATGAATTTATCCCCCAATTTTTTGAATCTAATCATGATGTATTACCATGCACCAAACAACATCATTTCAACTTTTCTTCATAACAATCTTTCAATTAGCATGCATTTCTTTTCATACTCATATATATCAAATAAACCAAATAATATCATCACAAAATTAACTACAATTCATATGAATTATCAATTTCATGCATCAATATTCCTACACATGCATACTACTACATTTTAAAAAGTTCAAGAATCACCCACCATAATGGAAGAAACAAGTGGAAGAAGACTCCTAGAGAGTGGCTCCTAGCTCCAACACAAAAGCTCTTCTACTCCTAGCAAAAGTAAGACCGAGCCCCCCTTCTTGAAGAAATTCCGAGCTCTCTTTCTTTTATCTCTTTCTTTTCTTCTCTTTTGTTTTGATTTTTGGTGCATTTGTTCATGAATTAGGAGGGGCTATTTATAGGGTCATATGGGTAGATAAAAGGACCCCCACTACCCTAAATAAATACCCACTCTCTCATTAAACACCCACTCCCAACCTCTTCCTTTTCCCAACCTATGGCCAGCTACCTCTTCAATTTCCCTCATGTGCACTTTTGTGCACGTTCACACACACCCTCATTCACTTAATTATTTGTATTTATTTGGTTGTATAAGTTTGTTACATGACAAGTGTGATGACACATTTAAAAGTGTATTTAATATAAAATTTTATCATGGGCCTTTATTTTGAAATTAATTTCTTTTAGGCCTTTAAAATAGGTTAAGGCCTATGGATCAAAATAAATAACTTAGATAAAATGAGAATAGATAAGCATAATTCTTAGGAAAATCTTTATGGATTAAATTGCTTAAAATTTGCTCATGCGATGCACGTGCCAAATATTTATAATTAATTTGAGAGAACGAAAAATAGTCAAAATACAAAACATGTATATGTAATAATGTTACGGATATTTCACGTAATGAAAAATATATGTAATTGACACGTGTATTGAAAGCACGTGCAATGTACGTAAAAACGTAAAGATTAAAATAAATGTTCAAGTTGGCTAAAAATAGGATTGAAATGAGTTTTGAGAAAATGAAAAATATATAAATAATCAGAATATAAGATACATATGACATTTAATATGTTATAAATTGATGCAGTTTGTTTTTGGGGTGTGGGGGCAACAGGTGTGAGTTCTTGTAATTTGTGAAGTGGAAGCCGTGGTACTGGCATCGATCCGACCCTGGGAAGTAGGATCGGCTCGGGAATTGGGGCAGGAGGGTAGAGGCCTGGTGTTCGGCTCGGACTCGGAAGCTCGGCCCGGATGCTCACAGCTCGGAGGCTCGCAGCTCGGCTCGAACTCTCGTGTACCTGCACACTGCCTAGAAACATCGGGAGCAATTCTGGCGATAGGCCCTCCGACGATCTAGTCAGTCACTAAGAAAGAGACTGAGCAGCTAAGGGTTCATGATGGGTGAAGTTTTTATTACCTGCAAAAGAGGGGAGGGATTCTGGTATTTATAGGCAGAGGCAAATGGGTCTAGGACCTGGATGGGCCAAGTCGGACCCGTTTGCTTGTGGGCCTGAGGCGGTATGGGCCCGTTGGACTCCTGTTGACCTGATGATCAGGGGAAAGTGGGATTTGAGGGGATCTGATGGCCAAGGATGTGCCACGTCATCTAACCCATATCAGGAGCCCCCACTCCTAGATGGCTGGATAATCCAGCCATGGAGGAGTGATTTGTCTCTGTAAGGAGAGCGGAGCGGTGTGTATGGCGAAGGGGGTTTGTAATTCCCTAGAGGCCAACAAGGTAGGATGACGGGGATCCCCTAGAGATATAGGTGGCATCGGGAGCCGAAAACACACAAAGGGGTCGGAGGCCGAGCATCGAGCGTCAAGCTTCGAAGCTCATAGTGAGCTGGGGGTGGCTCAAAGTCACCGCTGAGCGTCGAGCATCGATGAGCTCAGACACCGAAGCTTGGCACCGAGTTCCGCATCCAGAAGTTCGTAGCGAGCTGAGGGTGGCTCGAGGGTACCACCGAGCGTCGAGCACTGATAAGCTCGGAAATTCTGCCGACCGTCGAGCCCCAAGCATGTTGGATAAAGCTGGGGGTGGCTCGAGGTCACTGCCCGAGCGTCGAGCCCCCTACTTGTTGGAAAAGCAATGGGGGTGGCTCGGAAATGCCACCGACTGTCGAGCCCCAAGCTTGCTGAATAAAAGCTGGGGGTGGCTCGAGGTCACTGTCGAGCATCGAGCCCCCCCTACTTGTTGGAAAAGCAATGGGGAGTGGCTCGGAAATTTTGTCGACCGTCCAGTCCCAAGTTTGCTGAATAAAATCTAGGGGTGGCTCAAGGTCACTGCCGAGCATCAAGCCCCCCTACTTGTTGGAAAAGCAATAGGGGGCAGCTCGGAAATTTTGCCGACCGTCGAGCCCCAAGCTGCTGAATAAGAGCTGGGGGTGGATGAGGTCACTGCCGGGCGTCAAGCCCCCGACTTGTTGGAAAAGCAATGGGGGGCAGCTCGGAAATGCCACCGAATGTCGAACCCTAAGCTTGCTGAATAAAAGCTGGGGGTGGCTCGAGGTCACTGCCGAGCGTCGAGCCCCCCCCCCCACCCCACTTATTGGAGGCGGCTCGAAAACGCCACCGACCGTTGAGCCCCAAGTGTGCTGAATAAAAGATGGGGGTGGCTCGAGGTCGCTGCCGAGCGTCGAGCCCCCCTACTTGTTAGAAAAGCAATGGGGGGCGGCTCGAAAACTCTGCCGACCGTCAGGCCCGAAGCTTGCTGGATAAAGCTGGGGGTGGCTCGAGATCACTGCCGAGCGTCGAGCCCTCCTACTTGATGGAAAAGCAATGGGGGTGGGGCGGAAATGCCACCGACCGTCGAGCCCCCCTACTTGTTAGAAAAGCAATGGGGGTGGCTTGAGGTCACTGCCGAGCATCGAGCCCATCAAACCAACCTGAAGCAAGATCCAAGCTAACCTGAAGCAAGATCCGAGCCACCGTTCCGGTCGTCAAGGCCGGAGGTAAACACTAGAATTTAGCACGGTATGCTAGCATCATGGGCATGGAATTCAAGGTGATTGAAATCCTTGGAGCCGTTAGATCTTGATGATCAGGATTGGACGGTGTGGATTTTGATGCTGAATTCGAGGCATCGCTCTCACTCTATAAATCCCCTCCCCTCCCTCATTTTTTTTTACTTTGTGTTCTCTATCTAAGACCAGGAGGTTCTCTCTCTAGGCTGCCGGCAACGACTTTTTTGGTGAACTCTCCGGTTTACTCAGGTTAGTATTTTTATTTCAAATGTTGCGCTCTCAGTCCAGCTCTGAAGCGAGCTCTTCCGGTCGAGGCAAAGCGGATCGAGATTTGGATTCAACTTCTTGGGATTTGGATGACCCACCGGTCGAGGCGAGGGGACAGTCAGATTCTACATCCTGGGATACGGATGACTGAGTGTTGGACGTGGCCCCTCTTCAGAGTCGCGAGCCAAAAGAGGTAGAGTTATCAGGCAAGGAGGATGAGGTAGGCAAGTTCAAGGAAGTTGAGGAGGAGGTCGAGGGAAGAGGTGTTGAAGGAGAGGTCGAGGGAGGAGGTGTTGAAGGAGGAGGCGAAGTAGCAGGGGCTCTTCCCCCTCTACCTCCCCTGTCGACCCCGTCTCCGTCGAGGAAGTCGTGCACCCGCAACAAAAAGAGAAAGTGGCGCATGCCGGATAGTTCGGGCTGGACGGACGAATTCGCACCAAAGCCCGATTTTGATGTCCCCTTCTCCAAGACACCAAGGTCGATCAGGATGTATCCTGACGACATGGAGGGCCTTGTCCAATTTCACGTGGACGTGCCTTCGACTACCTGGCCCCAGATCAAGATGGAAAGCACCCAGTGTGTGCTGAAGACCGACTTTCTGCTGATAATAAGGGTGAGTTACTTCATCCCGAAGGAGTATGAGTTGATGATCCTGAGCCCGGGTATCCACCCCACTACCGAGTTGGCCCCAGGGTTTTGCATGTTTTCCGAGGACGCCTTTGTCTTGGGGCTGAGGTTGCCACTGCACCCGTTTATCAAAAGGGTGCTAAGGTGGGGGGAGCTGAGCCCTGATGCAGTACGGCCCTAACTCTTGGAAGCATCTGATCTGCTTCATTCTCAAGTGCCAAGAGAAGAAGGTCCCCCTGAAGTTGAAATACTTTCGAGCGGTCTTGGGGATAAGCTCGCTCGGGGTTTATGGAGGGCATTTTTTACATGTAGCCCTGCCCCCACAAGCGAGTGATGCACGGCCACTCGGACTCCATAAAGGGCTGGAAGGAGAAGTACTTCGTGGTCAGGAGTGCGGTGCCTTGGGAAATTCCTACGGCTAGAATTTTTGTAAGCCGAACTTCAAGCCGCAGAGGCAGAGGGACTTTACGGAGGCGGAGTGGGTGGATGTGGATAAAATCATGGAAGGGCACAGCATCGGTTGGCCTCGCGTGACCGAGATTCATCTTGCTCAAGCCGGACTGAGCCCAGCTGACCCCTGTATGTTTTTGTTTCATTTTTGTCTAACTCTTCACCTTCATCTTAACATTCTTTTTTTTTTGCTGTAGTGATGGAACCAACAAAGGTCAATGCGAGGAAGGCCCTTTTGGCACTGGCCCTAAAGAGGAGGACCGAGAAAGCGGCGGCAATGGCGGGAACAAGCGGGGGGGCCAAAATAGTGGCGAAGGTCTCTTCGGAACCACCTTCCAAGAAGCTGAAGAAGAAGCATTCGTCTCGAGAGGCGAAGGAGGTGAGGCTGAGTTCAGGTAGCCTGAAGGATACTGAGGTCCTGAATTCGGGGACCCCACCTGTCCGCCCCAATGCCAGGCAGATGGTGGGTGAGGGGGGCTAAGGCCGTACGCCAGGACTGGTCAGTGAAGGAGGGCGACTCGCTGGCCGAGGTCCCCATCTCCATGGAGGTGGCCGCCAAGCTCGCCATGATCCATGACCGGTCCACCTTGGTGACCGATACGACGGAGACGGCCCACATGAAGTGGGCTCAGGCTTCGGTGGTGGTAAGTGTGCTGGTATCCTTCTGAATTTTTACTTTTTATGCTGATATCTACTGAGTTTTTCCCTTCTCGATTAGGCTCTGATGGAAGGGGAACATATGAGGAGGTTCCTGGAGAAGGAGGTCCGCAACGAGAAGCGGAATACCGATCGGTACATTCGAGAGGCAAAGGATCTGAGGGCTGAGCTGTCGAGCGCTCGGGCTAGTGCACAGGCTCTCCAGGCCCAGCTCGCCTCTGAGCAGGATGGGTACCTTCATAAACTGGCTGCGGCCCGAGGGAAGACGCAAGCCGATTATGATGATCTGGCGATGGCGGCCTCGGAGGAGGTGATCGGCGCCCAAGATGAGGCATATGATCGGGCAAAGGAGCACTTCCTGCTTCTTTACCCCGAGGTGAAGATCGACCACCTCCACTACAGGTGACAGCCCCCGGTGCATCTGCCAACCCCCGGGGGTGATGGAGACGAGGCTCCGAGGGACCCTCTTGTGGTGCCGGAGGCAGGTGGCACGGTGGCCGACGAAAAGGTGTAGGACCCCCCTCCGTAGTAGTTAGAATGTTTCTTTTTCTCCTGTATCTATATTTTTTGTATTGCCGAATGCAGACCGGCCACCGCCTTTTGTAATCAAATTTTGAATCAATACAAATTGTTTTGGCCGACCCTCTTAAACTTGTGATTTTTAGTGAATTGTGGTTTCCCTCTCTTTTGCCATATGAATGAGGCCCCGGTTACCGACCTCGATTCTGCCGAGGTTAGGCGACTCCGGAATAGGCTAGAGTCCAAGAAGAGTGTATTAATCCGCTACCATAAGCAGGCCCATGATCGGGAAGTCGCGGTGAGCTATTTCATACGGAAGTCTAAGGAGCTCAGCTTGGAGACAACGCGCCAGAAAAAGGCAATTGCCAACCGTGACTTAGGGAGTGTCGAAGCGAACTGGGCATTTTCAGATGCCTCCACTAGGTGACCCACCTCCGAGTCCGTTCTCCGTGAGGTCGTGGTTGAGAAGAAGCTAGAGATCCAGAGGTTGAAGGTCCTGCTGGGCGCGGGTCAGTCTCGGTTCGGCCATCCTGGGGGAGGAGGTCCCTCTATTCTGGGTTCCACGCCGACCCTCTTTCTGGAGATGGTGAGGCCCGCCAACGCGCAGAGCTCTGTTGTTGGAGTGTCGACAATGGCCAAGCCTATAATGCCGGACGAGGTTGTTGGAGGGGGGACCCGTTGGGCGGGACTTGAGACGGCCCTTGTGTGTCTGAGGGGCCGTACAAGAGATTCTTAGGCAGTAGGGAAAGTGCTATAATATTTTCCAATTGTACCGTACTTTGAATGAGTTTATGAATAAGACTTAAATGTTTTTTATCTGTCTGAACTTGCTTTTGAGAACATGTTGAGGGTCTGAGGGAAGATCCTCGCTTTGTTCAGGAGCTGAACCGAGGTAGGAACGGTTGGTTCTGATGCCGGGCTCCTCCGGCCTTTGAGAAAACTAGTATTTCTACTTTCCGATGACGTGTCCTCGACGGCCGGGCCGAAGAAAGTGTCCGAGCGGGAGGGCGATGACGAGGGCGAGGGATCCTGAAAGCCTGGTAGTGGAGGACGTTTCGTCTTCCATCGTTTCGACTTTCTATGCCTTAAATGCGGTCACCCTGAGGGCTATATAACGCTCACTTCCCCATCAGAATTTGTCTCGCTCCACCATGTGTTCACGTCGTCGGTGACTCTCCTACCACCCTCTGACAATTGGGGGTAATGGCCTTTAGTGCTGCGTATCCCCAGTTGCCAGCAAGTGAAAGGAAGGTCGATCCCGGAGACGGGGCACTGGGTGCCTGCCGAAGGCAGGCCCCATAAATCTTAATAAAAATTTTAGGTAAGGGGTTTAGCTGACGTCCCAGCCGCTGGTAACCCTTTAGGACATGTTGCTCCGAGCCCTAAGGATGTGAGGGGTTAGCGAGCTTCCTATGTTCGAGATTGCCTCGGGGTGTCGAGGCTAGGGGGTCGGCACAGAGCGTCGAGCTCTATTGCCTTGGAAAAATTTGCCCCCTTAACAGGGGAGAGTTGTCGGGTTGCGGCTCGGTGGCATTGTCGAGCGCGTAGCCCAGGTAGCTTGAGAAAACTAGGGCGTGGCTCGAGGGCAATGCCGAATGTCGAACCCCCTTAACAGGAGAGAGTTGTCTGGTTGTGGCTCAATGGCATTGCCGAGCGCGCAACCCAGGTAGCTTGAGAAAACTAGGGCGTGGCTCGAGATCAATGCCGAACGTCGAACCCCCTTAATAGGAGAGAGTTATCGGGTTGTGGCTCGATGCCGTTGCCGAGTGCATAGCCCAGGTAGCTTGAGAAAACTAGGGCGTGGCTCGAGATCAATGCCGAATGTCGATCCCCCTTAACTGGAGAGAATTGTCGGGTTGTGGCTCGGTGGCATTTGCCAAGCGCGTAGCCCAGGTAGCTTGAAAAAACTAGGGCGTGGCTCGAGGTCAAAACCGAATGTCGAACCCCCTTAATAGGAGAGAATTGTCAGGTTGTGGCTCGGTGGCATTGCCGAGCGTGTAGCCCAGGTAACTTAAGAAAACTAGGGCGTGGCTCGAGGTCAATGCCGAATGTCGAACCCCCTTAACTGGAGAGAGTTGTCGGGTTGTGGCTCGGTGGTGTTGCCGAGCACGTAGCCCAGGTAGCTTGAGAAAACTAGGGCTTGGCTTGAGGTCAATGCCGAATGTCGAACCCTCTTAACTGGAAAGAGTTGTTGGGTTGTGGCTCGGTGGCATTGCTGTGCGCGTAGCCCAGACAACTTGAGAAAACTAGGGCGTGGTTTGAGGTCAATGCCGAATGTTGAACCCCCCTTAATAGGATAGAGTAGTCTGGCTGTGGCTCGTTGGCGTTGCCGAGCGTGTAGCCCAGGTAGCTTCAGAAAACTAATGTGTGGCTCGAGGTCAATGTCGAATGTCGAACCCTCTTAACATGGTGCGAAAAAAAATTAACAACATGAGAGATACCAAAATTACACTTCATTTTTTACATAAAAGGAAGACACGTAAGTGCCGACTACCAAGGGTCAGTTACATAAGTTTAGCCCTCTTCCTCAAGGAATTTGATTAGGTGCTCCGCATTGCAGGGCCTCTTGATCATCCTGCCCCTTAGGTCTGGGAGTCGGTACGTATCAGGACAGACCACTTCGAAGACCTTGTAAGGGCCCTCCCAATTAGGCGAGAGTTTCTGCTTTCCTCCGGGGTTGGATACTGCGAGCTTTCGGAGCACAAGGTTGCCTTGTTTGATGTTAGTCGAGCGGACTTTCTTGTTGTAGAATTTCTCGATCCTCTGTTGGTATATGCCTTTTCGAATGGCGGACCTTTCCCGGACCTTGTCGATGAGGTCCGCGTTGGCTCTGAGGTCTGAGGGTTTGTCATCCTCGTTGAAGGCCATGACCCTGGGTGAAGGGCGGCCGATCTCTAGGGGAATAATGGCCTCAGTGCAGTAGGTGAGGTTGAATGGGGACTTGCTCGTGGGTATCTTCTTAGTTGTTCGGTGCGCCCAGAGGATGCTCAGCAATTCATCGACCCACAACCCCTTATGTGAATTATCCAATCATTTTTTAGACCGTCTAGGATTTGACAGTTTGCGTTCTTGGCTTGGCCATTTGATTGGGGGTGGTACACTGACGAGAAGTGTTGCTGGATGCCGATGTCTTCGCAGAATTTTTGAAAGTTTTTGCCCATGAACTTGGTCCCATTATCGGTGATGAGCACTTGAGGGATCCCCAATCGGCAGATGATGTGCTTCCAGAAGAATTGCTAAAATTGGTGCTCGTGATGGAGGCCAGAGGTTCTGCCTCGATCCACTTGGTGAAGTAGGCGATGGCCACCACCAAGAATTTTCTTTGGCCTGTGGCTTATGCGATGGGACCGACCAGATCCATCCCCCACATAGCAAAGGGGGTCAGACTGGCAAGGGATCGAAGATTATCCTGCGGGAGTCTTTTCACCGATGAGAACTTTTGGCAAGGGTCGCATCTCTTGATGAGGTCCTGGGAGTCTTGCAGCATGGTCGTCCAGTAGTACCCGTGATTTAGGGCCTTCCAGGCGAGCGATCTGCTCTCCATGTGACATCCGCCGATCCCCTCGTGCAGTTCCTTTAGAGCATACCTGGCCTCGTTAGGGGCTAGGCAACGGAGGTAGGGCCTACTATCGGATAAGGTGTATGAGTGCTTGAAGAGCGTCTCATTGATCAGGGTGAATCTTTCTGAGCGGACTCTGATTATTCTTGCCTTGGACCGGTCTTAAGGGAGTTTGCCCATTGGAAGGAACTTTCGAACGGGCATCGTCCAGTTGTCTGGTTGAAGATCGTCGTGCAGGAGGCTTCAGGGAGGTCGATGCTGGGCTTCAGTAGGTTTCGATCAGAACGGTGCGATCGAGCCCTTCGAAGGACGACGAGACGAGCTTTGATAGCGAATCTACCTGGGCATTCTGCTCCCTAGGCATTCTTTCTACCGAGTGGTATTCAAAGGATGCCAAGAGATGGTGGACCACCGCCAAGTATTGCACCATCTGAGCGTCGCGAGCTTCGTACTCCCATGTGATCTGATTGACCACGAGCAAAAAGTCGCTAAAGGCCTTGATGTGTGTGGATCCGGCCTTGTGCGCTAGGGTGAGCCCAGCGATCATGGCTTCATACTCTACCTCGTTGTTCAAGGCCAAGAAATTCAGATGGAGAGAGTACTGGAGCACAAAGTTATCGGGGCCCTTCAGGATGATGCCCGCGTCGCTTCCTCCCTCGCAAGACGAGCTATCGACGTAGACCTCCCAGAATGGGTTCGTCTCCTAGACTTCTGAAGGCTCGGGAATAGAGCATTCTATGCTAAATTCGGCAAGGGTTTGCCCCTTGATAGCCATCCTAGGCTGGTAGCTGATGTCGTACTGACTCAGCTAGATCGACCACTTGACCAAACGACCGGAAGTTTTGGGCTTGTAAAGGTTGGCTTTGAGGGGCTGATTCGTGAGGACCTGGATAGAGTGGACTTGGGAATAAGGGCAAAGCTTCCGTGCGGCCATTACCACTGCGTAGGTCACCTTCTCCATCTTCGCGTATATGGTCTCTGCCGAAAGCAAGACTTTGATCACATAGTAGAAAGGCTTCTGGACACCGTCCTCTTCCCGAACGAGAACGGCGCGGAGGGCATTCTCCGAGGCCGAGATGTATAGCTGGAGTGATTTGCCTGGCTCGGGTTTGCTAAGAAGTGGAGGGTTGGCTAGGTAGGACTTCAGCTGTTCGAATGCTTGTTGTTGGGGATCCCCCCATTCAAAGCCTTTCGACCTTCGGAGAGCCTTGAAGAAGGGAAGTGATTTCTCCCCGGATTTCGAGAAAAAGCGACCGATGGCCACCAGCCTCCCTGTTAGCCGCTGAACTTCTTTAACATTCTTTGGAGGGACCATGTTGATAATGGCCTGGGTCTTCTCGGGGTTCACCTCTGTGCCGCGCTAACTGACCACGAACCCCAAGAATTTTTTGGAGGAGACGCCGAAGTCGCATTTGGCGAGATTGAGCCTCATGTCATAAGATCGGAGTATGCCAAATGCTTTTTCGAGGTCGCCCACATGGTTCTGACCTTGCCAGCTCTTGACGAGCATGCCGTCGACGTAGACTTCCATGTTGCGGCCGATCTGATCTTTGAAGACCCGATTGACGAGTCTCTGGTAGGTGGCTCCGGCATTCTTGAGCCCATAGGGCATGACCTGGTAGCATTACAGACCTTGGTCGGTGACGAAGGACGTCTTGGCGATGTCGGGGGGGAACATGCAGATTTGATTATAGCCCGAAAAGGCATCCATGAAATTCAATAGCTCGTGACCCGACGTCACATCGATCAAGGCATCGATGCTCGGGAGAGGGAACGGATCTATAAGGCACACCTTGTTGAGATTCGTAAAGTCGATGCAGATCCTCTAGCTCCTGCTGGCCTTCTTCACCATCATGACGTTAGCCAGCCACTCGGGGTAGCTAACCACCTAAATAAACTGAGCGGACAACAATTTGTCTACCTCCACCTTTAGGGCTTGTTGCCTCTCCGGGGTGAACTTGCGCCGCTTCTGATGAATGGGTTTGGAGCCTGGGGCAACGCTCAGCCGGTGCATGATGAGATCTTCAGAAATTTTGGGCATGTCGGATGGAGTCCAGGTGAAGAGGTCAATGTTGCAACGGATGCAATCAATCAGGCCTGGCCTGAGGTCGGAGGAAAGAAAGCGGCTAATACGAAAATACTTAGATTTGTATGCCACTTCAAATGAGACCTCCTCCAGCTCGTCAACTGGTTCCGACTCAGTATTGTCCCTTTCAGGGGGGTGCCCAACTGCATCGAGGGGAAAATACTCCGCCTCCGACCGTAGTCATATAGCATGATCGCTCGGAGGATAGGGGTCGTGCCTGCCGTCACATCCAGTGTAACAATCCCCTCAATTTGTACGGGGACGCCCGAAAACCCATGCAGGGTGTAACCGGCCGGCTTCAGCTTCTCTCGAGGGAGTTTGAGATTCTCAAATGCCTCCAAGAAAAGGATGTTGACCGAGCTGTCGCTGTCCACCAGGATACGGTAGACCTCAAAGTTGGTCATGACGAGGCTGATGACGAGGGCGTCGCAGTACGGAAGCCAGACGCCTTCGAGGTCTTCTCCCGAGGAGACAGCCTGCTGCTAGACACGAGGGGAGGGGTGGTCCCAGACGGAGTTGACCTCTCGGACGAAGGCCTTGCGGGAGGTATTGGATTCCCCTCACATGGGTCCACCGTGGATGTAATGGAGGATAGCCGGTCCCCCTGCCTCCTCGAGTTTGGGATCCCGCTCAGGGCGCCGGCTGTTTATTCGAAGGGGATGCGAAGACCTTGGGCTCCTCAGTTCTCTCCGGTCTTTGGGATTGGTCTGGGCGAACTCCCTCAGATACCCTCGTTGGATGAGGATTCGATCTCATCTTTGAGGGCTTGGCAATGATCTGTCTCGTGCCCGGTGCCTCGGTGGAAGCGGCAATAAAACCTTTGGTCTCATTTCTTACCGTTGTTGTTGGTCGGCCGGGGAGGGAAGCGGACAATCCCCTTATCCTCGATCTCCATCAAGATTGCCGAGATGTTCTGGGTCAGGAGCATATATCTCTCGAATCGGGGGACCGGAGGGACCCTTTTGAGACCAGCCGCTTCCTTCGCGGGTTTCTTGAAAGGCTCGGCGTCCTCGGCCTTTCGCTTACCCTTAGCGGGGCTTCGTTGGCGCTCTCCGGATTGAGAGCCTCCTCAGCCCGGATATACTTCTCGACCCTGTTGAGTGGGTCAGGGGAAGTCCATAGGTGGCTTTTTGGCCAAGGAGGCCTTAAGCTGGCTATGGCGGACGTTGTGTCGGAAAGCTGCGGAGGCAACACCCGCATCGAAGGTGGAGACGGACCTCACCTCGGCGGTGAATCTCCGAACGAACTCACGGAGGGATTCCCTGTAACCGCTGTTTTTCACTTTTCGTATTTTTGCTGTATTTTTTTTCCTTCTTTATCGAGTATTTGTACTCTCTTTGTATTTTGGATCGTATATTGGATTTGTTTTCAATATATATTCGTTTTGCTCATTTTTTATCTCCTTGTGGTTGATTCTTCTGTCCCTTGAATTGTTCTTGATCATATTGTTATTCTGCTCTTCATTTGGTTCTTGTTCTCTTTATTTTGTTCTTGGGTGCTCGTGGTATTTTGGTTGGTTACCCTATTGCTTATTATCCCTAATTAATTACCAAAGCCAAATTAACCAAAAATGCTACTTGAAATCCCATACAAATCATATTAAAACCATCTCCTATTATAACTACTAATACCCATTAACCCACAACAAAACTCTATATATATATCTATCTCTCCCTAAACCCTAACCCTAAACCTACTTCTACCCCGGCCTCCCTCCTTTTCCCTGTTGCGCCGTCAGCCCCAGCCGCACACCCCCATCCTCCGACCTGCACATCCCGACCCCGGCCTGTGCACCCATCCCGACCACCCTCATCTCGTTCCCGTTCACCCATGCCGACCACCACACCCGACCACAACCATCTCTCCATCTCTCCCTTCATCTCCGTCCTCTGGCACCGACCAACAGCAGCCGCAGGAGCAGCAACGACCAGCAAAGGCCAGCCGCCGCTACCCCGCCGCCCGATCTCCTTCTCTCTCTCTTTTGGTGTTTGCACGTGCACGTAGTTTGCACATGGGTTGCTTTGGTTCGTGAATTTTTTGTTCATGGGTTTTTTTTCGTTGCCCGGAAATCCTTTCTCGTTATTCTTGGTGTTCGTTTCGTCTTCGGTTAAGGCAAGTAACTTGTACTCAATTTCTTTATATGATACAAGTCATAAATTCCGCTTGTAGTGTAGTTGGGTTCTAGAGACAACTCGTGTGTGATGTATTTTGATGAGTATTGTCTCTATAGTGCTATTGACCATAGTTACCTCACGACACAAATTTGACATGAAACAACTTAGGTTTTAACCGTTCTTGATGTGGTTATAATTGTGAGATAATTATGAGAAATCGTGTGTTTATTGGATCCATGTGATATAATTATTGTGGACATGCTATATACCCTATTTCATGATGTTTGGATACTTAGTAGACTCTATAATATGTTTGGTTGTGTTTGGAACAAGTTTCGTATGTTGTATGTTGATTTGTTGTTAAGAGGAAAATCTGTATTTTGTCTATAATCATTTTTGATTGATATTTTAGACCGTATTAAGGTCAATATCTTAATTTCAGTATTAAACATGATTTTTAGAGAAATCCGTCTTCTTTCCAAACTCTCTGACCTTGGTCGATTTCCTTTTTGTATGTGTGAGATATGATTGTTTACTACAGAGGTGTATTTCATTTCCAGATTTCATTTCTTGATGATTTCGATGACTAAATTATTTTGATATTAGTGCTAAACATATTATTTTTGATCTGAAATTTTGGTCCGTATTTCTACGCTTATTTAGGGATTACCCAGAATTTTGGTAGATTTTATTGATGAGTTTTATATGTTGTTTCATGCTTTCGAATAAAAACTATACTTACTGGATTTTGTTCGTTGTTCTGTGAAGATTTGTGTTTTCACCCTAATTCCTTTTCCTGTATGAAAAATATTTATGAAATATGAAAATTAGCTTATTTTGTCTATTTTCAACTCCCTTTGACGGATCTGAATTTCGTTTCACGGTTTGCGAGATATTACAGTTTTCGTACAACAGTGTTGGGAATTCCAGATTTGCCAAACTATCGTTTCTTGATGTTTTCTGATTTTTTGTTGACTGAACTAATCTTACTGGAAAATTTCGAAACTTTATATTCTGATACTAGACATATAGGGAAATACCCCAGATTTTTCCTAGATTTATTTGAGGTGTTTTGATGTTGTTTTCCTAACTGTGAATTCGATTTACTGATTTCTGACTGAACATATTTTCTGGTTTCAAATCAGTTTTGAGTTATATTGTTGTGAAATACTATACGACTTATTTATATTCTCTAGATTCGGTTGGGAGTCTATTTTCTAGACCTTTCGATGGATTCAGATTTGCATGTTTGTAACACCAGGAATCACTATTTTACTACAGCATGGTCTTGCAGTCCTGAATTAGACATTTGGTTATTTTATCCCTTTATGAGTTATCATGCACCGTACATGTTTATCTTGCAACTTAAACTTGTTACTTGACTATACCATGATATACTTGCTGTTTCGTGACACATACTTGCTTGTTTGACATTAATAATAAAATTAACCAAGCCGGGGTTAAAGGGACAAATCTAGTAGTGGGTAATTCAGAATTATGTACTCGGAAGAGAATCTGTTGATTCTATGTGATACTTGGCTTGATACTTGAGATTTGGCTTGATACTTGATTACTTGAGGCTTGATATTTCACTACTTGAGGCTTGATATTTCACTTGAGGCTTGATACTTCACTCTTGAGGCTTGTTTACTTGATACTTGAGGCTTGATACTTGATACTTAATTTCTTGAGGCTTGTCCCTGAGTACACTGTCCTATATGGTCCACTATGAAATCTAAAGCGAAATAGATTCTCATAGTAATCATGCGGTATGGGATGCATGAAGTACTACCTAGATAGTAATAACTACAAGACTTAATACATGACAGTTGAACATGATACATGCTTACTTGATACTTGATTACATGATACATGAGACCTGATGCTTGAACATGATACTTGACACTTGTACTTGACTACTTGACACTTGTTACTTGTTACCTGATTTCGTGATACTTGATTCGTGATAATTGATACTTATTTACATGATACTTGTTCACATGACACTTGATACATGCCACTTGTACTTGTTCGTCTTGTCATGTTAGTATTCTACTTTGTTATCATGCATATTCCATGTTATTGTCAGTTTTCCCATGTACTTGTATCCTGCATTACAAGCGGCCCGTAACTTGCAATTGACGGGTATTTATTTTCTTTTTCCTATCCCTACAATTGTTAAATTGCAGATTATGGAGAATAGGTTCCAGATGGTATCGGTGACATGAGATATTAGTGATGGATCTTGTTATTATTAATTCTTGTTGCTTGTTTTGAACAATATTGTACTTTGGATACTTGGAATTATTTGTATTTGGGCAATGTGATTGTAACCCAGGGATATTTGACTTATTCAGATCATGACTATTTGAGATTAATATATTTGGTTTCAAGTATTCTTGTTGGTATTTTGGTTCATATGTGCATGTTGGTTGACTCTTTTACTTCCGACTCTGATTATTCTTGTGAATGTTGTAAAGATTCTTGAACAGCTTATGGATGATGAAAATCATTCACTGGGCTTTTGTCGCGTCTCCGTATTCCATATTTTCTTTTGGGAAGCGGGGCGTGATATTCCCCCTCCTTCTGCTTGAGGTCCAGAAGGGAGGCGCTCATCTTCTCGACCTTCCTGCTGGTAACAAAGTGGGCTAGGAAGCCAGCCTCTAGTTGTTCGAACGAGAAGACCAAGCCGAGGGCAAGTTTTGAGAACCATTTCCGGGCTGGACCACGAAGAGTAGCAGGGAAGGCGCGGCAGAGAAGGGGATCCGCAACGCTGTGAATCATCATGAGGGTTTTAAACCCCTCCATGTGATCAATGGGATCACCCTAGCCGTTATAGGTCTCGAATTGGGAAGGCCTGAAGTTCCTGGGGATCTCAGCTTCTAAGATTTGCGGGGAGAAAGGGGGTCCGGTCGGCCAATGACCGCGACCCGGTGCAGACCCGCCCTTGCCGAGATGGACGAAGCGGTTCTCCATCTCTTGTAGATGCCGAAGGAAGGAGTTTGCTTGTTCCTGGGGGCAGGGCCGATCCGTGGGATTCGACGTCCCTCGTTCCCGACCTTGGGTCAGAACTGTAGTGGATCTCGGTGCCATGACCTCCTCGAATGGCTTGGATGACCTCGTCCCGAAATTTTTGGAACTCGGCCCTGGTGACGGGGGCTTGTCCCACCGGGTCATGAGGGTTCAGAGGTCCGCAGGGCGTGCGACTCTATTCTGCCTTGTGCTCTGAGGACGGCTGTCTATGCTGGTTCGAGACCGAGTTGGAAGCGGCCTCTCCCCTTGTGCGACTGGCCTATCGATCTGAAATGACGCATTGCGAGTCGGTTACCATTGAATTAGGAGCACTCGGGCCATGCCCGGCCGTGCCTTGGGCCCGAGGTCGGTAGGAACTCTGGGCATCCGCGCGGCCATGGTGTGGGGGGTCCAGATGTTTGGCCGATGTGACGGCCCTTCTGGCCTTGGGGGCCATGGGAGAGCTCAGACTAAGGATGACTTCCCTGGTGGGGCTCGGACGAGCGACAGTACCGTTTCCCACAGACAGTGCCAACCTGATGCGGTTTGTTTTTGGGGTGTGGGGGCAACAGGTGTAAGTTCTTGTAATTTGTGAAGTGGAAGTTGTGGTACTGGCGTCGATCTGACCGTGGGAAGCAGGACCGGCTCGGGAATGGGGGCAGGATGGTAGAGACCTGGTGTTTGGCTCGGACCCGGGAGCTCAGCTCGGAGGCTCGCAGCTCAGCTCGGACTCTCGTGTACCTGCACACTGCCTAGAAACACCGGGAGCAATCTCGGCGACAGGCATTCCGACGATCTAGTCAGTCATTGAGAAAGAGACTGAGCAGCTAGGGTTCAGATGGGGGAAGTTTTTATTACCTGCAGAAGATGGGAGGGGGTCTAGTATTTATAGGCAGAGGCAAATGGGTTTGAGACCTGGATGGGTTGGGTCGGACCCGTTTGGTTGTAGGCCTGAGGCGGTAGGGGCCCGTTGGACTCCTGTTGACCTGATGATCAGGGGAGAGTGGGATTTGAGGGGATCTAATGGCCCAGGAGGTGCCACGTCATCTAACCTATATCATAAATATTACTCGTAATAGTACAAAATACACGTGCGTAAAATACGAGGACAAAATTGTCATTACTAGGTGTTACAGGTATTGGGAATAACGACCTTCATAGATCGCTATTCCCAATAGCGGCCTCAGTTATAGTCCAAATAACTCTTGATCTCTGAAAATCCCCTTCAAAATGGCCTACAACTAGGGCTGCTATTGGGAATAAGGATCTTCATAGATCGTTATTCCCAATAGATACTTAGTTATAGTCCAAATAACACTTGCTCTCTAGAAATCTCCCTCAAAATGGCCTACAACTAGGGCCACTATTGGGAATAGCGATCTTCATAGATCGTTATTCCCAATAGAAACCTTAATTATAGTCCAAATAACTCTTGCTCTCTGGAAATCTCCATCAAAATGCCCTACAACTAGGATTGCTATTTGGAATAACGATCTTCATAGTTCGCTATTGCTAATAGCAACCTCAGTTGTAGTCCAAATTCTCTTGCTCTCTGAAAATCTCCCTAAAAAATGGTATATTAGTATAATCGCTGTTGGGATCAGCGACCATATATATATTGGGGTCGCTAATCTCAATAGCGACCTCTGTCTAAATCTCTAATTTATTAAAATTGAACAAAGCAGCTTCCCTGTTTACAAACTTAGATCGCTCAACCACATCCTCAAAAGATTTGTCATTTCAGAAAAACAACACAGTAAACATCATTGCATAAATTCTTCACAAACTCAAAGATTTGTCATTTCCAAGACATCAGATCAAATACTTGTTTAAAAGATGATCAACACTAGCCACAATTGCATAATACCACATATAGAATGCAAGAAACACCACAAGTAAGAACAATACAAACTTCTCTAAACTGAATACTACACTAGCCCACACAAGTTACAACATTATTGAGATCACAAGCAATAGCTTCTAAGCTTTCAAGAAACACCAAGTTAATACAACATCAAATTAAATTTTCACAAATTTGTGTGTCAGGACACTCCTTCACTGACGGCCGAAGTACTTGTGGTGCTCCTCGGAGGTCGTGCACCACATGGGCGTGCTCCCTGTCCTCGGCCACGTGTACTTATCGCTTAGTACACTCCTTCACCGATGGTCGACGTACTTGTGGTGCTCCTCGGAGGCCGTGCACCATGTGGGCGTGCTCCCCGTCCTCGGCCACGTGTACTTGTCGCTTAGTTTACCTCGTTATGCATGTATCACATTTTACGAATTAAATGTATGAAAAATTAACAACTTAAAAAAATTGTATGCCATCTAAACTACCTTGGATGTAGTAGTACTACTGGAGGTTTGTTTACTCAGACAACGACGCTTGTTATTTCCTATTTGATTGCATTCCGAACAAGTTATCCTCGTGCCCGACCCATCTCTGACATCCATGTCATTCCGAATGCGTGTAGTTCTAGACCGATCTTTCCCACATCTTCTAAGTGTGACATCAGCTTTGAATGTTGGTCCCCATTGGATAGGCCAGTATGCTTGGTCTTGAATTGGATTGAACGTAGGCGTCCAAGTGCGTAATAAGAAATCGGTAGAATAGAATGGATCAACATAAGGACGGTTATCCACAGCCTGAGATGCACAAGCCCCCTGTGCATGAGAACATGGAATATGGTAAAGCTGAAATTTCTGACAAGTACATGTCCGCTCTCCCAAATCAACAGTATGCAAATTTTCACCATTTTGCTGACTTTTTTCAACTCTAATACCGGTCCTAACTTGAAATACGCATGTATTACAGTGAAACATAATAGCCTCATGCATGTTGGCTCTCTCACGTCGTTTATCGAGAATTTCTTGAACACGTACTGGCCATATTTTTCCGTCACTTACAAGCTTTTGTGCTGACGACGTTCGGTAAAGTTGCTATTAATATGATAGAATATCATCTCCACAATAGTGGTGACGGGCAAGCTACGAACCCCCTTCAACAGAGAATTAAAAACATCACTAATATTTGTAGTCATCATCCCATATCGACATCGTCCATCTGCTGCAAATGCCCACTTCTCAATAGGTTTCTCTTTGAGCCAATTAGTTGCCTCGATTTTTACTGATTCAATATCTGTCATTCCTTTGGCTAGATTTTTGGGTTGATTTTGACATGCTACCACCTTCATCTTATTGCTCAACTCATTATTACCAAATTTGCTAAAAAATGTAGTGAAATGCCCATACAATAACAATAATAAGCATGTGGCTCATTCCATGCTCCGTTTTCGAGCTCCATGCAAGACAAAATTCCAGCGTGACGATCAAATATAACGCATAACCCTTGGCGATTGGTGACAAAGTATCGAATGCAACTCATAAATCAAGTCCAACTTTGTATACTCTCTCCATCTACTATTGCAAACGCAAATGAAAATAGTCGATCACTAGCGTCAGGTGCAACTGCTATTAATAAACAACCCTTATAATTTTCATACAAATGGGTTCCATTAATACTTATAACAGGTCTGTAAGACTTAAATCCTTCGATAGAAGCCGTAAATGCCCAAAATACTCTTTTGAATGTCTCCTCGCCATGACCGGACAGAACCTTATCCCATTTGACATAAGTGTCAGAATTTGATTCTTGTAGTGCCAATAAAAGTGAAGGCAACTTCGTATACGGTTCTTCAAACCCACCAAACAATTGCTCAATAGCTTTTTGTTTTGCACGTCAAGCCTTATTGTAAGAAATCTTGTAATTGCATTAAAACAATATTATCTCAATAATTGCCTTTGGTGTTAATCCCATCTGTGCCTTCACAACATTCAAAATCAAGTTTGAAACTAGTTTAGAATCAACTTTCCTGTGGTGTTGAGTCAATGCGGGATTGATACATGTATGAGGCCCTTCCAATTTCTTCACAATAAAATTTGTCTGCCTTGTTAAAATTATTGCACGAAATCTCCACATACAAACCGACTCTACAACGTCGGAATTTGCTGCTTGCTCGTCGTTTGTACGTACCTTTGGTGCCATTTTACATTTCATGGAATATATGGTTCTGTTCGACCTAAGTATGACGAACTCTCGATGTTCCTTGATGGAGAACATCTTCACGACATGTATCACATCATCTTTGCTTGAAAATTTCTGCCCAATGTACCATTCATGTGTGTCGGATGAGTCATAGGACTCTTCACCAAAGTGATATACTCTATAGCATTGTTAACCTAACCCACCGATTCAAATTCAGGAATAGTTCTAGGTCGACTTCGAGTCAAGGGGACGGCTAGTTCGACATTTCGTTCCAACTCCTAAACATCATTAATGTTCTTAACGTTATCATTTACATCATCTACATGGCACATTTTCTTCATCTTCACCGCCTTCTACATCTTTCACCTCTTCTTTAGCTTCTTCATCTTCACCGCCATCTACAACTTCCACCTCTTCTTTAGCTTCTTCATCTTCTAACAAGTCATTGTTAACAACAGCATATTCGAACGATTGAATTATGTTTTCATTATCAATAAGATGACGTATCAAACTAGAAAGAGGTGACAAGTCATGTTGTGGAGGATTTGGTGGTGTTGGAATTGAAAATATGTCACCATATGGAGGATACAATTCCACATGCAAATGAATAGGATGATTGGACTTAGCTTAGGGGCTCGTACTTCGGGTACGGGAGACGACACATGACTAACATGTGGATGACCTATAAGAATCTTGATTTACTCTATACATAACTGCACTGCAAACTAACTAGAGTTCAAATAAAGTGATCTTGCAATCATAGCAATAAGAAAATCATCATCAACTATAGGCACCGCCATAAAATATTGGCCTTCACCTTTTTCAGCTGCATACCTAGCTAGAATTTTACCTTCACCTTTTCCATCAACATACCTAGCTAGGATTTTAACATTCCATTCACCTCTGTCCCATTTAGATAATCCGTAGACCTTCTCTACTAGTTTTTGTTTTTTGATATTACGATGTACCCAAACTATTTCTGATTCAACACCTCTATAACAAGCTCCTACCTTTGGGTTTCAAACTATTTCTCCCCCGTAGTACAACCAAATAGAAATTTTATAGTCCATACCTATACATTGACAGACGAATTTGAGGTTCAACATACAATCATGAACATAACATAATTACAATAATATTAAGCAATGATCCATTTGCAATTAGAAAAATCTATGTGAAGTCTTATGAATCAAACGTTAACAACATCTTACCTATTTTAGTTAATGCATATTCAAACTAGCAAAAATGGCAATTTCAATATAACCCTCTATCTCTCTCTATCCACATTCAATTTATACACAAAAATACACAAATATAAGCCCCGATAAACCGATATTCTCGTTATGAAACAAACTAAAATATTATGACATATCAAAAAGGTGGAGTACATGATACTTTACATGATGACCAATTGTTGGAGGGCACCTTCGAGGGCAACAAGAGAATATTTGGTTCAAAGGTGGAGGGGCTAAGGTTTTGCAAGTTAAGCTAGGATTTGGAAAACTCGTTATTTGGAGAAGGGTGGAGATGTAGAAGATGAGTGACAGCGATTTCTCGGGGTTTTGGGGGTTTATGGGATTTTGAGATTTGGGGATGTATCGAGGGTTAGGGTTATTGGTGTTTACAATCTTTGGGAGAATGGAAGATGGGGAAGATGAAGAGAATAAATTAAACTGAAGTGGAGAGAGAGAGAGAGAGAGAGAGCCCGATCTGAGATAGAGAGAGAGAGAGAGAGGGAGAGCGATCTTATTAGCAGTCGGGTCCTACTTGTGATCGCTATTGGACAGTTGTTAATTTTAATTTTTCCAGAGAAGAGAAGCTCTCTAAATTTTGCTCAGTCTAGAGAATACACTTCATTAATAATCACAAGTCTCATTAGCAACTTAATTCATACTAAGTTCGCCTATAGGATCGCCTATAGGAACGTCGAAAGATTTTTTTAAAAAAATCAAAAAATTTACAAAGGAGGCCGCTTGTCACATTAGCGACTCCCAATATAAAGTGACCACTATTGAGAATAATAGCCGCTGCTGACGGGGCACAAAGTACCCCACGAGAGCTACTAGTTTGGAGAGTGGCCCACAAACGCAAATATTTTCAAAAAGTGGCCTAGTACAACAACAAATTCCTCTTTAGCACAGTAGAAAACAGTTAGTGTGAGCATTTTCCACAATAATAGACCATCTGTATAACCCTTCTAAACCAATGATATACATGTTGGCCCCAGTACGACCAAGTTGAAACAAACGTACATCGATCAAAAAGCAGGGAAATTTTCCGCATCCTTCCCTGTATAAATTTTCGCATCCTTCCCTGTATCCATCCCCACACAGAGTGTTGAGTGTCCAAGGAGAGAGGAACAGTGAGCTTTCTCGAATCCTGAAATCAATAAATGACAATTAAGTTGTTAAAAAGTTGAAGTTATAAATTAAAACAAAATTAAAACAAATCAGGGACAGCAGCAAGTCGTTGCAAGGGAAGAATAAGACTCGTACTATTTTAAGACTGCTGTATATGCCTAAATGTATAAGAACATTTTGAAAACTGATATTGTTATTGCTTGGAAACCAAACAACTCACCCTCATTATCGAATGATCAATAACGGAAAGGCAGACAGTGTTACCTAAACTTCTTCTCTTCAACCTGCACGAAAAAATCGCCCTGCATGATAAAAGCTCGGGCAAGGTGTCAAACATATACAACGAGACTTATTTTCATTGTGCCACAATATATATATATATATATATATATATAGCGCTTTCAGGTGCTAATGACTAAAAGAGATCCAGAATCATGTAAACAATAATAGTGTCATGATGCCATGACCATAACATTATATTTTCATGGGACAGAATGCGCTGAACCGCAAATAGACAGCATCAGAAACAAGCTCGAAGCAAGGCAAATGACAATTTCAAAATACAATTTTCATTGCCAGCAAACAATCAAATATCCCTGCAAAGGGGTGACATTGACGATTCTTTTGCATCACGACATCCTTCCAAAGTCCTTTCTCGCATGGGAAGACGGTAGAGTGGTTGCAATGGGATGTCCATTTCCTCGTCCTACAAAAGTTTCAAGTCAATATCAGAGCAGAAGGTTACACATTGAGAAAAATCAGCAAGCATAAATAGTAAAAAAGCATGTAAGCAAGCATAACAGTGCCTCGCTAAGTGTAGCAATGTTTATCCAACTAAAGCTATTGGATATAGGCCGAAACTGGTCTGGCTCGGTGTTACCAGTTCTGCAGCACATTTTGGTTCGTGGTAGGATCGCGGTTCGTTATCTTTGAGCCAAACGTGGTATGAAGTGGGTAGGACGAGTTGGGGCTCTCATTAGATTAAAATATATACATGTGTGCGCACATGGAGAGATAAAAGACCGAGAGAAAATTAATATTTAAAAGCATTAATTACCAGCAATGCTAAATATAAGAGAAAATCTAATTAAACTCCATGACTAATTGAGGAGAGTTTGAAAAGAAGTTCATGGTTTAATGAATAAAGTTCATTTTGAAGATATGGAGAAAACCGTATGCGGATCGCTAGTTTAAGAGATCCGGGTCAAGACCGTACCAAAAATTAGATCGCAAGATCCGAATCATGGGGTGGGGGGTTGGACAAACCCGCTAACACTGATCTGGTTTTGTCTGATCTGATCAAAAGGCTGTACTTACCCTGCATGGCCTGATTTGATCAATAAATGGTTCAGGTTCTCTCCAATAAAAAAAAGTGTCACGCTTGATCAAAATATTTACTTCTTTTAACCCATTTGTAATTTTATATCTAATGTTAGTATCCCAACTCTAGATCTGAAAAATCCAATCCCTAGGCATCAATTAGGGAGTTCTTGGTGACTATGATGAAATGATTCAACAAGTGCTGCTTCATCTATTTGGTGAAATGTTCATACAAGGATCCAACTTGCATCTATCAGTTTAATAAATATGTTAAACGAGCTGAATCAGCGCAATCTGAGTACAATTGGATCTTGTACAGGTACTAAACAGGCCAGATTCGAGTTGTATATCATAGGTCGAACTCACCCAACCCCACGATTCGCTAGCCCTAGCATTGCTATCTATGACTTGGGAAATGCAAACCAGAAAAGCCAGAAAACTTGAAGGCTTAAGAGTATGCAAAAAATCCTTGTGTAATGTAAGAAGAAAGATCAAAAGAATGTTTCTTTCAGCTGAACTATGTACTCTGTCTGAGGGGGAATTTGAAATCAGTTTGGAAAGATGTTTGGGAAAATGGAAAAGTAATATCATTTTCATGTCGCGACAGAAATATGAGAAGAAATAATTTTTATAAAGTACTTAGCATAACTTTAATAATATGTTCATATAAAGAAGATAAAAGATCTGCTTTTCTGTTCCTAGGCAAGAGCAATGACATCTACTGGAATATTTGAAAATATATATTTTAGATTTAGTTAATATTTCGCATGTGGATAAATATGTGGGATGATATTATCCATATGTGGGATGATAGAGGCTTGGTTTTATAGGCCTCAATGTTTTTCATTACGTATCTTTGAATATCAAGAAGTTCTATAATATTTTATTGTCCAAAATGGTATCAGAACATTTTGATCCTTCTTGAGCACTTTCTTTTATTGAGTGAAAAAAAAAGAGTCATCTCTACTCAGTTTTCGATGAATAAAATCAATAAACCAAAATCAATTCTCTTCTTAAATTGCCACACTCCTCCAGATGCAGATTTCCCGATCCGAACCTCCACAGAGGCAGGCTCTCAGATCCAGTCCCCATATTTGGATTTTTATATTCAATCCTCCTCCAAATGTGGCTTTTCAGATTTTCAGACCAAGTCATTTTCCATATTCGGAGTTATAGATCTGATCTTCCGAATTTGGATTTCCATATCCAAAATCACCTACTTTGATATTTCCTGTGCGCTATTCAATTTCATCCACAACACGCTCGATTCTTGTATGAAGTTTGACGGGAGTGTTGACTTATACAGTTGAATTCCCTCAAGCTTGCTTTCTTTGCCCGGTCTAGATATCAGTTGCGTTCAAGTTGGACTTCAACTTCATTTACCTCCAACTTTGGGGGAGTATTGGAATATGTGAAAAGATATTTTAGATTCAGTTAATATTTAGTATGTGGTTAGATAAAATTTATATGTTAGTTGATATTATTCATATGCGGGATGATGCAGGCTTTCTGTATGCCAAAGTTTTTTTGTTAGCCTATTTATAGGCCTCTATGTTTTCCATTATGTATCTCTAAATATCGAGAAGTTCAATAATAATTATTTTCAAAGATATAATTCCTCAATGAACATATTAGTCTACTATGATATGGATACGAACAAGCACAACAATTACTTGATAAAGAGGCCAGTATAACTGACAACAAAATAATTGCATAGTACACGCAAGTCAAGAAGGAAACAAATGTCAAGCACTTGTATTGCAGTTGACAAAGGCGTCTCACTCCCCAAGTGAGAGATTACAGGTTCAATTCCTGCCTTAAATAGAATCAATTTGGGATTTTGAAAACTCTCTCCCTAATGCGGGTGGCAGCCGAATGCCACAACAACAACAAAAAAAGGCAACAAATCAAAAACATACAGAAGTGTGTGCGTACAAATGTCAAACACGTTTCCAATATTATAATGTTATATATGTTAAATATGCAACCCCTCGGTTAGGGTTGTGCATATAACGGGTTTAAACCCCAAACTGAGCCAAATTGAACCAAACCGAACAGATCAGTATGGTTCGGGTAAGATAGCCTAACAGGTCGGTTGCAGTTTCTAAACACATAAAAGTTACTTTTTTGGTCGGTTAAAATGACCAAGTGTCATACTATCCAAAGCCACGTTATTAATAATCTAATAAACAACCTAACATAGTAAACGGGTCTGCATGCAATTAAACCCAAACCGTAATTAGTTTACAGCTAATCTAACCTAAATTATCGAAACATTGCTTTCTTTTTCTCTCATACAGTTTCCTCATTATTTTCACCGGTCACTAATAGTCAACAGACATAAAAAACCCAACCCTAGACCTCCCTCAAGGCTTTGTTGCTCCATGCCTCCACCTCCGAGCTGGCCAACCCGCAAGGTTGCCAAGGTAATCCTCTCTCAGGGTGTGTGTGATTCAACTAATCAGCATTAGTCCTACGATTTATATTAGAACTTTAAGTTTAGACTGTTTAGTACTAATAAAGATTAATTGCATGGCTGATATGTGTATACAGTATGCAGTGCTAGCCTAATGCTCTAAAAACCTAAATTATTATCAGCAAAGCAATTTTAAAATCACTTTGTTTGAAACGAACTTACAAATTTAATTCATGTTTGTAGTCATACATAGACGGTAACTGTCAGATAAGGCTACATGTAAATATACGTTAGGAACACACATTCAAGTTTGTTACCTGAAAATTTTTTACAATTGCATCTAGCACCGTCACATTTACCCGATATTGAACTGGAACTTACCCGATTCTAAACGGGTAAGATTAGGGGCCGATGATTTTGGACCCAATTCGGACCCGGCCCGACCCGGCCGATGATTTTGGACCCAATTCGGACCCGGCCCGACCCGGATCCGACCCATGGACCTATTAGTAGACTAATAACTTAATTTTTAATATATTAGAACAAGATAGTTGTATGTGTTATTTTATTTTTAACTTTTTTGATAAAGAATAAAGCTTAATATGTTCATATAACTTAATAAAGAGTGCAATCTTTTCTATTACTCCCAATTTGCATCTCATAATCTTTATTTTATAAAATCAACTTACTTATATTCATTACATATTAATTAATTTTACTTTCACTTTCAGTATGTAGCTAATTCATGTGGTACTCTCAAGAAAAAAATGTTACGAATTTGAATATTGAAAATTTTTGTAAGCACTTAAAAAAAATATTGACGTATATTATTAGACCCGTTGGGTACCCAGGAACTGATTGGACCCGAACCGGACCCATTAAAATTAAATAGACCCGAATCCGGACCCAGATCCGGGCCCGTTGCCATAGGGCAAGGTCCAGGTATCTCACGACCCGACCAGACCCAATACCAGTGCTAATTGAAGCAACACTCGGTAATTAAGATTCTTTTTTTGCACACATGAAGTGATCGACATAGGCAATAGTTTCACTAATGAAAAATTATTTAGGCATTATCAGTTAGCTACGTATATAAAATATATTTAATTAAATTAAATTTTTGCTTGTTTAAGAGCTAAAATTAGGTGTAAGTTGTATCTATGTAACTGTTTTTTCTTCTTTTTGTTTTGTTCTGAATTGCCAGGCGGCATATCACAAGCTTTTTGAATCATAGGTAAGTTAGTGTTAATTAAATTTTTGCATGTTTATTTATTTATTTATTTATTTATTTAGCTACTACTACTGATTATTACTTCAATATTTTTTATTCATTGATTTGTATTTTCAAAATTTTATAGGATGTTGAACATTAGAGATGAGGATCCACCACGACCACCACTTACAGTTGAAGTTGGTTTGAGTTCACGAGTTACCAAGGAGAAATCAACTTCGAAGCCATGAGACGCATGGTTTCATTTTCATAAATTTCTAAACTCCTGAAGGTAAAAATAGAGGGCATTGCAAATAATATTTAGGGAATATTGTCGTTGATCCAAAAGAGAAATGGACAACAATGCAAGTGCAATTAGGAGTTTCCAAACATTTGTGAATTTGCAACGGAGATTGAATAAAGGGGTTGTTGGCAATAATGATTCAGTGAGCACTCTAAATACATGGAAATTTGATGAGTTGGTGATAGAGAAGCACTATGCAAGTTTGCTTATTTTAGACGAACTCATGTTCAAAATTGTGGAAGGGTTCGGGTCTCATTTTCATGCCGATCGCATGCCCTAAGTTTATCATTCCGTCAATGCAAACTCTTTTCCGAGATTGCTATAAACATTTTTTAAATGAGAAAAAAGATTTGGAGAAGCATTTTAAAGAGTTCCCAAATGGTATCTCAATTACCGCCACATGGACTTCAATTCAAAGAATCAACTACATGAGTTGTACGGCTCACTAAGTTTCTCATTTCGTCAAGATGGACGATTTCCCCATATTGCTATTAGTTTTTCTTTAAATGACGAGAGATTTTGGAAAGCATTTTAAAGACTCTTCCCAAAGCTCATTAAGCTCAAGGTAATTATCTTCGCGTGTGTTGTATTGCCCATTTAATTAAGCTATAGTTAATTAAGGCCTTAAGGAGGTAAAGCAGTTTTTTGCATTCGAATGCATTGAGGTATGTCAAACAGTCTCCTTCAAGACTTGCAAACTTTAAATCTTGTGCTAAAATGGACAGAACTGAAAGTGAAAAAAAAGGGTTTGTCTTGATGTTTCCACGAGGTGGACGTCCATCTTTCCAATGTTGCAGGTGGCTAATATCTATCATCTATGAAAGCGCTCTCTTGACATGCTATTGTTAAAGGACCCAGTGTTCCAAAAGGATCTGCAAGAACTAGGAGCTAAAGCTAGAGAAGTGCCTCTAGAATCTGATTGAAAATATGTCAAAAGCATAGCCAAGTTTTTGAAAGGTTTTTATAAACTCACCCTTTGTGTATCGGGCTCCTTCTATGTAACTTCTTGTAATTCAAGACATAAGCATGTCAACACGGAGTTGATGGAATGTCAAGAAGATGATAACTTCGCGTTGGCTACAATAGCAAAAAAAATGAAATACGATAAGTAATGGGGGAATATTCACAAGATGATTTGTTCATGATTTTACATATCGGCCGATCCCAACCCGAGTCCGGCCGATCTGCATCGTTTTTTCAAGGGGCCGCTCTCATACAACCCCCAAATCTCATGATCTGCGAGATAACTGATAACTCGGCATTCGGCCAAGGTAGCAATTTGATCAAATAGATCAGCCTGATCCCAATCCGAAACCGCCGCTCTGATGATTAAGATATTCAAAATTAGATTTTTTATTCATGTGGATCATCTTCATATGAGCAATGAAGATGTAATTGTATAATTAACATCATTTCATTTCTAGCTTTTATTTGGTTTTTTTTCTTGTATGTAAATCAAATTTGTATAATCTGGTTTACCTATTTCTATTGTTCTAGTTTTATTCTACATTAATAATTCGATCAAACTAATTCAAATGTTTAAGTCTGTAATTGAAAATATTAAATTTGTTAAAAGATTTAAATTCACCAATTTATTTTTTTAGAATTAATTATCTTTAAAACATAATGTAACGACATAAACAACTTAGATTTTTTTAATGTTAAATAATGCTCGATCCAGGAAAACCAATACACCGATCCAATACTACCGATCCCGATCCTGATCCAAATATTTGGAAAAACTCAATCCTGCTCCTGATCCCAAGTTTTAAAACCTTAAATTTGTTAATTTTTATCACTGCTATTTTTTATCCTCGACACAAGATGCATTTATTAGATTTGTGGTGGAAGAAACTCATCATGCAGATGCGGGTTCTAAATTGATGACAAACTTGCAAAGTCTTTTGCAAGAGTTGTATGTTAAGCTAAGCAGTTAAAATCCCTGATTACGCCCGATTAATCGCTAATAAGAGGCTAAGCGAGTCTTTTTTTAGCAATTTATAATATTTCAATAGTTAGCGATTTAATCGGGTATAATCGACCGATTAGTGGTTAATCGACCGATTTTAAGTAACCGATTAACCGATTAAATATCTTCCTCTAATTATCATGCTCGTTTGTATTATTTGGGCTCAATCTGGCCCAAACTCAAATCTAAATCCAAAGCCCAAACCCCTTCTAGTCCTCGCACAAACTCAAACCCGACATGTCGTCGCTCTCTTCTTCCTAACGCAAACCCAAACCCAAACTGATTCTCTTTAAACCCAAACCCAAAACTAAACTGACTCTCTTCTTCTTCCTCGAGCAAACCCAAACCCGACCCGCCGTCATTTTTCCCGCGCCGTCACATACTTGACCCGGCCCACATTTGCTGCACCTCCTCTTGCTGCTCACGTTGCTCATTCCCGATTAATTTTGTTTGATGGAACCGAATAGCAAACCCGACCCGACCCGACCCACATCCAACTTCCAAACTCAGCTTAAACAAAGTACTCTTATTTTTCTCAATAACTGTATGTTCCTATTTGATAATCTCATAATAGTTTTATGTTAAGATTTAGGGTTGCTATATAATGAAGATATATATAACAATTTTCTGATTTAATCCCCGATTATTTTCCGATTAACCGATTAATCACTAATCGCTCCTAAACCGACTAGTTCCAAAAACCAATTTTAACTGCCTAGATGCTAAGATGTATGAGAAAGCAAGCGAAGCCATGCCATCTTCCTGACAAACCAATGTTGTGGTCGAAAATAAGAATGATATTGGAGCAGTTTAAGAGGTTGAAGGCGGCTACCAAGTACCAACATGGAAAGGTGCAAATCAAGTTACAGTACCTCAACGAAGAAATTGACGAGGCAGAATATGGAGATTATGATGCTATATTGTATTGGAAAGTGAATAGTGCACACTTTCCAATATCGTCTAGATTGGCATCGGACGTCTTGGCGGCTTCTATATTTACAATGGCTTCAAATCCGTGTTTAGCATTGGAGGTTGAGTGCTTCAACCATTTAGGAGTTCCTTACCTCCTAGGATGGTGCAAAGTCTTGTCTGCACGCAGGATTAGCTTAGGGCTAACAACACATGTCCTTACATTAGTGTCGAGAAAGATTTTGCCAGTCGAAGATGGAAATAGGCAATTTAATTTTAAAATAATTGTTTCCGTGGTTTTCTTTTTTGTCTTTAATTTGGATGTTAATTAATTTTGTGTTATCTTATTATCATTTAATTTGTTTCTTCATATGTTTAGAACTCGATCACCTTTCTTTGGAGCCTATACTTGCACAACTTTAGAAGCTGATGGAAGTTTATCTTTTCGGTAAGAAGTTGGAATATTTCACTATGTTTTCTCCTCTATAAGATATTCATGAAAGTTTTTTACAATATTTTTTTCCTCACAAGATTTTATGAATTCTTATGTAGGAAGAAGAGATGAGAAAATTCCAACAAGTTGTGTTGGTTTGCTTCTTGCTGCTTAGAGAGAAAGTAGCAATTTATAACTATTATACAATAAAATATCGGAGAAAATAAAATATTATTGATTTATTATTGATGTTTCTGAGATTCATAATGAGAAACAAAGAGGCCTACATATAGGCTTACGAAACTTAGTCATAAAAAACCTTCTAAACCTAATACAATCAAATATGGGTATAAATATAAATCAACCATATATAAAATATATATAATCTCACATATAAAATATTGATCAATTAATATGGTAGCCCTTATTCAACAATTTATCACTAAATGTGAAAGATATTGTAAATAGTCCAACACTCCCCTTCAAGTTGGAGCGTAGTAAGTTGAAACCCAAATTGAATTGAAGAGAAGCAAAGAAGTGTGACGGAGCCGAGATCTATACCGGGTAAAGCAAGCTTCAGAGAGTACAACTATATAGGCGTGGAGTAAATCTTAAGTGTCGCAGATGAACCGAATAACACAAAGGAAATATGGGGGAACGATGAAAATGGATAACACATAGGAATCTAATGTAGATGAGATTGTATATGGAAATCTAAATTTGGAAGAATATCGGATCTATAAATCTTAAATCTGGAGGATTGGATCTGGAGGACTGGATCTGAAAATTAGCATCTTGGGGAATGGATCTGGAAATTCGCATTTGGAGGTGTGGCAACTGAAGAACATAAATTTGTTTTTTTTTTTGTTCTTTTTTTATCATCAAAAAACTGAATGAGACGACTACAATACTTGCCATTCAAGAAAGAGAGTGCTCAAGGAGGATCGAACAACTTTGATACCGTGTTGTAGAATAAAATATCAAAGAAAATAAATATTAATGATATATTGTTGATGTTTTTTATATTCAGTATGAAAAACAAAGAGGCTTATACATAGGCTTACAAAAGTTTGACATAAATGTCAAACACTTGTAGTATAGTTAGTAAGGCTTCTCACTCTCTTAAGTGAGAGGTCACAGATTCCGACGCCGACCTTGGACAGTATTCATTAGGAAAGTTTGAAACCCCCCCCCCCCACCCAAATGTGGGCGGCTACGGCCAATTGCCGGAAAAATAAGGAAAATAAAAATAAAACTTGAGCATAAAGAAAGCCTTCTAACCAAATACAATCAAATATTGATATAAATATAAATTAGTTGCATATAGAATGTAAACAATTTCAAAAATAGAATATAAATCAACCCACATATAGAATATAGATCAACTAATAATAACAACCCTTATATAATAATTTATTACTAATTATGAAAAAATTAGTAAATATTCCAACAACTATTTTGGAACAGGCAATTTATTTTTAAAAAATCTTCTTTTAATAAATAATTAAGAAAGTCACCCAGCTTATAAAGTAACTACAAAAACATACCTCAAATTCGGGATTTAGATATAGTTATTTAGTATCAACCTCCCATCAAGTAAAATTGGTTGATGGAAGTGATGGAACTGAGATGAATCCCAGGACTATGGATTGGTGTGCGTATCGATCGTTAAAGATAAACAGATTGCTTAATTGTGATCTAACCCTATACAGCGGAAACTAGGGTTCACAAATTATACCTGCGGTGAGAAGAAGACGACAGTGACCCCAAGATCTTCTGCACGTATTCCTTCCTCGGGTTGGACGTCGTGTGGGCGACGATCTCTCAACCTTTCTTCTCTTCTTGGCTGACCTCTCTTTCTCCCCTTTCGTGAATCACGAGTTTTGAGAAAAATCTTATATTTCAGATTATCAATGACGGCCAGAGAAATAGAGGATATATATAAGGCTACGGCAGGGACCATGAGGAGAAATTAGGGTTAGGTCTCCTAACGGATCTGGGTATCCCGTGTTCAGCTCGAACACACAACCCAGGCCCATTAACAATAGCTCGGTCCACTAAGGAGCTATTGTTGCACTACCTTCCTAATCCCAAATTATATTTATGGGCTCCTTTTATTATATGCTCGTTCAACTCCCCATGTTAAGATATCGAATGTCCGTCGATCAAATTAAGTTACTGACAACTATATTGATCAACATCTTTTATCCTTAAGTAGTACCACTCAACTTTATTTGTCATGTCGGATGTAATCCACCTGCAGGGTTTACATGACAATCCTTATGAGCTCCTTAAGGGGACATCATCAACCCGACGTATCGGGACATGGATTCCTTTTACAATCAATAGCCCATCATACATACAATGCTATTACCCAATTCATAGAGGTTGTTGATCCATAATGAATCTCACTCTTTTATGAGTCAAAGTAATGCACACTGCATATACATGTCTGTTATTATATCTGGATTAAGAGCATAAGCATCCATAATAACAGAGGTGTTTGTTCTCTTTTGTAGTCAGTACAAAGAGAACAACCTCAAGTGGTCCTGTTCAATACACACAAAGTGTACTAGTGTAAACCTATAGTCAAGACAGACTAATACCAGATTACACTACAACCTTTCCAATAGATTGTCCAAGTCCGTCTAGGTTGTGAACTATTTATATATTCCATAGGGAACTGATAATATGATCTTCTGTGTGTCACCTCACACCATATTATCAACCTTATAGAATATCAGACACTTGCATTAATATTATAATAAACACAATATGCAAACATATGCCCATATGATTCTCATTCAAAAAAAATAAGGAAATAAAGTTAATACAAAAGTGATGCTTTCAGTATATAACCCTAACAGGAAGGCTACTATTAAATCCCTGAACCGCCATCTTCTTCGTTGCATCAACAACAACGTAGATAGAACCAACCCATCCCCCCCCCGGTTCACTGCATCAAAAACTACCCAAATGATATCAAATTTGAATTATTTTAATTGTCTTTGTTTGGTTTGCCTTTTTGGTCCTTCCAACTGCAAAGAATTTCTAGTTTTATTCAATTAAGCCATGGAAAACGTAAGGTAAATCATATATATGGGTAAGAAATGGGCATGGCATATGCATAGAAATTAGAGTAAATGAGATTAGATGGGATAGAAGGCAATGAACAATCCGTGATGACGAGAACAATGGTCTATGTTATGTTGAAATATATATACATAAGAATTGTTGGAACAGCTTTCTCAACAAGAATAGTACAAGTGGAAAGGTGGTTAATTATGGAGGTGATGATGGTAGGGGGATGGAATCTGGTTATTGTGATAGTGGCTTAGGCTAGATCTAGTTGAAGCGGAGAATTAAAATGGGTGGTCTCCTTGATGTCGTGAGAGAAACGGAGTGGTGGTATAGATGGGGGATTGTTGCTGCTAATTTCAGTGTGGGAGCAAACAGATGATATGTAGATTCTTCTAGAAACAATAAAAGCAAACCTGCTAACTTCTTGCCGGTGTTGACCGTTTCTCGATGTTGCCACTGACCTGCAAAAAGTTCGAAACACCGGGATTGTTCCCGGCGGCGAACCCTCCGACGCTTAAGTCAGTAATCAAGAAGATTATGAAAGAGCTTTAGTAGAGAAAATACTGATTACTTTTTATATAGTGGGGGTAAAGGAGTATTTATAGTCGCCTTTGAAAACTTTGAGATAATCATTTATCTCTACTTACCGGTGTTTTTGGATAAGAAATAGAATTTAAATTGTTTTATGATAAGAGATTTGGTTTAAACCGCCTCTTAACAAAAATTATGAATTTAAATAACTCTTTAAATGATCTGGATTTATTTTCAATGGGCTGTCACCCTAACCCAGTAAGACAGACCCGTTTTTGGGTTATTGGGCTTGAATTCCAGTTCCCTTTTTCGGACCCGTTTATAATGAAAATTATCGTTTTACCCCTGAGAGCTTCGAGATTTGTGCCTGATTTGAACGGTCCAGATTTGGTTATATTTCTAGCCATATCACAAGCCCCCCACTCCCAAAAACTGAGTTTCAACACCCGTTTCTAATGGCTCATAGAATTTATCTGCATCCTTGGGGACGTTGGAATCCCGCTCAAGGTGTAACGATGTTATTCTGAGGAATCTGAGCTTTTAACATACCCAAAATTATCCTTATCCTAGGAACTCTTTGGAAATTTTTTAATTTTTCCAGATTTTTTTGAATTTTCTCCAAATTTCAATCCTTTCTTGAATTTTTTATTCAATTTCCAAATTTTAATAATTAATTTTCAAAAATTATAATTAACTATTCTAAATTAGTAATTATTTTTTCAGAATTTAGAAATGTTATTCCGAATTAATAATTATTTTTATAATTTTTAATTATTTTTTTGAAAAATTTAAATAATTAATTTAAATTAATAATTAAATATAGAAATTAATTTAAATATCTGGTGATGTGGCACAATCCGAAGCGTTGATTGTGATCAGCTCGGATATCATCAAAGATCGCAGGTCAGAAGGGGTGGAAACAACACGCATCCGTTGACCGTTGACTGTTGACCCTTTCGCGTGATTTCACAATCAGGGGCACGTTTGTTCGGAGCTAGCCACCGAACATTGAAGGTGGTTCGGCTGGACAACACGTGTCACGTTGACTGTGTGATTTCACAATCGGGGGCACATTTGCTCAGAGCCAGCCACCGAACGTTGAAGGTGGTTCGGCTGGGCGACACGTCCCGTTGATCGTTGACCAGTCAACGATTTTTGCATGATTTCACGATCGGGGGCACGTTTCCTCAGAGCCAGCCACCGAATGTTGAAGATGGTTCGGCTGGGCAACACAAGTACAGATACTATCTTTCTCCTTGTCTGGGTGTGAAGCTTATTGATAACCCCGACTCGATCAAAGTTCTGGATGGAGTATTTTCTTGTTCGGAGTTGTGAGCCGTAGGTGATTCCCACAAGTTGGAGGGAAGAGGTGCCGAGGAGAGCGAAGGATGAACCGTTTTTAAGTCCATAAAAGGAGGAGATGGTGAGAAAACTCCTAAGTCGGCCTCCTCTTAGTTGGAAAGATGAATCAGATGAGTTTCCCTTTAGGGGGTCTCAGCCCAATCGACCATAGTATGCATTTGTGATTCGTTTGTTTGTTTTTTTTACATAGGTTCTTCCCCTTTTTTTTTGTTGTAATCTCTTCGTGTCCCGTTCCGCAGGCGCTATTGGTATGGACTTCAAAGCGATGATCTCTAAGCGCTCGAGGTTGAGTGACAAAGTCCTTGAAAAGAAAAAGAGGAAGAGTGTCCTCCAAACCTTCTCCAGCCAAGGTTGCGGGGGGTCCGGCGTCTGCATCCCCCGTGGTGGATCTACTTCTTCACCAGCCCCGTCCACCAGGGGGTTTACTTTGGGTGCGGCTCTTGTGCTCGAGCCTCCACGACTTACCCCGGTGGTGGAGACAATTCTTACCGAGGAGCACAAAAAGCTTTTCGTCCCCAACTGGCGAGTGATGAAGCACGACGGATTTCTCGGGGACTCGGCAACATATATGCAAGCGATCCATCACCTCGCGACCCCGAAGGATAGGACGGCGATGGATGCGGGATCGGTAGGAGACAACGCCTTGGAGATAGCCAGTGCTAACATGGCGGTAAGCTTTTGCACTTGACTTTCTTCGAATGAGTAGGGTCGATTTTTCCTTTGATAACTCGAGTTTTTTTCAGAGCACTTGCCATTTCAGCCTCCTGTTGAAGCGGGTGGCGGAGCAGGAGAAGGAGTTAAGGACGGCGAGCGATAGGGACCGAGCAGAGCGGGCGAAGACCGCTAAGGCGTTAGAGAAATCGACCCTTCGCTCGGAGACCCAAGCGATGCAGATCTCGTTGCTTGAGTCGGCCTTGGCGAAGGCCACGGATCAGATAACCTAAGAGAATGAGAGGGCGGACCGAGAGAGGGCTCTCGCTGCCGAGAAGGAGAGGGCTGCGAAGGAGAGGGAAGATGTGGTGAAGGAGGCAAAAGCCGAAGCCGAGGGGTTCTTCGCCTCGAATATAGAGCAATCGTATGCCAGGGCTTTTCAGCACGTCGAAATGCATGTCCCGGGGTTCAATCACTCAGGATACTCCATGTATGATCCCGTTCCTGAGGATGAGGGCAAGGAGGAAGAGGTGGACGAGGAAGAAGAGGAGCAGAACGCGGCGGCGTACCCTATGTCTGCCATAATAGTTGCTCCAGGGGCAATTAAGGGAAGCGATCACGAGGCTACCCCTCTTGTGGGGTCGACCGAGGTGGATCCCTGACTTCTCTTGTATATGGCATTCTTTTTTTTGTTTCTTGCTCTTGTACTTATGCCTAATGGCGGACTGGCCACCGCTTATTGTATCTTTACATTGCAATGAATATTTCCTTCAGTTCACATCTCATATGGCATTGGAGTTCCTTGTGTTTCTGTGCACCTTATAGCTTTAACGATTTCCCTTGGAGTGATTTACCCCACTTTCTTTGGTCGGTAGGTTGTTGCGCGCCACATGCGTACTCTTCAAGACGGCGGGGCATCCCAGCTTCGCACAAAACTCCGTATTACTGAATTGGGACTTGTTCATTCTCGGGAGAGGCTTTCAAAAGTAGAGGCAGAACTCAGCCACCTGAGAAGGGTGTTGTTCCAACGGGATATAGAAGCAAGTCGTAAGGACGATGTCTCACGAGAAGTGCCCCCTATCAGTGTAGAAGATCATCCTTCGGGGGAAGCGACTACTAGAGAGTCCTCGAGGGTCAAACTCTTTCGTCACTCCTTACTTGCAACTACCACGGAGAGAGATGAGCTGAGGGATATAGTGCTCGAGAGGAGCTTGGAGGTGGCTCATCTTAGGAGAACAGTCCTCGAGTTTTCTGCGGGGAGCGTGCCTTGTCTAAAATTTAAAGTGAGGGATGATTCTCTCAGAGAGAGGATAGTTGAACTAGAGATGGAAATTCATCGGTTGAAATGACTCCTTGATGGTAGTATCGTTAAGAGCACTTCTTGTTCGCAGTGAGGAGCATGCCTAGGGAGGATCGTTTCATGAGCTGGCCCTACGTTTGCCTGAAGTCCCACGAAATCCAGGGGGCGCTCCAAGCGGAGTAGCTGGTTCGTCTAGTGGGGCGTCCGTCGGAGGGGCGGCAAGAACAGTGTAGGCCCCGAAGGTACGACCCGGCTAGCGGGTCTGGAGATCTCCTCAGAGGGCTCGGGAGAACGGAATAGCACTTGTGAGGTAGCTAGAAACCGCAGGCCGCATGTATCATTTGAGAGGAGCATCCCTCTTCTTAGAAGAATTTAGGGCGGTGTTAAGTGAGATTTTTGTAATCTTGTAGAGGTTTGTGTCTTAATAAAACTTGTAACCGGATTCTTCTTATGCAATAAGATTCTCCTAAGTTATTAAGCAACATTTCTGTGAATCGTATCTTTCCAAACTCCTACCAGCTTTGTACTGTGAGTTTTTGTTCACAAATTTCAACAGTTGTGGGAGCAATTCCGAATGATGAGCTACTTTGCACTTGCTTGTTCGCAAGTGACTAAAATATCGTCGAACCAAGTGTTAGACTCCGAACTTATCGTTTAAGAATTTCAACAGTTGTGGGAGCAATTCCGAATGGTGAGCTAATTTGCGCTTGTTCGTAAGTGACTAAAGTGGCGTCAAACCAAGTGTTGGACTCTGAACTTGTCGTTTAAGAGTTTCAGCAGTTGTGTTTGCAATGCTTGTGACTCGGGTATGTACGCTTTAGGCTAGAACAACAATTTTTCAGAAAAATAACCTAAGTTTTTATTAAAGAGAAACTAAGCGGTTGCTTCTAAGTTGCGAGCCTTTATTACATGATTTGGCCGTGTCGTGAGCATCGGCCTTATTGGAATAAAACAATTACAAAATGGGGAAGCTAGCTTTCTTGGTACTTCATCAAGTGTTCGGCGTTCCATGTTCTTGGCACCCTATTGCCCTCACATGTCAAGTTGATATGCCTCAGAGTGGACAAGTTTGGAGATCTTGTATATGGCCCCCTCCCAATTTAGAGCTAGTTTCCCTTTCTTGCTGGGGAAGGAGATTTCTAACTTTCTAAGAACCAGGTCTCCTTTAAGGTTTGTGGGGCGGACCGTCTTATTATAGGACTGCTTGACTCTGCGCTGGTAGACCTATTGGCGAATGGATGCTCTTTCTCGATCTCATCAATGAGGTCGAGGTTGCCCCAGAGGTTGTTGAAATTCTGTTCTTCACTGAAAGCTAGTAAGTGAGAAGAGGGTAAGCCAACATCAAGAGGAATTAGGGCTTCAGAGCCATATGTCAAGTTGAAGGGGGATTCTCCTGTTGGGTTCGCTTGGTGGTGTCGTAGCTCCAGAGCACATTGGAAAGCTGTTCAACCCACATTCCTTTCGCGGATTCGTCGAATCTCTTGAGGCCAGTGAGAATTTGCCAGTTGGCATTCTCTGCTTGACCGTTGGACTGCAGGTGGGATATCGAGGAGAATCATTGTTGGATGCCGAGGTCTGTACAAAAGTTGCGGAAGGTCTCCCTTGTGAATTAAGTCCCGTTGTCAGTCACCAGGATCCGAGGGATGACGAACCGATAAACAATGTTCTTCCAAAAGGACCCTATTTTCCGTGATCGTCGCCAAGGGCTTAACTTCGATCCATTTGGAGAAGTAATATTGCCACAATAAGGAATTTCTTCTGACCAAGCGCCGGAGAGAAAGGCCCGAGTAAGTCCATCCCCCACATGGCGAAAGGGATCAGACTGGACAAGGAAGAGAGCTCAGCTTGAGGCGTCCGCCGGATGGATGAGAACCTTTGACAAGGAGCGCATTGTCGAGCATGTTGTTGGGCATAGCTTAAAAGCGTAGGCCTGAAGTAGCCATGATTCAAGATTTTGGGAGCGAGAGATCTTGCTCCCAGATGGGCGCCCCCAACCCCTTCATGAACCTCTCCCTGGGGGCGTACTGGGCTTCTTCATGGGAGACACCGCAAGTAAGGCCTGCCGTCCGCCTGGGTGTAGGAGCGCATGTACATAACTCTCAATGAGCGTATATTGCTCGGCTTGTACAATAAGGGCATTCTTCTAACCAGGCGCCGGAGGGAAAGGCCCGAGTAAGTCCATAACCCACATGGCGAAGGGGATCAGACTAGACAAGGAAGATAGCTCAACTTAAGGCATCCACCGGATGGATGAGAACCTTTGACAGGGAGCACATTGTCAAACATGCTAGTGGGCGTCGCTTAAAAGCATGGGCCTGAAGTAGCCATGATTCAAGATTTTGCGAGCGAGAGATCTTGCTCCCATATAGGCACCCCCAACCCCTTCATGAACCTCCGTGAGGGCGTACTGGGCTTCTTCAGGGGAGAGACACCGCAAGTAGGGTCTGACGTCCGCCTGGATGTAGGAGCGCTTGTACATAACTCTCAATGAGCGTATATCGCTCGGCTCTTACTCTAACTTCTTTAGCTTCTTTAGGGTCTGGGAGGAGGGTTCCTTTTTAGAGGAATTCGAGCAGGGGCTTCATCCAGTTCTCCCCGTGTGCTAGTGTAATACCCCGCAAAAATAGCATATGGCTATTTTGTATCGTAATCTGTGCGCAATTGAGAATTTCACGCAATTGTGTATTTTTCTAATAACAATTGATTGTTATTGAGAAATATCAGATTTAATGTCTACTTTATTTTATACTTTTGGAGGGTTATTATGAGACAATTTTATGTATTTTAGATTGTTAGTATTTTAGAAAGTGAGAGTTGGGATTTATTTGAAATATACTGAGACTTGGGGCTTATATATAATTTTCCCTTATTATTTATTTACCTAATTATTTATTTATTTATTTTTTATATAAAACCCCACCCCCCCCCATCCTTCCTCCTTTTCTTTTCCTTCTCCCGTTCCTTTCCCAACCGAAAGGAAAGAAACGAATGAAACCCATTCGGCTCCCCCTCTCCCCACCTCAAAACCCCTCAATTTCTCCATCGTTTTCAAATTAAATTGGGGGATAGACTAATAGAAGGGTTCTCTACATCGTGGCGGTGTCCGTTTTTCGAAAGGATTTCGGGAAGGTAAACCCTAGATTATTTTATTGTATGAAATTTAGTGCGGTTAATTTCCTTTGAGTAGGAGTATTATGGTAGGAAGATTAGGAGATGTTGGAAAGGGTAGATGCGAGAAATTAGCAAGTTGTTAGAGAATTTGCGAGTTGTTAATAAATTAGGGTTTTGGGTTTATAAAAGAAAACTATATGAGTGGATTTTTTTTTCATATAGTAGTGGAAAGTATAGTTGGGCCATTAGAAAACTTAAGAGTCGTTCTAATAATTATTTGGGGGATAAAAAGTTTCATAGGCATTAGATTATTACGTGCATCGCACGTGTGTATCCTAGGCGTTAAATAAACGTTTGTGTGATATTTGGAATAGTGTTATTAGCTTTTGTAATTGGTTTGGATGATTTGAGTTTTAATTGCTTTGAAATTTGATGATATGATATATTAGCGACTTTGGATGCGGAATGGCATGCTGGCACTTCGAGTCTTCGCGGGATACTATGTGAGTATGATCTCTTTTATTTTTATGTACATGGTGTGTTATGAAGACTTTAATTTATGACTTGCTGTGTATTTCCGATTTCGTATCTCAGTGTAGCCTGGGTGTTTTGAACTAAGGATTTTTGTGGACACTCTTGTATGTTTCCACAACTATAGTCTAATTTCATAAATTTTCGAGGTCATTTGATACCTCAAAAATTTGTGGAGTGCAGCTGGTCTGAAAGGACAGAGCTGAAGCCGATTGCTTTTGGACTAAAGGTCATAACCAATTGTATATGTATGATCTTGCTATGTAATTGCTTTCTATGGGCCGGATAAGGGCCAAGTGGGGTCACTAACTGAGAATAGGCCGATAGTGTTATTTTCATTGTGATATTTCATTATAAATGTGAACAATAAGACCTTGAGTAGGAATTAAGCGGTGTTAGATGAAATACGGTTATGCATGGGTATGTATATAATCAATGCATGCTTATATGCGTACTTTTTGTGAAGTGTGGTATACATTGAGTGCACTAGTGTGGTGCATGTGTGGGTCAACTCTTAGCAATGATTGGAGGCTAGGTTGAACCCCAACTAAATCTAGATGAGACTTGTTGAGATTCAACTATGTTGGATTCACTTTGAAACTAGTTAGTGAATTAAGAAATTAATTTAGATGATTGATAAGGACAGACACTAGTCGGGCGTGGACTACTCACCTGTCAAGGGGACACGTGCGGCGTCGTCTCGTCTGGGACACGTGCGACGTGATCTCGACTATTGATTCCTGAGATTTAGTGATAGAGATGTCGAAATCTAGGGGAATGGACCCTTATGAGTACGCTATGTTCTAAGTTATCCAGATGAACAAAGAGCTAGAGTATAACTCTCAGTCTCTAGCGGAGTAGGGAAAGGCCCTGCCGATTCGCCCTATGTTCGGATAACTTATGGTAGAGTCCGGGTGTGGAGAAGGACCACCGATTCCGACAGGATTGCAGCGGAGCTGAATGATCACCAGCCTGCCGGGAGTGGAGAGAGACCACCAGCCGGGCAGAGTGGAGAGAGACCACCAATTCCGATAGATCGGGGTGATCACTGACTTTCGGGAGTGGAGAAAGACCACCGATCTGATGCAGTATACGGAATAGACCGTATTTGCAGCAGCTCTACCAGTTACTAAATAAATGTCAGGAACAGGAAGGAGTACAAGAGTATGATGCATGGCGAGGGATTGAACCCTATTATCTGGAAAATACGAACTCGATTTGGGAAGTATGTAGTATGGGATGCATACGTTTTCAAATCAAGTTTGCATTAGATTAAGAGCATGGTGTGCATATGAGTTGTGCATTAGAATCTAGATCATGACATACACGAATACTAGAAAATCAGGATACACGTTTATTTTCCATTCATGATGAATTGTGAGTGTGATAGTTGAAGTGTATAATGAGTGCGAAAGTAATGTATTGCGAGACGTGATGATATATGTTGTAAGAATGAATGAATGCGATGTTATATGATATGAGATTGGGAAAGAATATAAGCCGTGAGTCTGTAAATGCAAATGAATGGTAAATGAGGTGCAGTTATGTGGAAGTAGAGTTATTTGTAAATATAAAGCTTTATGGGAAAATAAAGCTATAGGAGTACTTGTGTAAAGCATAAAGTGAGGGGCGTTAAGCGACCTTTTTCTGAATAATTTTCCAACTAAAGATAAGTATGTTGTGAGCGGGTAGGGATATGCGTACAGGAAATGGCTCGGAGAGTATTTGATGTGAAATCCCATTTATGATATTTACATGTTCAGCTTTCAAGTAAAGTTTGATTATCTTGGTATTTGTAAGTTCGTTCTGTTTTACTTATAAGTTTAATTTATTTGCTTAATCAATAGACTATACTCACACCAGGAATGGCTAACCCCTTAGTGTTTGGGGGGTTAGGGAGTCGCTGGACTACCCTCGACCCCTATTGTTGCAGGTCCTCAGCAGTGCAGAGGTGAAGGTATAGATTCATGTTTCTGTGGTATGTTTTATAAGTTATTTTCTAAAAACCTTACATCATTTTCAAAGAAACTTATGGTTTTTATTTGATATTTGATATTCTATTATGAGTTTGGCCTCCAGAGCATATATATCGATTGCTTGTATGTCTCTGCTCATTTTGGCCTGGGGAGCCCGTGAAAATTATTGCCTGTGATGTGAGCTACGGAATTTAGAGCAGAATTCCATAAGCTTTTTTGTGTTTCGGGGCAGAAATTTCAGGGAAAGCTCTGCACGAGTTTTCTTTGAAATATAACTATCTTAGTTTATGTTTAAAGTAATAGAGAAATTGAAAGAATTGAATTTGGAGTCAAAAGGGGACGCCACAGTTTGCCACGTTAAATTGATATTTGTAATTATTGATGTATAACTCTAATGACAATAAAAGTGTTTTAAATTTCCGTGCCATTTACTGTGTTGAGATGCATTTGAAGGCAAAGATCTTGGTGATGTCACGGATGTCCCGTAATGGGGATCCGGGGTGCTTCAGCTAGGGAAGATATTACCATGAGCTCGAGACTCTCCTATCAGTACTGGGCCTTAAGAGGACCTCAATCAAGACAGGGCGCTCAAGCCCTTGGAGGGAAGAGGAAGCCAACTTTGATAATGCAGCTGCTTGCCCGTTTTCTTCCCATTTTCTTCTCGGGGGATACGTATGACTTCTGCTTCCTGGAAGGTGAACAGTAGCTCCTTGACCTTAGATAGATACTTAACCATACGGTCGTCTCTGGCCTCGTACTCTCCTGAGACCTGGTTTACCACCAACTGGGAGTCGCTAAATATCTTGACACGTCGAGCACCAGCTTTGCGGGCAAGGAATAGACCGGCGATGAGTGCTTCATACTCAGCTTCATTGTCACACTCAAAAGTTGATACGGAACGAGTACTAGAGAATGAAGTCGTCTGGACCAGCTAGGATGACCCCCACTCCACTCCCCTCAACACATGACGATCCGTCGACATAGATGCTCCAAAATGGGTGCTCTTTACCTTCCTCGCAAGGGTCAAGGATAGTGCTTTCCACAGTGAATTCCGCTAGGGCTTGAGCCTTAATAGCAGTACTCGGCTGATAGCTTATGTCGTGCTAGTTCAGCTCGATGGACCACTTCATGAGACGCCCCGAGCTCTTTGGTCTGTGCAACACTTACTTGAAGGGTTGGTCGGTAAGAACGACCATTGAGTGGGCTTGGAAGTACTGGCAGAGCTTGTGAGCAGCCATGATCAGTGCATAAGCCATCTTCTCTATCTTTGAATAGCGGAGTTCAGTGTCCCGGGGGACTTTACTTACATAGTAGATTGGCCTGTGGACCTTATCTTCTTCCCTTACCAGGGCGACATTGAGAGTTTGATTTGATGTGGCGAGGTAAAGGTAAAGGACTTCTCCCGACTTTGGCTTGCTCAGGAGCGGGGGATTGACCAAGTACGCCTTGAATTGGTCGAAGGACTCATGCTGTGATTGTCCCCACTCAAAGCCTTTAGCCCCTCTTAGGGCTTTGAAGAACGGGAGACACTTCTCCCCTGATTTAGAAAGGAAATGTCGTATGGCAGCGAGACGCCATGTGAGTCTTTGAACTTCTTTAATGCTGGATGGGGGAGCCATATTCAATATAGCTTGGATCTTCTCTGGGATCGCTTCTATGCCCCTCTAACTGACCATAAACCCCAGGAATTTGCCTAACGACACCCCGAAGGCACATTTAGATGGGTTGAGCCTCATGTTGGGCTTCCTCAAGACATCGAATGCTTCCTGAAGGTCGATCACATGGTCTTGCTTACTGAGGCTCTTCACCAACATATCATCCACATAAACTTCCATATTCCTTCCCATCTGTTCTTTGAAGACCTTATTGACGAGGCGCTGATAAGTTACCCCCGACATTCTTTAACCCTGAAGGGCATGATACGGTTACAATAAAGGTCTTAATCAGTTGTGAAAAAGATATTTTGAATATCGGGGGGGGGGGGGGGGGGGGGTGTACCTGGAGAAAGCATTCATAAAGCTTAAGAGCTCATGACCGGAGTCAATTAGGGCATCGATGCTAAGGAGGGGAAACAGGTATTTTGGACATGCCTTATTCAGGTCTATGAAGTCGATGCAAATTCTTCACTTTCCGTTGGCCTTTTTTACCATTACAATGTTGGAGAGCCGCTCAGGGTAATTGACCTCTTGGATGAACCAGGCCGCCAGGAGTTTATCTACTTCCTCTTTAATGGCTTGTTGTCGGTCCGGGGCGAATTTGCAACCTTTCTGCTGGACGAGCTTAGCTTCAGGGGCTATGTTGAGGTGATGCACGAGTAATTCTGATATACCAGGAATATCGGCAGCGGTTCATGAGAGCAGGTCTTGGTTCCCCCTAATGCATTGAACGATCTCTGCTTTGACTTGGTAGGGGAGGACTTTGCTTACTTGGAACATCCTGGTCGGGTCTGCTTCCGAAAAAGAAACTTCTTCTAATTCATCTACTAGCTCTGTGACGGCTTTGTTGCACCCTAGGGGGAGCTCTAGGGTTTCCACAGAGAGGACCGGATCTCCCATTGAAGTCATGTAACATTTTCGAGTAGTCTCCTGACTTCCCCCGACTTCTCCCACCCCTGCTGAGGTTGGCAATTTTATCTTCATGTGGAAGGTTGAGGGTACGACGTGAAACGCAACAAGGCCGGATCGGCCAAGGATAGCATTGTACGCAGCCTTTACATCGACGACCATGATATCCATTAGCTTTGTTCGGGCTGTTAGGGCTTTGCCAGCGGTCACGTCAAGAGTGACGACTCCCTCGATGGTCACTGGCACCCCGGCCAATCCGCAGAGGGTGTAGCCGGCAGGTTTGAAACGATCTCGAGACAGCTGAAGGCCTAGGAAGACTTCCAAGAAGAGGATATTGATGGAGATGCCGTTGTCGACTAGGATTCGGCGCACTTCATGGTTAACCATGCCGAGACTGATGACAAGGCATCACAGTGGGGCGTTCGGACGTCTTTTAGGTCTTTGTCTGAGAACGTCATGGGGACTCCGAAGCTGTTGGGTGGAGGGAGATTTTGTACCGAATTAATTTCTCGGATGAAGGCTTTTGGGGAGGAGTTTGACTATCCCCCATTGGGCCTCCGTGGATAAGGTGGAGGATTGCTTCAGGTTCGGAGTCCTAGGACTTGGCAGGCCTTTCAGCTCGCTTGTTGGCTCCCCGAGGTGAAGGATCAACTTTGTCCTTCCTGACAAACTTGGCCAGTTGCCCTCTCCGAATGAGGGGCTTCGATCTCCTCCTTAAGAGCCCGACAATCGCCCGTGTCGTGACCGTAGTCCCGGTGAAAACGACACCACTTATATCTTTTCTTTTCTTGCGAGGGGTATTCATCTTCAGGGGAGGTTGGAGCAATCCTTCCTTATCCACTTCCATAAGGACAGCCGAGATGCTGGTATTGAGGGGGGTGAAATTTTTCAAAGCGTGAAGGAAGGCGATGCTGGCCGTTATTATCTTTGTGGAGCTTCTTGAGACCTTCATCTGAACCCTTCCGTTTGTTCTCGAATAGGAGCTCTTTCTGATCATGGAGATGCAGAGCCTCCTCAGCCCGGATGTACTTCTCACTCCTCAGCAGGAGTTCCGATAAGTCCCGAGGAGGCTTCTTAGCGAGGGACGCCTTCAAGTCAGTATGGTTGATGTTGTGTCGGAATGCTGCAGAGGCCACTGATTGGTCAATAAAGACGATACACCGAGCTTCGGTGGTAAAGCGCCGTACATAGTCTCTTAGGCGCTCGCCTTTCCTTTGACTCAGGACTAACAAAGAAGCGCTCGTTCTCTCAACTCGACGGCTGCTGACGAAGTGGGTGAGGAAGAGCTCCTCAAACTGGTCAAACAGGAAGATAGAGACTGGGGACAAACGGGAGTATCATTCTCTAGCTGGTCCCTACAACGTGGCCGGGAAGGTCTTGCAGAGGAGTGCATCCGAGGCTTGATGGATCATCATGAATTTTAAAACTTTCAATATGATCGACCGGATCTGACTCCCCATTGTAGGATTCAAAGTGAGGCAGCTGGAAGATCTCGGGGACCGGGGCTTCCATGATGGCCTTAGAGAAGGGGGGGTCTGCTTGGGCGAAAATTCTTGGTCTGTTGTTCATCTTCGAGGTTGATTTGCTAAGGTGCCTCTCCATCTCTCGAAGCGGTGATAGACCGAGTCGTCCCTCTGGTCAGTTCTAATCGACCCTTGGGACTCCTTCATGAGAGGGGGCATGGCGAAGGCTAGGTCCGCATTGGTCATGACTTGGAGCAATGTTGAGAGCTCGCAAGATGTCATCTTTGAAGCCTTGGAATTCTGCCCAGGTGATCGCTGTCCCTCCATCCCGACGAACTCTTGGTGCTGATCGGCTCGTTGGGGTGAAGCTTCTTCGCTGACGGTGAGGAAGGGACCCTCTTCGCGTCCTGGGGAAGGAGACCTTCTGGGGTCTCAACCTTTGGGGGAAACGGCCTCTCTGACCTTTCTGGTGCTCTGGATGGGGGACTTCATCGTGGGTTCGCCTCTCATTCAAGCGAGTTCGGAGGTCAACCCCTTGTTGACGGTTGACGATGACTTGACAGAGGTCCCTTGAATCCTGAGGACCATGTGAGGCCATCGAGTCGGTGAAAAAATTGTGGATCGAGACATGGTCATGGAGAGGGAGCTATTTTTTATGGCTTCGACGGGAGCCCCCCGGCGCAGCCCCCGCTCGACATGGGGTGAGCTTGTTAGGGAGGCGGCTGTTCAGGTTAAGGCTACTGAACTCGTTGATCTTATTGAGGGAGAACATTCTCAAGTGGAGGAGACAGAGGGGTGGCTCTTCGGCTGGACACCGCCGCCTTCCCTTTTTCCTTCGGAAACATGGCCAAAAACCACTTTCACCAGTGCAATATGGTCGGATTGCTTTTTCTGTTTCCCACAGATGGCGTCAATCTGTTGTTGCTAATTTCGGTATGGAGCAAACAGATGATATGTAAATTCTTCTAAAAACAATAAAAGCAAACCTTGATGACTTCTTGCCGGTGTTGACAGTTTCTCGATGCTGCCGCTGACCTGCAAAAAGTTCGAAACACCGAGATTGTTCCCAGCGACGAACCCTCCGACGCTCAAGTCAGTAATCAAGAAGATTATGAAAGAGCTTTCGTGGAAAAAATACTGATTACCTTTTTTATGGTGGGGGTAGAGGGGTATTTATAGTCGCCTTTGAAAACAGTTTCGAGATAATCATTTATCTCTACTTCCTGGTATTTTTGGATAAGAATTAGAGTTTAAATTATTTCATGATAAGAGATTTGCTTTAAACCGCCTCCTAACGATAATTATGAATTTAAATAACACTTTAAATGATCTGGATTTATTTTCAATGGGCTGTCATCCTGACCCAGTAAGACAGGCCCATTTTGGGGTTATTGGGCTTGAAAAAGACCTAATTCCCTTTTTCGGACCCGTTTGTAGTGAAAATTACCATTTTACCTTTGAGAGCTTCGAGATTCGTGCCCAATTTGAACGTGGGATAGACAGATTTGGTTCTATTTCTAGCCATTATCAGGAATGGAATTGGGAAGCCGTCAATTTGGGAAGCTAGTGATTATGCGAACGGGGGATGGGCAGTTTAGATCTTGATGGACACCGGAGGCTGATTCTTGGAGTTGTGGATCGAGCTAGTGCCTCGAGGTTTGAGGAACCACACCCCATCAAACTTCGATAATTTGGAGTTTCGAATCAGACGGTTCATGGCGTAAATGAGAGAGGGTTTCTTAATTGTTGACAATGAGGTGGAAAGTGGAAGATCAAGGTTGAGGATGCTGACGTGGGTTTTTGCCAAACCCATTGATCAATTTGTTGACATTTGGAAATGAATGGTGATGTGGCAAAATTGCAGTCTGATTTTCCAAATATTTTTAGAGAATAGCTTATTTTTAAATTATTTATTAAACTAGTATAATTTAAATAAATTTCCCTTTTGGAACTAATATTTAATTACTTTAGTGTTAAAAACCTTGTTTTGATCTTGTTTGAGACTTGGAAACTACGTTTGTCCTTATCCTTTTTAAGGAAAACATAAAACTTTTTTTTCTGAACATACATAAGAACTATTTTAATGGTGGTTAAACGGTCAGTGACAATGTTTAATTGGATATATTATGTTTATTTATTTAGCTTGTCGATTGATTGTTGTGATGTTGACTTTTGTTGAATGTTAAGGTGCCTACATTTGTATTCAAGTTTTCTCAAATCTTAATAGGTATGTGCATCTTACTTCTATTTATTTTTAAAAATGAATTTATTATGTGAGCCTAAAGTTGACGATAATTGATAATCTTTAAGAGCTCCGGTTTCTAATATTACTCTCTTCTTTGGTAGGATATGTTTATATGAGAGCTAGAGTTATGTTTGATTTCCACAACTTAAAGTGCTACATTTGAAAGATAAGTAAAAAAATTAATTTGTTGTACTTCAAGAGTTATGTGATCATTTTACATGATCACAGATCACAGTGATTCAATTATTATGTTTCTTTTGCTAATCACTAACCAGACCCCAGCTGTCCAGTTAATACTTGATATGTTCGATTAAGTATTAATATGTTAATTCGATTAAGTATTAATATGTTAAATGCAAGTGAATGTTGGTTTGCTTAATAGTGAATACACTTTATTCTCTAATCCCAGGGGATTTGCTGCCATCATCTATAATTGTTCTTTAGTTAATTAGATTTAGAAGCCACATGTTTTATTGTTTTCAGCATGTTTTCGCACCATATGTCCAAGCCCATCAGTCCACATATAATACTATTACCTTCATAAATCATGACAACATGTGGAACATCAGTCATGCCTCATGCGCCCCCTTCTACAAAATCTTCACATATTGTTTTTTATAATCAAATCCCACCTCCACACAAAAACTTTTAAAGTCGAACAGTTATTTTATTTAGAGCCCAAAGCATCCAACCCTTTGGCCCAAAAGTGTGAATACTTAATAAACTAAAATGAGAAACCCAGCCCACAAACCGATCAACAAGACCGACCCAACGGACTAGTGGACGGTTTTGATTGGATGCAGTTATGACCTGCATCCGATCAGGCTAGGTGCAGTTTGAATCCAGGCTCGGGTCAGTTGCGGTTGGAGCTTTCTTTGGTCAGTTTGGGCTCGAAACCAAAACATGCTCACCCCGGATTTTTAAGGAATAGATCATATCATCAATCTCACTGGCATACCAACTTACAAGAATTAGGATAGACTCAAAATTTAAATACAGATAAACCTTGTTTACTAGTAGTCAATAGATACCGATATCTACTCTTACCCAACTACTCAAATGATAAATCCTAACTAAACCAATAAATAAAAAATTACTAACTGGTGAGGTTTCAAGCAGTGATCCTCATCATTACGCTTTTGCATACATGCAATTTTTAAACATGAATATTAAATCTTCCATCACAACAATTAGAAGTATGTCCCAGGAAGCCATAAACAAGAGTCAGAAATCATATAAAATATTAAGAATTAATGTTTTAGAAATTACCCCATGACATGCCACCGCCTAACATATTGTTGGTAACGAAATAAGAATCAGCCACAGCGTAGTTACTACGAGGTGGTTGACCTTTGTGATGCATCCGCTCTCCGTGCATGTAAGCCGAATGTTGATTGTAACCGTGAACAGATTGTTGTTGCCCAAGACGGCTGGGAGAGTTTTGTGAAAAAGGAGGCAAACGATTATAACCATGCATATCATGAACAAAATGGGAGCTGCTCTCACAAGGAGGATAACCAGGGCCGGATCCTGTTCTGTAATCGAACAGATAAAATAGAGAAGTATAAGATTATATAACAGGTATAGAGAATGAGCAAAGGCAGCCAGCAGAAAATAAATAAATTATTTAAAATAATAAAAAATAATTTATTTAAATTTAAAAAATAAAATATAAAATATAAAAAAAGACGCAACGGTACAAGAGATCCTGGTGGGGGTGGAAGCCAAAATTTTATTTTGTTAGCCAAGTGGGAAAACAGCACTCTAGTAAGCAACTCATCACCGAAAAGCAAAGACATCTTGGAATTGATGCTTCTAGTAGCAGTTAAAACAAGCCCAACAGATACAGTAATTGGCAAAAGTATTGGATTCAAGTAAATTAGTGTAAGGTTCAGCGTCAGTAAAGGATAGAGAAAAAATAAAAAGAAAACTGCATACCGCAATACAAATCATTCTAAAATAGTGATTCTAGAGGACTCATTTGCTACCAAATCGAAAAGGTCACATCAACCTAGTATATCATTAACGAAAAGTTGGTACATACCTTTGATTTGATGATCCAAAATTTGGGTTTGTTCGAGCTGAATTATGACCGAAACTGGATCTTCCAGCTTCATGTGGTATTGATGCATCAATTGTTTTACCAAGGCGAACATTGTTGGTCAGTGCAGAGGCCAAGGTCTTTACTTCAGAATTATCCTCTTGAAGAAGTAGTTCATCACTGAAAAATGATAATGATAATCATACATACTATATGCACCAAATAACACATATGACATCTATGAATTAGTACAATTACCGAGTAAACTGTTTAAATTAGATGTATACAGATACAATAAGTTAATCTTTAATCACATACATAATTGTCTTCAGTAAGGCAATTAACGACCTTTTTGTTATTTTGTTAGAATCATTGCTTCATGACCATAATATATTAGGGACTAAGGGTTCTCCTGTAGCATGGGCCAAGTTGAAGGATAAACTCATCAATGATACTAGTGTGCCCCATGATTGAAGACTTGCACTACTTACAGAAAACGCGTAAAATAATAATAATAATTAGAAACTGAAGATGCTGAATCGAATAAACAAAAACACACAAGCCAAAAAATATAAAATACCTGTAATTGGGGTCCCAGTCAGCAGGATCAGGTACTGATGAACTACTTTCATGCTTATCGGAATACGTGACTGTGCTGATGGTAAATGCACTGGCAGGAAAAGCCTGATTACTGGAAGAGGGTCCCATTTGTTGCTTCCAATTAGAATGGTTAGAAGCTGTAAGTGTACTTCGCGGCGAACCAACATGCCCTTGAGCAAGTGATTCAGGGTGACTGATTCCATCTCCATGATGACCCTGCCACTGCTGAGATGAATTCTCGTGCAATTGGCTGGAAGCCCCAGGATAGCCCCAACTTCTCCTTCTACTATTATATTGGGCAATAGCAGCTGCTTTACCCAGCGGTGAACCATGAACACCGCCTCTTGCAGGAGAGGTGGGACCATACTTTCCAGGTGAAACATTTGATATCTGCATCTGAGAGCTTTGAGGCGTAAATTGTGATGGACTAGCTCCTAGAGACATAGGTCCAATAGTACCAGTAGGACTGGCACAAAATCCATTTCCATGGGGTATGTGTGGTCTACGCCAAGTATCTGGACTAGCACCAAGGTAAGGCCCACCAACCTGTGTTTGTATGTTCAGTCCACTAGGAACTACAGGCGAGAAATAAGAATACATTCTGTTCATGTCACCATAGCTTCCATAACTACTCCCAAGGCCAATATTATCGTTATAGCTACCATGGCTTCCCAGGCTACCGAAACTACCACCATGAGATAATGGCACCATATGAAAATGAGGGCTATTATGTGGAAAACCTTTGTTCCCGTGTGTTACCTACAAAGGTTAAATATCTTCAAAAGATTATAAATAATATGAATTAGATTAAAAGTACATGCTTATACAAAACTTTCTTGAATGATAGCACTAGCAAAAAATCACAGCAAAGAGGGGTTGGATAAACACAAGAAGTTATGTAGATGCTCACACCCACCTGAGGTGATAGACCAGCTGCTACCCAATGCCCAACTCCAGGATTGTGCTCGATAGTAACAGCATGCATGACAGGCTACAATACCAAAATATTAGTTGTAACATCTTATTAAACCAAACTGATTTAGGATAACAAGGTAAGTTTTTCGTGTAATCAATGTGCGAACCCAAAAGATTGCATGCAGAAGAGAAAAATGCGAACTTTCGGTTGAAAAACTAAGAAACGCGTCCACATAAACTCACACAAAGGTTGGACAATTTGGTTTCCCATCGGTCCAGATCCTCCCCAAACATTGTTTTCCGCAAGTTTTGGCAATTTTTAGTTTTTGTCTTCGGCATGGTTTGGGGGATATATATGTGGGAGTGGATCTAATACTCCCACGCAAAGCCAGCTTAGTTAGGCCTACTATTGAAGTGCACGATAACTGTTTATGACCATCAAAAATCAATGGTGAAAAATCATAAATTAGAGAACTTTCTATACAAAAACCAAGTTTTAACAATGTTGGCAATTTTTTTTTAACAATCCAAGATATTTCATAAAACATGGAATTAGTATGTTCAGTGGATGATCACTCTATCCATCGGAATCTTCATATCTTACAGGACAACCGAAGTCTTTGTATCGCATAATTTTGAAAGCTGTATTTTAACAGAACGTGATGTTGGCAAGTTTTTAACAATAACAAGATAATTCGAGAATCATTGAGTTCAAATGTTCGGTGGATTATCTACAGGGTTGGATCTGGATCTACAGTTTTCAGTAAGGAGATCAGCTAACCCCACAAAATTTCCACAAAACAAAAAAACTGAACATGTATATAGAGTAAACAGTGTATCCTATGGCATAGGAGGATATTTCAAACTCGAACATAAATCTCATGTGAAATATGATAATCATAAAGGTTCCGGCTTGAATGGGGTACACCTCGAGAAATTAGAGAGCAAAGTGAGAAAGACAGGAAGCAGCTAACCATCCCATTAATTTTTTGATGTTTTTCCCCATCCAGATCAAAAATGGAGGTTAAACATTTCCTTCTATTCTAAGTGTAAATTAGTGTGATTATGAATTTTATAGAGACAAAACTATGAATTTTCTGACCTATTTTCCCCTCGGTTTTATTTCAGCGCCTACTGATCCAAAAGTGACAAAACTGTGAAATTTCAAGTGAAACTTCAACACATAAATTTGAACTGAAACTTCAACACATGTCAACAATTTAGTCTTCACACATTTAGAAGTTTAAATAGACCACTAAGCAAAAGTTAAGAATAACATTGATCTTCTTGGTTTATCAAAAGTGTAAAACTGAGGGGATCACTAAACAAAAACCAAATAAATAGCGAGGTAACAATTTTAGGGAACACAACCTTGAAGTACATTTCGAAAGCAGAAAAGTATACTTACAATTCTAGCAGTTTCAGGAGGGGGCTTGTAAGGGCAGAAAAAACGTTCTCCAGTGACAAATGGATGCCGTGATGCCTGAAAAGTATCACCTCAAAGTGAGAATTCTTTGGTTAAACGAAATTTGATTAATATGTACAATTCCTTATAATCAACAAGGAATCAGATAGCTTAACCTGTAAAGGTGACCACCGTTTCCCTGGATCAAATTCAACAAGGCCCCTCAGAAAATCAACAAGCGCTAAGCGAGAAACATTTTCTGTATCATACCAATGGAATTCTTTAATAGCTGCATGAGCTAAATTAATAGTCCTATAGAATCAAGAAAATGTAACGTATCAGTGTATATATTAAAGAATCATGTTAACCTTCGGATAATTCTTCTTGTGACAGATTTTTTCTGTATGGATAACTTGCAATTATATCCTCAAGCTTCACCTGACTGAAGTAGCGTTTCCCTATTATAGGTTTTTCAGATTGCCTCTGAATCAAATGAGGGAAGAGCAGAAATCAGATTAAGGAGATTGAACACATAAATATATCTGTCCAAGAAACACAAGACTCACAGCTTCATACTCCTCTTCAGTTAACATTTGGTAAACACTAGAGGTTCCCTTGCAGGCCTCATCATTCTCCAAGCGATAAATACTTGCCACATGCTTAAAGAACTTATCTGTGACTTGTGCATCTCTAAGAATATCATCAGGAGGTTGGCAGCTAAGTACCATTGAAGATACGAAACAAAATATCAGCAACCATAATAACGAAACTTAGTTTTAATAATTGTGTATGAATAAAAACTAAAAAGGCATTTACATAATTCGCCGACAAATTACAACTTTATAGTTTATATATTTATCTATTTACTTACTAAAATATTCACAAAGATAATTTAAGTTTCTATAGGTTTTTGCATGTCTCTCAAATCCAAAATGAATCACTGTCAAATAGCATTGCATTCACATGCCACAAAGAGTTTTTATTTCAGCCCTAGTTAAGGTGAAAGAACCCGAGAGAGAGTAAAGGTCAAGTGGTTACAAGAGAGTAAAACTTTGTTAAAGAGGAACTGTGGCCTCATTCTAAACAGCCTCATTCTAAATAGAGGCCGCAGTTCCCAATTGCGACCTCGATTATACTGAGGCCACATTGTTTAGACCTATTTCAAAACCCAGCTAAGTATCAGGTTCTCTCATCTCCCCCTTCACTTTCTCTCTCCCAACTCTATCTCCTCTCCTCCAACTCTGAAACTCAAATTGAAAACCCCTAATTCCCAAATTCCTCTAACTCCTTCAAAGCCCTTTGTGGTTGCCAATTTCACATCCCTCTCTCCAATCTGAAACCCTAATTTAGATATTTTCCCTAATTTTACCTCCCTCTCTCCAAATCAAAACCCTAATCCGAAACCTCGCATCGTCTCCAGCATCATCTATCATCTCCGACATCATCTACACCATCATCTCCAAGAGTTAAATTTCGTATTTTTTCACAGTATTCATAAAATCATAAATTATAATTTTGGTTATCAACAGTAAAATTTGTTTATTATGTTTGTTTGTATATAGATTAATGAAATTTAAGCTAAGGTATTGTGAACGTTTGATTCATAAAAATTCGCCTACGTTGAATACTTCAAATTTGGTTAATAAGAGCAGTGCATGTATGTTATGTTTGTGATTGTATAAATCGCAAATTCGTCGCTTTATGTATAGGTATGGATTATAAAATTCGTATTTGATTTTATTATGGGGGAGAAATAATTCGAGACCCAAAATTAGTAGCTTGTTATGGAGGTGTTGAACAGCAAATAGTTTAGGCTCCTAGTAATATTACGAAACAATGACTTGAAGAGAATATATATGAAATTACTAACTGGTATAGAGGTGAATGGAGTGTTAAAATCCTAATTGTTATGCAGCTAAAAGATTAGAAGGACAATATTTCATAGCAGTGTCTGTAGTTGATATGATGCTCTTAATGCAACTGATTGCAAGGACAGTTGATCTAGTTAGGCTGCAATGGAGTTATATATTGGGTAAATCAAAATTCCTAATGGTCGGCCACATGTTATTCGTAGTTCAAGCCTAGTAAATGAAGTGTCAACCAATGAGATGGGCCTCAATCCAGTTCCTGAATCATAGGGAAGAATGACGCATACAAGAAGACATGTTCATAATTCCAACACAACCAAATCCCAGGAAATATGAGTTGTCATGTCCATCTGGTTTGATACGCGATCTTGTTGATAATGAAAATGTTGTTCAATACTTCAATCATGCTACTGTTAACAATGAGTTACTAAAAGATGAGGATGAAGAAGACGAGGAAGATGATGATGGGCATCCATTAATGACGTTGATGACTGCAAGATGATGCGGTCCCCTTGACTCAGTTCATGAGTGCACATGTGTCTGAGTTTGAATCGGTTGACTAAGTTAACAATGTGAGGGTACATAAGTTTGCATTAGAGTTATGTGGCCCATTCAACGCAGATGAATTGTACAATGGGAAAAAGTTTGAAACTAAAATTGATCTTCAACATGCGGTGAAGATGTTCTCCATAAAGAAACATCAAGAAATCATCATAATAAAATCGACGAAAAGTCGATATGCCGTAAAATGTAAAATGGCACCAAAGATCCATACAAAAAAGGATAAGCACAAAATTTTGAAGTCGTTGATGCGGCATGTTGTTTGTGGAGATTACGTGCGATCATTCCAAAAGGGAAAACATATTTCACGGTAAAGAAGTTGCAAGAGCCACATACATGTCTCAATCTTACGTTGAATCAAGACCACACTAAAGTTGATTCTAAGCTTGTTTTAAATTTGATTCTGAATGTTGTGAATGCACAATTAGGAATAACATCGAATGCCATAAATGAGATAGTCAAGCTTAAATACAATTATTAGATTTCGTACAAGAAGACTTGGCGTGCAAAACATAAAGCTATTGAGAGGTTATTTGGAGGGTTTGAGGAAACATATAAGAGGTTGTCTGCTCTTTTATCAGCACTACAAGCATCAAATTTAGTAACTGTTGTCTATTGGGATAAGGTTTTGACTGGCCCTGGCGAGGAAACATTCAAGTCAGTATTTTGGGCATTTGGGGGCTTTGATTGAAGAATTTAAGTATTGCATATTAGTATTAATGGAATCCATTTGTATGGAAAATATAATAATTGTTTATTGATAGCCATTGCACCCGACGCAAATGACATGCTATTTCCATTTGCTTTTGCAATAGTAGATGGAAAGAGTACAGCTACTTGGGCATGGTTCATGAGTTGTATTCGATATTTTTCACTGAAAGCTAAGAGTTGTGTTATTTCTGATCGTCATGCGGGTATTTTGTCTGTCATGGACACCCGAAACGGAGCATGGAATGACCCATATGCATATCATTTTTGTATGCAACATTTTGCTACAAATTTCGCAAATTCGGAAACAAGATGTTGAGGAATAAGGTTAAGGTGGTTGCATATCAAAATCAACCGCAAAAATTTGTGAAAAAATTATCAGAGATTGAAAAAGTAAAAACCGAGGCTTTCAATTGGCTCTAGGAGAAACCAATCGAGAAGTGGGCACTTGCTGCAGACATAGGACATCGATATGGCATGATGAGTATGAATTTATCAGAAATTTTACATTATGTATTGAAGGATTTTCGTAGTTTGCCCGTGGTGGCAATTGTCATGATGAGTACGAATTTATCAAAAATTTTAAATTTTATTTTGAAGAGTTTTCGTAGTTTTCCCGTGACGGCAATTGTAGAGATAATATTCTATCATCTCAATTCTTACTTTACCAAATGTTATCAATCGGCACAAAAACTTGTAAGTGAAGGGCAGATTTGGGCTCCAGGTTTTCAAGAAATTATCAATATACAGCGTGAGAGCTATTAAGCATGAGGCTATACTGTTTTATCATAATAATGTCGGATTTCAAGTAAAAACATGTATTAAAGTTGTTGGTGGGTACCAAAAGGGTGAAAAATTACAAACTGTCGACTTGGGAGCGCACTGTACATGTCAGAAATTACATCTCTACCACCTTCCATGTTCTTAATCTTATATCATGGCGGTTTGTGCATCTTGGGGCTATTGATTACCGACCTTATGTTGATCCATTTTATTCTATGAATTCTTAGCATTTACTTGGGCGTCCACCATCTGTCCTATGCAAGACCAAGCATATTGGCCTATCCAAAGTGGTCTGAATCTCATAGCTAATGCAAGACTTAGAAAATATAGGAAAGACATAGGACTACGTGCATTCGCAATGACATGGATGTCAGGGATGGCTTGAGCGCGGGGTCAACTTGTTCAAAATGTGATCTAAGAGAACACAACAATTGTCATTGTCGGGGCAACGACATAGGTTGATTATATTTAAATTTTGTACTCTGCATTAGTTCATTACACGCTTTTCAAATATGGATTAAATAAACTGCTTTATTAATTGACTAATGTTTTCAATATTTATATGCCATATACCTTCTTATATGTCTATTCATTAATTCAGTAATATTTTCAATACTACTTTGCAGGGTCATCATCGCACTAATGGCACGAACGAGCGGCAATGCAGGACCCTCAGGTAGTACTAGCAGGCCATGGGTAAGTTGTATGCTTTTGGATGTTTAAGAATATGTTTATTTTCATGCATTTAATAAAAATTAGTTATTTTTGCAGAACGACACAAATGAAACTACCGATATAAGTAGTCGAGGACGGGGACCACAAACGCGCGATGGGCGACCCCCGAGTTTCGGACTTGTGATATTTTGAACTTGTGATATATTGTGATATTTTGGTGCCGATATATCGTGATTTATTGTGATATTGTGATATTTTGGTGTCTATTGTAATATACTGTGATATTGTGAAATTGTGATAAATTGTGATATATCTTGCATGTTTTGAGTTGTAAACAGGAAAATAGTGATATCTTATTTTCAGATATAACTGTTTCAACAGAATCCGAACTGCGGCTCTTGTGCAAGTGAAGCCGCAGTTCCCAATTGTGGCTTAAGAGTGAAGGAATTTTTGCATTGCTCTCTGCTTAGCTCATGGACTCAAAGAGCCAAAATTATCAAGTATGCCGCAGTTGAGAACTGCGGCCTACACATAAAGAGGGCGTGTAGGCCGCAGTTCCCGACTGCAGTTTCTCTATTAAAAAACTTCCAGAGAGCAATAGCTCTCTAGTCTAAGTGTGACTTCTGTGTCTCAAAACTTTGAGACAGTCGCTATTACCAACTGCAGCAAACATATATATTGTTGCCACAGTTGGCAACGGCGGCATGCTCAAAAAAATTAATGAAGAAGCCGCAGTTGGGTCCCACCCAACTGCGACTTACGCTGACGTGGCTATGAGTGGCTCATCCAGAGAATAAGTTTGGCATGTGACCCACTTTGGAAAATTGTTTCGAAAACTGGGTTATTTGGGGGGAAAATTCAAAATTTATGTTATAGATAAAGGTCAAGTAATTAGTCGAGCCTCTCCATAGCATGGGATACCTTCTCATGTCAAGCAGAAGCTATTTCACATTTGTTGTAAAAAGTAGGCTTAAATTTGAAAAACACCCCCCAACTATTTGAGAAACTCACCCCTCATTTTTTTTGAAAATATCCCCCCAAACTTCTTTCTCAGTTTAGGCCACCAAATTTCCATTTGAATGAACACCCCCAGACTTTTAATTGTGATATTAAGAACACCCCGAAACTTTTATTAATGTTTATATTTTTAAAAAAACTTGAACTTTATGCCATTTAAGAGGATTTTTCCGATAAAAAAAGTTTGAGAGTTTTTTTCATTGAGTTTTTTATTCAAAAACTCAAATAGTTGAGGGGTGTTTTCTAAAATTTAGCCTAAAATTTAGTCATGTGTAGGTGATACTCCCAATTATGAGTCATAATACATTCATTCAAATGGTAAAGCTATGGAAATAATTTTCCCATTAAAGTTCTGTCAGATTGGAGAATTTCATCTTCATTATAAAGACAAACTTAAGGGGTTTAGATTTTAGAAGCAGAAAGAAAAGCTAAAAGACTTCTAGAGGCTCAGTAATCCAATATTTAAGAAGGTGATATAGATCAGGGAGGTTACTCTTTGCTTCAGCATACAGTTACTGGCTTACTGCTACTAGGGTCATAGCACGTCTACAGGTACATAAAAAAGGTACACATTGGCCTAGTAATGATGACAAACCATGACATTGGAAAAATAAAAAGGGAATATGAGAGACACAACTAATGCGGATTTCTTGCAAATTGGAAATCCTAAAAAAATTATCAAATGGGATAGGGAAATCATATGGATGAGTATGATTCATTTAGGGAACTATCTCGATGGATAATCATGATTTAGTGACGGATACGTGTCCACGCAAACCATCCAATTGGAGTTATGATAGAAGAAAGTGGCTTAGATAAGTCACTTGCATGATATGCATCAAAGTTTAAAACCTGATTGAGAATAAAAGGACATATCCTCCCTTAACAATAACAAGCCCAGGCTCCAAAGCAAAGAGCCTGAGTAAGAGGATAGTAAGAGGAATAGGGGAAGGCAAGACCTTGGATGAATTATCACATCATTTATAAGGTAGGATAAGGTCTCTACTCTCTAGTTTAATTTGATTTTTTTTCATAGGGTTGATGTCTTTATTTGAACTATTCTTTAAGATAGTTACAAACTGTTGGACCTTAACCTTTAGTTGGCTTAATTAAAGGTTGCATAAATTTGATGCTGCAGTCGATTTCTCTCCTGGACCCTACTATTAGTCTCTAATTAAGTTTCAATTACTTTCTTCTTTACCTCCTCTCTTTTTTCTTCTTCTTACTGAAGAATACGGTAGAAAGCAGAAAATGAATTCAAGCAGGAAAGCAAAACTAAGGTTTGGGGGCTTTAGCAGCAAAATAATTGGCAAGACTGTCTTCAAAATTAAAATTTTAACCATTAAAATACATAAGAAAAAAAGAAAATACATAACAATTAAAAATTTAAGAAACTACACTACTACAAGCAATTTTTACCAATTTAAGACTATAACGATAAAATATAAATAAAATATTCTTTGAAAAATATAAGTACAATGCTTATAGAAAACAATATTAGTGTAATTTTTAAATTGGCTGTAAGTGATCTTAAAGGCAAAGCTAAAGCAAGGCCTCGGGAAATCTTTTGCAACAATGTTACAATATTACAGGGAAGAACTATTTTTGACTAATTAAGGGGCTGACAAACCTAATATGTGTCTCCAAGAGATAAATAGACGTTTCACAGTGTCTTGATTGTTTCCTCCCTTCTAGAGGACCAAATACTAATCTATACTAACATATAATGGGACAGGGGTGTTTGGTTGCGACTCCTTAGAAAAACAATGAGACTCCAATACAAGTGTTACATGTGCTTTAAAATTGATGACAATGTAACTGAGAAAAATAAATGTGGATCATGAAAGAAAAAAGTATGTCACGTACTAATGTCTAGTCATAGATGACTGAGAAGTAGGAAATACCAAGATACCTACTTCATTAGATAAATTTATGTTAGTGTTTTACTTACTTTGCTGCCATTTAAAGGACCGCATATCAAATGTTAGATGCTTGAGGAAAAGAAGAAAGGAAATAATTTTATAGAAAATGTAAAATAATGTGGACCAGACATTACCCAAATAGATTAAACTTTTTTACTAGGAAATTAGAGTAGCATACAAAAATAGTATTAAAAAAAAGTTATATCATGAGAGAGTTTGACCACACAACATAGGGTAATGGTAATAGAATTTTGCACAAAAAATAGAAAAGAAACTCTACAAGACCAAAAGCAGATGGTGGAATTTAAGGGAGCCGAATTGGTACTTTTAGAGATAGGTTACTAAAAGTAAGTTGTTAGCATATAAATGATGATTAGAATTTTATGTGGAAAACTATATCTAGTTGCATCAAGTGGCCAGGGATATTTTGGGAGAATTTAAAGCTAATAGATTGCTGAATAAAGAGAGTTGGTGGTGGGATGATGATGTTTAAAAATTAAAAGAGAGCTTCTTAGAAAGATTGGCAAAAGTGTGAAAGAAAAATATTGAAAAATACAAGACGCAAAGAAACAAGCTAAAAAAGTCATTAATAATGCCAAATCTAAAATAAATGATAATCTATATATGTTAGACTTGGAAACTAGAGAGGGCAGAAAGATATATACAAGCTACCTAGGATAAGAAAAATCAAGAGTTAAGGCTCATAATCTGAAATGTATGAAGAGTGAAAAATTTTAGAAACGAATGATGATATACGTGAGAGATGGATTGGTAATGAGAGATGGAGGATACTCTTGTATGTTATTGGACGAAAGTCACACCAAAGATCCTAGTTTGATTCAAGTGAAATAGTACATAATCGTAACCATACATATCGTTAGAAACTAGGCTTAGTGAACTAAGGATGCATTGAAGAAACCAAAGATTAGAAATGCGGTCGGGTCCAAACAGATTCAGTGATAACTTCCTTAGGGAGTAATATTGAAGAGACTAGAGGTTGTGAAATGCTCGAGTGCTTAAACCCACTCAGCTGATCTATATTTATATATACTTAGGGAGTAAATACAATGTGAAATTTACAAGAATATTAATGAAGGTCTAGTTCCAAAGTACATGCATGTGAATTCCTACGTACATTAATAACTAATGTGAATTCCTAGGTACATTAATAACAATGATTTATTGGAACAACTACCCATACAATGTGTGTAATTCCAACACTCCCCCTCAAGCTGGAGCATATAAATCAAAAGCTCCAAGCTTGGAACAAATATTCTGAATTCTTGGTCCCCTTAGAGATTTTGTAAAGATGTCTGCTAGTTGATCATAAGAACTAACAGATTCAGTGATAACTTCCTTAGAAAGGACTTTCTCTCGGACAAAATGACAATCAATCTCGATATGTTTAGTTCTCTCATGGAATACTGGATTGGAAGCTATATGTAGGGCTGCCTGATTATCACAACATAGCTTCATTTGATGAGTATCTCCAAACTTCAATTCTTGACGAAGTTGTTTAATCCAAATGAGCTCACACGTGGCTACAGCCATAGCTCTATATTCAGCCTCTGCACTAGACCTTGCAACAACATTTTACTTCTTACTCTTCCATGAGACAATATTTCCTCCAATAGACACACAATATCCTAAAGTGGATCGCCTATCAATGGGTGATCCTGCCCAATCTGCATCACAAATTCCAACTACTTGAGTGCTTCCTTTGTCTTCATAGAGTAGGCCTTGTCCTGGGGTCCTTTTGATGTATCTCAGAATTCGAATTACTGCATCCCAATGATCATTATGAGGAGATTGCATGAATTGACTCACCACTCCAACTGCAAAGGAAATATCTGGCCTTGTAATAGTGAGGCAGATAAGCTTCCCAACCAATCTCCGATATCTTTCAGGATCAAAATAAGGCTCCCCCTGATTTGGTAGCAATTTTTGATTTGGATCCATGGGACTATCAACTGGTCTACAATCTGACATACCAGTTTCTTTAAGTATGTCTAACGCATACTTCCTTTGTGAGATGATAATCCCATCTTTTGACTGAGCAGCTTCTATTCCAAGAAAATATTTAAGCTTTCCCAAATCCTTAGTCTGAAAATGACTAAATAGATGTTCCTTCAGTTGGGGAATTTTTTCTTGGTCATTTCCTGTGATGACTATATCATCTACATAGACCACCAAGTAAACACATCTATTCGGAGAGGTATGACAATAAAAAACTGAATGGTCTGCTTCACTTCATTTCATTCCAAAAGCCTGAACAACGGAGCTGAATTTTCCAAACCAAGCTCATGGGGATTGTTTGAGTCCATAAAGAGACCGTCGCAGTTTGCAAACCAAGCTAGACTCCCCCTGAGCAACAAATCCTGGTGGTTGCTCCATATAAATCTCCTCTTCTAATTCACCATGTAGGAATGCATTTTTAATATCCAATTGATACAGTGGCCAATGACGGATGGCTGCTATGGCAATAAGGAGTCGAACAGAAGTAATTTTAGCCACAGGGGAGAAAGTATCTCCATAATCTAGGCCATAAATCTGGGTATAACCTTTGGCAACCAAGCGAGCTTTGAGGCGATCAATCTTTCCATCGGCCCCAACTTTTATAGCATATACCCATCGACAGCCAACAGGTTTCTTGCCTGGAGGAAAAGGAACCAGCTCCCAAGTACCATTATGCTCCAAAGCCTGTATTTCATCAATCATGGCTTGTCGCCATCCTGGATGATCAAGTGCTTCACAAAGATTTTTAGGAAGAGAAACAGAAGATAAAGAGGAAACAAAAGAATGGTACGAAGGAGTGAGACGATGATAACTTAAGAAGTCATAAATAGGATAAGGTTTACGTGTAGACCGAGTACCTTTCCTAAGAGCAATAGGCAAGTCAAGATTCTCTTCGAATAGGTCTGCGGTCGGGTTGTCCGCTGGAATAGGACATGATTCAGCTGGTCTTTCATTACCTTCAAGTTCTGCATTAGGAATTCAAGGACGACGCCGATATAAGATGGGTGATCTTTGAGTCTGCTCAGGTGGAGGATTGTCAGGAATATCTACAATTGACTCTGATTCCTGCAAAGAAGATGATGGACCAAGATAGGGAATAGGAAAGACTTCTTGAAGAGTATTGGACTCAACCATGGAGGGAGCAAAGTATGGCTTTTCTTCGAAAAATGTTACATCTGCAGAGATATAATAACGATTGTGAACAGGAAAGTAACATCGGTAACCTTTCTGTAATCTGGAATATCCAAGGAAGACACATTTGATGGCTCGAGCAGCAAGCTTATCAAGACCTGGAGACAAGTTATGAACAAAACAGGTGCAACCAAAAATACGTGGATCAACATGAAACAACGGTTCTTTAGGAAACAAAATGGAATGTGGTATTTTATTCTTAATAGAGGAAGAAGGCATCCGATTTATCAAAAAACAGGCTGTTAAAACAGCATCACCCCAGTGTCGGACAGGTACATTGGCATGAAGTAATAATGTCCGAGCAGTCTCAACAAGATGCATAATCTTCCTTTCGGCAATGCCATTCTGCTGAGGGGTATGAGGACAAGAGGACTGATGGATAATGCCCTGCGCCGACAAAAAAGAAGAAATAGCAGAAGAAAAGTATTCTTTTGCATTATCACTTCTAAGGATCTTAATTGTCTTACCAAACTGAGTTTTAATTTCCTTAACAAAAGAAGTGAGAATGGACAAAATTTCAGACCGTTCTTTCATTAAGAAAACCCAGGTACATCGAGAAAATTCATCAATGAAAGTAACAAAATATCTATAACCCATAGAAGAAATACGACTCGGACCCCATATATCAGAGTGAATAACTGAAAAAGGGGAATCAATACGACTTTCAATATGTCTAACAAAAGAGGAACGAACATGCTTTCCTAGTTGACATGACTCACAAAATAGGTTCTTTATTTTTTCAAGACTCGGAACCATTATTTTTAGTTTAGATAAATGTGGGCGTCCCAAACGTTCATGAAGGAGATTTGGTGATGTGGCAGCACTGCAAATCCAAGAAAGGCTAGGCTTGAGGTAGTAAAGACCATGAGATTCATGTCCTATGCCAATCGTTCGACCCGTACCACGTTCCTGTATGACAAAGGAGTTAGCATCAAATGTTGCTGAACAATTATGAGAACGAGTAAGTTGACTAAGAAATATTAAATTGAAAGGACAATCAGGTATGAGTAAAACAGAGTTTAAAGACAAAGAAGAAGTGGGTGATACTTTGCCGATTCCTGTTGCTGCAACTCTAGAACCGTCGGCTAAAGTAATGAAATAAGGAATTGTAGGAGGAGAGATGGATGAAAATAAAGAACTATTACCAGCAATGTGATCAGAAGCACCTGAATCAATTATCCATGGACTTTGATTGTTACCAGATTTGGAAATGCAAGCAGTAGAGTTATGACCACTTATAGCAGATGATGTTTAAGATTCCTTGGCAGCTTTTAGCTGGAGGTACTCTTGATAGTCAGCTTCCGAAACCTTTATCTCAGATGTTTCAGACTTTGAAATATTCACAGATTTTCCGGGGAATCCGTGAATAGAGTAGCAAGTGTCTTGTGTGTGGCCCACTCTCTTGCAGTAAGAACATTGAGGGCGACCTCCTCTTCCACCTCGTCCTCCTCGGCTTCCACGACCACCTCGTCCCCCTCGATTAGAAACCATGGCAGAAGTTTCAATACTGTCAAATGAATTTCCTCATGTTTTTGGTGAGGGGACTCGAAGGAGCCGGGTAATTAGATTTTCTAGAGAAGGAACTTCTTGGCCGGTTAAGACTTGGTCACGAATGTGATCAAAATCTGGATGCATCCCACGTAGTACCAATACCATATATAGATTATCAAATTTCGTCTTCACGTCTTCAAGTTTATCGGCTTCCAATGATAATTTTAACTCCTCTACCGCAGATTGGGCTTTCGAAACATAGGCAACCATGTCATAATCAGTTTGTTTAAGAGTGGCCAATTTTTGAGCAGCATCATACAATTGTTGAATGTCATTAGCAAAAACACTTCGTGCCTTCTTCCAGAAAGAATGACAAGTTTTGAAGGCTCTGAAATTTGTCAATATAGTTGGCTCAACAGATTGCCACAAGAGAGCACAAAGCTGATAATCAAGTTTCTTCCACTGCTCGTGTTTGTCTTCTGAAATCTTTTCCGAGGATTGCTCCAGATGTTCATGATAACCTTGGCCAAGAAACCAAAGTTCAACAGAGGCTGACCATGCAAGATAATTTTTGCCATTCAATTTTTCCGAAGTGATTGTTGGCGTTCCAGAGAAGACAGGACCATCAGTTTTCTGAGAGCTTGAAGCCATTTCAGCACCTAGGCAAAAGGAGGAGAGGCCGGCGATCTGATCGCCGGCCGAGGTCGACGAGCGCTGGGCAACGCCGCTGTGGTGGAGCTCGCCAAGGGGTGGCGCGACGGGAGGAGGAAGGTCGCCGGCGGTCGAACTGGGAGCAGAGGAGAAGGTCGGTTTCGGGTTTTGCTGTTGACGTCGAGACAGGGAAGGAGGAGATGGGGGGAGTTATGGGGTGTGCCGACGTTGGGGGTCGACGACAGGGAAATCGGCGACTGAGGAGGGATGGTCGCCGGAGATGGGGTTGGCCGGAGCTAGCTGGGGAAGGTGACCAGGAAGCGGTTTGGGGATTTTTTGGATGTTGAGTGACTTTAGGTTCTGCTGACCAGATGCATAAATTTTATTTATTTATTTTTTTAAGGAACAAACAAAGTGGCTCTAGATACCATATTGAAGAGACTAGAAGTTGTGAAATGCTTGAGTGCTAAAACCCACTCAGCTGATCTATATTTATATATACTTAGGGAGTAAATACAATGTGAAATTTACAAGAATATTAATGAAGGTCTAGTTCCAAAGTACATGCATGTGAATTCCTACGTACATTAATAACTAATGTGAATTCCTAGGTACATTAATAACTATGATTTATTGGAACAACTACCCATACACTGTGTGTAATTCCAACAAGTCACACCAAAGATCCTAGTTTTGTTCAAGTGAAATAGTACATAATCGTAATCATACATATCGTTAGAAACTAGGCTTAGTGAACTAAGGATGCATTGAAGAAACCAAAGATTAGAAATGCGGTCGGGTCCAATGGTATTCGTATTGAAGTTTCAAATATTTAGGTGACGACTCGAGTGATTAACTAGACTTTTCAATGGAGTTTTGGAGACTGGGAAAGTGCCCTAGTAGAGGAAAAGCATTTTGGTATCTATCTATAAGAATAAACGAGATATTTAAAGTTCTACAAAGTATCATGGGATAAAACTAATAAGCCATACCATAAAGTTTGAGAGAGTAATCAAGCAAAGATAAGAAAGGAAACGATGTCGGAAAATCAATTTGGTTATATGTAGGAGAGATTGATTATAAAAGTTATAAACCTACAAAGAAGATTGATGGAAACTGTGAAATTCCCTGCCACTGTGCTAAAACTTCGAAGTCGTAGACGGGTTGAGGAAAATTGCACTTGTATTCTAATAGGCTCCCTCAAGTCGAGAGCCCATTTTTATGGGCCAAAGAAACTGAGATAAATGCCCAACAAATTGTGGGTCGAGACCTGGACTATACGCATCAGTATTTTGTTTAGATCCGGTATTAAATTGCGTAGCTGGAGGCATTCAAACCTGGGTTGCTCATACCATGTGAAAGTCTCTACCACTATACTAAAAAGTTTTAGAAGTGTTGAGGAAAATTGCATTTGCATTCTAACAGAAACGTATGGGGAGAAGAAAAGGTATAAAGTGGAGCTTTATGAAGTTCTTTATGACTCTTCTAAGGTTCTTTATGAAGTTAACTCATATGATGAAGTCAATGATGATTCTATTGACACGCCACAAACCATTCTGGGATCTCCCACGAGACACGCACCCCCGTGCTACAGGATCAGCTAGAGAAGACCTTGCTTCAATGAGGAAAAAGTGCCTAGTTGGAGTAGCCAATTTGCCCCTTCCCTTAATCAAACAAAGAGTCCACTACTTACCTGCCATACACTATATGGGTATAGGTATGGCGTGCATGCATTTTCACCCTTGGATTTAAGGTGATTCACTACCGAAGCGAAGAAATGGCTAGATCAAGAAAATAGGGGGGGTACTACAAGCCCTCTGCCCCATGCATCTAACTAGCTCGCGTCGTTCACCAGTTCCACCAACGTCACCCTTAGAGTGATTCAGTCGATATAGATGTGTGCTTAAAGTGGGGGTTGTGCTGTCCCTATTGAGTATATATAGAACTGATCCAGCAACCAACAACTTCTGTTGCAAATGTACCAACCACCTAGGATTATCATGTGCCTATTGTAACATTGTATGGATCTTATCTTGCAAATGGATACAACCGGTCGATCTTGGCAAATAGGGATGCAAACGAATCGAGTTATTCGCGAGCTATTTGGCTCGAGCTCGGTCAAAGCTCGGCTCAAACCGAGCTCGAGCTCAAAACTGAGCTCGTTTCGTAAACGAGCCGAGCTCGAGCATGGGTTTTTTTTTAGACTAAGCTCGCAAGCTATTCAGCTCGAATACGGTCAAAGCTCGGTCAAAGCTCGGCTCGAACCGAGCTCGAGCCGAGCTCGAGCTCAAAACTAAGCTCGTTTCGTAAACGAGCCGAGCTCGAGCCTAAAGGTGTTCGTCTCGGCTCGATTGCAGCCCTATTGGCAAATAAGTTTCTCACCAGCACCAACTCATATTTAAGATGGCTCTTCCTTGCTAATCGAATAGGCAATTGATTTGATTTTATCATCTGCGACCGACATGTAGTGCTTTCATTTAGGGTCAAGTCGCTCACTCTTGGTTGGATAAGAGCTTGAATAGGACTTTCAGTTCCTTTACTCGTCTAAAACAGGCTTCCTATCAATTTTTCCTCGGTAAACCCTTTTTTCACAAGGAATTGTGACGCCTTTCTATGAGATCGCGAGTTTATTTATTAGTTCCTATTTGTGGTGCACAACTTCATGGAATGTACATAGTGGTTATGAACGATTTGAAAGAAAACAAGAAATAATGTGTATTTTTCATTGTGGATGTACCGAGCTTAGTAGGGGTAATGTTTGCATCAGAACTTTATGCAAGCTGGCATGAAACCTCTTCAAAATCTTGAATGAATTGTTGGAAAACTATTGAGAACAGCGGGTTACAGCAAGTGAGTAATGTGACTTTACTCAATAGAGGTTATTTATCAACGGCTTAGAAGCATGAGTGAGCGTCTGAAAGAAGGCACGCTTTGGGATTGGAGTTGGTGCGATTAGTTTCGAGTGAGGGAGTGGAGTTCAAGATAAACCATATTCTTTGAATTTGATGATTATTTATTTACTCATTAAAATGAAAAAATTGACCGATTGATAGGAATATATTGAGAAGATCGAGAATTTGTAACCTTCTACCAAGTTAAATAAGTAATTTAAATTAATAGCTAATGTAAATATATTATAAGTCACTAATAATTGTCGAGATAGTTGTGAGCTATAACAGGTACATAAAGATAACATATACAATATTAAATCGGGTATAAGACGGTTTGGTTCAGGTTTAAGCGGGAAGGTTCCTACAAAACACAAACCCGACCCGGATTTCCAGTGGACTTTTTCAAACCTGTTCGGGTTTAGGCGAATTTTTATACTATAAGAAACCTACCCCTTCGGGTTGGGTCGGTTCGGGTTCGGGTCAAACCTGACCCGATGCACACTACGTACAACCCGACTCATTCTTATAACTAAAAGGCTCGTCCTTCCTTCTTTATCACGTGTTTCACTTACAACCACACAAAAACCTAATTCTATATTCATTGTGTCCAATTTCAACCTTCAAATGCGTCGACAACAAAAATCCCCAAGAAGGAATGCTTCTAATTGCTAATTTGCAACAATTATTGGCATTTGTTGTGATTATTCTCTTTTTCTTTTTTTCATTTTTCTCCTACATAATGTAAAGGCGACACATTTTCTAGGTGTGTGTCATAAAAAATACGATTTCCTGGCGTATATGCGAAGCAAAAAATCGTGTTTTAGAACACTGGCAAAAAGGACTAAGGAACAAAATTAGGCTGAAGCTATTAATAAGGATTTGAAAAGTGTTAATTTGACGAAGGAGGTGGACTCAATAGAGTTAGCGTGGAGAAGGATTCACGTAGCTGACCCCAAAATTTTAGGATAACACTTTGTTGTTGGATTTGTTTTATGAAATAATGTGATATGTGCCACTGCATTTATTATGTGCACAAGCCACATCTAGAGTGACGCATATGCATTGCTAGGCACATATTAGCACTTGATTGTGAGTGTGCGCGAGCGTAATTTAGAAAAAATCAAACATAGTAGGAAAATAAAAAAATATTTTGAAGTTAGAAAAAATAAATAATACAAGCCAAAGTACCAACAGAAATTCTTTACTTAAAAACATAAGATGTATGATTGAGAAATTGAATTACAAGATCTACCTTAACAACTGAGTACAATGCAAGTCAAATAACATAATATACCAATGGTGAAAGGTTAATATCAAAGTAGAGCAAGAGACCAATTACAAGTGATCAACGTATGCACATCAGCAATAGGTTTAATATATGAACCGGAAACATTCATGGTATTGTTAACATTATAGTAACTCGACAATCTAAACTATCAAGAACATGGTGTCAGTGTGTCACGGCAAGATTGCCAAGACCACTGGTTGGTGCTTTTAAAGAAGGAAAGTAAAAGAGAGAAGTGAGAACAATATCAGGAACTGACATTTAAGTTAACAAGAAAGATTTCGGGTCTCAAAGAGCTCCCATATCTAACCTCAAAACACAGAATGTATATCTGAATATACGACCACCAACCATATGCTCCTTGAAAGCATAATTAGCAGAGTTCAGTTATTTGTATTCCTCAATGGATGTTATCACACATATACCACACCTACTCCATGGTTGCAACCTACTCCATGGTTGCAGAAGTGATTTGGAATTAGGTGAAACAGAATATCACAAATTGGATGGTGGAGATAGGGGTCGGGGGTGGGGGGGTGGGGGTGGGGGTGGGGGTGGGGGCCAATAGGAAAAAATCCACACACAAAAAAAGGTCAGAGAATGAATATTGCCAAAATGAGGATGCTTAGGTGGATGAGTGAGAATACACTAAAATACAAAACAAAAAATTGAATGTACAAGGAAGAAAGTAGAGATTGCTCTAATCGAAGAGATATGTGGGAGAACCAGTTGAGATGGTTTGGACACATACAACGAAGATCGCTTCTCCAGCAAGGAAAAATTTTAGGATGGTAGTGGATGAGGTTAACAGGAATAGGGGTAGACACAAACAAACTTTGGTTAAAGCTATTAATAGGGAATTGAAAAGTGTTAATTTGACGAAACAAGTACCCATTAATAGAGTTGAGTTAGGAGGGTTCACATAGCCGACCCCAACAATTTGGGACAAAGGCTTTGTTGTTGAGAAAGTCTAGAAAATCAGGCAGAAATGTAGTATCCAAGAATACACAAACAGAAGTACAGATACAAATCAAAATTCCAAAACAGAAAGTCGACATGTCATGTCAATCAGTAGAATACTCGTTCATGAAACTCTAACAGCTCAAATAATTATTCTCAGCAAATGTTAATAGCTAAATACTTCAATATATAATCCAGAAATCAAATAAAATATAACAACTAATCAAAATCAAGTTTCAGTTATCAATCCTAACAACAAAACAAAATACAACGTACGCAAAGTATGACAACAAAAATTTGTGCCAACAGTTTTAGGTAATGAGAAGACGTACATCTGTTTCCTGGGTTTCCATACAAAACTCACACAAGCTAGGCTATACTACAGAATCGGATAGATACAGCCAATCATTGTCGCACATACCTAATTTCACTGGCTTGTAATCATCATCCTCTATTCGGAACTAATATATAATGTCATTTTACTCTTTATTCCTAACTTTTTCTTTGCATAGATATATGGTTTTGAATTATCAAACATGGAAAGACCACTAACTAAACTAATAATACTTAATTCCAAATGCAGCCTACACTTTGTTACGATAAGCTCATAATAAACAAAACAACTAGAAGAATATATTTATATTTTAGCAGCATTTCAATAAAAACAGCTTTTTACTTGAAATTTGTTAACAATCATGACTTTCCCTTCTTGGATTGTAACAACTTTATAGTAAAAGAACAACAAAATTGTTTTGAAGGTAAGACATAAGTATAAGGGGCAAAGCATGGAAATCAACATACCCAAGTATCTCGATCATCCTCTTAAGAAGATCATATTCTGATGCTCCAGAAAATAAAGGAAGGCCTAAGAATAACTCGGCAACAATACAACCAAATGACCACATATCAATGGCAGTCGTATATCTAATAATAGGTTAAGCTCCAACTTCAAAAATCAAAATCTACGAAAATTCCAGTTAACTAAAAGCCCAGAGGAAAAGGGCATGCAAATAAAGTCAATAAAATTGTCAATGAATAAATGTGTATTAAACATGCAAGGATACGGATAATGAAGAAGAACTTCTGGAGATCTGTAGTAACGACTCTGCACAAGGAAGTATTAAGAGTCTAAGATGGTAAGAACAGGCAAGTAGTCGAACAAATTTGTCTATAAATGGGACTGAATCTAAAAAGACCTGAATGTATGAGTATACTGTTTGATTCTCCATGCAGGCCGATCCAAAATCAATGACTTTTATTTCTGGTTTCACACTGTGGAGTTCAAGATGCTAAACTTAAAGTTGAACTATTAGAATTAAAATACACAAAACACATTAGGATGAAAGGCTCAGCTAACCTTGTAGATAAAAGTATATTTTCTGGTTTCAAATCACAATGAATAATACCAGCCTCCTTTATGACAACCAGAGCATGCAGGATCTATACAAAATAATTTGTTATAAAAACAGAGATGATGTAAGATCATTGAACATCACAAATTCACAAATAAAAAGGCATTTTACAACAAGCTACGTATATCACCTGTTTTGAGAAAACTTGGACAATGCTCAACGGAAACCCTCTATACTGGTTCAACTTAATAAGCTCATATCTATATTACCAAGCAGCAACATCATCAGGGCAAATCAAAACTGATTCCAAAAAAAAGCAAGCATTAGGTTATCAGTAAAATATATTGCACGCTCAGAATAGCTTACAGATTTGAGCCAAGCATCTCAAACGATATGCACAAATGACGTTGATAGACAAAATGGTCGAGAATGCGAACAATATGGCACTTCTCATCACGTCCTAGCTTCTGGTTCAGCTACAAAATAGAAAGTAAAAGAAAACCATCATGCAAAATCGTTAAATTTTAACATAGCTTGGTCTGAGTTTAACTAATAGCCTGCATTTCATTTACCGTAGATAAGATCGAAACTTCAACCAGTGCCTGCCGGTAATAAGCAGGATGGTTCTTGATAACTTTTACAGCAACATAATTGTCACTTTCTGAATCCCAACACTTGGCAACTTGACCGAAAGTCCCTTGCCCAAGGATGTCTTTAACAACATACCTAGAATCAAAAATTAAAATTAATGTTACCACAGTAGATTATCTCATTATGCCAGATAAAATGCTTTACAATGCCCTGAAAATTTATTAACAAATGCACATAACTGGAATAAATACATAATAACATATTTAAGAAAAAACATCCTATACTTAAAATGAGTATATTAGGTTACTAACTAGACAGATCTATCTGAAAAAGGTAACAAATCTAGAGGTTACTAGCAATTAAAAAAATTAGCGCATCAAATTGAAAATATATATTAAAGGGAAAAAATGTCAAAAACACATCAATATACAGATGATAGGTAATGCCTATAACATCAAGCAAAAGCCAAAATCCAAATTAGTTTTAAGAATTGTATATTTGAACCATTTTCATCACTTACCTACAAGGAAGGCCATCTACTAATTAGCTTAGGCCCTGTTTGGCTCATGGGTTTTGAAATGGAAGTAGAGAGAAGTGGGGGAAGTAACCAGATTTCACAATTGATTTTCTCCCACTTTCCCCACTTTCCTCTACTTTCCACCTAAAACCCAAGTGCCAAACAGGGACTTGGGATGGTTCGTAGCTATGGTATCATTCCTTAATCCTTATTAGCTATGACCTTGCTCTCTCTGACATACTCCTAGCCCACCTCCCTCCTATTCCACTTCCACCCTATCACTCAAGATAACTCCAGCCCCTACCAATCACCATTTCCTATTCACAATTCCCCTCAAGTAATTCTACCCATAGTAATAAAATATGCAAATTTTTAGGGAATGTGTACAACATCAATTCGCATTATATTCATCAGTGCGCAAATTATTCAATAATTCATGAATAATTCGAGCAGGTTGCGACTAATTCGTCCGTTTCTAAAATCCTCCATCTTATTTTGAGTCTGTTTCTATCTCTTCTGCTACTCTTCGCCAATGTTCTAAAAGTCGCTAGGCGGTAGACTCCTCGCCTGGCTAGCTCTCAGTACTCCAGGATCTCCTCCCCTTCTAATTCAATACCCAATCATAAATTTGGGGTAAATATTAGGATGCTTCTTCAACTCCTCTGCTTCTCATCTAATATATATAATTCATACCAATTCTTTCAGTCTTAATTTATTTGGCAATACCCCACATGCAGTCTTCATATGCAGTCTTCATGTTTTAATTTATGAATTATACATATTTCATGATAATTATCATTTCAAGTTTCTATATGCTAGACAGCTAAAACATACTTTTTCATTTTTCTTCTTTTTTAATTATTGAAGATATTGATGTCTTGTCTCGATTGTTATTTGATTCCAGTAATGAGATATATCATTAGTACTTGGTCAAGTGTTTAGGAATCCACAAGTATGCAAACCAGAATTTTCCCCCATTTATTACCGAATTTGCCGGATATTTCCCGAATCCCGAATTTGTGAGATTCTACCACATGTAATCCTTTGTTGAAGCAACTGCTACCATCTTCCCAATGCACTATCTCTTATATTAGTGTCATATCAGTCATCTCAGAATTCCTATCTCAATTACAGCATTTTTAACAAATTTCTCAGTTGCCCAGAATTCTTAGTGATAAAGCATAGTTCAATTGTAGATCATCCTAAATTTCCTGTACAATGTGATACCATCTTACAGATCCAGACTAAATTTGCCCTAAACTAGACTTAATGAGGAGTACCAGACACGAATCTCACAAATCAAAAGATACCTCTTTTACCAAAAACTCTTAACCAATTAACTACATGTTATGATGTTAACATGCAGCATGACGAAAAGAAAGAAACAACATGATCAAGAAATAAAATAAAGATAACTGTCGCTTGACAAAACAAACCTTTTATTCAAATTTATATTGAAGAGAACATAGTTTGCATGCAAGATGAGATCTGAATTTGCATTATCATAACCATCATTGCTCACTCCAACTGATGGATTAGTTAAAAACCGCTTCGGATTCTGCGCCTCAGAATACTTAAATTTTGGATTACATAATTGAAAAGTCTCGACAATGTCTTTAGTTAGTCTTGCGACCAGCTGCATGGATAAATAGTCCATTAGTTCTTATGTATAGGCCAAAAATATACCAAGCATATACCACAATAAAACCACATTACAAAAGTAAGGGATTATTCAAATCGTAACACTAGGATGACCTCTAAACCCCAGTATCAATTTTACAACAAACTAATAGATGTATTCCTAAGAAAACAACAAACTAACAGAAAAATTTCCAGTTCTGCATATATCAACAAAACTTTCTGCAAGAATGAGTTCAAATTTCCAAATAAAGCTAAGTCATACAGGATAATATGGAAAGGAAAACACTTACTAACCAAGCATATACTTAAGGTATCATGTATTCATTTAGGAAAACATGGTAATATGTAAAGGATTTGTTTCTTCATGTTTAATGATAAACAATAAATTAAATGTCACTTGGACATCAGGTTTGTTATTTATCTTGGCTTTTTTCCCTCTGACGACCCAAACAACTTAAGATGTTTGGTAAACAGTATTGGTCCCTATTAGACAATATGAATTGAGTATTTTGCTATTTGTTTTAAGACTAGGTTTGCCCGTGTGCACGTGCCTATGGCACGTCTTCGGAATATTTCAGTATATGAAAAGCCCTGTAAATAGTAAAATATATGCAATCATGTGTGACTAACAAATTACATAGGTATCCAAATTAATATTTTATACATGTAAATTGATTTATTATAGATATGTTTCTAATTAAGAACACCAAAGCCAAAGCTTTCACAAAAAATTAAAATATAGTTAAAGCTATACTCAATTTAGAAACTCGGTTTAGATATAGCTTTAAAATATAGGGTAAATTGCGAAAAACACCCCTCATTTATGAGGTCAGAGCGCTAAACCCCCGAAACTTTCCGTCGATGCGATAAACCCCTCCAACTACAAAACGCGGGCAAACCCAGTACGGAAATCCTAAAAACCTATGTGAAATGTCCAAATACCCCTTATATTAATATACCCAAAAAAAAACAGAAAATTCTCTCTCTCCACCATCACCACCACCAACACCGTCAGTGCACCCGACCTCCCCCCACCTCCACCACCATCAGCCACACCACTCCACCGTCAACGCGCCCCAACTCCACCACCATCAGTGTTGGATGATGATGATGATGATGACGACAATGGAAAATGGATTTTGAATTTTTTGGTTTTTGATTTGGATTTGGATTTGGATTTGATTTTGAGGTGTGGCCGATGTCGGTGGAGGTCGGGGGTGGTGTGCTGATGTCAGTGGAGATCGGGGGAAGGTCGAGGCGGAGTACCGTTTCTACCTCACTGCTCGGAATGGCATGAAGCTGGTCGACAACCCCGACTCCGTGAAGTGTTGTCGAGACAAATACTTCCTCGTTCAGGGCAAGAAGCAGTGGGACATTCCCACGGTATGGAGAGAGAATGTGCCGAAGAGGGCGAAGGTGTAGCCGTCTTTGAGTCCGAAGGAGGACAAGATGGTCGCATCCTCTTGGATCGGCCGACCCTGCACTGGAAGGAGATCACCGAGGAGAGCCTCTTTGGGGAAGGCCTTAGCCCTATGCACCCTAGTATGAGTCCTTTTTTTATCGATAGAATTCCGAGTACTCTAATAGTGATAAGATTCTAATCTCTTTTTTATCTTTTTTGTTCGCAGGATCTGCTGCCATGGACTTCGACGACATCATGAACAGGCGGTCGGCGCTGAGTGGCAAGTGCGTTGAGGAGAAGAAGAGGAAACGTGTCGTTGCTCGCCCAACTACGTCGAAGGCAGCTCAAGTTGAGAGCGCCACCACCCCCATTGTTGACTTGGAGGCCGCTCCTTCTGTTGCTACGCCAGCGAAGGAGCTCGACTGTTCGGCCACTCTCGCCCTGTCAGCTCCACCTCGCACGGTGGCGGCCGAGGTGATATTGACAGACGAGCTGAAGAGGATCTTCGTGCCGGAATGGCAGGTTCTTAGGCACGACGGTTTCCTCGGCGACTTGACGAGTTGCATGGACGCCGTCCGCAGTCTCGTCACGCCCAAAGACAAGGCGGCGATGGAGCATGGGACAGTGGGCGACTCGGCGTTGGAAATCGCCAAAACGCAGATGACGGTAAGCCTTGACCTCTCGCTCAACCTCTGTCCCCTTCTTCGTGTTCGGCTCTTAACCACTGCCTCTTTCGCAGGCGATCTATCATTTCAGCCACTTGCTGAAGCGAGTGGCGGAGCAGGAGAAAGAGCTAAAGGCTCTTCAGGATCGGGATAGGTCGGAGCGCTCGAAGGCCAAGAGAGAGATAGAGGCGGCCGTTCTCAAGGTCGAAACGCAGGCCACCGACATCCGGCTACTCGAGGAGGCGCTGGCAAAGACGAAGGACTCCGCCGCTGCGGAGAAGGAGGAGATGGCTCGGCAATGGGCGGCCGAGCGAGAGTGCCGCGTTCGCGATGTTCACGGCGGTGAAGGAGGCCAAGGCAGCGGCGGAGAAGGAGGCGATCGGCTACCTGGAGCAGAACATGCGCAAGGCCTACGCCAAGGCGCTGAAGGATGTCGGCGAGCGTATCCCCGACTTCGACTGTTCGGGATACTTCTTGTTCCCCGACGATAAGAAGACAGTCGCCAAAGGAGAAGAAGAGGACGAAGAAGAAGAGGAGGTCGTCGGCGATGAAGACATCGTAACTAAGACGCCGATAGTTATGGCGCCGACGACGGGGAGAGCTGAGGGCGGCGAAGGTGCCTTAGCTCTTGTGGATCCATCTGCCGAGGTGGACACTCAACTCCCTTAGAGTTTCTTTTGTGTTTTAGCAGTAGTTTTTCATCTAGGGTCTTTTTGTATCAATGCCTAATTGCGGACTGGCCACCACTTTCTTTTGTACTTTTTTGAACTTCAATGAGACAAAGAACTTTTGAAATTTTGGCCAAGTGTCGAAGTCGGTTCGCTTTGGAATTTGGCTAAGTGTTGAAAACAACTCGCTCTGAAATTTAGCTAAGTGTTGACAACAACTTGCTTTGAAATTTGGCTAAGTGTTGAAAACAACTTGCTTTGAAATTTAGCTAAGTGTTGCTCGAGCTCAGCATTGTTGTGTTCTTGCTTTTCAGATCGCCGAGTTGTGTCTGGTCGAGGCATCACTGAACACGGTAGCGGCTGAGGCCTCTCGTCTTCGAGCTGACTTAGGAGCGACGAAGTTGGCCCTTTCTCGTAGCCGAGAGTGTTTACTCAAGAACAAGTTGGAACTAGATCATCTCAAGCTAACGCTGGCGAAGCGCATCTCCGAGTTGAAGCAACTAAAGAAACGAGCTCGAGAAGCCCCTCCCGAAGGGGAGGTAGAGTCGCTTCGGCAGACGCTATTCGACTTCATTGCGGAGAGAGATGGTCTGAAGAACGTTGTGCTCGAAAAGAGCCTGGAGACGGCGCAACTTCGACGAACTATCATTGAAGCTTCTCGTGTGGGTAGTACGAGCAGGATTCCTCGTCTACAAGTCAAGGTAACGGATGATTCGGTGAAGGAGCGCATTGTTGAGCTAGAGGCGGAGGTTCACCGGCTACGACGTTTTACGAAGGGGAGCAACGTCAGGACTACATCTTGCCCTCGAGACAAGTACTCACAGGGACGATCGTTTTACGAGTTAGTGTCACGTTCACCTCCCATCCCAGGACATCCTGGGGATGCTCAAAGTGGATTTGCTTGTTCGTCGAGCGAAGCCTCAGCCGGCGCAATGCTTAGGGACACAACTAGGCTTGCCGGCTTGGGGACCTCAACGAGTGCGGGGTCGCAGCGACAGAATATTCGCCGTCCTTGTTCGTCGCTCAAGAGGAGTATCCCACTTCTTAGGAGGCGTTGAAGTAGTCTTGTAATTTTGGCTTCTCAAATTTTGTAACTTGTCATAGATATGAGTAGTCGATCTTGTAACCTGAGTTGTTCCTCAAACTTTATAGAAATGAGACTTGTTTTCTCTTTTGCACTTGTGTGTTTTGTTAACATCTATGGTTGTCGATAGTTGGAGTTAATTCTAAATGGCGGACCACTTCTTACTCGCTTATGAGCGAGTAGTAGAAGCGGAATCGAGCCAAGTATTGGACTCCGCACTTCGTCGTTTAAGAAAGAGTCGACGGTTGTGGGAGCAATTCCGAATGGCGAACCACTTCTTACTCGCTTACGAGCGAGTAGTAGAAGTGGAGTCGAGTCAAAGTGTTGGGACTCCGAACTCGTCGTTTGAAAAAAGAGTCAACGGTTGTGGGAGCAATTCTGAATGGCAAACCACTTCTTATTCGCTTATGAGCGAATAGTAGAAGAGGAATCGAGCCAATTGTTGGACTCCGAACTCGTCGTTTGAAGAAAGAGTCAACGGTTGTAGGAACAATTCCGAATGGCGAACCACTTCTTACTCGCTTATGAGCGAGCAGTAGAAGCAGAATCGAGCCAAGTGTTGGACTCTGAACCCGTAGTTTAAAGAAAGAGTCAACGGTTGTAGGAGCAATTTTGAATGGCAAACCACTTCTTACTCGCTTATAAGCGAGTAGTAGAAGCGAAATCGAGCCAAGTGTTGGACTCCGAACCCGTCGTTTAAATTCGAAAAAAAAAATTGCAGGTAGAATTAGACTACCCCGAAAGTATAGAATTTACTCGAAAGATAGATAAGTTAAAAAGGGGGGGGGGATTTTTCTTTTATTGGAAACAACTGGGTGGCCGCTTCTAAGTTGCAGACCGCCTTTTTCATTTCGATAAAAAGGAAGATACAAGAAGATTTTTCCAATCCTGGGGAAGTAGCTTGGAGCGGCGTTTAGACACCCTCTCGGTACTTCATCAAATGCTCGGCGTTCCAAGTTCTTGGCATCTTCCTGCCCCCCGGGTCTTCAAGTTGATACGCGCCCGGGCGTATAACTCTGGATACCTTATATGGTCCTTCTCAATTGGGTGCCAACTTGCCTCTTTTGTTTGGATCTGAAATTGATAACTTTCTCAGCACTAAGTTCCCTTCCTTTATATTGGTCGGCCGTACCCTCTTATTGTAAGCTTGAGTGATCCTACGACGGTAGGTCTCTTGGCAGATTGCGGCTCTCTCGCGGATCTCGTCGATGAGGTCTAGGCAGTTGCGAAACTGTTCGCGTTCTGCGTCTCGTTGTAAGCTATGAGACGAGGCGAAGGTAGACCCACCTCCAAGGGAATAAGAGCTTCTGATCCGTACGTAAGGTTGAAAGGGGATTCGCCCGTCAGAGTTCTTTTGGTGGTGAGATAGCACCAAAGCACATTTGAAAGTTGTTCGACTCATAGCCCCTTGGTGGACTTGTCGAGCCTCTTCTTCAAACCTGAGAGGATTTGTCGGTTCGCGTTCTCCGCTTGGCCGTTTGGGGGTATGCTACTGAAGAGAACCGCTGTTGAATCCCGAGATCGGTGCAGAAATCGTGGAAGGCAGCTCCTGTAAATTGGGTCTCGTTGTCGGTTACGAGAATGCGAGGTACCCCGAATCGATAGACAATATTCTTCCAAAAGAACTTCTGCACTGTTCTCGGTGATCGTTGTGAGAGGTTCGGCCTCTATCCATTTGTGAAGTAGTCGATTGCAACCACTAAGAACTTCAGCTGGCCTGGTATCGGAGGGAAAGTTCCGAGCAAATCCATCCCCCACATTGCGAAAGGGATTGGACTTGCCAGGGAGGCAAGTTGCGCTTGGGGCAGGCGACGGATTGGGACGAACTTCTGGCAAGAGTCGCACTGGCGAACGTACTCCTTAGAGTCACTTAATAGTGTAGGCCAAAAGCACCCGTAGTTCAAAAGCTTCCGGGCAAGGGATCTTACTCTCAAGTGTGCACCACATAGACCGTCATGGGCTTCCTTTAGGGCGTAGAGTGCCTCTTCCGGGGAGAGGCATCTCAGATAGGGCCGACCATCGACCTAGGTGTAAGAGCGCTTGTACATGACCCCGTCCAGGAGTGTGTACCGCTCTGCTCGTGTCCTGATCCACCTTGCTTCTTTCAGATCTTCGGGGAGGATTCCGTCTCGGAGATACTCTAGAAGGGGCTTCATCCAGTTTTTCCCAACTGTTAAGGGGTAGGCTTCCATTGGCTTTGAGCCATCTTCGTCGATGCTAGGTTTCAGAAGGACTTCTATTAGGACAGTCCGTTCTAGACCTTGGAGGGACGAGGAGGCGAGCTTAGAGAGGGCATCCGCTTGCGCGCTTTCCTCTCGAGGAATCCGCTGGAGTTGAACGTCTCTGAATAGAGTTAGAAGCTCCCTCACTTTTGCCAAGTATTTAGCCATTCGGTCATCTCTCGCCTCATATTCCCCTCACACTTGATTGACCGCTAGCTGAGAGTCGCTGAAGACCCTTGTTCGGCACCCGCCTTGCGAGCCAAGCAGGGACCCGCAATTAGGGCTTCATATTCTGCCTCATTATTTGACGCCGGGAAGTTGAGGCGAAGGGAATATTGGAGGACGAAGGCATCGGGGCCAGTTAGCATGACGCCGGCCCTGCTTCCATCGGCGCAGGAGGATCCGTCCACATAGACGGTCCAGACGGAGGGTTCGGCTGTCGACTCGCATGAGTCGGGGATAGTGTTCTCCACGATGAATTCGGCCAGAGCTTGGGCTTTTATCGCCGTCTTGGGCTGGTAGCTGATATCATGCTGACTCAGCTCGATGGACCACTTCATGAGTCGTTCGGATGTCTCCGGCTTGTGGAGAACCTGTTTCAGCGGTTGGTCGGTAAGAACGACCACCGAGTGGGATTGGAAGTAGGGGTGAAGCTTACGGGCCGCCATGACCAAGGCGAGTGCCATCTTCTCCAATTTAGGATAACGGAGTTCGGCGTCGCGGAGCACCTTACTCACGTAGTAGATGAGCTTTTGCGCCTTATCCTCTTCCCTCACGAGGACCGCACTGAGCGTTGATCCGCAGCTACGAGGTAGAGGTAGAGGACCTCTCCGGGTGCCAGCTTACTCAGGAGAGGGGGGTTGGATAGATACTCTTTGAGCTTGTCAAATGACTCCTGCTGCTGCGGCCCCCACTCGAAGCCTTTAGCCCCCCGAGGACTTTGAAGAAAGGGAGGCACTTCTCCCCGAACTTGGAGAGGAATCGCCCGATTGCGGCGGGGCGCCCAGTGAGCCTTTGCACCTCTTTGACGTTGGAGGGAGGAGCCATTTTGAGTATGGCTTGAATTTTCTCGGGGTTGGCCTTTATGCCCCTCTGGCTGACCATGAACCTTAGAAATTTGCCCAATGAGACACCGAACGCACACTTGTTCGGGTTTAATCTCATATTGTGCCTCCTGAGTACCTCGAAGGCTTCTTGAAGGTCGAGGGTGTGCTCCTGCCCTCGAGTGCTCTTGACCAACATGTCGTCGACGTAGACCTCCATGTTTCGGCCAATCTAGTCTCGGAAGACCTTGTTCACCAGGCGCTGATAGGTAGCCCCCGCGTTTTTCAACCCGAAGGGCATAACACGGTAGTAGTAGAGGCCTTGGTCCGTCACGAACGAGGTCTTCGGGATGTCCGGTGGGAACATCCTGATCTGGTTGTATCCCGAGAAGGCATCCATAACACAGAGTAGCTCGTGTTCGGAATTCGCATCGATGAGAGCATCAATGCTAGGAAGAGGGAAGGGGTCCTTCGGGCACGCCTTGTTGAGATCTGTGAAGTCAATGCATATCCGCCAACTTCCATTGGCCTTCTTGACCATTACCACGTTGGAGAGCCACTCAGGGTAGTTAACCTCCTGAATAAAGCGGGCGTTGAGAAGTTTCTCAACCTCCTCCTTGATCGCCTGTTGCCTCTCGGGGGCAAACTTCCGCCTCTTCTGCTGGACAGGCTTGACCCCAGGGGTGACGCTCAGATGGTGCATTGAGAGTTCTTCCGAGATCCCGGGCATGTCTGCTGTCGTCCATGCGAAGAGGTCACGATTCTCCCGTATACACTGGGAGATATCTTGCTTTATGGAGGGGGAGAGGGTTTTGCTAACGCGGAATGTCTTAGTGGCATCTTCTTCGCAGAATGCCACTTCTTCCAGCTCGTCGACGGGCTCGGAAATAGATTGGCCTTCTTCCTGAGGAAGTTCGAGCGCCTCCAAAGAAAGAACCGGACCCCCGACCGAGGTCATGTAACACTTCCGAGCCGCCTCTTGGCTTCCCCTCACTTCTTCCACTCCTGAGGGAGTAGGGAACTTCATCTTCATATGGTAGGCTGAAGGGATGGCTTGAAGCGCGGCCAAACCTGGTCTACCCAGGATAACATTATAGACGGCCTTGATGTCAACCACCATGAAGTCCATTTGCTCCGTACGAGTTGTCGGGGCCTTTCCAGCCATTACGTCGAGGGTTATAATTCCCTCGACCGTAACCGAGACCCCTGTAAACCCGTGGAGGGTATAGCCTACAGGCTTAAGCCGGTCCCTGGACAACGGGAGGTTTTTGAAGGCTTCCAAGAAGAGTATGTTAACGGAGCTGCCGTTATCTACTAAGAAGCGACGAACTTCGAAGTTCGCCATGCGGAGATTGATAACAAGGGCGTCGCAGTGGGGCGTGCGGACGCCCTCCAGGTCCCTGTCGGAGAACGTCACCGGGACCCCGAGACCCTTTGGGGGAGGATGGCTCTGTACGGAGTTAACCTCCCTTACAAAGGCTTTTCGGGAGGAGTTGGAATCTCCCCCCATTGGGCCCCCGTGAATCAGGTGCAAGATGCCCTCCACTTCGGCCTCCGGAGTCTCCATGCGCTGCTCGTTTCGCCTGTTAGTTCCCCCGAGGCGGCGGGGGCGGATCGGCTCGGTCCCTCTTCACGAATCGGTTGAGTTGCCCTCGCTGGATGAGGGCCTCAATTTCATCCTTCAAGGCCTGACATTCATTTGTATCGTGCCCGTGGTCCCGATGGAAATGGCGCCACTTACTCCGGCCCCTCTTCTTTGTCGGGGTGTTCATCCTTGGGGGAGGCGGTAGGAGGCCATCGTTCCCTATCTCCATGAGGATGGCAGATACACTCGCGTTAAGCGGAGTGAATTTCTCGAACCGATGAGGGGGACGCCGCTGACCCCCATTGTCCTTTTGGAGCTTCTTAGCTCCTTCTGCGCCCTTCCGCTTGTTGCCGGAAGAGGAGGCGTCGAAGGTAGGGCGGCGAACGGCTTCTTCCGCTCGGATGTACTTCTCGCTCCGAAGCAAGAGCTCTGAGAAGTTTCGAGGGGGCTTCTTGGCGAGGGACGCCCTGAGATCAGCATTGAGGACGTTGGACTGGAAGGCGAGGGTGGTGACCGAGGGTTCCAAAGAAGCAATGGACCTAGCCTTAGCAGTGAATCGCTTGACATAATCCCTTAGTGGTTCGCCCTTCTTTTGGCTGAGGAACAATAGGGTGTCGCTCGTCTTCTCGGCGCACCGACTGCTCACGAAATGCGTGAGGAAAAGACCCTCGAACTGGTCGAGGGAGAAGATAGATACCGGCGCAAGCCGAGAGTACCATTTTCGAGCCGGCCCCTTGAGTGTGGCCAGGAAGGTCTTACACAGGAGAGAGTCGGATGTATAGTGGATCATCATGAGAGTTTTGAAACTCTCAATGTGATTGCGGGGTCCGACACCCCATTATAGGTCTCGAAATGCGGAGGCTTGAAGTTGTTAGGAACTGGAGCCTCCATAATGGTACGGGAGAATGGAGACCTGCTCGAACGAAAGTCTCTTGCATGTCGCCCCTCGTCTCAGTCGAGCCGGCCTAAGCGCCTCTCCATCTCGTGGAGACGGCTGTAGACTGAGTCCTCCCTTGGGTCCTGTCTGGCCGAACCCCGGGACTCGCTCTCATGTCGAGGGCTAGGGCTGCGCCGGTGATGGCTCAGAGTAGGAGGTGGACTGACCGAGAGACGAGGGTGACTTGGAGTGGGGCGTGGACTACGAGAGCGGCGGTGGTGATCGGAAGAGGGACGGCGATGGCTCACAGCCTGCCTAGGACTTCGGAAGCGACGAGGATTGTGAGGAGTCGGTCGAGGACTGCGGGATCGGCGAGGATGGTGAGGAGCCGGTCGAGGACTGGCGGAGGACTGGAAACCCTACGGCCATTATTTGGGGCAGCGTTGAGAGCCCGAAGGACCGCCTTCTGAAATTGCTGGAATTCCGCCCTTATGACAGGGACCTCCGGCTCATGATGGTCCCAAGGAGCCTGACGACCTGCCGGGGAACGGCTCCGTCTCGGGCGGTGTTGGGGCGACTCTCTTCGTCTGCCGGGAGAGTTGGACGCCCCTTGGTTGGATCGGGGTGGTGATCGGTCCCTTGCCAGCTCGCGGCGAGGGTTCGACCCTTGGGCCCACCTCTCCTCCAGATGGGTACGAAGATCGGGTCCGTGCTCGGTCTGCTAACTGTTGATCACGTTCCGCAGATCCCTTGGAGTGGGGGGAGCATAGAAGGCCATGGAGTCGGTGTCAGCATTATGGATTGAGACTCGAACCTAATGAACAGGTTGCTTGTGGTGACTCCGTCGGGAGGGCTGCCCCACTGTAGCCTGGGATCCTGAAGGTTGCTGGACGGACTGCGGAGCCCGGGGATCGAGCTGCTGGGTCGGTTGGTTGGGAGATCCCCCTACGCAGAAGGAAGAGGAGGATGAGAGAAGGTTGTCCTCCGGTTGGAGTTGGTGGGTCTCTTCTTGGAAGGCATGGCTAGGAGTTAGGTGGGTTGAAGGAGGAAGAAAAGATTGCTTGTCGAATGAAGTTTCTCACAAACGGCGCCAATTTGTTGCCGCTGATTTCGGGTGTGGGGGCAATAGATGAAATTTGTAGGTTCGTGAGGAACTCACAAAGATCGACCCCTTCTTCTTCCTTGTGAACTGGTTGGCTCCTTGGTGCTCCCTTGCGACCTGCACAAACGTTCGAGACACCGGGATGGATCCCGGTGACGAACCCTCCGATGATCAGTCAATACATAGAAAAAGAGAGGGAAAAAACCTCAAGTGTGCAAAGTGTGATCACCTTTTACAGTGGGAGATCTGGGGGTTTTATAGTCGCCAATGGGATCTCCTTCAGGATCAGAGAGGATCCCTACTTCCCGGTGAGGCAGGATAAAGGTGGTTATAACCACCTCCTCCAAATTAGGGGGAGCCAGGATTTCCTCCAATCCTGTCGAACTGGCCCATAACGGGTTGAGACCCATTCTCAACTGGTCAGGTCCGTCCATGGGTTAGCGGGTCCAGGAGGAGGGACCCGGTTCCCAATTCGGACTTGTCTGTAGGCGAGATTACCTTCTTGTCCCTGGGACTTTGAGATTTGTGCCCGTTTTGAATGGTTCTGATTTAACCCCACTTTTAGCCATATCAGTAGTGTGGTTGACGGTGGAAAGAGAGAGAGAGAGAATACTTTTTTAGTTTTTTTTAAATTATTTTTTTGTATATTAATATAAGAGGTAATTTGGACATTTCACAAAGATTTTTAGGGTTTACATACGGGGTATGACTGCGTTTTGTAGTTGGGGGGTTTATCATATTGACAGAAAGTTTAGAGGGTTTAGCGCTTTGACCTCATAGATGAGGGGTGTTTTTCGCAATTTACCCTAGAATATACTCAGTTTAGATACTATACTCTCAGTGCTCTGTATATGAAACTGAGAACACCAAAGCTTTAATGAAACATAACTTTAACGAAAAAAAATCTGGGTAAACTCGGAAAGTTTATTTAACTCAGAAAGATTCAGATTTGGGTAAATATTGTTGTTTAGATTTTTCATTACTGTAAGACAAAAATTCAGTAAAACATTCTAGAAACTTTTCATTTCAGCTAACATTTTCAGAAATCTAAAAGTTTATTTAGATTCCTGAGATCTGAAAGTTTTCAAACAACAATTCCTAAATCTGAAATTTCAGTCAAGTTTTACCCAAATCTAAAAGCTCTGAAAAGTTTATTTAGATTTAAGCCAAAGTTTTACCCAAATCTAAAAATTTTCTATCTTTACCCAAAAATCTGAATAAACTTCCATCAGATTTGAAAATTTTAGATTTAACTAAGAAAGTTTATGTAGCTAAAGTTTATTTTGAACTCAGTAAAGCATAAAGAGAGAGACGTACCCGGAAATCTAATCATATTAAATCAAGAGAGTTTATTTAACCCAAAAATCTAATATAAAAAACATGAAAATATGAAAAATCAAAAAATTTACATACATGGGTAATTTCTGGGCAAAGAAAAAGAGAGAGAGAGAGAGAATCTGAACAAGTAAAGAGAGATGAAAGAGATAGTAATAAAGGAGGTGTTTTGTTTTGTTTTGTTTTAGGGGGAAATTTTTAGTGTTTTTTTTTTTTGGGGGGGGGGGGGAGGGGGGGGGGGATTTAGTTTAGGGAGAACTTTTGGGGAGAAAATTTCATTTGGGAGGGTGAATTTTTAGCCATTGATTTTGTTTCAATTGAAGGGGAGCCACCTGATAGCTCATTTTCAAATTGCCTTGCGATTTATTATATAGACATATGCATTTTAGGAAATATATTTGATGTAAAACTTAATCCTATGTAAAGAATTTCCAAGAATTTTAGAGGATTAATTTTACCAACATGTAATGAGGATCTTAAAAATTAAAACAGTTAATCGGTTCGATGGATTTTCAAGAATTGAATTAAGTTGACAGACCCAATCAACGATTCAATTCTAACAATCAATAATTATATCCCTAAGCATTCTTAGCAAGTAAAAGATGCAATATTGATTTGCACTCTAATTAGGTAAGTAGAACACCCACTCTCAACATTTGTGGACGACAGTTAAATCAAATAATATGATAGAGACGATAGAGCAGTAATACAAATATTTGAGAAGTGAAAAGAATATATCGGAATTCAAAGCAACTAGTGTTAGATCTCAGATTGGCTGCAGTGGGGAGGCAGTCAGTGGCAGGCGTCCAGGATTTCGGCACTCGACGGCGAAGTTGCAGGCATTGGGAGTCACAAGGGTGGTCTGCAGGGATGATCGTCGGCAGTGGCGAGGTTTGTTGCGACATAGAAAGGAGCGACGGCAATGGCGATGGCGATGGGACTGGCGACAGTGGAGCACAGTTGTGGTGGTGCGGTCGGTGGTTCTCGACAGGGTGATGGGGCTTCGACGGTGGAGTTTGGGGATGTTGGGTTTCGAACTGAGTGGATTTGGAGAGGATCTGGGGGTTTCGATCTGAGTGACGGGCGATTGAGGTAGAAGGCGAAGGGAGAGAGAAGAGGATGGAGGGTGGTTAAGGTGATCGATGAGGGAGAGAGGGGCAAAGGGCTGTAGTGGCGTTGTTGGGTTTCGGGTTCAACGGCGAGGGAAGAGGGAGAACAGAGAGAGATCAGATTTGGGGTTAGGGTTAATTAATTTGGGGATTAGGGTTAGGGTTTGAATAAAGATTTGGGAGATTTTGGTGTAGTTTCAAATCTTATCACAAACTCTAAATTTCATTAGGATTTATCACAAACCCTAATAATTGAATCTCAATTGTATCACACAAAGAGGGATAAAGAGCAAAACTCAACACAATAATTTTTTTAATCAAGAATAGCATAACTTCTCATTAATCTCAAGGCCTATATATAGGCTTAAAACAAATCTTGATACAAATCGCAAAATATTCTAAAATCTCAAAAATATTCTAATGCATAAAAGAAAATGGTGCAAATTATAAAACTACTACATATGGCTAAATCTCAAAATAAACTAAACAGAACTGATGTCCTCATCATTCTCTCCGAGTGGGAGAGGGGCTCGACCCAGTTAAGTCAAAACCAGCGATCCTATCATGGTGCTCCAAAAGATCTGGTTCCAAGCGCGGGAGCTCCTCACAATCACTCCAAGTATCATCCGATTTCAGCTTGTTTTTCCGCCTTACCTAATACCTATGAATACCACCATCTCTTGTAGAAATTATCTGATCATCTAAAATATTATTCAATTCTTCTGTCGGTGGGTAAACAGTATCAGGTAGAGAGGTAAATATGGGAATCTCACAATTAGGCTGCGGGGTAGGCTCATTTATAAAAGAATTTCTATGGTTAAATTTTGAGCCTTCATAGAGTACTAGCTCCTCAATATTGAAAGTCTTACTTATGCCAAAACCTTCAGGTAGGTCAACGACATAGGTATTATCATTGATTTTATGTAAAATCTTAAATGGGCCTGCAGCACGTATGTTCAAGTTCTTAACGGATCCAGCTGAAAACCGTTCCGAACGAATCCGACCCATCTCTTCGTCACCAACATCAAGAGTTATAAATTTCCTTCTAGTATCTGCTATTAACTTTTAGTTAAAATTATTCTCATTAATTTCCTTAGAAATTTCTCTATGCAAGTCATAAATGTGATATGCAGATGTGGGTGTAGACTCTGTGACTCCAGGATGTTCTAACACATGGATAAAATCTATATGCTGCCAATTGAGGGAGAGAATGGGTGACTCAGGTGCATTTAAAGGATGTGACTGGATAGACTGAATACAGTTGAGGGACTGGTCATTCTCTTCTTCTTCAAAGTCATCACTTACATGAGGTTCATAGGTAAACTCATTGTCGGGCTCATCAGCGATGACAGCAATACCCTCTACTATATTGTTCCTACTTGGGCTGCGACAGTTGCCAGCAATATGGTCGTATCCATTGCATTTATAGCACTTAGTGAGAGGATTAATCTTAAAATAGTCTTGTTGAGTGTTCTTACCTGTATTGTCATTTCTAAGTGAATAGGAATTTGAAGTAGGCTTGCTTGGATAAAACTTGTTGGGTACTGAGGAGAGGAGTGCTTAGGTTTAGAGGGGGGTCATTCTAGAGGAATGATCCATCGAATCACTGGACTTGTCATGGAAACTTGCTCTAAGGAAATCCATATCGAGGACAAGGGCATAAGTTGCTGCTAATGAATCCACATTTCTATGAATTAGCTCATTCCTCAGATCGGCTCGTAATTCAGCCCTGAACCTAGAGAGAGTTTGTTCTTCGCTCTCTTTACCTAAGGCGTTGCACCAAATAAGTCATCAAACTTATCAACAACTTTTGGGTGGATTTGCTACCTTGAGAGCATCTGTAGTCGTTGGCGATTAGCCAAAATATCCAAATTTTGGCTCGAATCGTGCTGTAGTCGTTGGTTATTTTGCCAAAATTTGGCTTTTGGGGAACAGTAGCGAGCTATATTTGGCAGACGATTTGGCTAAATGGATAAAATAGCCCGACGAAACATTATTTACCGTTTGTTGATCGGACGGTGTATAATTTACCATCTTAATTTTTTTATTAATAAAAAAACGAACGGTAAATTATATATTGTCCCGTAACAAAAAAATTTGAAACGGGAGATCATCTAACGTCCCACCCTATTTTTTTAAAAATTAATTTATTAAATTACATATTTACCCACCCAAATGGTTCCCAGACTTCCCACCATATTCAGATCAGACAATATAAAAAAAAATAAAAAAATTGAAGGACGGGATAAGATTTCCTGTCCCTTTATTTCCCGTCGGTTAGTTTTTTTCATTTAAAAATAAAACATAAATACAGCAGACGATATTTCTTTTCCCGTTCTTGAATTTTTTTTCAATTACAAAGTTAGGGACGGTGTATGGTTCACCGTTTGAGAAGTTTGTAGCAAATTATTTGTTGGGACGATACATAATTTTTCGTCCGTCCAATTAAATGAACGAAAATCCAAAATTTGGCTTAAATGGCTCCAGAAGAAGCTCTCATTTGTTATTGGCTATATGCCAAATATGCAAAATATAGCTCTAACGACTACAGATGCTCTGATAAAGTTGGTTCCACGAATCTAGCAATCGGGTGTAAAACAATAACGTACATATCTCTCAGTGAACTTCTCTTTTATGGCTTCCCAAGTGGCTATGGGTGTCAGGCCTCGGCCTCTACAACATGTTCAAGATTGGTCCAGTGTTGTTGAGATTTTTTTCCCGTCAATTTTATAGTGGCAAATTTGACCTTCAGGCTTCGCTCATGCCAAACCACACGAAGTAGTGGTCCATAGGCACGGATCCAATCGAGATAGGCTTGGGGATCCATGTGGCCTTCAAAATGGGGAACGTCAACCATAATGTTCTTATATTGTTCGTCAGGATCACGATCTTGATGTCGCCCGTCACGATCATTCTCATGTGGGATCTGACGATTAGCATGAAGCTCAGGAACAACAGTTTGATTTAATTCTACTTTCTCAAGCCTCTTATTGACATTGGCAAGAGTTGCTTGAATGGCAGCTAGGACAGCGAAGATATCAGAGTTGTCTATCTCAGTTCGAGGAGGGGTTCGCGGAGGTCAAGGATTCCTAATTGGGTGGTTTGGGAGGGACAAGAAAGGCTCTTCAGAGTCTGCGATGGTGCTGCAAAAATGCATTCAGCAAAGGTGAAAAGCTAGGGGTCGTGTGTTTGCTAAAATTTGGGAAAAACGTGTCCTAAATGCACCTATATTTTATTTTAATATTTAATCTGAAGTGATCTAAAAGAATGAAAGAAAAAATAACATAGAGACTCTAGACAATCCTAAATGAATGCAAAAATTTAAGACTAAATGATGCAAGAACTAGGGTTTTGAGAACCTTCGCTCTGATACCAAAATGACATAAAACTTAACCCTAAATAGAGAATTTCCAAGAATTTTAAAGAATTAATTTTACCAACATGTAATGCGGATCAAGTTAAAAATTAAAACAGTTAATCAGTTTGATGGATTTTCAAGAATTGAATTAAGTTAACAGGCCAAATTAACGATTCAGTTCTAACAATCAATAATTATATCCCTAAGCGTTCTTAGCAAGTAAAAGATGCAATATTGATTTGTACTCAGATTAGGTAAGTAGAACACTCACTCCCAATATTTGTGGATGACAGGTAAATCAAATAATATGATAGAGATGATAAAGCAGTAATACAAATATTTGAGAAGTGGAAAGAGTATACCGAGGTTCGAAGCAACTAGTGTTAGATCTCAGATTGGCTGCAGTGGGGAGGCAGTTGGTGGCAAGCATCGGGGATTTTGGCAGTCGACGGTTAAGTTGCAGGCGTCGGGAGTCACGAGGGTGGTCTGCAGGGGATGATCGTCTGCAGTGGCGAGGTTTGTTGCGACATAGAAGGGAGCGACGGAAGGGAGCGACGGCAATGGCGATGGCGATGGGACTGCGACAGTGGAGCACAGTCGTGGTGGTGTGGTTGGTGGTTGTCGATGGGGTGATGGGGCTTCGACGGTGGAGTTTGGAGATGTTGGGTTTCGAACTGAGTGGATTTGGAGAGGATCTAGGGGTTTCGATCTGAGTGACGGGCAGTTGAGGTAACCGACGAAGGGAAAGAGAGGAGGATGGAGGGTGGTTAAGGTGATCGATGAAGGAGAGAGAGGGGCGAGTGGCTGTGGTGGCGTTGTTGGGTTTCGGGTTCAACGGCGAAGGGAGGAGGGAGAAGATAAAGAAATCAGATTGGGGGTTAGGGTTAATTAATTTGGGGATTAGGGTTAGGGTTTGAATAAAGATTTAAGGAATTTTGGTGTAGTTTCAGAGTTTATCACAAACACTAAACTTTATTTTGATTTATCACAAACCCTAATAATTGAATCTCAATTGTATCACACAAAATAGGAATGAAAAGCAAAACTCAACACAATAATTTTTTAATTAAGAATAGCATAACTTCTCATAATCTCAAGACCTATATATAGGCTCAAAACAAATCTTGATACAAATCGCAAAATATTCTAAAATTTCAAAAAATATTATAATGCAAAAAAGAAAAGCGTGCAAATTGTAAAACTACTACATACAGCTAAATCTCAAAATAAACTAAACAGAATTTATGTCCTCATCAATATTATAAGGTTTCATTGTTGTTTTAAATTGTCTAACCATTTACATATAGAAAAAGGGACTTTTTTACCCTTACTATTATGCTAATTGGTAGTATAATTTTAACTTCTAAAGTTCCCATATCTGTAAGAGTTAAACGTCTATTATTTAACATAAGACCCGTAACCTATAGAATGAGCCAGGAGAATCTACAAATTAATACGTAGGAAACGTAACCTAAAATAACAACTAGCAAGAAATACCTAACCCCCGCCCCCCAACCCGATCCCCTGCAAGTAATTTGATGGTAACTGCAAAACCTCGTGACGAATAGTTAGGAAACAGTACCAAACTAACTTTTGGAACTCCAAAAATAATATTTCATTAGTGTTTTGGTATATGAAGCATGAATACTCAGAGAGTGTGTTGTCAAGCACTCATGTCAACACACATTAATCAGTGCATTACCTATGTTAATTTATAGTTTTAGAATACTCCGTGTTAGCCTTTCGTGTGACATTGCATCTTCATCCTTGCTCCACATATTTTAGTGGGTTTAACTATTCAAGTTTGTAGAGTTCCAAACAAAATTTTGGAAAAACAATACTCAAAACAGGGTTCTAAAGGTTTCCTTTCTTGAAACATGAAAATTATTTGACAAGAGGTTTTTGGTTTCTTGTATCCGATAAAACCCATAGTTCAGATTTGGTTCAGCATTCTTTTGTTTTTATCGGATGTACGTAATAGACTTGGTGCTGAGTTTGGTTGGAGGGGTTAATTAAAAAAAATAGTTGCAGGGGCTTTTTTTTAAAAATTCAGCCTTCCTACTAATCTAACTCCTGCCCTAAATGTCTTACCTCCCCCCCATCTCTTCCGATTACTTCTTCTATTCTTTTTTCTTTTCTTTTACACGCCCTTCCATCCTCTATTTTCTTTGCATCAGCAACAAACCTCCCTTTTCTCTCTCCCTCTTAGTAAACTTTACATTCTTCAACTGGGTAAATTGCATAAAACACCCCTGAGCGATGGGATCAACGCAACTAACCCCCTCTACTTTTTTCAACACTGTAAACCCCCCTGAATTATCTAAAGGGGTCACAGCGGTACATTCTGTCAGTTGACATTGTCGAACTCATTCAATTAATGTATATTGACCAAAATGCTCTCCATTTAAATAAAATAATTTATCCAACTAAATGGGTCTCAGGGTTGTCAGCGGCAAGGACAGCAACAACAGCAATGAACGGCAGTGACAATGGCGAAGGCAGCATCGGGTAAAGGGCCTAAAGGCCGAGTTCAGGTCAGGTTTGGGCTCGGGTTAGGATTTTAATGAAGGTTGGAAACAGGTTCCAAATGGAGGTAGCAAAGATGGAATGGAGGTTGAGGATGATGATGGTGTAGGATGATGGTGATAGGTTGAGAGTGGGCGTGGCCACCATCGTGACTTATTATGGCAGCCCTCCAACTTCTATGACATCGCCACTGCCACCACATCAACAGTGGATGGCGTCACCCCTACATCCGGCTGCAACACCGTCGACTCCGTATAATTCAATGCCACCACCGTCAACAACGCCATCAGCTCCTCATTATTCAACACCACCACCGTCCACAATGTTGTCGACATCTCATTATTTAACACCATGTCAATGCCTTTGCATCTCCATCTCCTCATTATGCAAAGTTGCCATCTCCACCTAATTCAAGTCCCACTGTTCGTTGCTGCCTTCATCAGAAACACCAACTTCGCCTCCACCTTATAAATGGTCCCCACCAGTGGCAACGTCGTCATCTTCTCCACTAACTTACCATCATTCTCCACCACCGTCAATGACACCGCTATCTCCGCCGCTAACTTCTCATCAACCACCACCGTGATAAGCTCTGCCTTCTCCGCCGCCAAAGACAGTAGCACCACCGACTGCCATATTGCGGAAGAAATATTCTATTGCTGCTGGTGGAGGAAGTGTCATACACGTCGCCACTGCCGTCGGTGATACCGTACTAATAACTAAGCATTGAGGGCAAGGAAAGAGAAGAGATTGGCTCGAGGGGGTAAGGATTAGACGTAGGTAATGGAGATTAGGCTTAGGATTAATGGAAGGGTTTAGAGGGGAAGGGGGAAATTAAGGATGGACAATTTGCCCAGGTTGACCAAGTCAACTAACGGAATATCACTCTATTACCCCTTTTAAATAGTTCATAGGGAGTTTATTGTGTTGGAAAAAAAATATGGGGGGTTAATTGCGTTGGCCTCATTGCTTAGGGGTGTTTTCCGCAATTTACCCTCTTCAATTTATTAGAAATTATTTAAACACAAAAAAATCACAATTGCTGAAAATGAAACCCCACGAGTGAGTAACAAGACAAAACCCAATTTTAAAACAATGCAAAATTGACATTTCGTAGTAACACAAGTTTATTATGAGAAAAAGACATGTGCTTTCAAACTTAGTTGTTTCCTCTCATTTATACAATCAACTCTTACAATTAGCTTCCATTGCTCTAAAGCAGCTCTCTAATAAGTGATAATTGCAATTATTTGACTGATACATATCTAAAGCTCATATAAGTTACGACAACTAAAGTTATGTGAAGATATCTTACCCCAAGCGTTGAAACAATTGGTATTATCTAAACTCCCATACAACTATGTATACTATGTATTCTGCTCCTTCCTATCTTGTTGCCAACCGCTCTAGCACAAAATTAAACTAAAGTCCTCTTTTAAGTGACAGTGGGGAGGGGTTCTGCTGATCGAAGTTTAAACTTTAAATGCCTCTCCTCAGCTTAAAAAGTGACTTAGATATCCTAACACCATTTCCAAACAGAGCTTCAGTCAATATGCAGTGAGAGAAGAAACTTGTGCCAGCTATATTCTTAACAACATGGTAAACATTAATGCCATTCAAGAGTACTAAATCTCATTAACCAGGTGCGTAACCAAATATATTTTAGGCAAGGAACGTGCCCAACCTCAAAACTTAAAAACTTTTAATTCTCAATCAGCTCCTTTTGAAATGTGTCTCACCTAAAACTGTCCAGGTGCTTGCATTTCTTCAAAGATTCTCTCCACAAACGATTCAAAAGTATCCAAACATAAAACACCCCTCATGCATTACTAAAATGAGCTCGGCTATAAACACTAAAATGCACCTCACATATTACTAAAATCTATATAATAAATTACAAAGAAAGCTATCAAGTGGCTCTCATTCAATCTCCCCTAAAATCAATGGCTTAGATTGATTCTCACTGAACATATTTTCCCGCTTAAAATTTCAAACCCCAAAATTAAATCCCCCCCCAAAAAAAACTAAAAAACTCATTACTTTATTACTATCTCTCTTCACTTTTTTATATTTCTCTATTTCTCTCTCTCCCTCTCTCTCTCTCCCATTCTTTCTTAACTTAGAAATTTAGATTTTAAGATTTCAGGTTTGTAAAATTTTCAGAATTTTTATGTTTTTTTTATTGCACATGTTATATTGAAAATAGCAAATATCTCTTCAACAGTTAAATTTCATCATTTTCCACCCTTAAAGTTCTAAGAAGTTGGATTTTACACCCTCATTTATAATTATTTTTCAACATATACTAATAGAAACATGGACTTTTATTTACAACTAATTATTGTCATTCTATTCAAACGTGAACTACATAATTGTTGTTTTACTGTTTACAGGGCTTTTCGTGTGTTGTATCGTTCCGAAAACGTGTCGTAGGCACGTGTCCACGGGCAAATCTAGTATATATATATATATATATATATATATATATATATATATATATAATAAATTACAAAGAAAGCTATCAAGTGGCTCACAATCAATCCCCCTTAAAATCAAAGGCCTAGATCAAACCTCACAAAACATATTTTCCCTCCAAAATTTCAAACCCCAAAACCAATTTTTTCCCCCAAAACTAAAAAACTTATTACTTTATTACTATCTTTATCTTCTGTCTTCACTTTTTCATATTTCTCTCTTTCTTTCTCTCCCTATCTCTCTCTCCCATTCTTTATATATTTACTTAGAAATTTAGATTTTCAGATTTTTAATGTTTTTTTTTCGCACATGTTATATTGAAAATAGTAAATATCTCTTCAACTCCACACTTAAAGTTCTAAAAAGTTAGATTTTATACCTCCATTTATAATTATTTTTCAACATATACTAATAAAAGCATGGACTTTTATTTACAACTAATTATTGTCATACAATTCAAACTTGAGCTACATAATTGTTGTTTTACTGTTTATAGGCTTTTCGTGTTTTGTATCGTTCCGAAGACGTGCCGTAGGCACGTGCCCACGGGCAAATCTAGTTATACTACAAAATCTATAGCAGCCTTAACAACCCTCTTTCCTGAACCATACAGATTCTATATTTCACTTTGACTAACAAGCTCGAATACCAGTCTTCAGACATACTAAAATAGCCTATGAGCACGTGCAGCACGCAGGTAAATAGATTTGCCAAATTTTCCATATCAAGCCATCCAATTTATGCCCAATGTTCTAAACTTGCAATTCCGTCCCAAACTCATCATAGCCATTGCATGCACACTTGCACAGATAATAAAAACAAATCAAATCAAATCAAAAACTTACAGGTCTTCTCACAATAACCCCCAAGCTGCTAGATTTCAACGTTGCCGCAACCGTCGAAGTCGACCACGAAATCGCCGCTGTATAAGGCCGGAACGCCCCTCGAGATCCACTACCACCACCACCAGCGCACGTGCTTACTGCTCCCCTTCCCTCCTCCATCTAAACTCCTCCGATCAACAACTCCCCTTCCACTTCCACCATGCGATCGCTCCCTGCTCCTCACCCGACTTCCATCTGATCGATCGGAGCGCCGAATCGGCAGCGGAAATCAGATCGCCCAATGCCTGCGATCGCGGATTGGGGAGAGATTTTAGGGTTCGGGTTAAGGTTTATGAGGACCGATAAATTTGGACGGAGTTTGGGGGAAAATAAGAAGATGAAGAAGAAAAATGATTAAAGAATCTCTCTCCTTCTCTCTCTATTGTTTTCTTCTCCGACTTCGTTTGCTGCCTTTCGTCGTCTCTCCTCTCTCTCTCCCCCAATATCTAGTCCACAAATTAACCATGGTTAGGTAAATTAGTAATCCTAAAGTCACCCAATTCTCCACCCAAAAACTTAACCAGAACTTCAGTTAGTATACCAATGTGGGACCCATGAGTTACTGGATGCAGCATTGAGTGTGGAATTAGTAGGTAGGGTTGAGTTAACCGTACCGTTGAGTCAAGCCTGAGTAGATTTCTTCCGAATTACTCGTCGTCCGAAAGCAATAAATTCAGTATTTTCAACTTTTTCCAATAATTGAATTTTGTTTATGACGCCAGCAGATTAAACCGTGGCCGTTGGATTTGTTCAGAGTGATTACTTTTGTTACTGGATATTGTTACTTCTAGAAAAGAAAAAAAAGATGAACAGTCAGCACTGCCTTCAAAAGAAACCACAGGGGTGCACGGGGATGATGAGTGGCGAGATTGGACGGTTGAGATTTGAGGATTGATTCGGAAGGATGAGATTGACGGCCGTGAAGCTGGCAGGTGGATAAGCGGTTAAGTGGTATGGTGCCACGCAGGATGGACGGTGTGGGGGCGGCGTTCACGTGTCACGCACATGATAACGTGTTGTTATGATGGGGCCCAAGGATAATTGCGTGGAATTTCTTTTGCTGGGGTGAGTTTCTATTATATTTAGTTACTAGATTTTCCTTTCGGCTGAGGGCACGTCTTTATAACGATACAGTATATGAAAAGATTTGTAAATAGTAAATCAACAATTATGTAGCTCAAATTTGAATAGTATGACAATAATTAGTTGTAAATAAAAGTTCAAGTTTCCATAAGTATATCTATCTCTATTATAAAAGCCACAATAAATAAAAATAATCTGTCAGGAGAAGATCTGGACCGTCAATCTATTATATTGATCTTCACGATTAAAGGCTCGGATTAAATAATTGTAGTACACGTGCAATCCCCTTATCTTCTTCTCATCTTCTCTTCGTTCTATCTTCGATCAGCTCTCTGCCTTCGAAATCCCCCTAAAAAATCCCCCCCAATCCAGCCTCGACGCCTTCGAATCCCCTCGACACCTATCTCTCCAACTCCCCCGACCTTCTAAACCCTAACCCTAGCTCTCTATCCTTCGAAATCCCCTGGACAACTCTCTTTCCAATTCCCCCGACCTTCGAAACCGTTGCCCTAGCCCTTCATCTCCTTCCTCCCGAGTTCCACCTTCCGACGCCTGACGCTCCTCTATCTTGCCACCACCAACGCCCACAAATACTGCCCGTGCCCGACTCCCCTCTCCCCCGACGCACCTAACGCCTCTTTCTCACGACTCGGATTTGGCATAATCAAATAGCAGGTTATTTATGGTTCTTCTTTCATGCTGTTGATTTTAATTAATTTTGGGAAGATTTAATTAATGTATGTGGAAATTTAATTAATTTTGGGCTGTTAACAGAAACATGATATTGATTTTGATGAAATTAATGTATGTTTTCTTGAAATTTCAGTATGAAACTAATGAATAAATCCCTTTCTTAATTGACAGGGAGGGGGCAAGATTGAAGCAAGGGCTTGTGTCATTATAATTTCAAGGTTTTTTTTTTTTTTAAGATTTGTTTACTATTGTTGTTTATCCTATTTATTTACTTTATGTCATCTTTTTACTTTAACTTAGTTAGCACATGAGCTATTTGTTGGAATTCTTATGACAAGCATAAATATAGTTAGACCATATCTCAAAACTGCTTTTGGGAATCACATAAATTATTAAGCTGCTTTTGGGAATCTTTTGTTTTTATATTCACCTGTTATAAAAACTTTTTTCTCTCTTTAATCACTTCGATTCTGATCAAAAAATTCGATCTTTACAAAAAAAAATTGATTTTGATGGAGATTCGCATGCTTTGAGCAAGATTGCATGCAATCGCCTTCAAAAGAAGATCGTGGAATGGCAGCCCGGATTCACCCACAATGTCACCGACAACCTCCAAAGGGAAGACCTTTAGGCTTAGAAATTAAGATTATCGTTTCATTTAAAATTTTGATTTTTTTTGTTGTTGTTGAAATTTTGAATTAATTTGGTTGATTAATTAGGTGTGAATGGAGAGCCGGGGATCTTGTATGCGAAGAAGACTACATCTACAAGTATAATTTTAGAATAAAATTGTATTGAAAGATACTAAACGTATTTTGGACGCTTTAGTTTGGGATGCAAGGCTTTTATTGACATTTGTTAGGTCGGTTACTTGAAAAGAATTTATCTAAAACTATACTCAGTTTAATTGTGAATTTGTAACTTGAGAAGAATTTGAAGTTTACTGGTTGTTCAAGTTTTGACAAATTTTTTGGGCTTCTAGGTTGTTTAATGGCAAAGCTTCTTTGTCTTGCCAACTTTTGCCGCTGCCATGCAATTCAAGAGGTTTTTTCCCCTTCTTATTATTGTTTCATGTTCCTATATTTTTCTTTAAGTTTCTTGTTTTGCAAATTGCAATATTTTTTTCTTGCATTTCGATTGATTTGACAAGGTAATTTAGTATAGACTAACAATTTTAAACACACTGGATAAGATATGTTTCTTAGGAAGGTGATATGTTTAGACAAATGTATTAATTGAGAATCTGCAAAAAACATACATCTGAATGCTTAGAACTATGGCAATTAGTATAGAAAAAAGAGAGGAGTTGTTAAGTGCATGCAGCATGACAACAACAGGTTTTTCTTCCAGCTTGCAAATTTATATAGTGATCACAAAACAATATGTATATTTTCTGTTGATGCCCTTTAATCTGATTATGTTTGCATTTATTTATGTACATAGCCACTTTTGCCAAGAGCATTTTTCACAATAATAATCCTGATAATATTCACCATCAAACTTCTACTCTGTGTCTTACAATGATGGGTTTGGAGGAAATGGTATGAATGGAGGCGACGGTTAGAGGAGACAATAGTAAGGATCTGGGGATTGAGGTTGTCGTATGCCTGGGCTAGACATTTCTTTTCCTATAAATTATTTGTCATTAGAGATTATTTTATTCTTTGATTACCATAAGAAAATGAAGGAAAATCAAAAGGTTGTAGTGATTCATAACCAACTATTTTCTACATGTTCAAAATTTAATATTTAATTTTAATTTGGTAAATAAACATATGAATAACAACAAAACATTTTAAATATATTTAATATCTATCTGCACCTTATAGAAAATGCATTTCAACCTAAGGTAACTAATTTTGCAGTTTTTGCAGCCCATAAAATCAAAGTCATTATTATGCTTGCATTGATCTTAAGAAACCAGATGATGTGCTTGAGTTCATTGAGTCTTTTGTGATATATGTTTCTTGTATCCGTACATATACTTACATTAATTAAGTAATCATAGCAATGTATTTATGAACACACTATTTATGCATCACTGATTCAAATCTTGAGAGATGTAACCAACTTTCCCTAAACTGCATGTAGAAAAGGCAAATAGTTGTAATCCTCTCTCCTTTCAGGTTAATTTGTCAAAGAATAGTTATTAATATGTAGTTGTAAATACTGCATGTAGAAAAGGCATAGCATTCAGACACCATATCGAATCTTATCAACCTTCAATAACAAGATTGTTGGTATGTGTTGTGAGATCGAGATGTCAATTTGCCATCTTTAATTGTCAGCTTCATGCTAATTGGAATTGTCATTATTATTATTTTGTTGTCATTCGACCATGGCCTATACAAGTCGGCTATTTGATCAAGGGTTTAGGTATTCCTTTTTAGGCAACATATTTTTTCTCTCTTTCCCGTCATTTCAATGCTTATATGATTGTATCATTATATAATGATATCATTAATCATTCCCTTTCAGGTGATTGCAGGGAGGACAAGACCACAAGATTCGCGGTTGTTGGAGAAGGGTGTTACAGAGCTTTACTTTACAGTAAGATGAACAAATATTTGAGATTCTTGTTCCAGGATTTCATACCTTGGAAAAGAACATTAATTAATGCTAATTTTAAATTAATGTTAATTTTAATGAGTAACAATCATGTCAAGTAAACTGTTGCGACTTGCGATGAATTTGAAACAATGCAATGCTATTTCTATTAAATGAAATTTACGCTCCAATCCATTTAACCTATTGGTGTTCTTTGTAAAAAACTAGATTTCATTTGAACTAAAATAAATAGAAGTATACAAAAAGATGAATTCTTTGAGAATTAAATTAAATGTCTTAACTTATGATCTTCATTTAGATACCAATGTTCAAAATATGTAGTTTTTATTTCGTCATGCATTACTATTGAACTATATCATGTATGAACTTGGATGAAACTAATTTTGCTAATTACTAAACTTTGTTCATAGTCACATATGATATACTATTCCAAATCACGCAGCAGCGGTGTCATTTAGTCAATCATCATATTTGTTCATCCTCATTTAGTGAACAGTCAAAATTGACTCAACTTTTTTGACTATGGAGTGCATGAGTTTGTTCCTAGAATCAAGATTTCTTCGAATGAGTCTATATATGCGAGAAATTCTTGGTCTGACAAATGCAAAGGCATTGGTATCAGATTTCTCTTCCGCACTTACAGAGATTTTGCTGTGTAATATAGTGAACCTACAAAATTCAACGATTCTACGGTTTCCAGCAAGCATTGGTCATCTAAGAGACAAGAGTATGGAGATTTCTATAATTTAGGAGAAGCTGCTCAGATTAGTTCAAAGGTCCCGAAAGAGAGAACCAGGCATTGCCACCGTGAGAAATGTGGGGAAGTTGAACCAAAGCTTGTTTATGTGAAGACACCAAAGTACTGTGACTCAAAGTTTGATCACTATACTTTTAGAAGCAAATATGGTCCCCAACTACACCACATAGAGCACTAGGCATTCAGACAAATCCTAAACACGTGAAAATAATAAGCCGTTTTGACCTATAAGACCTATAAGTATGGTGATCTACTTATTTGCATATTGTATAAAACATTTCTAGAATATAAACCTTTAAATAGCTGAAAAGATTAATAATGAGGAATAACATGTGATTCCCAAAAGGTTAAAAACAATCAATGGCTAATAACTTAATTTTATATGAGGGAACAAATTCAATCTTTGCATAAATACTTAATAAATTTGAACATAAGTAAATACAAACATATTAATCAAACACAAAGTAAAAAACACAAAGTTGTGCATGTTTTTACCTGATCTGGCTGGGCAACATCCGAGAAGATCACATCAACCATCCCGACTAACATTCTATACTTTGCAGGGTGTCTTGCATCTTCAATGATTGGGATGACATTGGTCCTCTTCTTAGCCATGTTAACAAGGTCTCTTCCACTCCTGTGAGAAAACTCAACAGCATAGACAATTCCAGTCTGCCCAAAAAAAAAGATCAAATAGTCAAGCTAACATCAAATAATTCTAGCATTCTAACTAACAGAAAAACAATGAAAATAACAAATGACTTACAGGTCCCACAACATCAGAAACATGACAAACAATAGTTCCAGATGCAGCACCAAGATAAAGAACACGCGCCCCCGGTTTCTTTAAAAATTAATAAAGATCAGTACCAAGAAATGATTCACTTGCAAAACAAGAATAGTACTAACTATACAAGCAATAGAGAAATGCAACACAATTAACATCTTAAATTAACTTAGGATCTGCTTCATCAGTTTATCACAAATAAGCCACAAGAGATACTTAATAAATACTTAATAAATTATTCTAATAATGACATAAATTAATTAATACTTATAATAGGTGAATATAGTTGAAATCTCACTAATGGGACAATAATGAGATTCCTATTGCCGAGTGTTTCCCATTCTCACTGATGAGGCGCATTTTCATCGTATGCAGCTTCATAACCAGCTTCAGTGTTGGCTGCTATATGTCCTGATCCTTACTGAGGCTGTGGTGTTCCCTGTTCTGACCCATAAGGCTTTTAAGGTTGTCCTGTTCCATAAGTAGGCAATGTGATCTGTGCCGATCTACAAGGTTTTGTATGCTGACCCATTCCATAGTTTGGTGGTGCAGCTGGTGCTATCGAGTTTGGTGCCTGCATGTATCCATAATTTGAAGGGGGCATTTGTACTGATCCGTAAGGGTTGGATGCTGGTCCGGAACCAAAAGGGAAAGCAACATTGCCACCTGGTGTCATTGATGCTACTTGAGCTCCTCCAGTTCCTCTAGGAGCGCTAGCATAGGTAGACGAACTACCCTTAAGAACTTCATAGCCTCTGCCACTTGGTGCTCCGAAGGTCCCACCTATGGAGGGATCGTAGCTTAGAACCCATGAAGGATCATTACCGGCATTTCTTGAAAGACCATAAGATTCATATGCAGGCTTCACTGGTGCTTCATATCCTTATTGTGCAGGTGCAGGTGCAGATGCAGGTGTTGGTGCAGGTGCTGGTGCTGCTATATGGAGCAGCATTGGTTGGAATTTGAATTAAGAGAATGTATTACTGTATTAGTGCTTTACACTTCAAGACTTTTCACCATTGAATTGAAGTTGTGATACTTTAAGCAGATTTATATAATCAGCTACAAACTTAAGTCAACTTTTATGAGATGGTTCCTGGACAGAGGTACTGCTAATCTAAAGAGCATGCAAAAGTGTCTAAAATTAAAGTTATACTATTATATTTTGGACGTGTTAGAAGTGTCCCCGACACAACCCGAGTGTCCACAAAAGATTCAATATTTAAAACTTGTTCACAAGTGTTCAATTCCATAATAGAAGTGTCTAGAAGACTGGTCATGAACCTGCAGGATCCCGGACCATCATTGGTCAAACCTAAACAAAAAAAACTCAAAATAACAGGTAACAAACAACTTGGATACGAACTCCAAAGTCTGACCCAGGGATGACAATAGTAGACCAGCCTTCGCTTCCCATCTTATGAGAAAGAGAAAGTGTAGCTTTATCTTACTCATGGGTGGATAAGGAAAAGGGCAGTTTTATCTTACCCACATGTGGAGTCGGATACATTTTCATACCCGTTCATAGGATAAATAAGGGTAAATAATTTATCCCAACCGTTATACTCACAAACAACAGCAACAATAAAGCCTTTACCCAACGATCAAATAAATAAATAAATAAATAAAGCATTTACCCCAACCATTATACCCCTATAAAAAAATTTATACATATACAGTTCATAATATAACCATATATTCATAACCTTATCATTAATTACAGGTTTCTAAGTTCATATCATAAACTTTTCTGCTACAGTTTCTATGTAATCACTTTTTCGGCTAGACCCCCACTAAATGTCTGAGCAAAAATACCATTTCACTCACTTAGTAACTGGTTCTGGGTCAAAAGAAAAATAAAGTTACAACAAACAGAGAACGGTAAAATATTAATGAATTTTTTCCCAAAACGACACTTTTTTTGAAAGTTTTTCCCAAACTGCCCTACTTTTTTTTTAATTCCTAAACCATCCCATTCGGTGTTTGAAAGACCGAGTCTAGTACAAACTAGTGTGGTCTTTCAAAGACCGAGTCTTGCACTTTGAAAAATCGAATAGCAAGACTCGGTCTTTGAAAGACCGCGCTAGTTTGTACTAGCCTCGGTCTTTCAAAGGCCGAGTCTTGCACTGCGAAAAATCGAAGAGCAAGCAAGACTCGGTCTTTGAAAGACCGCACTAGTTTATACTAGACTCGGTCTTTCTTGCACTTTGAAAAATCCAAGAGCAAGACTCGGTCTTTGAAAGCCCGCGCTAGTTTGTACTAGACTCGGTCTTTCACTTTGGGGGTTTTAATATCGCAGATCTCCTTTCTTCTTCTTCTCGACTTATTAAAAACTTCGACTTTTTTTTCTTCTTCTCTCTGTCCCTCAACGAACCCATCGCCCCCAAGCCAATTTTGTGGTCGATTACCCCTTTAATCGATCGATACACTCCCCAAAACCAATTAATCTCTCATCGATTTTCGATTTTCCCCATCCTTATTCCCCAAATTTGATTATTTCTTTAAACCCTAAATCCCGAATACCCAATTTCTTAGACCTAGTTTAATTTCGTCTTCATCTTTGGAAGATCTTGGTTGAAGGATATTGCTCTTCTCTACCTTGTCAGTAGCTCGCTTTGGAATCTCCTACTTGAAAGGTATATTTCTGAAGCTTTTGATAAGCAATTATTGTGTTAGTGTTGATGCTATTGTGAAGGTGCTGAGTTGAATTTGACTTATTGTTGACAATGTAGAGTAGTTATTGTTGTTATTTTTAGTTTTAATTAGAGAATGAAAAAAAACAAATAGTAACTTCATAAATTTTGTTGAAGAAGAAATAGTTGAAAGAGTTGAAGTTGTTGCTATCAATGGCATTATTATATTTGATTTTGTTGAAAGAGTTGAATTTATTATATAGAATTCTATATAGAATTTTGCTAAGAAAGAGTTGAAATTCTCTAATTTGCTAAAATTAGAGAATCAACGGCATTGTTATATAGAATTTGTTGTTGTGGAGATGTTTCGAGATTGTTGTTGTTTTTGTTGTTGAGATGTTGTGGTTGTGGAGAAGTTTCGAGATTTTTGATGTTTTTGTTGTTGAGATGTTGTGGTTGTGGAGATGTTTCGAGATTGTTGTTTTTTATATCTAGGTTATGTGTAGTTAATAACAATTTTGTTGAAGTTTTAGGATTTGTATTCTATTGTAAATGGCACGCACAAAGGGTAACATGGAGGTAGGAGAAAATAGTAGACCTCCACGTGGCGATGGACCACGTACTCGCGGTGGACGTGGTCGTGAGCGTGGTCGTGCTCGTACCGCGGGTACTAATGTAAGTAATTAATTGTTGATTCTAATAGAATTATATTACATTTCGGTCTATTGATGTAAATGTTATTGTTATGTAGGTTGAAGTCAATCCAAATGAGGCGGACACTTCTTCTTCAGTCCCTTCGTCATCGTATATCCCTTCTGAATGCCCAGGACCCCTCGACCCTTCACTCCTCACTCTACAGTCGTTGCATCGATCGCAGAATATTTGGAACGGTGAGGCTACGGAGTGCCGCTTTAGGACTGGTCATCCGCTACCTGTGCACCCACGTATACACGAGATACTAAGAGATAGTGGGTTCTACGGTATTGCTAGGATGACATCCATCAAGTGCGATCGTCCTCTTTTGGAAGCACTTCTTGAAAGATGGAGGCCCGAGACACACTCCTTTCACCTGCCAGTTGGGGAGATGACAGTCACTCTACAGGACATTGCCATACTTACCGGGCTTCCAATCGATGGAGAGGCAGTCACAGGATCAATGGACTTCGACCCAGTTTACATAGTCGAGGAGTACTTAGGGGTCGAAGTTGAAGCCGGTGCGGTTAATGGTAAATTTATTCGTTTGAAGTGGCTGAAGGACACGTTTAAGAATAAATTGAATGAAGGTTCTAGTGCGGAAGAGGTGGAGTGCTATTGTAGGACCTACATTCTCACGCTTTTCGGCACCATATTGTTTCCAAATTCGACAGGAAATAGCGTGCCATTGATGTTCTTGCCATTGATCCCCGACCTAGGTAACCTCCACCATTACAGTTGGGGTAGTGCCGTGCTTTCGTCGCTGTACCAGAGTTTATGTTTGTGCAGTATAGGTTCGAACCAGATGAATGGGCCTATGATTTTACTTCAGCTTTGGAGTTGGGAGCGAATTCACGTCGGTCGGCCTGTAGTACGGATCCAATCTTCGCACTGGACAGTTCTTCCCGATGACGTGGATATGCTACCTCCTATCGGTGTTTACTGGACAGGCAAACTAACATGGACAGCCAACCCCAACATGTGCTTAACATACTACCGCGATGAGTTAAATAGGTTGGCAGCTGACTGTGTTGTGTGGATTCCTTACACGGAGGAGCGACTGGTTCGACTACCGCCTATTGGCACGTACAGACACAATTTGTGGCTCACGAAAGCACCGTTAATCAACTTTAGGATTGTCGAGTTCTACTACCCCAATAGAGTATTTCGTTAGTTTGGTCTTCACCAAGGGATTCCAGTTGTCGAGCCATTCAATGCTGAGATGCACAACATTACAGGAATGGGCCGTACACCTGGACACAATTGGGCCGCTTGCTTCTCTGTGTACGTTCAGAGATGGAATGTTCATCGTTTCCAAGAAATCATCGATGGCATTCCACCGTTTGACCTCTCATTGCATGGGGTGTACATGGCTTGGTACGAGAGAGTCACTAGACGGTATATTTCTCCAACGTTGCAGACTCCTGCTGGAGTCGTAGTCCCGATCCGGCGACCAGGGACCGAACCAGCAGATCAACATTCCATGAAGTTGCCGATGTACCAACCAAAGGGATCCACTGTTCGTGGCTTTGTAAGTTTTAAAGTTTCGTTTTCAATTTTTAAAGTTTATATATAAATTTATTTTTATATATGTATGTGTATATGTAAGTAACCTAATCATTCAACTTTTCATGTTTCTCATCGATGATTTCTAGGAAACGATGAACATTCCATCTCTGAACGTACACAGAGAAGCAAGCGGCCCAATTGTGTCCGGGTGTACGGCCCATTCCTGTAATGTTGTGCATCTCAGCATTGAATGGCTCGGCAACTGGAATCCCTTGGTGAAGACCAAACTGACGAAATACTCTATTGAGGTAGTAGAACTCGACAACCCCAAAGTTGATTAACGGTGCTTTCGTGAGCCACAAATTATGTCTGTACGTGCAAATAGGCGGCAGTCGAACCAGTCGCTCCTCCGTGTAAGGAATCCACACAACACAGTCAGCTGCCAACCTATCCAACTCATCGCGGTAGTATGTTAAGCACCTGTTGGGGTTGGCTGTCCATGTTAGTTTGCCTGTCCAGTATACACCGATAGGAGGTAGCATATCCACGTCATCGGGAAGAACTGTCCAGTGCGGAGATTGGATCCGTACTACGGGCCGACCGACGTGAATTCGCTCCCAACTCCAAAGCTGAAGTAAAATCATAGGCCCATTCATCTGGTTCGAACCTATACTGCACAAACATAAACTCCGGTACAGTGACGAAAGCACGGCACTACCCCAACTGTAACGGCGGAGGTTACCTAGGTCGGTGATCAATGGCAAGAACATCAATGGCATGCTATTTCCTGTCGAATTTGGAAACAATATGGTGCCGAAAAGCGTGAGAATGTAGGCCCTACAATAGCACTCCACCTCTTCCGCACTAGAACCTTCATTCAATTTATTCTTAAACGTGTCCTTCAGCCACTTCAAACGGATAAATTTACCATTAACTGCACCGGCTTCAACTTCGACCCCTAAGTACTCCTCGACTATGTAAACTGGGTCGAAGTCCATTGATCCTGTGACTGCCTCTCCATCGATTGGAAGCCCGGTAAGTATGGCAATGTCCTGCAGAGTGACTGTCATCTCCCCAACTGGCAGGTGAAAGGAGTGTGTCTCGGGCCTCCATCTTTCAAGAAGTGCTTCCAAAAGAGGACGATCGCACTTGATGGATGTCATCCTAGCAATACCGTAGAACCCACTATCTCTTAGTATCTCGTGTATACGTGGGTGCACAGGTAGCGGATGACCAGTCCTAAAGCGGCACTCCGTAGCCTCACCGTTCCAAATATTCTGCGATCGATGCAACGGCTGTAGAGTGAGGAGTGAAGGGTCGAGGAGTCCTGGGCCTTCAGAAGGGATATACGATGACGAAGGGACTGAAGAAGAAGTGTTCGCCTCATTTGGATTGACTTCAACCTACATAACAATAACATTTACATCAATAGACCGAAATGTAATATAATTCTATTAGAATCAACAATTAATTACTTACATTAGTACCCGCGGTACGAGCACGACCACACTCACGACCACGTCCACCGCGAGTACGTGGTCCATCGCCACGTGGAGGTCTACTACTTTCTCCTACCTCCATGTTACCCCTTCTGCGTGCCATTTACAATAGAATACAAATCCTAAAACTTCAACAAAATTGTTATTAACTACACATAACCTAGATATAAAAAACAACAATCTCGAAACATCTCCACAACCACAACATCTCAATAACAAAAACATCAAAAATCTCGAAACTTCTCCACAACTACAACATCTCAACAACAAAAACAACAACAATCTCGAAACATCTCTACAACAACAAATTCTATATAACAATGCCGTTGATTCTCTAATTTTAGCAAATTAGAGAATTTCAACTCTTTCATAGCAAAATTCTATATAGAATTCTATATAACAAATTCAACTCTTTCAACAAAATCAAATATAATAATGCCATTGATAGCAACAACTTCAACTCTTTCAACTATTTCTTCTTCAACAAAATTTATGAAGTTACTATTTGTTTTTTTTCATTCTCTAATTAAAACTAAAAATAACAATAATAACTACTCTACATTGTCAACAATAAGTCAAATTCAACTCAGCACCTTCACAATAGCATCAACACTAACACAATAATTGCTTATCAAAAGCTTCAGAAATATACCTTTCAAGTAGGAGATTCCAAAGCGAGCTACTGACAAGGTAGAGAAGAGCAATATCCTTCAACCAAGATCTTCCAAAGATGAAGACGAAATTAAACTAGGTCTAAGAAATTGGGTATTCGGAATTTAGGGTTTAAAGAAATAATCAAATTTGGGGAATAAGGATGGGGAAAATCGAAAATCGATGAGAGATTAATTGGTTTTGGGGAGTGTATCGATCGATTAAAGGGGTAATCGACCACAAAATTGGCTAGGGGGCGATGGGTTCGTTGAGGGACAGAGAGAAGAAGAAAAAAAAGTCGAAGTTTTTAATAATTCGAAAAGAAGAAGAAAGGAGATCTGCGATATTAAAACCCCCAAAGTGAAAGACCGAGTCTAGTACAAACTAGCGTGGTCTTTCGAAGACCGAGTCTTGCTCTTGGATTTTTCAAAGTGCAAGACCGAGTCTAGTTTATACTAGACTCGGTCTTTCGAAAGACCGAGTCTTGCTTGCTTTTCGATTTTTCGCAGTGCAAGACTCGGTCTTTGAAAGACCGAGGCTAGTTTGTACTAGCCTCGGTCTTTCAAAGACCGAGTCTTGCTCTTTGATTTTTCAAAGTGCAAGACTCGGTCTTTGAAAGACCGCGCTAGTTTGTACTAGACTCGGTCTTTCAAAGACCGAGTGCGATGGTTTGGAAATAAAAAAAAAGTAGGGCGGTTTGGGAAAAACTTCCAAGAAAAGGGTCGTTTTGGGAAAAAATTCAATATTAATTGAGATAGCATAGATGCTACACTATACGTAAGGACAATAATAATAATAATAAGTAAGGACAGCAATAATAATAAAGACTTGAAACCTTCACTGTCGATTGGCGGCAGGTAAGGAAATCAACCATGTTGGTCATGTAATATAAGCTCATGCAACTAAACAAACCTCCAGATGCACTACACTGCAAAAGTTTTTAAGGGAGTTGCAAATACAGTTGCAACCCATGTACAAGGTTCCCTTAACTTGCAACATGAGTAATGAGTAAACAGTAATTCTCTTTACTTTTAGCTGTAACTTGTAATAACTCGCTTTTTAGTTTCAACTAAAATGATCTTACAACTCAAGTGTGTGATTACTTTTTAGATGCATCTGCATGAAATTGTATTTGCAATGAACCCCCCCCCCCAGCTCTCTCTTACATCATTCGAATTTTTATCCACTTGTGCTTTGTTTTGATTGGAATTTTGCTAGAATTGATTAAACTTGGGTTATTGATGCTTGCTTCAAATCTGATTTTGATGAGCTTATTGTCGTTGGAGTAATTTTGAAATTCATGGTTTGCTTTTGAAGATGATTGACTTGATCGAATTTGTAGTTTGAAGAATATGGGTGTGCTAAATGCAAGTATGTTTAGATAAAATTTTTACCATTTATGTGCATCAAGTCACGTGCACTTGGTGCACGGTAAATTCTAACTAGTGTATATATATATATATATATATATATATATATATATATATATATATATATATATATATATATATATATAGGGAGCCCTTCGGTTGAGAACTAATTTTGGTGAGAACTCCGTGAGAACTCACGAAGTAGACCCCCCATGAAAAATCCGAATCAACCATCTCGTTCTACAAGCCTTAGATAGCATAATATAAATAATTCAAATAATTTGAAGTTCGTTTGCTCATCCATCAAATGGAGTAGAATTTTCAGCCATACAATTTTGCGATGATGTAAATCATGGGAAAACGAACTTCAAATTATTTGAATTCTTTATGTTATGTCATCTAAGGCATGTAGAACGAGATGGTCGGTTCGGATTTTTCATGGGGGGTCTATTTCGTGAGTTCTCACGGAGTTCTCACCAAATTAGTTCTCAACCGAAGGGCCACCTATATATATATATATATATATATATATATATATATATATATATATATATATATATATATATATACTATTATAATGGGAGAAGGGCTTAGTGTCATCCGTCACCGGATGTCATTTTGTCAACACGTGCAGTGCACGTGTTGACAAAATTACTCACTTTGGTAAATATTTTCGAAAGTGGACCAGTTTGGTAAATATTTTCGAAAGTGGATCAGTTTGGAAATTATTTTCTTTTTATCCTTTTCATTATCCTTTCATTCTCCTCCCCATTTTCCACACGTACGAAAAAAAACACGTACAGCGCACGTGTTGGTAGGATTTTTTTTTGTCTTTTTCCTTCTTCCTCCACGTGCATCGCACGTGCATGATACTAGTATATATAATGGGAGAAGGCCTTAGTGTCATTTGTCATTTTGTCATTCTACCGACATATGCAACACACGTACATAAATAGCATAAAGAAGGTTTGCGGTTCAAATCCTCCCTACGTTAGAATCTTTATTTTTATTTTTAAAACTTATTAAAACGTGCATCGCATGTGTAAATTACTAGTGTATATATATAATAATAATAATAATAATAATAATAATAATAATAATAATAATAATAAAACACAAAGAAAGCTATCAAGTGGCTCTCCTTCAATCTCCCCCAAAATCAATGACCCAGATCTAACCTCACAAAACATATTTTTCCCCCCCAAAAGTTTCCCTCCAAAACTCAAATTCAAATCCCCATTCAAAACAACTCCTTTATTTATTTAATTATCTCCCTCTCTTTCTTCTATTCAAAAAATTAAGAAAATAAAAATTTTATAATTTTAAAAAATAAAAAAATAAAAAATTTTAAAATTTGAAAACTTTAAAAAAAATCAAAAAATCAAAAAATTTAAAAAATTATAAAAAAATTAAAAAAGTATATTTATTTTTTTAATATTTAAAAATTGTAAAATTTTAAAAAGTTTAATTTTTTTTTTAATTTTAGAAATTTTAGAAATTTTGAAAATTTAAAAAAAATCAAAAAAAAATTAAAATTTTGGAAATTTGAAAAAATTTGAAAATTTGAAAAATCTCAAATCAAATCCAAATCCAAATCCAAATCCAATGTCGAACCCCAATCAAGAGGTCGTCGCTGATATCTGATCCGCTGTTGATTCCGTATCGGTGACTCCCCTCCACCAAATTGAGCGCGAATATCAAGCAACTCCGTATCGGTGACTTCCCTCCACCGAATCGAGAGCCTCTATATGCGATGCGATCTAATTTCATCTCATTAACCGAATTCACATTTTAATTTTTAATTTTTTTGTGCAGGGGATTACTCAGTTTTTTGCTGACTTGAATTTTGTGTGTGCATGAGATTTAAGTTCAGAGATGTATGATTATTTTATTTTGTATTTAGACATACTCATAGTGGTTATGAGATTAGAGTAAGCTCTATAAAACTCTATGCAGTGTTTTATAGAGTAACTAGGTTTGCCCGTTGACACGTGCCTACGGCACGTCTTCGGAACGGTGCACTTGGCTTGATTATATAAAATAGTTTTGGACGTCCAGCAAATTAATTGAAATATCAAACAAATTATATGAGAAAACAGTATATCTACCTTTAAGCTCAACCATCGCCTTCTTAATCATTAACTTGAATTTACCTGGAATGCATATAGTTTGTTAGAAACACTGCATAGTGTTTTTTTAACTTCAGCATCACTTTTAGATGCTTGTAATAGTTATGCAAGGACATTACTCTATAAAACACTGCATAGAGTTTTATAGAGCTTACTCTAATCTCATAACCACTATGAGTATGTCTAAATATAAAATAAAATAATCATACATCTCTAAACTTAAATCTCATGCACACACAAAATTCAAGTCAGCAAAAAACTGAGTAATCCCCTGCACAAAAAAAATTAAAAATTAAAATGTGAATTCGGTTAATGAGATGAAATTAGATCGCATCGCATATAGAGGCTCTTGATTCGGTGGAGGGGAGTCACTGATACGGAGTTGCTTGATATTCGCGCTCGATTTGGTGGAGGGGAGTCACCGATACAGAATCAACAGCGGATCAGATATCGGCGACGACCTCTTGATTGGGGTTCGACATTGGATTTGGATTTGGATTTGCTTTGAGATTTTTCAAATTTTCAAATTTTTTCAAATTTTCAAATTTTTTCAAATTTCCAAAATTTTAATTTTTTTTTATTTTTCTTTTGAATTTTTTTAAATTTTCAAAATTTCTAAAATTTCTAAAATTAAAAAAAAGTTAAACTTTTTTAAATTTTACAATTTTTAAATATTTAAAAATAAATATATTTTTTAAATTTTTTTATAAATTTTAAAAATTTTTTGATTTTTTTGAATTTTTTTTAAAGTTTTCAAAATTTGAAAATTATTAGTTTTTTTATTTTTTAAAATTTTAAAATTTTTATTTTCTTAATTTTTTGAATAGAAGAAAGAGAGAGAGAGAGAGGGAGATAATTAAATAAATAAAGGAGTTGTTTTGAATGGGGATTTGAATTTGAGTTTTGGAGGGAAACTTTTGGGGGGGGGGGGGAGAATATGTTTTGTGAGGTTAGATCTGGGCCATTAATTTTGGGGAAGATTGAAGGAGAGCCACGTGATAGCTTTGTTTGTGTTTTATTATATAGATGTCCTTGCATAACTATTATAAGCATCTAAAAGTGATGCTGAAGTTAAAAAAAACACTATGCAGTGTTTCTAACAAACTATATGCATTCCAGGTAAATTCAAGTTAATGATTAAGAAGGCGATGGTTGAGCTTAAAGGTAGATATACTGTTTTCTCATATAATATGTTTGCTACTTCAATTAATTTGCTGGACGTCCAAAACTATTTTATATAATCAAACCAGGTGCACCGTTCCGAAGACGTGCCGTTATATAATCAAACCAGGTGCACCGTTCCGAATACGTGCCGTAGACACGTGTCAACGGGCAAACCTAGTGTGTGTGTATATATATATATATATATATATATATAGAGAGAGAGAGAGAGAGAGAGAGAATTAAATAAATAAAGGAGTTGTTTTGGGGGGATTTGAATTTGAGTTTTGGGAGAAAACTTTTGGGAGGAAAAATGTGTTTTGTGAGATTAGATCCAGACCTTTGATTTTGGGGGGATTGAAGGAGAGCCACTTGATAGCTTTCTTTGTGTTTTATTATATAGATTTACTTTTTTTTTTTACGTTTTTTTTATTTTTGATTTTTTGGAATTGTACAGTTTAAGAGCATATGTAGTCGTCTGTCATTTACCCAAATTTTGGAAAATTTGCAAAAAAAAAATCGCTATCGTCGTTGGCCATTTACCCAAATTTTGGTGATCGAATGAACAGTGTTCGGCCAAATTTGGGAGACGAAATGGATTTTGCCAAAATATAGCAAACGACAGATTATCTTTTGTCTGTTTGATGGGACGAAAGATAATCTTTCGTCGAAGACGTGGGACGGGAAATAAAACATCGTCTCTACACATTTTCAGCTGAAACATCGATGGACGGGAGATAATCTTTCATCCGTTGAATTAATTAAAAATAAAGTTGAAGGACGGTAAACAATGTACCGTCCCATAAAAAAAAAAAAATTTGGTGGGACGGTGGATTATCTACCGTCCCTCCATTTATTTTTTTCCCCTTAAATCAAAAATTACATATATACCCTTATTCACTTTTTTCCCCATCCAACTCACTTTAAATTATGGATTATTCCCAGTCCAACTCACTTTTTTTTATATATTTTAATTATAGGTGTTGGACGGTAAACAATGTACCGTCCGGTACATAGGTAAAAATTAAAAAAATCATTTTGACAGACGGGATATGATTTCCCGTCCGTTCGGAATTTTTTTTTAAAAAAATAAAAATTTTCGTCGGACGGCATTTCATTTCCCGTCCCATATAATTTTTGATAAATTGATTTTTTCCCGTTCAACAAACGATATATAATCCTTCGTCAGTTCTAATTTACTTCTACAAATTGCTTGGACGATAGATAATCTTTCATTTGACCCAAATTTTAGCTTTCAACGACTACAGCGCAAACTCATTTTTTCTATTTCCAATTCTAGTTAAGGGGTGTTTGTTTAATAGAACCTCGTATAGCCATGTGCAATATTACACATTAAAATGATGGTAAAAAAATTATTTAAATCGCTCTAAAAAATAATGCATAATTAATAGTTAAACTAAAAACATTAAAAACTATTTTTTTTTGTTTTATGCTATATCTCTACTACTATAATGGGAGAAGGCCTCAATGTAATTTGTCCATCTACCAACCCGTGCAACGCACGTGCATAACTATTGTAAATGGGGTTTTAGATCAAATTTAGACTACGTCTGAATTTTTTACTTTTACAAAAACTGTACTTATTAAGACGTGCATCGCACGTGTAAACTACTAGTTAGTTTTAAAGAGTTTGCAAAACTATATAAATCTTGTACATATGGTGCATTTCGCTTATGACAACATTTAGGAATCAATATAAATAAATCAATAACATATTCCTGTGAAACAAAGCACATGTTTATAAATTTATGAAAAAATTATAAAAAAAATTGTAAAATTGGAGAATAATTACTTATCAGAATTGCTCATGCAACTAATGACGCATAAAGTATAAGAAATCTATTTCGGTCTAATGAACCATTATGTTTCATATCATACAAAATATTTAATATAAATTGGCTTAGTACAGATTCAAGGTAGAAAAGTTTTTTCTGCTAATGAATGTCGCAATTGTTTCCCATAATTTAAAAATCCCCTGAGATTGAAGTAGGTTCTTTTGCCACTTATTTCCATTTGCAGAATCATTGGTCACCGTATAGCTTACGTGTATATAGTGTAATGTTAATAACATGTATTGCCAAAATAGCCAGTGCTTCTGCAAGCCCAACAATGTTGGAGTTCACTTGTACAACTCAACATAAAGACCGTGTTTGTCACGGATCTTGACCTATGCAATAGTATCTGAATTTGACGTCACCATAGCTAAGTGTTGTTGATTTTTAGGATATTATAGGTCGTGTAAAGTCACCACTAGAGTTTTTGGAAACATGATTTTTTAGAAAACAAATTTAGAGGTATGTAGCTTAATAAAATAAGTCAATAACCACATAGATGTGTTTTAAAATTGTTTTTTAATAAAATAAATCAATAACTATGTTAATGTGTTTTTAGATCGTTATTTGAATTTTAAAATTTGAAAATATATATTTAAATTGAAATTAAGAGAGATTTTTAAGAGTAGAGAGAGAAATGTGTGGTGGCCTAGGTGGCCTCCAATTTTTCCTCCCATTTTTTTATTTTAAAAATTGAGAAAGGTGAAAAATCATAAAATAAAATTGATTTTAACATAATATATTGTATAGCTTACCATGGATTGGCTTTATTTAGCATGCCACATCATCATTTCAATTTCACTGTTTGTTTGTATTTCGAAATACATTGTTTGTTTGAGTTGAATTGAAGTTTGTTAGAGTTATGATACCTCGTTAAAAATGCCAAAAAACAATTCAAAATATGGTGAACTGGCTTAGGAAAACTTAACACTCTCTCTTTCATTTTGCCTTCTCTTAGGGGGCGTTTGGTACAAGAATTTTCTTGGTTCCCAGGAATCATAAATCCTGGGATTTATGATTCCTGGGATTTATGATTCCTAGGATTCATAAAACATATTTGGTAGGTCTTAAACATCTCTGGGAATGTTAGTTGGAAACTTAATTTCTTATGTTTGGCTGAGCTACATTTTTCATGGGAATCTTAATCTTATTGTCCAAAATACCCCTCTCATCCTCAAATAACAAAACAAACTATTTGATGAAATACCTGAGTAAAAAAAATGTATGGCAGAACCATGGTTTCCATCTCTTTCCTTTACTTGTTCTCTTTGTATTTACCCCATAGGACTGAGTAGAGCCCCGCAACGATCAAGATAGACCCCAAAATACTGCAACCCACAAGATTTTTATAAATAAGTAGGACTGAGTGCGAGATGCAGAAGGTACAGCGACGGTGGAGTCCCGAGCAGTCGAAGAGGCAGAAGGGGAAGAGCGGGACGCTCGAGCGGGAGGTGCTCGCAGTGGATGGGTCGAGAGGTTGGGTTCGGCTGGTAATGGTGGTGGCGATCAGAGTTGGATACAGGCAAAAACGAGGAGCTCGACTACGGGCTCGAGCAGGGGGCGATGAGGCCTGGGGGGGTGAGCAGTCGACGAGGGAGAAGGGTTGCGAGGTCGCGATGGCGAGCAGAGGGTGGTGCAGCTTGAGCGGGGAGGCGAGGGGGTTGAGCGGCAGTGGAGGAAGATGAGCGGAGGCTCAGGTGGTGACGGTGGTCGGTTGGAGGAGCGGCGATGAAGGGTGAAGACGGGGCGGAGGTAGGAGACGAGGAAGGTGATATTGGGTTCGCGAGGAGGAAGACGAAGGGGTGGGGAGATGTGATCTCTATTTCGGTTGGGAACCGAGGAGAAAGAGAAGGAAGGAGAGGGAGAACGGGGGAGATTTATTATTAGGGGCAAAATTCTAATTTTAATGAAATAACATTTTCCCGAGCACTTGGGAATCTAAGAATCCCACCCCTCTCCATGGAAAAAATTTTGTGGGAATTGTGGCAAAAAAAATTCCTAGGAATGTTAGTTTTCTGAAAATTTGAATTTAAAAATTAGCGTACCAAACATGGGAAACTAAATTCCCAAGATAAGATTCTCAGGAAACAAAAAAAAAATCCTTGTACCAAACGCCCCCTTAATTTTTCTTGCAAACAAACAATGAAAACAACAAAATATCATTTAAAACATGTGAATTCATTTTGTTTTCCTTGCTAATAAATAATGAACAACAAATTTTTGAAAAGAACTGATTTTGTTTTCACTCTATAAAAGACGATTACCAATTTTATGTACTAGCAAACAAACAACACCTTAACTTGAATTGAAAATAATAATGAGGGACAAAGAGATGAAAAAAAACATATAATTATGATGTATATACAGGGCCGGCACTATGGAGAGGCGAGAGAGGCGGTTGCCTCGAGCCCCCGATTTTTGGAGTGTTTCTCACATACAAGCCAATTGGAGAAATTATTTGCGTTTAAGGGCCACTAGCCAAATTATTTGCGTTTAAGGGCCAGTTGAAGAAAAACTTACAAAAACAACCCTACCTTTAAAGATATATATACAACATCAAAACTAAAAATTTGCATAACTCACTACCCCATTTAAAAACTGGATATTTCACAGAAATAAGAAATTAAGATTAAAAAATCTCTCCAAATTTAAAATTAGATTCATTGATAGAAGATTAACAGAAAGCATATAACTTGTAACACCCTAAATTTCTATTTATGTAGAGTTTGTGATTTTACGTGTTTTGCACGTATAATTTCATATGTATAATTTCTTTTATAAAAATATTTCTTTATAGTATGAACAAGAAATTGTTCTCTTTATTTTCCAAAAAAGACTATTTTTAAAAGCTTAGTTGAATTCTAGGCCTAATTGTCTCTTTTTAGCCCATCTTAATTAATAAATTAATTTAATTAGTAGAGCCCATTGTTAATTGGCCCATTAGTGAGCCCATTTAACTTAATCCCCTTTTAAATAGCCTAACTTGTAGTGTAGACTCATTTCATGGACAATTAATTTTTTTCACATGAACAAACTTGTAAATGGGGGACACTAGAATGGCGTGTGCATGCACTAGCATGTGCAATATCCACACTCTTGAAGCTTGGCCGGGATTATGCATGGGAGAGAGGGAGAGTGGATGAGATGGTGGGGTGGTTACTTCATCATGGGAAGTTATTACAACTCCCTATTTCATCCTGGCCCTTGATCCTTAACCATTTGATCTCATCCTAGCCCTCCATTCACCTTCAAAATTTGTATAAATACCCCCCCCTGCACTAGTTATCCTTGCACCTAAAATTGAAGGGGAAAAAAAAAACACAAGTTAGTGAGACAAAAGATTGAGTGGCAAAATTGTGTGTGTTCCCCCACCTATAGTTGGCCGACCCTTTTCCAAGGAGCAAGAAGAAGTTCCATCATCATCAAGCTAGGAGAAGAAGCAACTTGCAGGCTCAAACTAGGAGGAGAAGTGTAACACCCCGTATTGTACGATACCTGAACATATCTGTATGTATGTATATTGACTGTATACGTGCACATGATTGCAGTGTTTTGTTTGATTTTGATATCGTGGTATATGATTAGGGTTACGGGACGGTTCATGGGTGAATTGCATTCTAAAAGATGCACGAGAACGAGAATGACCGATATTAGTATAACGCTAGTTTTCGGTACGACGCCCATGCAAATATAACACTGTATGATGCTACCGTAGATATATATTGCGTGCACTCATTAAAACCGCTCGTCTCGTACCCGTTGGAACTCATTAAAGCTAAATAGGACAGCCAACACTTTAGCCACAAAACCATTGGCTACAAGCCATGGTTTTGCCTAAAATCACCCTACAATCCTATGCTACACCCCCCATAAAATCCGGACCCATATACCCCCTCCATTCTCCTTCATTTTCCCACTTCATTACCTCTCTTTGCTCTGGAAATTTCAGAAAGAAACCTCCTCAAGTGAAATAGGAGAGAAGGAAGAAGAAAGTGAAGAAGAAAGATCAAGAAGAGATTTTCAAGGAAGGAAGCTTGAAGAAGATCATTCCTCTACTACATTCAAGGGTGGGAAGTTTCTCTAAACCTGATTTTCTTGTCTTTTAATTGATTTTGAATGCATGCATGTATGGTAGGATGCATAGGGTTGATCATCTAAAGGTTAAAAGTTGAAATCAGAATTGAACTAGAAAAACTGATTCGGAGTACCATTTTGTGTATTTTCCCGAGAGCAAAATATGATGAATTAGACAATTAAATTAAAAGGATTTGTTCATATATGTGTTAGGATCATTAATAATTTATTTAATATTTTTCTATGATCATTTGATATGCTAATAAAATCTTGAGATGGAGCTGTGTCGTAAGGCAGACTCAGAAAAAGATAAACAGGATGGCTGATATTGTAAAAATTTTCATGATTTATTGACGCAAGCTATTGATCTGAAATTTTTACCCAATGTTCCTGCATGCATTTTTATTTTGTAAAAAAATCAGTAAATTATTTGGATGAGTTTATAGACATGAGAAAAATCGATCTATAACCAGTAGCTGATGTTGAAAGAAAGAACTTGATGGTTTCTGTGCTAACTTGCAATAGATAGTACTCACTGTATAATTGAAATTTTGACATGATGTCTTTTGCATGATGTTGGGTATGATATCTAGTTTCACCACCATAAATTTTACGTCATTTGGACAAATGTGCAATTTACTATGATTTTATGATTAAGCACTGTGCTGTTTTCAGCCAGTTTTGATACTCTGTAAAGATTGAGAATTTGAGACTTGTTGGAAGCACATTTTGAGGATCATGACTCATTAGAGAGTTGTAGTAGACACTTAGATCTTTCCAACAAGACCAATTTGAGGCAATTCCAGTAAACGGTTGAATTATTATGATTTTTGTAAGACTGGACAGAGAACTAGAGTAGAGCTGAGTGCTCTGAATTGGAGAGACCAATTGTGTGAATTGGTGTATCGATGATAGATGAGTGTGTTAGGGTGACTTAATGGTATAATTTGGATTCATGACCAACTAGAGAGTTGTTGAGGACACCCACACCCTTCTACAGAATTTGAGTTTGTGTCGTTCTGATGAACGAGTAGGATTTTGTGTTACTGGTAAGGTGCAGCCCGTGCACAGGAAGCACGCGGGCTGGAGCTTGAGAAGCTACTTCGAGGACTTAGATGTTTGAATCTAAGCTTGTGATCAACAAGGAAGTTGTAGCCTAGGATCTTACCTTTCCAGGTTGGGCTCGTACACTCCAATCGGAGTTGTATCGAGAGAGTTATGACAATTTTGAGATTCGGGCAAAAACCCGTAGGTCGCTTAGTCTGGGTTTGGACTAAGGGTTGTGAAAGCATTTTTCCCTTGTGTGTGAGCTGAGTCGGTGACTCGTGTCTAGGGATGGCTGATCTCTGTTATTGAGGTTGTTGATTTCCCGAGAGGGATGTGTGACTCGAGTTAGTCACTAGGGTAAAGGATACCCTGCACCTATCAAGCCTATATTATTAGACTTCTGCCGAGCGTAGGACGTCCGAGCATGCCAGTGAGTGGAGCTCACGGGACAGTTTTATATTTACAGCCGGGGTAGCGGTAGGTGTAGGCCGTTATGCTGGACGAGTCCAAGTTGGGGAAGTGGCGAACCGGACCGGTGTTGCCAGGGGCTAGAGGGTGATAGGCAAGTGTGGAAGCAGTTAATTCTTACCCGAATAATTTGAGTAAGGTAGGGGTTAGAATTGTTTATTAAGGGGTTGGAAAATTGCATTAGTCCTAGTAAACCATATTCGGTGTTGTATCTTCCAGTCGTAGGGATACGTTCTCGGCCGCTGATGGATTGCGTCCCCGGCTCGTATCTCGATCTGTTGATTTCCAAAGTTTCACCGAAGTAAGGTGCGGGAGGCCCGGAGGAATTGACCTCCCGTGGTGCTCACGTCCCTAAAGCGCGGGTTTTTGTGTTTTGGTATATATATATATATATATATATATATATATATATATATATATATATATATATATATAAGTTCATAACCCAGGTCAGGGGGTGAACACGCATGCGTAAGTCCATGGGTGGACATGTGGAACCAAAGGTCATAAGGACCAGGTTCAACGTGGTTTCTAAGGAGGTCCGTGCGCGGGTACCAACTGGCGGTGACCACTTGGGCACTGCAGGGCGGAATTAGACCGACCGCTGCAATCTCCTTGGGCGACGAACAGTCTATTGGGAACTAGAATGTGTACAAGAGTAGGGTGCATGGCGAGGGTTCGAATCCCTATATTGAGGAGGGAAACAGCTAGATTTAGAGGCGTATGTAGTATGGGATGTATTCGTGCTTCAAAGTCTTGCTTGCATTAGAGTCAAGCATGTGAGTTTGCTGCATCTAGACTTAAGGTCATGTCATAACACTGCACTAGAACCCGAATCCACTAAACCCTTGTTTTGGCACATCACCTTTCTATTTTGCATAAATTATTGGTTGTGATTGAATTTTAGAGCATCGCTATTATCACCAGCTTTGCGTCAGTCGAAGTACTGACGTTCCCCACCTTTTAGGTATCGGTTATACCCTTCGAGCAGGTGCAGAGATATCAGAGTCGCGCAACAGAAGCCGAAAACTGAGGAGCAAGTCCCGGGGGAGCCGATGGGCCGCTCAGCGAGGTTCAGCAAGTAATTAGTCGATTACCATTCTAGGAGGCAGCTGATAGCTTCACAAGAGGAGTCAGTAATTATTGCAATAAGTTGTAATGAATTGATGTAATTTGTACTCCTTATCCAAGAACAAGTTATCGGTTGTAATCAATGATGTAATGACTTATTTGGCAATAAAAAGTTTTTAAATTTCCGTGTTATTACTGTGTTGAGATGCATTTGAAGGCAAAGATTCTGGGGAGTGTCACGGATGTCCGGTAACGGGGATATGGGGCGCTACAAGAAGGCTTTCCTTGTTCATTTTAGGAGATCCCCAAGAAATTTTGTGTGTTTTCTCTCCATTAGAGGTGGGTGATTTTCTTACACTTCTAATTAGACATCATGCTATGGTATGTTTGATAAGATTAAGAAGAAACTATAACGAATCTAGGCATGTGATGTGAAAATGAGACAAATTGATATTGGTAGAAATGTATGTTAAAAGAATGTTAATTAATTGCAAAAATTGTGATTGTTAGTTTAGAATTTACCATGTTACGATGCTCTATTTGATTGTTATGTGCTAGATTAAGAAGATATGCTTCTATGTTAAATAATTGAAAGAAGAATTATGGGAAAATGTGAATTTTGATTGTTGGATTGTTAAATGGCATGAAAAAAAAAAGGAAAATTTATTACTGAAATAATTGTATAATGGTAACAAAATTAATATAAGTGATCTAGGGATTTTTTTTTTAATGCAAATTTGTAGAAAGAATATGCTTGTTTTCTTTAAAATTGAAATTAAATAGTAAAATACAAGTAGAGGGCAAAAATTATGCTTTTGTATCAAAAATGAAATTTTAATTTACTGGACTACTGTAATTATATAGAATATGAATTTTGGAGTTTTTGAATTAATTTGGAGAAGAAGAAAGGACTTAAAAACACTCATTTGTGTAAGAATTCAAAATAACCGAGCCTCGGACTTTAACCCCTAAAAACCCCTTATTATATCAGTCTGGTCACTTAGACCAATTGGTTAACGGGTGCTTGGGCGTTTACTGTAGCTTGCGGGTGACCCTTGTGTTCTCAGGATTCGAAACTGGGCTGTGCCCTTCTTATTTTCAATTTTTGAATAAAACCTAAACCCAAAACCGAACTTCACATTAATTAAAACCCTTTCCTTATTGCAAGTGTGCCTTAGCTCAGTTGGCTTTCGGTGGCGGGCGGCTAGTCTTAGGTCTTGGGTTCAATTCTTGGCTTCGGCAGGATTAAAACATTTTGATTTTTTGGGTTTAAAAATTGGTTTCTTGGCTTTTAAAAATTTGAAAAAAATACTATAATGATTCTAAAAATATGTGGATCCTATGAAAAATATTTGTGCATTATTTGACTAAAATAAAAGCGACTTAGAAGTAAAAATTGAGTAGAATTGCATGAAATTGACATTCATATAAATATGAAAAGTGATTATTTTTTTATGAGAAAATTTTATTAAGTTATAAAAGAGAAATTTTGAATGGAGGAAAATTTTAGTGTGTTGATTATGGATTTTTATTCATATATTTGGGTTTTGTGTGCACACTAAAGATAGATGAAAAATACAACTTTGTGGATTGAATTAAGTAAAAGAAAGAATACTAGTATAGGAATCTAATGGATTTATTGAAATAAAATTTTGAGTATGAAATACATGAATTGAAATTGAACCTTATATATGAGATTTGATTCATAGAAAAGAATGAAAATTATGTTAATTGTGAAAAAGAACTTATGAGTATGAAGACTCAAATTTTTGTGATTATGAAGTGAAATTGAGAACTAGAGTATAGCTAAGCCTCATACCGGCATTGAAAAGAAATATGTTGAAATGAAATTTGAAATGAAAAGACCAAAATTTGGGTCGCGTTATATAAGTGGTTAAGACCGGTACAGTAGAAGGGCTAATTCTAGAGAATTGATTTTTGTTCATGATTCAAATAACTAAGGACTAGACACATAGTGAAGATGTGATGAAAATAAAAGAAAAACATGAGTATGAGGGCCTAAGAACTACGATGTGAGAATATTCACAGGCTGTCTACATGATGCATCGTGTCATGACGTGGATATGTCTCCAGGAGTCCGTACCGCAGGCGATGCTTATGATTATTTTTTTATGAGAAAATTTTATTAAGTTATAAAAGAGAAATTTTGAATGGAGGAAAATTTTAGTGTGTTGATTATGGATTTTTATTCATATATTTGGGTTTTGTGTGCACACTAAAGATAGATGAAAAATACAACTTTGTGGATTGAATTAAGTAAAAGAAAGAATACTAGTATAGGAATCTAATGGATTTATTGAAATAAAATTTTGAGTATGAAATACATGAATTGAAATTGAACCTTATATATGAGATTTGATTCATAGAAAAGAATGAAAATTATGTTAACTGTGAAAAAGAACTTATGAGTATGAAGACTCAAATTTTTGTGATTATGAAGTGAAATTGAGAACTAGAGTGTAGCTAAGCCTCATACCGGCATTGAAAAGAAATATGTTGAAATGAAATTTGAAATGAAAAGACCAAAATTTGGGTCGCGTTATATAAGTGGTTAAGACCGGTATAGTGGAAGGGCTAATTCTAGAGAATTGATTTTTGTTCATGATTCAAATAACTAAGGACTAGACACATAGTGAAGATGTGATGAAAATAAAAGAAAAACACGAGTATGAGGGCCACGGAACTACGATGTGAGAATATTCACAGGCTGTCTACATGATGCATCGTGTCATGACGTGGATATGTCTCCAGGAGTCCGTACCGCAGGCGATGCTTGTGGGGTGTTTGGTGACTGCGGGCGGTGTCATGTCCCATGATGGAGGCTGAATTGTCAATAGGTTCTTCACGATGCATCGTGACATGATGTGGGATTCCCCTCCAGGCTGTTTGGACATGAGCTCGTAACTCATAGAACATCTAGGATACTTATCGTAGTTACAGTAGTAGTTTAAGTCATGATGATGGATTAAACCCTACAAGATAAAGAACGGTTAAGGGCTTGCCCTCAGACCTATGTAGTATGAGATGCATAGAATCTGAACAAGTGCGCATTAGTGTCATGTAACATACATAACTGCATTAAGGACTAAGTGTACCGCACAACACGACATCAATAGGATAGTCCTTTGTGGTTTTGTTTGTGATCAAGTTTGTAGTTTGTTTAAGTATTTGAGAATCGTTATACTGTTCAACATAGAAAAGATAGCCGTGTATAATATTTTATCGGTTGTAAGCAACTGACGTGCCCACAATTTCTATGCAGGGTAAAGTGATTAACAAGACTAAAGTTTGCATACTGCTTAAAGAATGATTCAAGTGTTGTACATTTCTATTCATGTAATTTATTGTAAATTGCTTCCGCTGTAAATATGTAATGTAAATATAACTCTGATGTACAAAAGTTTTTATTTCCTTGTAAAATTGTACGAAGAGAAGTGTAAAGATCCTGTGGAACTTCGAATTCAATCTGTTTTGGAATTCGGGGTGTTACATAACTGATAGGAAAATATCAGAATATTTGTTAATAACAAGTAAAATAACTAAGAAATTACCTAAGGAAATACAAAAAGAAATAGCATACAAAGTATTAGATTATACAAACGAAGAAGCAAGTTGGTATTACCAACATCTGCTAACATATAGAATATTAGGCTAAGAATGGTTAATAATCCAAAAGTGGTAATATTAAATCCAAAAATAGGACCAGAAATTTATATGATAATCATACAAGAGTTAGAAGAAGATTACAATGGTCCAGAGTTTGTAGGAGCTATAAGAAAAGATTTAAAAAATCATAAATAAGAACATAAAAGAACTAGGTAAATATATAAACGAAGACACAAAAGAGAATTAGGCATAACGGAAAAATGTATGAAGGAGTTAGAAGCTATAACAAAGCTTAAAATAAATAGTTTAGAAATAGATAATTTAATGGCAAATCCCAATTCAGTGGAAGTAGAAGAAGCCTTAAAAATTCTAGATATAATGAATGAAGAAATAAATATGAAGAAACGATTATAACAAAACCTACAGAAATTCAAACTAACATGTACGAAATCTTATGGCCACCACCTAACAAAATACCTTATCACTTACCATAGAAATGGCAAAACACAAAAAAATAACAAGTTAGGAAGAGACAGAGAAAAAGAAACCCCAAAATATGAACTTACAGAACACTACGAAAAAGAAATAGCATGAAATGGAAAATGGCTGGATCTAGACTGCATAAAAGACGTAGATAGAACAATAGAAGAATGGGTAAAGGCCTCTCTAATAGTAGGATTTAGGCAAAATCTTTCAGAATATTCATTTGAGAAATGTATATAAGCAACTTTTATAGGAGTAGTACCAAAATGGTGGAATGGACTAAAGGAAGAAGAAAGAAATTCTATAAGAAAATCAAGACCAATTGATGATAAAGGAACAGAAGAAAGCTCAGCACAACGAACCTTACGTCTGAAAGAAGTAATTACCAATTACGAAATAGCAATAAAAACAGAATTCAGTGTCTACGATAAAGGAGAAAAACATACTATATACAAAAAAGAATCAAGCAAGATGGAGACTAAGAAATTTAGAAATATGCGATATGTGTTATTTTGACAACTATGCTTGTGAATTCCGAGAATATTTTCAAGGCAGTTACTATACAAAAGAATAACGGAGTCCAATTTTGGACCCATTCTTTCTAAAACTATATGATCCATGGAGTATAAACATATACAGTGCATACATAGGTGACAAAGTAAAACCAGAAGTAGATATTGTAGCGCCTCGAATTTTCAATATAATATCTCAGAAATACGTGACACAATTCCAGAATCAACTTCAATGTAATCATAAACATAGCAACCAAATACAGGGAAAAATTAATTTTTTTATTACATCAATTGTTTACAAAGCACAGCAAAAAAATAAACACCATGAATTACAATTTTTTTCTTTTACAACACATTCTTTTACAATTTACATAAGCCATGACATCAATTCTACCTCATGCATCCAAATCCCAAGCGAAAGGCACCTACCTATAAAACATGAGGTTAGAGATAACTCTAACCCCCAAAACTACAGGGGTCAACCATAACGGTGTTAGTAACATAAAAATAAATGCAATATAAATAAAACATAAAGTATAGAGTCATAAACAACATGTATCAACAGTAAGAATATAAGAAATAACAATAAATAAAATATGAAAATATCAGGTAAAACTAGACTAAGTATCAAGTGTAGAAAAACAGAAAACAACATGCATAAAACCAAGTAAAGAAACATCAATGCTATATGCTGACTCTCTAATGCATACTTGTCAGATTCTATGCATCCCACTCTATATAGGTCCGGTGCAAGCCCTTATTGTTCTTTACTTGATAGGGTTTAATCCCTCGTTATGCCACTAATCCTACTACTATGACTACTATGAGATTTAGACAATCTGCAAGTATTGGTTCTCGCCCTTGGAATACTGGAGCCCAATCCCACTCCTGCGGATCATTCTATGGCCCATACGTCCATCGTCCCGGAATACTGTGGCGATTGCCTCACTCCGCAGGTCATCCTGGAACCCTCATTGCACAAACATCCCATGAGCGTCGCTCTCGTCCTCGGAATACTGGAGATCAATCCCACTTCGCAGATCATTCTGTGGTCCATACGTCCATCGTCCCGGAATACTGGGAAATATCTCACTCCTTGGATCATCCTGGAGTCCATAACTCACGTTTGCACTCATTTCATCATATCACCATCTAGTGCCTGTCCTTATCTTTTTAAGTTAATTAATTAATTACAAATCTACTAGAGTTGGTGTACCCTACCGGACTTAACTCAACTGATCAATAACAAAGCCACAACTAGCCAACCACAAAATCTCAACTGCCGGATCTAGGGTCTCACACACCCTCTAGAGACTCACAACTCAACCATCAACACAAAACAAATATTTCATTTTAATCATTTCATTTCATTGTTAACTTACTCACAGTGAGAAATTTATTCATTCATATTGTTTGTATATGAGTTTATATATATAATAGGAGATCCTCTTACTGAATAGAAGTGTGCATATGTGTATGTGTAGAAATCCCTTTAGTGAAATGAAGTGTGCACAATGTTTATATAAATCCTCTTTGTAAGAAATTCTTTATGTCCTAAGAACTATCTAGGATGTAATATTGTATAATACAACCGGTGCCAGTCATAACTCTAACATTTGATTGGCTGCATGAAATTTCTAGTCCAATAGAGTACATAAAGGAAAAAATTTCAATATCAAGTAGTATGCACTCAGATTAAAACATTTGCATGCGCAAGGGCTCATATTTGGTACCATAGACATCTATTTACATCAGGTATGTCTGTATTCATATATATCCCCATTATGGAGGTCTTAATTAGATGCATATAGTTGCTGAATTGCTTCATGAAATATTCTAGTATGAACTCTAGAACTCCTCACTGGAACCTCATGTATAAATTCTTCTTGTTTGCTTTTTATCCAAACTAGTTATTTTAACCAATTCATAAGTCGGCCTAAGCATTTTATAGATGTCATGTGGCAGGAAAAAAAAGGAAGGAAAGAAAGCCCAGATGTATTCCAAATTCACAAACCAATTCAATTGGCTGAAGAATGCATTTTATGTTGACCGATTCAAGTCCAGAATATTCTTAATGTTACACAATCATACAACTGTATCACATAGCCAACGATAACAACTCACCCTCCATCCCAATGTCTAAACAACTAGGCCGAGCCCTCCCCCCTTCACCCACGACCCGACCTTCAATTAGGTTAAAAAATGCAATATACAGATCCAAAAGTTTATAGATCAAGATTTCAATTAAAACTTTGGTTTGGGAATAAAACATCAACAACAAAAATTTATTTATCCCGAATCTGAAATTTAAACAGCCAACAATATGTAATTCTTCCTGTACCTAATAATCACCCCATAACTCACATCTAGTGCCCCATTTTCATTTATACTACATGATTTGTAAACCAAGAAGAGTTCCTTCGCATAATCTAAATCGTTAACCGCAATGGATATTTGTTCATGGTAATCACATCGTAAATAGAGTTCTCGTTTCATGAAGGATATCAAACAATACATCAATTCACACATACATACATCAACCGTCATAGATTCATTCATGAATGTCATGCTAATTTAGGATTTATATGTCATTACAATAATCCTAGCATGCCTTCTATTTGATTAATCTTCATGTGAATAATTCGTCAAAACAAGGAGAAAGGAAACATCACTCACCTTATTGAGGAAACAACCGAAAAAAAATAAAGAAGAAGAAAAATCACTCCTTTGCAAGAAAACCAAGAATCCTCGCTTGAAAACTCCAAGAAAATAATAATAAGAAATCCCTTTGTGTTGTGCAGCAAAGAGACGGCTGCACTCCACCTTTAATAGGCCGGGATCCAAGTAAATTAGGGTTTGAATAGATTTGTAAAATACCTCTTTTAAAATATTTCTTTACATATATAAATCCATATACTTGGAAATTTAATATAAAAAAACTTAATTGAGTTTAAAAAACAAAAATAACCAGCCTATAACTAGCCGCCACTGTTTGAAAACCCAAAAAAAAAACGAATTTGTACTTTTACCCCTCTAAGTGGCAATTTTGCAAAAAGACCCATTTTTTTTATCAAAACTTGCAAAATAAACCAAATTTATTAAAACAAAAAGTAAAATCTTAACCTATGAGTTGACTAGGCATCATGCCAAGCCAAAAATCCAAAAATCCAAAAATCTGGAGTTTTTACTCCAAGTGATAATTTTACACAAAAGTCTTCTTTTTGTAATATTTGTAAATAGGTCCAATAATTATCAGAAAAATCCAGAAAATTCACAAATAATATATAATAATAATTAATGAGTTTTCCCCAAAATAGTTTTTGATTTTTAACTTCCCAACAAAATATTTGCACTGTTTTGCACGTGTAAAAATATAAATTTTTAGGAAAATATTTATTAAATCACAAAAATCATTTTAATTCATTTATTAATCTCAAAAGCATTATTTAAAAATCTGGGTATTATAGATACTTTAGGATATAGAACACAATTTGTAAAAGATTATACGGATAAAGTGTGCCAAGATGCTAAACCGACAATGAAATACTATAGAACATATAAACAAAGAATTTGTTGTGAAGATGCAAGATCAAATCATTGGGGATGTAATAATAACTATACAAAGAAGAATAACACAAATTCCAAAAATATAAACCAAAATATAGAAAAACTTTTAAGAGAGATAAAAAACCCCTATAAAAGATACTTCAGAAGAATAAATAAAAATAGAAAATATCCAAAAAACCCAAAGAATGTAATTGTTATATACGTGGAGAAGTAGGTCATATATCACCAAATTTCCCTAAGAGAATGAAAAAAGAAAATGTAAAATACGTAGAAGAAATTGAAGAAATGAATAACATAAATTATGAACCCATAGAATATGAGGAAGATTGGTCAGAAATTCGTGAAGATGAAGAAATAATGGTATTGGAAGAAGATAGCAGAAATAGTGAAGGTGAAATAGAAGAATGTAAAATAAACATGATTACAAAAATAACAGAACTAGGAGAGCAATTAGAAAGAGAAGAAAACAATGAAGAAGTAAGAGAAAGAATGTGCTTTGACATACAAAAATACAATAAAATAAGAGCAATCAAATTAGATATAAACTCGAAAGAGATATTTAAACTACCAATATTCGAAAGGAAGAAGAATACTATCATAATAGCCAGGAATAAGGAACAACTTATAGATATTAAACAAGCACAAGGAAAAACCATAATCCCATTAATAACCAAAAAAATAGTAAGATAAGAGATGGAAAAAATAAGTGAGAAAACCATAAAAATATTAAAATACATACATTTAGAAGCTGTGCAAATAATAATAAAAGCTTATTTTAAGGAAGGAATAAATACACCTCTCGAAATATACTTAATGGATGATAGAATAATATCAAGTACACAAGATGCCTTAATAGGAATAGTATAAAGAAACTTAATGTATCAAAAGATAAAATTTACCATAAAACCTAATTTCTCTATAAGTATGGCCGAGGAAAATAAGGACAAAAGTCTAGTCATGTACCACAGATTATCAGGAATAGAAATTATAGAGAAAAACAAAGTTATGAGTATAGAAATAAGAAATATTTATGCTTTCACTAGTAAGCATGAAGTAAAAAATAGAAATACAGATAATTTTAAAATAGAACCACTATTGAGCGAAATTATAAGATACAAACTAGCTAGAGAAAACTCTGAAATGACTATACCAAATGATATAGAATTTGTCTTTAATAAAGCAAAAGAAATTGCAAAAGAAAAAGCACCACAAATAATGTTCGGAAGGAGATCACTATCAAAAAGAAACAAACAACAAGCATTGAAATTAATAACAATAATAAATACATTAGACAATCAGAACAATAACAATTTAAAATAGAAATAGAATATTATGACAGTGGAAAATGGAATAAACAAGTAGCCCTAATAGATACAGGAGCCACTAATTCACATATTAAACAAACAAATATAAAAACAACAGAATTAATACAATTAGAAAACTCATATTACCACCTAGACTATTACAATAATAGACATTCAATTATACATAAAATAATACTGTCATTAAGGATAAATGGTAGAAATGAAATGTTATTACATCTACATGTAGATCTAGAACACCATGTTAATGAAATGTTATTAGAAACCGACTTCCTTACATCAGTACAACCTTACTCAATTCAAGAAGAAAAAATCACAATAACAGTAAATAATGAAAGTATAATAATAAATAGAACATTGAGTAATTGAATCCATTAAGAGCAATAAAGAACACGTTGTACATACTAACAGGATTTGTTTACGAAGGATACAAATCAAGAAACTATCATAGTCTAATAGACACCGGAGCAGGCACTAGCTTATGCTGCGAAAATATACTGCCAAAATGGAGACAAGATGGATATAATAAAAAAGCAATAACTGGATTAACTGGACAAACGATCATACTTGATAAGTATCAACAAAATATTAATATACAAATAGGAAATTACATACTAAAAATACCAATAATATACCAGTTTGATGATATGAATAATTATGTGTATTAGGAAATAACTTTTTCCAACAATACTATCCTATAACCATATCACATAAATCCGTTATATTTACAACACCTTGTCGACACCAAGCAATAACAATTAGAATAACCCAATATTATTATAGGACCGACCTGCCGCATATCAGAGTTTCTTCAACCCAACATGGTGAATATCAATATTTATCAAACAAAACTAGAATACAATAAGTCCAAAAAATAACTACAAAAGAAATTTTACAAAAACAATTAGAAGATCTGTGCAGAGAGGACCTCTTGGCAAAATGAGACTTAAGTAAACCCATAACACATATAGAGTTAATAGATAAGAACAAAATAATAAAAATTAAACCTTTAAGACACACTCTAACAGTTTTAGAAGAGTTTAAAATACATATAAAAGAACTAATGGAAAATAATTACATAAGAAAATCACATAGTTCACATTCATCACCAGCATTTATAATGAGAAAACATTCATAAGAAAAAAGAGGTACATCTCGAATGATAGTAAATTATAAAGAATTAAATAAAAATGCTAGGAGATTTGAATTTCCACTACCAAATATGCAGATACTACTTAACACAGTAAGAACAAGAAAAATATATTCAGAATTCGACTGTAAATCAGGATTCTACCACATAAAACTAACAGAAAACTCAAAACAGTTAACAGCATTTAGTACACCACAAGAGTTCTATGAATGAAATGTATTACCATTCGGATATAAAAATAGCCCAGGAGTATTTCAAGAATATATGGATAATATTTTTGAAAAATACAATAATTTCATACTAGTATATGTAGATAACATTCTAATAGGATCCGAAAATGAAGAGCAACATAAAGAACAATTACTAAAATTCACAGAAATAATAAAAAATACTGGTATTATACTATCAAAAAAGAAAATAAAATTGTTCAAAGTGAGATAGAATTCTTAGAAACAAAATTATCATATGAAGGAATAGAACTACAGCTACATATAGCAGAAAAAATAAAGAAATTTCCTAATGTCCTAAAAAAAGAGAAGTACAAGCCATAATTGGATTAATAAATCAGACAAGAGATACATACCAAATCTATTAGCAAAAACAAATTGGTTACAACAAAAATTAAAAAAGTTTAAGAAATGGGAATGGACCCCAAAGGATGAACAAAAGCTTAAGATATTAAAACGAAAAACATAAGGATTAATAAGCTAAGATTACCTGTTAAAGTTTGTTCATGGATAATAGAAACAGATGCATATAAAAATAATTGGGGAGCAATATTAAAATTCGTTGAAATAGGAGAAGAAGAGGAAAGACTAGCCAGATCCACCAGTGGATCATTCACACAAACCCAACAAAATTACCACATAAATGAAAAAGAACTAGTAGCAATACTAAAAGCTATAAAAAAGTTTAAATTATTCATAATACATACAAAATTCACAGTAAGAACAGATAATACATAAGCAAAGAGTTGGATTAACAAAATAATAGATCCAACTATAGCAAATGAAAGATTGATAAGATAGCAAATGTAACTAGCAAATTATGACTTCACAATAGAAAATATAAAAGGAAAGGACAATATTTTAGCTGATTTTCTATCAGGAAATTAACTATTTCATTTGTTGCAGAATGGAAGGTAGGGTCCAATAAATAGAACAAGATATAATTTGCCTCAAGGGAACCATGAGACAAATAAAAGGAGTATTTAATCAATTATAGCTACAAATATGCAGACTCCAAAGTCTGTTCTACCAGCATGTAAGCCAGCATGCAACTACAGAAAATATGATGGACAATACTAGCAAAAAAATGAGTGAGATGAACGAACCCACTCACTCGCTAAATGAAGAAGCAATTACATCCTTAAATAAGACCACATACAAAGAGACACTTCTCACTGACAAACCTTCTACCAAAGTATCAAAGAAAATATTGTTTTTACAATATATTAAAAAATTATGTCAAGTAACCGAGGTGAACCAGTTCATCAAAATAATATCACAACAATATATGAACAAGGCCTTCATCCTACCAGGAGCTAATCTAAGAACAACAAGGGCATTGTTCGAAAGATGACTTATTCATTGCATCTATCCATCTAGAGAATGTGAAGAATTAGTCCGCTTGCCAGGAAAAATTTACAAAGCAGCCAAGAGTTATTTTGGCCTCACAAAGGCCTAAAAAATATATGTCAGAATGTATTCAGCAATCCATGAGTATCTTGAAGAAGATGAAGAGCTTCCAGCAGAACATGTTATAAAAATAGGAATGACTAACTAAGTGATCTATGGAGCATCTAACATTGTACCATATAAGGCTGAGGAATTTAAAAAATAAATCCCAGAAAGAAGAGCAATGAGATTCAGAAACATGTATTTCGAGCTAAAAGACATAAAACTAAGAGACAGCAACATATGGATCTATGACAGCCCAGACCCAGAGAAAATAATAATGCATAGTATAGAAAAAATAAAACAGACACAAGATAAGCATGAGCTGTTTGACAGTTGATACCGGATACTATCTACATGAGCGATGACAATGACAGAACAGACAGCTGGATACTATTATAGCTTGATGATGACAGAACATCAACACAAATGTAGAGCATGTGAAGATGTCGGCCAGAAGAAATCTCTTTTTCTAGAATAGTCCAAAATGTAATCAGAACAATTATTACAGGCTGATGTAAGCACTTACGTATTTGTAGCAATTATTGAACATATGATGTAAGCAGTGATACATGGAAACTTGTTGTAAGCTGATCCCTTGGTCTATAAAAGGAAAAGCTAAGTAAGAGAGAAAGCAGAATATCTAAGAAGGAGAAATTCCATATAAGTTTGTAAGAAGAGTTTGTAGGAAGTGGAATCAATAAAGATTATATTTTTTGTTAAGCTCTTGAAGAATATAAGGTATGAATAATTAGTTTCTTACCCTCAAGGAGAGTTTTGTAAGGCTGTGCCTGAAGGATCTTACAAAAGACCCATTTTGTAACCTTCTATAGTTAGGTTGTACACCTAGTAGCAGAAAACGAGCTAGGTTGTGGTTGCCTGTATTGAAGTGCTATTAGTTGTTCTAAACGTATCTCTTGGATGAAGCTCTTTTAGAGAGCATAGTAGTCCTGAGATGGGAGGAACGTAAAAGTAGCACTGAAATCGGTGCATACCAGAGGTATTTTATCTATTGGTAGTAACTGGTACAGAGCAACTCAAAGAGGTTTAACTAGGTCGGAAGCATGATGAGCCGTTTTGTTTTGATTCTTAGGGTATCCTTAGAAATCTCTCCCTACTCCTCATTTTATAATTATTGTTTTAAATCACAAAAATTGCTAAAAAGGACTAATGGATAATAATAGTTTCAGTATTGTCTTAGACTTTTTTGAATTAATGATTAATTATCAAGGAAGTAATAGAATGCTAGTTTTTTATGTTTATTATCCTCATAGAGTAACAAGTATGAATGATTCTTATGAATTCAAATTATTCTTCTTTAGTATACAAAGAGTAATAATTATAAAAATAAATCAAATAAATCCTCGAGAAACTAGCAATATAAATGTCCAAAATAATTGATGATCTAACTTTTTATGAAAGATCTTTATTATTTTATGAAAATGGTGAATTTAGTAGTTATATTTGGAGCCCTACAACAGCATATAGAAGATTTCTAGAAGAAATGAACATATTGAAGAAGGAAATAGACATATGGAAGCTCGAAGAACCCCCATATGATAGTAGTAGTGAAACATCTGAGACAGAATCAGAATCTATGAGAGATCTTGAACTCATGCTTGTTACTTTAATATTTTTAAGATAGACAATGCACATTATTTCGAAAAATATTATTTTGCAGAAAACTATCATCTTTGAAGTTTTTTGATACTCTGTTTAATTCTAATTTTCAGGTGATTTCACGCTTTGCCACCTTAGTTGGTATAAGAGCCACGCCACTACGTAAGTAACTATTACCAAGCAACTATAGAAATTTTTTAGTACAATTTAAGTAGTCAACATAATTAATTAGATAGAAAAAATAGAAAATATTACATAAATAAATTCTTAAATTACAAAAAGGTCACACATCCTATAGAAAATATTATAGAGAAGTATAGAAAGTTTATTTAGAAACTAGGCCTTATTTGTAAATAATTTGGAAACTAGCCCTTATTTGCAAATAATTTCAAAAAGTAGCCCAAATCTCTAATTAGCTCCGATTTTTTGCCATTTTTAGTGCCCCCATTTTTTTTTTTAAAACAAAACATGGATGTCAGTTTTTTTCCGAACTATAGAGATAATGCACATTTAATATGTCAAAGAAGTGTTTATAACTGACATAAAATAGTATAAAAAAACCAACCCTGCTGACATTCCTGGGAGCTCATTATACAGTTAGAATAAACACAACATGTGGGCCCCCCTTCCTTTCTCTCTCTCACTCACTCTTCTATGGAAAATTAAGCGTATTGTTTTGTAAATCTTTTTCTACATTATGTACGGGGGGCCCATTTCAGGAGTTCACCTCGGGTCCCCATGAGCTTAGGGCTAGCCCATTGTGTATAATATGTATATACTTCACAGTTCAAATGTATGACAAAAACACATACTCTTGCTTCACATTTACAACATTTCACATACATAAAACTTGAATCTTCTCCGTATGAAATTTAAAATCTATATAATAAATTACAAAGAAAGCTATCAAGTGGCTATCCTTCAATCTCCCCTAAAACCAATGGCCCAGATTGATTCTCACAAAACATATTTTCCGTCCAAAATTTCAAACCCCAAAACACATCAACTCAAAGACCCCTCTCTCTCTCTCTCTCCCCCCTCCCTCTTCCCCAGTTCTGTCTCTCTCTCATCCATCCCGCCCCTCCCCCCCTCTCTCTCTCTCCTCACTTCCCGAACCCCTCTCTATCTCCCCTCCCGATTCCCTCTCGACACCCCACCTCTTGCAGCCCCGACGCACCGACGTCCTGCCTCCGTCGACTTTATTTTCACAGGATTCCTCTCTCCTCTCTTCCTCTTCCTCTTCTTCCCACCCCCACCTCCCAAAATTAATCTTCCAAAATCCATCTCGAATCCCCCCTCCATTTCGAACCACAGTCTAGTGTGGTATGAGAAGAGTAGGACAGAGAAAGCTACTATGGAAGTCAACCGTCATGTCCACAAAGGCCATCCAGGCCGTTCAGGCACTCAAGCTGGCCAAATCCTCACCGTCGAGAGAAGATTTGAAAGCTAGAATTGCTGGTGTTTTTAGTAACAGGATTGAGCAGTTGCTGTGCTTACTGAGTTGCAGAGGCAGAATGAGTGTAAGATTGCTCTTCAGGTTTGGTTCTTTTTCTTAAAAATTGTATTGTGGGAAATGGGTTTGTGTCGGTTTGTTGATATCTGGTGTGTTTAGAAAAGTTAGTTTTGGCAATTTTGGAATCATGGGATATCTGGAAAATGGTTAAAATGAAAATGTAATTGTTCATGTTGGTTGAAGATTGGAGGTTTTTTTTTCATGTATGAGGAAATGGAGAGAAATTGGTTGAGGTGCTTAGGAATCTTGTGGCATCTTGTATTCAACAAATATCAATGGTTTTGAGGCTAAAGAGCCTAAACATAACACATGTCGTCCTTTATTTTATGTTTCTTCATCTACAAGAAGAATAGTTGGATTTGTATACTAGATTTTTTTTATTTTTTTATTTATGAACAATATTGCTACTGCTCAAGATAATGATACAAATGTGACTTGAACTTCTCATATCTTGCTCAATAAAAAGCATGTAGACCCTGGTGGTACTTGCTAATGATAAAAAAAGGAAGGTTGCTATTTGATTCTTATTATTGTTTATCAATCCCTTTACTAAATTGACTTGGTTAATTTATGACTAGATATAAAGACCGATAGAGAGAGAAAAGAAAAGAAAAGAGAGAGGACGGAGAAGAAAACAAGAGAAAGTGGTTTTTTTATTCATCTTATTCTTGTTCATCATCTCACTCACACACTATCTCATCCCATAACCGAGAAATTGTGTAGGCGAGGGTTCGATCTTCCAACTGTTAGATCCCGATTTTATAAATATGAAAAATCCAAACAGCAATTGTGAAGAACTGAAATATAGGAAATAAAAACAGTAAACGAAAGACTTTGCACAAAGTCGAGATTGAGAATCTCTCTCCTTAAAGCAGAATTTGCCCCATAGTATGACGGTGGCTGGCGAATTGCTTCCCAGGATACAACTGTACCTTCTCTGAAGAGCAGCACCCTTGCTTCAGAGATTCAGCAAACTGCTGCCTGTGATGTATTCTCAGTTGACACAGAGGAGAAGAACAAGAAGAAGAATAATAAAACTTTTACTGTCTAAAAAACTCTGTCTCGATTCAGTAGCCTTTAAAAAGAGAATGGAGACTCTTCAGAGGCCCATTACTCTGTAACAGCAGAGTAATGGTCCACTACTCTGCAACAGCAGAGTGGTGGTCAGATTCATAACTGGTGAGCCATTACTCTGCTGTTACAGAGTAATGGTACCAGTTACCGAATCTGAAAAGCGTCATCAGTTCAGTAGGAAAAAGTTTTTCTCGGCAACAAAAAAAAAATTAAGCCAGAGCCAAGCCGAGGCCAGGGCCAGGTCGGGGGCGAGCGCGTGTGTGTTTGTCAGTTTGGCTAAGTCCTCTCTCCACTACACGTTAGTGGTAACCCCCGAGCCACGCCCTTTAGTCCAGTTTTCTAGTATATATACTAGAAAAAATCTTTCCCAATTTCCGATATGGGACTATCCATTTTCTCCAAGTTGTCAAGTTAGTACATTTCAAGTACCCAACTTTGGACCAACATTTCTCATTCATACGGAATTCGTTTTTGGCAAGTGAGTACACCACGGAATAGTACTTGTTGAGAGGATCGCAATCCACTCATTTGACGGCGCCGCCGATGGCCGGAGCTTGCCGGAATCCGTCCCGGAAAACTGCAAAAATTAATTCCAACAATCCCCCACATGAATGAAAATTACCAGACCATGTAATCCAGACATGACAAAAAAACAAAAAACATGACAGAAAAACTCTGAGAGTACAATCGGAAAATCACTGCATCAGGAATGGTAGTGATATGGCTAAAAATGGGGTTAAATCGAAACCGTCCAGATTGGGCCCAAATCTTGAAGCTCGGGGTAAGACGGTAATTTCACATACAAATGGATCCAAAGCGGGTATTGGATCTCCTTCTCACAGATCCAATAACCCACAAACGGATCCACACCGATTGGGTACGGGTCCCGACCCGAGGCGAACCCAGACCAACAAGAGACAAATCAGGGCCACTGATTTGACCAAGTCAACGGGCCTGATTTACTCTCACCGGAAATCAGGGGTTAGTTTCCTAAACAGACTGTGAGGATTTTACTCCTGGTAGTTACACAGGGAATCAAGTCCCTAATCACTCCCCTGGCGACTATAAATACCTCCCCTCTACCACTGTGACCAGGTAATCACTCTTTTTCCACCTTAAGCTCTTTCTCTAATCACCACTGGTTACTGACAAGAGCGTCGGAGGGTGCGTCACCAGAATCAACCCCGGTGTCTCGCACTTCCTTGCAGGTTGCGGCAGGAATCAGAAGGCTAGGATCCGCTGTTCAGGTTTTCTCGAACTCACAAATCTCATCTGTTTACCCCCACACTGAAATCAGCGGTAACAGATTGGCGCCCTCTGTGGGAAACACCACACGAACAGCCTCAGCCTCTTCCTTGTCGTCTAGCCCTTCTCCGACCATGCCTCCAAAGAAGGTCAGATCTAGAGGGTCCAACCGCGGGCCCAATCCCGCCGATCAGACAGAGGAAGTCCCTGTCAATCCTGTTCCACAGCCTGAACTTCCTCCCCCGGTCCAGCAGGGCCAACCTCCTCTTCCCAAACTACAACCCCCCAACGGCCCTTCCGGCCATAACGGGCGGAGGCAGAAGCAACCCCTCAACCCAGACCATGTCTCGGTTCATAATGAATCCTCGGATTCAATGGCTTCTCATCACCCTGACCTCCGCAACACAGTCCTGAACCGCCAAAAAGATGAGGACCTTCGCACCCACCTAGATGAGAGGCGGGCCCGAGAGGGAGCCTCCCGCCAGCATCATGGTGACCGATCTCCTCATCGCCGAGACGGTAGGAGGTCTCCAGACCGACGGGACCGAGCGGCATCTCCCGAGCACCGTAGGAGGAGGCCACATTCCCCTGCGGATCGACATCATCTGAGGAACAATGAGGCACCTATCACTCGTGCCGAGTTCCTACAATTTCAGGAGACCGTGCTACAGGCCCTCAACCTTCGCCCCAACAACCAAAATGCCCAGAGGGTTCCAACACCCCCGTGGGTTCCCAGTCCTCGCCACCGATCCAGAAGTCCTCTCCCGGCTCCCAGCCGCCAGCAACATCACTATAGTCCCCGCCGATCCCAGGACTACCGGCGCCGCAGTCCCCGCTCCCTTCTTATGAAGAAGAGTCCAGGGGATCATTTGCTTACCAGCGGAGGGACGATGCCCTCAACCGCCGTCTCCATGAGATAGAGAGGCGCATCGGTCGCATGGACAGAGAGGAGTCCAGAGCAGGGACTGTCCGTCCCAGCAGACCTCCCTTCTCTCGGACGATCATGGAGGCCCCCATACCGAGGGGTTTCAAACCTCCGCAGTTTGAAACGTACTCAGGGGAGTCCGACCCAGTTCATCACGTCGAAAGCTTCAAGACCTTAATGCTGATCCATCAAGCTTCCGACGCCATGCTCTGCAAGACCTTCCCCGCCACCCTCAGGGGGTCAGCTCGGGAATGGTACTCCATGCTCGCCCCCTCTTCCATCTTCTCGTTCGAGCAGTTCGAAACGCTGTTCATAACTCACTTTGTGAGTAGCAGGCGAGCCGAGAAGACGAGCCTCTCCCTACTCAACCTGCGGCAAGAAAGGGGAGAGAAGCTGAGGGACTATGTGAAGAGATTCACCACAGAGGTCAGGTCTATTGCCTCCCTAGACCAGTCAGTGGCGACTGTTGCGTTCCAGTCGAACGTCCTCAACTCCAACCTCCGGTCGTCCCTCGTCAAGAAGCCCCCGCACAACTTCGCCGACCTTCTCCTAAGGTGCGAGAAGTACATTCGGGCGGAAGAGGCCGAGTGCCTCCCGAACTTCGGAGGATCGGCCTCCGGATCAAAGAGGAAGGCGACCGAGGAGGAGGGGTCGAAGAAGATGCAGAAGGACAACGGCGGTCAGCGCCGTCCTCCCCCTAGGTTCGAGAAGTTCACTCCCCTCACCACCAATGTCTCCACCATCCTGATGGAAGTGGAGAAGGAGGGGGTCATCCCTCCAGCTCCGAGGATGAATACCCCGGCCAAGAGGAGGAATAAGGAGAAATGGTGCCGTTACCACCGGGACCACGGCCATGACACCAACGACTGCCGGGCGTTGAAAAATGAAATAGAAGCCCTCATCCAGAGGGGGCAACTGGCCAAATTTGTAAAGGCAAACGATCGGGCAGATCGCAACACTCCTCCGCCTCGGGGGGCTAACAAGCGCTCCGAGCGGCGCGAGGAGACGCCCGAGTTCGAGGAAGAACGAGTCCTGCACCTCATCCACGGAGGCCCCATGGGGGGCTCCTCCAACTCCTCTCGGAAGGCCTTCATCCGAGAGGTCAACGCAGTTCACAGCGCCCCTCCTCCCAAAGGCCTCGGAGTCCCGGTGACTTTCTCTGATGAAGACCTCGAGGGGGTCCGAACTCCCCACTGTGATGCCCTCGTCATCGACCTTCGCATGGCAAACTTCAAGGTGCAGAAGGTCCTGGTAGATAATGGGAGCTCGGTGAACATCCTCTTCCTCTCGGCCTTCCGAGGGCTGCAGCTGTCTCGGGACCGTCTCAAGCCGGCCGGTTACACACTCCACGGGTTCACGGGGGTCCCAGTAACTATCGAGGGAGTGATAACCCTAGACGTAACTGCTGGCAAGACCCCTACTACCCGGACCGAGCCGATGGACTTTATGGTCGTCGACGTCCCGGCCGCATATAATGTCATCCTAGGCCGACCCGGCCTAGCTGCCCTGGAAGCTGTCCCCTCAGCGTACCACCTTAAAATGAAGTTCCCCACTCGGTCGGGAGTGGGAGAAGTCAGGGGCAGCCAAGAGACGGCTCGGAAGTCCTATATGACTTCCACTGGGGGACCGGTGCTCTCCCTCGAGACTGTAGAAATCCCCGAGCCGAATGTCCGACCCACGTCCGAGCCGGCGGACGAGTTGGAAGAAGTGCTCTTCTCGGACGAGGACCCGAGTCGAAAGTTCCTCATCAGCAAGTCCTTGCCGACTGCGCTATGTTCTGACTTGGTGCAATGCATCCGGGATAACCGCGACCTGTTTGCCTGGTCAGCCACGGATATGCCCGGAATTTCCGAGGAACTGCTAGTCCACCGCCTAAGTGTCGAACCGGGGTGCAAACCGGTTCAGCAGAAGAGGCGAAAATTCGCTCCCGAGCGACAGCAGGCCATCAAGGAGGAGGTGGATAAACTCTTAAAGGCTCTGTTCATACAGGAGGTGAACTACCCCGAGTAGCTCTCCAATGTTGTAATGGTCAAGAAGTCCAACGGTTCTTGGAGAATATGCATCGACTTCACCGACCTGAATAAGGCGTGTCCGAAGGACCCATTCCCTCTTCCGAACATCGACACCCTCGGGCCATGAGCTCCTCAGCTTCATGGATGCCTTCTCCGGCTATAATCAAATCCGAATGTTCCCTCCGGACATTCCGAAGACCTCCTTCATCACCGATCAGGGCCTCTACTGCTACAGGGTCATGCCGTTCGGGTTGAAGAACGCTGGCGCCACCTACCAGCACCTCGTCAACAAGGTCTTCCAGAGCCAAATCGACCGCAACATGGAGGTGTACGTCGACGACATGCTCGTCAAGAGCATCCGGGGTACTGACCACGTTGCCGACCTCCAGGAGGCATTCGGCGTATTGAGGAGGCACAACATGCGGCTGAACCCGAACAAGTGTGCGTTCGGGGTCTCGTCGGGAAAGTTCCTCGGCTTCATGGTGAGCCAGCGAGGGATCGAAGCAAATCCCGAGAAGATCAAGGCCATATTGGACATGGCCCCGCCCCGCAACGTCAAGGAGGTGCAGAAGCTTACGGGTCGACTCGCCGCTATTGGCCGGTTCCTCTCGAAGTCTGGTGAAAAGTGCCTCCCTTTCTTCAAGGCGCTCAGGGGGGCTAAGGGTTTTGAATGGGGCCAACCGCAACAGGAATCGTTCGACCAACTGAAGGCCTACTTGGTATACCCCCCTCTACTCAGCAAACCCGTCCTGGGGGAGACCCTCTTCATCTACTTGGCTGCTTCCGAGCAGACCCTAAGTGCTGTTCTGGTGAGAGAGGAGGACCGGGCCCAAAGGCCCATCTACTACGTGAGCAAGGTACTTCGGGACGCCGAGCTCCGTTATCCAAAGATAGAGAAGATGGCCTACGCCCTGGTCATGGCGGCAAGGAAGCTCCGTCCGTACTTCCAAGCCCATTCGGTTGTTGTCCTCACCGACCAACCTCTAAAGTAGATCCTCCACAAGCCTGAGACCTTGGGCCGGTTAATGAAGTGGTCCATAGAGCTGAGCCAACATGACATCTCTTACCAACCTCGGACTGCAATAAAAGCACAGGCCCTCGCCGACTTCATCATCGAGTCTACTATTCCTGAGGTCAGCCACGTCCCGAACGGACCCCCCATTTGGACGGTCTTCGTGGACGGCTCCTCCTGTAACGAAGGAAGCGGCGCCGATATCATCCTGAACGGCCCTGATGATTTCGTCATCCAGTATGCGATCCGTTTGAACTTCAAGGCCTCGAACAATGAGGCAGAGTACGAGGCACTCATCGCAGGCCTCGGACTTGCCCGAAGTGCTGGGGCGCAGTGCCTCCGAATTCACAGTGATTCTCAGCTGGTTGTGAACCAGGTCTCGGGCGAATACGAGGCACGAGACGAGCGGATGGCGAAATACCTCGCCAAGGTCAGAGCCCTCATGAGCTGCTTCGAAGAGGCGCTCATCCAACGAGTCCCTCGTGAGGAGAATTCCCAGGCCAATGCTCTCTCCAAGTTGGCCTCGTCCTCCCTCCAAGGTCTCGAGCAGACCGTTTTGATCGAGGTCCTCTCAAGGTCGAGCATAGAAGACGAAACATCCAGCTCGGTGGAGTCGTTGCCGGTCCTGCTGCAAGAAAACTGGATGAAGCCGTTGGTGGAGTTCTTAAGGGACGGACTCCTCCCCGAAGACCCCAAAGAAGCACGCCGAGTCAGAACCAGGGCCGAGCGGTATGTCTTGATCGAGGGAATCTTGTACAAGCGTTCCTTCTCGCAGGTTGATGGCCGACCGTACCTGAGGTGCCTCTCCCCAGAACAGGCCGACTACGCTCTACAAGAGCTCCACGAGGGTATCGGCGGAGCTCACTCAGGGTCCAGGGCCTTGGCTCGGAAAGCCTTGAATTATGGCTACTTCTGGCCGACTCTCCTCCAAGATGCCGAGCGTCACGTTCGACAATGTGGCTCCTGTCAGAGATATTCCAATGTTCGTCGCCTCCTTCAAGCCAACCTTGCCTCCCTATCAAGTCCTATCCCCTTCGCAATGTGGGGAATGGATTTACTAGGGCCGTTCCCCCCAGCTCCCGGCCAGTTCAAGTTCTTGGTTGTTGCCATCGACTACTTCTCGAAGTGGATTGAGGCCGAGCCCCTCGCCACTATCACCGAGAATAAAGTGGTTCAATTCTTCTGGAAGAGCGTCATCTGTCGGTTCGGCGTCCCCCGCGTCATAGTAACCGACAACGGGACTCAGTTTACCGGGGCCGCGTTCCGAGCTCTGTGCGAGGACCTTGCTATCCAATAGCGCTTCTCTTCCGTCTCCCACCCTCAGTCGAACGGCCAAGCAGAAAATGCCAATCGGCAGATCCTCACAGGTATCAAGAAGAGGCTGGACAAATGTTCCAAAGGCCTATGGGTTGACCAGCTCCCCAATGTGCTGCGGAACTATCGCACGAACAAGCGGACGCCCACAGGAGAGTCCCCTTTCAACCTCACTTACGGGTCCGAGGCAGTGATACCCCTCGAGGTCGGAATACCTTCCCCTCGCCTCGCAGCCTACAATGAAGAACAGAACGCCAGAGACCTCAGGGCAAACTTAGATCTGGTGGACGAGCTAAGGGAAAGAGCGTCAATTCGGCAACAGAATTACCGAAGAAGGGTCGAGATGGCATACAACAAGAAGGTCCGACCCACCAACCTTAAGCAAGGGGACTTAGTCTTGAGAAAACTGGCCATATCCTTCCCCAATCAGAAGAGCAAGCTGGCTCCGAACTGGGAAGGGCCTTACAAGATCACAAGGGTAGTCCGGCCCGGAGCATATCGTCTGGAAGATCTAGAGGGCAGAGAGATTCCGAGAACCTGGAATGCCGACCACCTCCTGAAATACCAAGAAAGCGCCCCGGCGCCTCTCTAAGTATTGCAGGATATCGAGCCATTCCTCTCCTCTAACTTGTAATCTATTTCATAAGTTGTAATATGTAAGAACGGTTCGCCTTCGATTATCAATGAAGAATGCTCTTTCATACTTACAAATTTGTTTACATCTCTCCGCCTCTATCCATTGTTTGTTTATTTTTTCAACCAATGGTTCAGAGTCCAATGTCCGGCTTGACTTTACCTCCTCGGCTCGCCCCCGGACGAGCCAGAGGTAGATCGCCGTTCGGAACTGCTCCCGCAACCGTTGAACTACACCGATGGTTCGGAGTCCAACACTCGGTTCGACTTTACCTCCTCGGCTCGCCCCCGGACGAGCCTGAGGTAGATCACCGTTCGGAACTGCTCCCATAACCGTTGAACTACACCGATGGTTCGGAGTCCAACACTCGGTTCGACTTTACCTCCTCGGCTCGCCCCCGGGCGAGCCTGAGGTAGATCACCGTTCGGAACTACTCCCACAACCGTTGAACTACACCGATGGTTCGGAGTCCAACACTCGGCTCGACTTTACCTCATCGGCTCGCCCCCAGGCGAGCCTGAGGTAGATCACCGTTCGGAACTGCTCCCACAACCGTTGAACTACTCCGAGGGTTCGGAGTCCAACACTCGGTTCGACTTTACCTCCTCGGCTCGCCCCCGGACGAGCTAGAGGTAGATCACCGTTCGGAACTGCTCCTACAACCGTTGAACTATACCGATGGTCCCGGAGTCCAACACTTGGTTCGATTCCACTCCCCAAACTTGCTTCTCGGCGAGTTAGGAGTAGATCACCATTCGGAATTGCTCCCACAACCGTCGAACATTCGCTGTGACCGGCGAACTTCACCATGGAAAAGAGCTCGGCTCACCCCTCGACTTCACAAGAAGAGGGAGACCGAAGCACTATTCGGTGCCGCAACCCGAGCCATCTTGTCACGAAGACGAAAGCCCCAAGAAGAAGGGTCAAACCGTGCCGCCTCCGGTCAGACGCCGAGCAAGTGCCATCCCGACCCTGCAAATGGAGAAAACTCACTTTCTCCTCAACTCTCGTGTAAGATCTCGATCAGACGGCCCAGATCTTGCCAACGACGCTAAACGACAAGATAGCGTTTTCTTGGGAATTGAGCCGCCCCGAGATTCGTGCCATCATCCGACGGTCCAGATCTTGTCAGAGTCGCTAAACGACAATATAGCGTTCCGTTAGGAACTGGTTCGCCTCGAGATTCATGCCGACAGCACTATGCTCTCGGCTCGGGGACCTCGGCACGACCAACGCACTTACAAGCAGGACAAATACGCAGAGCAGCAAAAGACATGCTAGTTATTGAAAGAAATTTTATTAATAGTCGGGGCATAACACAAAGCAATCCTTCCATGGTTACAAGGCATTAGAAAACAAAAATACAGCGCCGACCCACAACACTTGGTCTTCAAACAGAAATGTCTTCACCGATCCGTTCGGTCGCCAGCCCATCCACTTCGGCTGATAGCTCCTCCGCCTCCTTCCGAAGCTTCGCCTCCACGGTCTGCAAGTGATGGATCTCAGAGAGCAAATCGTCTCGCTCGGCAGTTATTTTCGACTGGTTGTGCCGAATACACTGGACCCGAAGAGCGTTACTAAAAGCAGTCTGCGAATCTTCGTCCTCTCCTACGGGGGTCGCCTCGGCGATCCTACTCTCCAGACGTTGGATCTCGGCGTCTCGTTGGCCGAGGACAGACTGGAGGTGGACCCGCTCGGTCTCAGCTCGGTGCAACTCCAGCTCGACGCCACGAAGCCGCTCTCGGCACTTCGACGAGCGGGACTTCGTCCCCCCTGAGGTTACCTCGGTTTCAGCATCATCATCCGAGCCGTTGGAACCAGTGTATTGGGCTGCCACCACGAGCTGAAAAGGAGGCAAAATGAATAGCAAAATTTCAATACACTGGCGAAGTCCAACACTTGAAGAATTTTCCAATCAAACTCTCAGATTCGTATTTACATATAACAGCTCTACATACAATAAGACCGACCGTACAATATAGTTTTACAACAATCAGAAGAAACACAAAACGACATGATCAGGGTCTCTTCGGAAGGGGAACGCTTCGGTTCAAGGAAATGCGAGGACGACGAAGCCTGACCTCCGAGCTCGATTCCAAACCAACGAAGCGTGACCCCCCTTCGCCACTGACCCTGACAGTGGCGCCGACCGAGGCACCGCTCGACGACACAGCCACGCTACTCTGAGCATCAGCAGGGCTCCGCCTAGCCATAGGCAAACGTGTCGCTAGTTCGTAGAAGGTGATCCCTCTCTCGCTCTCTTCGTGAGTGCACGACGTACTGCGGACGTTGGCCCTCTCCAGCAGAGGCTTGAGGGACGCGACCTCTTCCTCCAGTTCAATGATTCTGTCTCTCAAAGCATCGTCCATCGCCAACTTCTTCAAACGAGGAGGCCTTGACGAGCCCGAGACGTTGGCACTATCGGTTGCGAGCCGTCGGAAGTGGGTGACCTCGATCCCCCTATCTATCGTGATCCTCCTAAGCCTGTCGACCTCGGCCAACAACTTCTTATGCTCGGACGACGCCTTCTCCAGCTCGGTAGTTAGCTTCTCTTCCGCCGCCGAGCGTACTTTCTCCGCTAACTCCAAGTGTCGGATCTCGGCCAAAAGTTCGTTATTCTTCCGCTCGGCGACGGCGAGCTCTCTACGAAGCCGTTCGACCTCACCTTCGGGACAAGGGGCTTGGGGTTGCTTCCGCAGTTGCTTCAACTCGCGTCAATACCCCCTCACAGCTACCTTCGTCTCCTCCAGCTTCAAGAACATGAGAAATCGCCTTTGTCGGCTATTCAAGAGCTCGCCCTTCGTTTTGGCCAGCTCCTAACGAAGGTGTGCAACCTCCGTAACCGGACCGAACTTTACCTGAAAAGCAGAGATAAATCCGAAACCCAACACTTGGAGAATTCTACGCCTAATCAAACACAAAATCCGAGACTCAATACTTGGATAAATTTTGGCCAAACAAACTGTTTTCATTCAAAACTGAGAAGAAAGTTTTACAAGAGCGGTGGCCAGTCCGCAGTTAGGCTTACAAAAAGAAACAAAACAACAAAAGACTAAAGAGGCAACCGAGTCAGGGGTCGACCTTTTTGTCGTTCGGGTCCGTCGACCCCTCGGCCTTGTCCTCGCCCTCGTCCTCGTCCTCGTCCTTGTCCTTGCTCCCACTCTCCTCCTCAGAGTCATCCTCCTTTTCATCCTCGGCCTCGGTCTCGCCCGGGCCTTCGACACCGTCCGTCTGTCCCTCGGGGCCGAGCATCCCCAGGGGAACCTCCTCCTCCCCCTCCACGGGGTCGTAGAAACGGTAGGAGGACATGTCGAAACCCGGATTCCGAGCAGCGACGTGGAGCAGTGCTCGGCCGTAGGCGTCCTCCATGTTCTTGTACATGTGGTGCTCGGCCTCCTCCTGGATAGCCTTCTTCGCCTTTGTCACCTTAGACCGGTGCTTGGCCATGATCCTCTCGGCCCTCTTCCGAGCCCTCTCTGCCTCCGATCGTGCATTGGCCAGCTCCTGCTTCAGCTCGGCATTCTCCTTCTCCGAGGCCTCGAGCTTGGCTGCCGTGTCCTTCGACAGCTGAATGGCGTTGGCCAACTGCTTCTCCAACCCCGCCACTTCAGCAGCCCTTTTTGACGAGAGGAGCTGCTCGGCATCAAGCAACTTCGTGGCTTTGACGCGCTCCATTCTTTCCCGCTCATACTCCTGCTCTTTGCTCGCAAACTGCTCGAGCAAGTAGTTGAAGTGACAAAGGGTCTGAAAAGAGAACAAACCGTCAAAGTCCGAACGCAGGAACTTAGAAAAATCAATGTAAAGTTTCAATGAGAAAGGGTTCGGTCCACCTACCGACATTGTGTTCCGAGCGATCTGCATCGTGGCGTCCCCTGCCAGCCCGGCCTTTAGGGCCTCTCGATCCTTTGGGGTCGGCAGGTGCCTCACCGCTTCCATGCAGATGTTGCCGTCGCCCAAGAAGCCGTCGACATTCATCACCTGCCAGTCAGGGACAAAGATCTGCTTATGCCGCTCGGTCAAGATCTTCTCTGCCTCGGCGGTGAGGGGTGGAACTTGGAGGGACAGCACCTCATTCACACCGAATGCACCGCTCGACGAGCCGGCTGCATCCCCCTCCACCACTAGCGCCGGCGCACCGGAAGCTGGAGGATCCGTAGCCACGAACTTCTCTTGCTCGGGGCCAGTCCCCAGAACAACGGCCTCCTGCAGGTCGCTTGTCTTCCCGACCGACGGTATCTTCGGGGCTCGACCGCCCTGAGGCCCCGCCGAAGGCCTCTTCTTCCTCGTCTCCTGCTCCGCCGCCCTGGCCTTCGCCATCAAAGCCTTATAGTCCATCTTCATTGTCTCTGCACAAGCCGAATGAAAAAACTTAGAAAAATTTTCATGAACTTTAAGCAAAGAGTATAAATACCAGAAGTGTACTAGGGTCGATCGGACTGAGACCCCCTCGGAACAGAGCCTCCTCGGTAATATCTTTCCTGCTTAGCGCTGGCAGAGTGAGGAGCTTCTTGTGGACCTCTGTTTCCTCGTCACTCAGCACCGGCTCCTTCTTAGCTCGCTTGGGCAGGCCATCCTTCGCCCAAACTATCGGTATCGCCCACGGCGCGGGGGCTCGGATGATGAAATACTTTTCCTTCCAATGTTTGATTGAGTCCGGGTTCTCGATCAACTTCACGCCCGTCCGCGGCGAAAGATAGAACCTCTGTTCGTTTCGGTTTGGCTGGCAGGGGCGGTAGAGGCTCCGAAAGAGAAACATGCTCGGTACGGCGCCGACCTCTTGGCACCGAAGAACAAACACCATGACGTGCCTCCAGGTGTTCGGCATCAGCTGGGCGGGGCTCAAACCGTACCAATTCAAGACATCAATTATAAACGGATGAAGGAGGAAGCGAAGCCCGGCGGCCAGGGAGTCGACAGGAAAGACACACACGTCTGTCGAAGACTTCGTGTTGGCTCGGAAGCCCGGCTCGGGGAGGAGTAGCCCGTAGTCGGCAGGAATCTGGAATCCCTTTCGGATCAGATGTAAGTCGGCCTCCATAAGAGACGAGATGGTATGGTCCACCTCGGACAACTCTCTCGGTTCGTTCTCCTCCACCGACTTGGCCGTGCCTTGGGTCACCTTCTCCAAGATATCCTCGGCGTAGTCCCGAACGCCTCCCATGCTCGACAGAGCAATAGGCTGCCGACTGAACGCCCCCACCGTCTTCGGCGTCTCAACGATCGTGACCACTGCTTTACCCTTCTGAGACGCCGCCGCGACCTCCTGAGGTGGCTCGGCTACTTCGCCCTCTTTATCCGGCCGAACGACGCTCTGATCGGTCGGCTCCACTACCTCCTTTCCTTTACCCGCTCGGCCTACTACTTGCTCCGAGGCGGGGGTCTCATCCGAGGATGTAATCTTAACCATTTTCTAAAGAGAAAGGAAGGGGACTGACCTTGAAGTGACAGCTACGGTCGGAAAAGCTCACCGGAGACAAAGAACGCCTTGCCGCGACAGCTAGCAATGCCACCAAGGAGCTAAAAACTTCGAAGGTGAAAGTAAAAACTGGAGAGAGAGAGTAAAAGTGAATAATGAGACTTGGATTAAGGGGGGGTGAAGATTTATAGTAAAAAGGAACGTCCCTTGGACTTCCAAACGAAAGGGCGCGACTTTTGGACCGCTCTCGAAGCGTCACGAAGGCCCAACACGACTCTGTCCTTTTCACCAAGTCGAGTAGCTCGGCACAACAGGATCTAAATCCGAATTACACACAATCCGAGCCCACCTGCAAAGAGCCCGGTCGGCTGCCGAGCAAGTACCATTCCGAGCTTGCAAACGGAGAAAACTCACTTTCTCCTCAACTTTCGTGTAGGATCTCGATCAGACGGCCCAGATCTTACCAGCGACGCTAAACGACAAGATAGCGTTTTCTTGGGAACTGAGCCCGTCTCGAGATTCTCCACACCATCCGACGGCTCAAATTGCGCCACGTCGCTCGGACAACCGTGCCCTCAGACGTCCCATCTCCGTCCGAAGAAGCCAGAAAAAATTTATATTCAAAGTTTTAAGGCATCGCCCTCGGCAAGCCCCCCAGGCCCCAGGTCTCGGTCGGGATTCCTCTCACCCGTGAATAAAACAAAGCCTCCAGCCTCGGAGCCGAAGCCACGAATTGTTCAGGGTTAAGGAGGAACCGCCGACCCTCGGGGCCCGGTGAAAAGCAAATCGGCACGCCGCCCATCTCTAACTCCTCCGGGCTGACAACCATCAAAGCCACCAGCCCGGAAAGAAGACGGAGATCGGAAGAGATCCATCATTCCGAAGCTGCAGTCCCTCGGATCCGGACTTGGGTCATCACCTCTTCTACCATGATCTTTCCCCGACCCTGACACCCACTTCGGAGCAGTCAGAATCGGGAGAAGATCACGGTGGAAGAACGACCACCCATCCTTCCGAAGCAAACTCGTCCCTCGGATCCGGACTTGGGTCATCACCTCTTCTACCATGATCTTCCCCGACCCTGACACCCACATCGGAGCAGTCAGAATCGGGAGAAGATCATGGTAGAAGAACGACCACCCGTCCTTCCGAAACACCTGGTCCCCCGAATCCGGACTTTGGTCATCACTTCTTCCACCATGGTCTTCCCTGACCTTGACATCCGCACCGGAGCCGTCAGAGTCAGGAGAAGACCATGGTGGAAGAATGACCACCCGTCCTACCGAGACACACCACCCCTCGGATCTGGACTTTGGTAGTCAACCCTTCTGCCAAAATCTCCCCTGACCCTGACACCTCCACCCGGCCGTCAGAGTCAGGAGAAGATTTTGGCGGAAGAACGACCACACGTCCTCCTGAAGCAAATCGCCCCTCGGGTTCGGACCACGGTCGACACCACTTCTGCCCTGTTCTCCCCCGACCCTGACACCCACTTCGGAGCTGTCAGGAACAGGAGAAGAACAAGGCAAAAGAGTAACCACCTCTTCGAACCTCGAGGATAAAATTTCTCAGGACGGGCATCCACCTTGACTCCGGTCGTCACCCAATCTGCTATGATCCTCCCCGACCTCGACATCCGCATTGGGGCCATCAGAGCCAGGAGAAGACCATAGCCGAAGAGCAACCGCCCAAGGAAGATACCTCCGAGGTCTCAAACTCTATATTGCTGCGATTAAAAAATGACAAAGGGAATGGGGTACTTATAAGCTACCCTCCAAGATCCGGCCATTATGACCCTTGGAAGTTGAAACGCCACGCATTAATGGGAGGGCACCATTCTTAATGACCCCAGGAAGATGGAACGCCGCACAAATCCCGGGACACCATTAATGCCCTTGGGAACAGGACCGTCTCGAAACTTGTTGCGCCACGTCGCTCGGACTGCCGAAACCCCAATCCTTCGGTCGGCTGCCGAGCAAGTGCCTTTCCGATCCTGCAAACGGAGAAAACTCACTTTCTCCTTAACTTTCGTGTAAGATCTCGATCAGACGGCCCAGATCTCGCCGAGGACACTAAACGACAAGATAGTGTTTTCTTGAGAAATGTGCCCATCTCGAGATGCGTGTCGTCATCCAACGGCTCAGATTGTGCCATGTCGCTCGGACTGCCGAAACCCCATGCCTTCGGTCAGCCGCCGAGCAAGTGTCGTTCTGAGCCTGCACTTGCTCCATGTCGTCCGACGGCTCAGATTGCACCACGTCGCTCGGACTGCCGAGACCCCAGGCCTTCGGTCGGCTGCCGAGCAAGTGCCTTTCCGATCCTGCAAACGGAGAAAAAAGACACCGAGCAACTACAACCGTTGGATCTCTCAGAAATTCGTGCTTCTAATGATGAACGGTCCAGATTGCGCCATGTGCGCTAAAAGACAAGATAGCATTTTTTTGGGAGGCGCGCCATCATCCGACGGCTCAGATTGCGCCACGTCGCTCGGCCTGCCGAACCCCTGTCCATCCGGTCGGCTGCCGAGCAAGCACCATCCCGAGCTCGCAAACGGAGAAAAAGCTTCCGAGCGATAACAACCGATGGATCTCTCAAAAATTCGTGCTCGTCCATGATCAACGGTCCAGATCGAGCCACGTCATAAATCGGTATTTAAAATCATTTTTTATTTATTTAAATCGTTTTATTTATTTAAAAATGCGAAAAAATTGCTAAAAATTTGGAAAAATTAACTAAAAATTCTAGAAAATAATTAAAATTCGGGGGTATATTTTTGAGCCCCTGAACGAACAATTATTGCCTAGAATGTACTGTTAAGGCCCCCGAACGATTAATAAACACATCGCAAAATTAAATAAATAGTCCGAAAAAATAGATAAAAGCCGTCAAATACTCGATACGGCTAGAGAACAGCACATGGCATCAAAAAATTACCTCACTACCCCCCTTCGAGATTCAAAATCCTCCATTTGGACTCCGATACAACTCCACTAGCCACCAAAACAGTTAAACTACTCCTCAAAGGCTGATCACACTCAGTCTTTAGGAGTGGGGGGCTCGTGATATGGCTAAAAATGGGGTTAAATCGGAACCGTCCAGATTGGCCGCAAATCTTGAAGCTCGGGGGTAAGACAGTAATTTCACATACAAATGGATCCAAAGCAGGTATTGGATCTCCTTCTCACAGATCCAATAACCCACAAACGGATCCACACCGATTGGGTACGGGTCCCGACCCGAGGCGAACCCAGACCAACAAGAGACAAATCAGGGCCACTGATTTGACCAAGTCAACGGGCCTGATTTACTCTCACCGGGAATCAGGGGTTAGTTTCCTAAACAGACTGTGAGGATTTTACTCCTGGCAGTTACATAGGGAATCAAGTCCCTAATCACTCTCCTGGCGACTATAAATACCTCCCCTCTACCACTGTGACCAGGTAATCACTCTTTTTCCACCTTAAGCTCTTTCTCTAATCACCACTGGTTACTGACAAGAGCGTCGGAGGGTGCGTCGCCGGAATCAACCCCGGTGTCTCGCACTTCCTTGCAGGTTGCGGCAGGAATCAGAAGGCTAGGATCCGCTGTTCAGGTTTTCTCGAACTCACAAATCTCATCTGTTTACCCCCACACTGAAATCAGCGGTAACAGGTAGTAATTTTTCAACTTTGAACCACCCTTAGTAAGTAGCTATCGGATTCACTTGACCAAGTAGTGATCATGATGTCTTGAACTACCCGGGCTTTAATGTGAACCTAGATAATAACTATCACATAGTTTCATTTCCTCACAGAACTAAGTTCTCTTGTTGTGTTCATTTTGGCCTTAAACATCCCTGGTTGATCATGAGTGAATTTGGAGAATGTAGCCTCTCTTCATTCTCCTAGAAACGGCCCCATTTTACACTCACAAGGTGATTGCCCATAAAGAGTATCCTGCTATACCCCACTTTTATTTCAAAGCTATGGGAATCATTAAAAGCCAAGCTTATCCTAACTCTTTGCAGGCAGCACTGTTTTATCATCCTAAGAGTGGGTATGAGATTTAATCTCTCCGTGTTCCCGTTGATTCAACAAGATTTAGTTATCCCTTTGAACCTAGATCTTGGGATCTCCAATTCCTAGGTAGGGTTTCTATTAAGTATCCTCTTTCGTCATAGGCTTTAAACCCATTCCTCTTGATGATCTCACAACCTGCTCCCGCGACAGACCTTTAGTAAATGGATCTGCTAGGTTGTCGGCCGATTTGATATATTCTATAGAGATTACTCCATTTGAGAGCAGTTGTCTAATGGTTTTGTGTCGCCTTCTGATATGACGAGACTTACAATTATACATACAACTCAGTGCCCATGCTATAACTGATTGGCTGTCACAGTGTACACATAAAGCAGACAATGGTTTTTCCCACATAGGAATATCCTCTAAAAAGTTTCGAAGCCATTCTGCTTTCTCTGCCACTTTATCTAAAGCAATAAACTCAGATTCCATGGTGGATCTGGCCAATAGTGTTTGTTTAGAGGATTTCCATGACACAACTGCACCACCAAGTATGAAGACAATTGTGGATTTTGAGTTCTTGGAGTCCGATATCCAGTTGGCATCACTGTAGCCTTCTAGTACTGCTGGGTATCTGGTGTAATGCAGCGCATAACTCTGAGTATGTCGCATGTAGTTCAATACTCTAGTTATTCCTTTCCAGTTACTTCGTCCTGGATTACTCGTATAACGGCTCGATACATTTACCGAATGTGCTAGGTCCGGTCGTGTACAATTTGTTAAGTACATCAGACTTTCGATTACACGTGCATATTCCAATTGTGATATGCTTTCACCTGGGTTTTTGAATAAGTGAAGACTGGGATCTACAGGACTTTTGGCAGTTCCATTCGAGTAATTCTTGAACCTTTCAAGGACTTTCTCAGCATAATGAGCTTGAGACAAAGTAATTCCCTCAGAAGTTTCAGAAACTTTGATTCCCAGTATGACGTCTGCAACTCCCAAGTCTTTCATATCAAACTTGCCACTAAGCATGCTCTTAGTTTGTTTGATAATGTCATTATTGGTTCCAATAATGAGCATGTCGTCTACATACAGACACACCAGAATGTATCCATTTGGAGTATCTTTGATGTAGATACACTTATCACATTCATTTATTTTGAAGCCATTTGACATCATAACGTTGTCAAATTTTGCATGCCACTGCTTTGGAGCTTGTTTCAGTCCGTACAGGGATTTTACAAGCCTGCACACTTTGTTTTCCTGTCCAGGAACAACGTAACCCTCAGGTTGTTTCATGTACATCTCTTCTTCTAAGTCCCCATTTAGAAATGCAGTTTTAACATCCATTTGATGTATTTTCAAGTTACGTAGAGATGCAACAGCTACCAACATTCTTACGGAAGTTATTCTCGTAACTGGGGAATATGTATCAAAGAAATCTAGTCCTTCCTTTTGCCTAAATCCTTGTACGTAGAGATGCAACAGCTACCAACATTCTTACGGAAGTTATTCTCGTAACTGGGGAATATGTATCAAAGAAATCTAGTCCTTCCTTTTGCCTAAATCCTTGTACCACAAGTCTTGCCTTATGCTTCTCTATTGAACCATCTGGTTTCAATTTTTATTTGAAAATCCATTTGCATCCTAGAGCTTTACATCCAGAAGGCAAGTCGACTAACTCCCATGTATGATTTTGCATAATGGACTCTATTTCACTTTTGATTGCTTCCTTCCACATAGGAGCATCAGGCATATACATGGCTTTCTTGAAAGTTCTGGGCTCATTCTCTAACAAAAAGACCGTTACAAAGTCAGGACCAAATGATTTTGATGTTCTAGCCCATTTACTTCGTCTAGGCTCATCAGTATCATGTTCTGGTTCATCAACCGAAGTGCTTGCATTCCCTTGTTCAAGTGTATGTTTGGGGTACGTAGTATCCTTGCACGGAAATACGTGTTCAAAGAAGGAAGCATTCCTTGATTTCATTATTGTATTCACATGGATATCCGGTATATCTGATTTGTATACCAAGAACCGATATGCACTACTGTTGTGTGCATAGCCTATGAATATGCAATCAATCGTCTTAGGTCCAATGGTGACCTGTTTCGGGTTAAGTACTGCCACTTTTGCTAGATACCCCCACACTTTGAGGTATTTATACGAAGGTACGTTACCTTTCCACAGTTCGTATGGTGTCTTGCCAGTTTTCTTGTGAGGTATTTTATTGAGAATATAGTTGGCAGTTAGCAATGCTTCCCCCCACATGTTTTGGGTTAAGCCAGAATTCAACAACAAGGCATTTATCATCTCCTTTAGAGTTCGGTTCTTGCGCTCGGCAGTACCGTTTGATTCGGGTGAGTAAGGAGCAGTTGTCTGAAGAACTATTCCATGTTCTGAGCAGAACATATTAAATGGTGCATCATATTCTCCTCCTCTATCACTCCTAACGATTTTAATCGTTTTGCCAAGTTGATTCTCAACCTCAAGTTTATATTCTTTGAATTTATCCAAAGCCTCATTTTTGCTATGCAACAAGTATACATAACAAAATTTTGTGCAATCATCTATGAATATCACAAAGTACTTTTTGCCACATCTGGTCTGCAAATATTTTAAATCACACAGATCCGTGTGAATTAGGCCTAGAGTTTCTGTGTTTCTTTATGCAGAACGTGATGGAGTTTTAGTGAGTTTGGCCTCCGTGCAAACTTCACATTTTTCGGAGTTATCTACCTTAAATTTTGGTAGCAAATTCATGTAACAGCAGAGTAATGGTCCACTACTCTGCAACAGCAGAGTGGTGGTTCAGATTCATAACTGGTGAGCCATTACTCTGCTGTTACAGAGTAATGATACCAGTTACCGAATCTGAAAAGCCTCATCAGTTCAGTAGGAAAAAAGTTTTTCTGGGCAATAAAAAAAAATTTAAGCTAGAGCCAGAGCCAATCCGATCCGAGCCAAGCCGAAGCCAGGGACGCACGCATGTGTGTTTGTCATTTTGGCTAAGTCCTCTCTTCACTACACGTTAGTGGTAACCCCCGGGCCACGCCCTTTAGTCCAGTTTTCTAGTATATATACTAGAAAAAATCTTTCCCAATTTCCGATATGGGACTATCCATTTTCTCCAAGTTGTTAAGTTAGTACATTTCAAGTACCCAACTTTGGACCAACATTTCTCATTCATACGGAATTCATTTTTGGCAAGTGAGTACACCACGGAATAGTACTCGTCGAGAGGATCGCAATACACTCATTTTTCGGCACCGTCGGTGGCCGGAGCTTGCTGGAATCCGGCCCGGAAAACTGCAAAAATTAATTCCAACACAAACCTCGTACATTGTAATGACAAGGCTTACCACTAGACTATTAGAGCATATGTAGTCGTTGGCTATAAAGCCAAAGTTTGCAAAATTTTGCCAAAAAACGGTTGCAGTCGTTGGCCAAATATCCATAATTTGGGTTTGAGAGGAACAATAGTCTACTATATTTGGGAAGAGAATTAGGAATTTGAAAATTATAACTCACGAAACATGAAATTTCGTCCGTTCAAATTTTTTCCGCAAAATTGTATCGGATGAGAGATGAAATCTTGTACATTTTAAAAAATAATTTATTAGACTGGACGAGACTTCATCTATCGTCCCGTTCAAAAATATATATATATTTAAATTTTTTTTTATAGCGGACGAGAATTCATCCATCATCCCTTTCAACATTTTTTTTTGGGCTTGGACGGAAGATCATGTGGTGTCAACCCAAGATGAGTTAATTAATACTATAGTTAGGATTTAATTAGAACTTAATTAAGATTTAAGATTTAATTAAGATTTAATTTTTTTTAAAGAGCTCTCGACCGAAATCTGATGCTCAAAGAATGCTTGCAATTGTTGGATAGGATATGATCTCCCGCCCATGACTTAAAAAAAAATGGACTGGATTTGATCTATCGTCCGTGACTTTTAAAAAAAAAAAAAAACCATGACGAATAATCATCGACCATCCGTCATTTTTTTAATTAAAAAAAGTTATATTTTGGATTATAACACTCCACTTCAAAATTGACTTTACTAAAGCCTTCGACACTGTAAGCTTGGACTTCCTTCTACAACAGCTTAAGGCTAGAGGATTTGGATCATCTTGGTGTAAATGGATTGAAATAATCCTCACCACGGCGAAGTCTTCTGTTATCATCAATGGTGAGAGGGGCAGACAAATCAACTCCAAGAGAGGTCTCAAGCAAGGTGACCCACTTTCGCCGATGCTCTTCATCTTGGTGGTTGACGTACTGGCTCAAATGCTCTACTGTGGACGTAGGAATGGCACCTTCTCGCAACTGCCTATCGGAGGCCAACTTTCGAACCTCTCTGTCCTCCAATGCGCAGACGACACCCTGATCTTCTGCAAAGGAGAAGAGCAAGAGATTCTGAACCTCAAAATAGCCCTGCAACTGTTTGCAAACATCTCTGGCTTAGCCATCAACTTCAATAAGTCTTCAATTGTTTATTTTGAAAAATCACAGGCCAAGTTACACGCCTTCTCCACTATCCTTGAATGCAAGGAGGACAGCCTACCGTTCAAATATCTTGGAATGCCTCTCTCTAAAGGCAAATTGAGCAAGCGGTATTGGCAACCGCTCATTCTCAAGATCGAAAGGAGACTATCGGTATGGAAGGGTAAAATGCTCTCTAGAGGAGGAAGGCTGATTCTCATCAATGCCGTTCTGAGCGCTCTCCCCGTCTACTTTGCATCCTTCTTCAGGTTACCTCTATGGGTTATTAAACGCATAGACCAAATTCGCAACAGATTTTTTTGGTGTGGAGCTGACAAAGATGCAAGGGGCATTGCTTGCACAAATTGGCACACCATCTGCCAACCTAAGGACCAAGAAGGACTAGGCGTACTTGATTTGAAAGTTTTTAATGAGGCACTTCTTATGAAGTGGTGGTGGAACCTTCTAGCCACAGATTCTCTTGTCAGCCAAACACTGCACAGCCTATACTATAGATCTGCGAATGATTTTATATGCACGCCATTAGCATCACAATTTTGGAAAGGCATCTTCAACCTCAGAGATCAATTCCTCATAAATGTACACTAGAAGCTTGGAAACGGCGACAACATCAGATTTTGGCAATCTCGATGGATTGATGGGCACAGCATCACCACACTTTTTCCCTCTCTTGCAGCTGCTGCGTGGAACCCTCAGGCTGAGGTCCTCTCACAAGGAGCTTGGGTCAATGGTGTTTGGGAATGACATCCTAGGCTAAGCTGCATAGCTACGCCATTTATTCGTGAAGAGAAGCATAATGTAACACCCCGAATTCCAAAATACACTGAATTCGAGATTCCACATGATCTTTACACTCCATTTAGTACAATTTTACAAGGAAATAAAACCTTTTACTTTACATCAGAGTTTACATGAGATCTTTACACTTTACAACGGAAGCATATATCACAAATAATTTACATGTAATGACAGCGGAAGCAATTTACAACATTACACAAAGATATAACAACGAGTTATCTATGAGCATCAGTTCTCCTTTAATCTTTATCAAGCCATTTATCCTGCATACAAAACTGTGGGTACGTCAGTTTATTCAACCGACGAAAATTATACATGGCCATCCTCTCTATGCCAGAAACAGTATAACGATTCTCAATTCTTAACAAAGCACAAACTTTTTCATAAACAAAACTAAAAGGGTCTATCCTGTTGATGTCGTGTTGTGATTGTGCACTTAGTCCTTAATGCACTTATTATATTATATGACACTAATGCGCACTTATTCGGATTCTATGCATCCCATACTACATAGGTCCGAGGGCAAGCTCGTAATCGTACTTCATTTTATAGGGTTCAATCCCTCGCCATGACTTAATCTACTACGGTAACTACAGTAAGTATCTTAGATGTTCTATGATCTACGAGCCCATGTCCAGGCAGCCTGGAGGGGAATCCCACGCACTGACACGACACATCGAGCAGGCAACCTATGGACAATTCAGCCTCCGCCATGGAACAATGGCACCACCCATAGCTACTCAAACATCCCACAAGCGTCGCCACCGGGACGATAATTCTGGAGTAGTGCCCATGCCATGTCTTGACGCATCAAGCAGGCAGCCTGTCGATCACACTCACACCGCCAATCCGATGGCCCTCATACTCGTGTTTTTCTCTTACTTTCATCACATCTCCACTATGTATCTAGTCCTTATTTTATTATAATCATGAACAAAATCAAAGCTCTAGAGTTAGCCTCTCCACTATACCGGACTTAATCATTCATTCAACATGACCCAACCTTGGTCTTTCATTTCAAATTCCATTTCAATTCATCTCTTTCCAATTGCCGGTGGGAGACTTAGCTACTCTTTAGTTTCAATTTCAGTTCACAATCACCAGAATTGAGCCTTTCAAACCCAATAGTTCATTTTCATAATCACAAATGATTTTCCTTTTCATGTTCACAACTTCTACAATCATACAAACTTTTCATAGGTTCAATAGAATGATTTACTTTATTTCATGTACACATTCATGTGAAGGCAAATAGAATTTACTGCTTCTAAAACAAACTAAAACAAAACTCCTCACTGACTGCCCTCCCTCCTCCTTCATCTCCCCCTCTTAGTCTTGCCTGTTAGCTCTCCACCGGAGCTTCAACACCTACTTCTTCAAGACCACATGCCTCACTCTGCTATTGCCCTCTCCGAGGTTGAGTTGAGTGGCTGTGGGCCCTACGACAGGGCCCGCTACGCCAACCACAACTCAACTCCACCTCCGCTTGAAACCCCACTGAAGACCATCGCCCCTTCTCACAACGTCGTCACAGTAATACTCTGCAGCACCCCCCGGAGGGAGATGACCCTAGGCTTAGGCGTGCTCTATCCCCTCCGAAGGCACACCGAAGTGCACACCATCGACAAGAGGGGAGAAGCAATGCTCATCACGGCCATCATGAGGTCATTCCGCAGAGGGAGAGGGCCCATAGAGAGGGTCCTCCTCATCGCTACGATGAGCGGAGGAGTTCCCCCCCCCCCCCCCCCCCCCCCCCCCCCGGAGCCGACGTCGCCCACAACGGATGATTTCCAATTAGAGGGACAGGGTACATAGAGATCCTCATCACCATAAGAGTTCGGAGGCTACTCAGAGTGCTAAACACTGGCAATAGAAACAGTATACTGGAAGTAGCCACCACAACCGACAGGTGCCCTTCGACCGATAAAACCACAGATCACCCATTGCTACAGTACAACAAGTAATGTAGCCTGCTTCCTCTCACACCTCACCCCCTACCTCCACACACCCTCCTCGGCAACTATCCCCACTACCAAAGGTGGCAACGACCAACCTCCGCAAGTCAGTCATCGTTGGGGCCCAACGAGGGGACCTAAACGATGAGGAACTTGGGAATGTGGAGGCAGCACTGGGTGTGGAGAAAGTGGAAGAGTGGCATGTGGTGGCCAGGGGGGGCAAGAGGAAACTTAACACTACACCTCCACCACACCAACTATCCAACAACATTAACAACCCCCCCCAACCAACAGCTCAACTAGTGACCAGAAAACGTATAAGAAAAGGAAAGAGAAAGCCAGTTCTTTGTTTAAATTGTGGAGATTTAGGCCATTACCGTATGGAGTGCACGAAGGAGGTTAGATGTCTGAGGTGCATGAAATGGGGCCATATGTCCTACTCCTGCACGAATGTAACGAACTCCAGTAATGACGAGGAGAGGCTAGTGTACAGAGGCAAATCCCCAGAGAGCCCCACTGTGATCAAATTAGCTCACAACCTCGAAACGATCAAGACTGAAGAAGCTTGGCTTCTCCAGTGGTGTGCGGTAGCGAGAGTGAGGTCGGGATCCCCCTCCGGAGCTCATCTCCTCCAGGCGTTGAATCTTAAGTGGCCAATGCGCGCGCACCGGGACTGGGTTGCTAAGAAGCTATGTCACCTTCAATTCCTAGTATCGTTCCCATCGCCGCAGAAAATGACAGAGGTCGCTGAAATGGGTTTAATCGATTTTGGCTTCTTCAAAGTCGACTTCACAGCATGGTCACCTAACTTCGGCGTGGAAATGCCTCAAGGGGACAAGTATTGGATTTGGATCCACAATGTTCCGTTGCATTTTTGGAAAAAAGAGGCCCTTCAAGAGATTGTATCTGAGTTCGGCACAGTGGAATCCATCGACGAGAAAACTATTCGCCGATCAGAGATAGTCACGGCAAGGCTACTCATCAGAAGTGGCGACATCTCCCTCATGCTCAGATTCGCAAAAGTTTTCTCGTTCGAGGAGGCCTATCTCATTCGTTTCATACTTGATAAACGTGCAGAGACGGCACAAGCTCCCATCATTTCCCCCAAACCTCCCTCCTCTCCCAGAGACGGACGCTCTTACAGAGACGTGGTAGCACCAGGTTGGGAACTCACAATTGACGGAGTGCATGAAGTGGAACGAGCCCACAGAGAGGTGCTCAACGCCGCTAGAGGGAAGGAAGGCCGCCATGCAACTGCGACGGAGGGATCAGTAGCACAACTCCAGAGGCGGATCGCTGGTGGTCAACACTGTGGCGTGACCACGAGATCCGATGATCAAGATGAAAGGATACAGGCGCACCTACAACCCCCTCCGGATTTGGGAGGGTCTGAGACCATCCAGGCAAGAGGCGACAAAAAGCTAACCCAAAATGGTAGTGGTGCACTGCATGCAGTGGAAAAGGAGCAACCTTTGGCTCAGAGGGGAGTAGCTGGTCTCAAAGACCCGAAAAACAGCAAGGAAGGTACTTGTCTGGTGCAGCAGATGAACAACAGACCACTCTCGACTAGGGAGTGGGTAGAAAAGAGATGGTTTTCATCAGAAAAGACAAAGGCAACCTCTATGGAACAAGGGGTGCAGGTGGCAGAGACCATCTCTGAGAAAGCGACGAGCAAGGATCTGCCCAGCAACAGAGTTAGGGGCACGTTGGCGACCAAAAATGGCACAGAGGGAGTTGGTATCGCAGATGGGTTTTTGAGTTTGGGAGAAAATGGTAATGAAAACAACGGAGAGGTAGAGATAACAAAAGGGAGTAGGGACGAAGACGGTAACCCAACTTTGTTTTTATCGCCAAAGGCTTCGATCCCCACAAAAGCTGCCCCAACCGATCCCCCAACCAATCCCTCTTGGACAGCTGGCGAGTGCAACGGATCGATTTTGAGGCGGTCTGACTCGATTCCCTACCCCGCTGTACCCACCGACTCTTTAACCAATCTCACAACGACAGCTGGCTTGGGCGGTAAGCTTACCGCCCACTGTTGTCAAACTGGGGGCGCAGCTATCGAAGTGAGCGGTATGCTGCGCCGCGGGGTAGCTGAGCTGTTATCTGATGGTTAATGTGATTTTGTTGGGCCGAATGGTGGCCTTTTTATAGGCACTCCCGGGCCCAAAGCGGGGTCCAATGCGCCTGTTCTTGTCTCTAGAGCAAGTAATTTTACAGTTTCCAACTGTCAGATACTATGTGATACTGGTAGCGGGCCCAACGAGGGGACCGCAATGGGACACAACCAGTTTACTGTTTCTGATTTGCCAAGCCGTGGACTCAATGAGGAGTCTGCATCAAGAGAGCCTACTATTCAACTGGTCATTCAACATACAGATAGTGAGGAGGACCAAGAAGGGCGACTAAATTTGGACGAGGAATTCTCATTCACGGATGAGGAGTCTGATGATCTAGAGTTCATTGCCAATACCCATAGAGAGATCTCTCCTGAGATGGTCCTATCCACACTTCCGGAGTCAGCACCAAGAGATAGTTCTGGTTCACTGCAGAGGACAGTCGGGTTCAAAGTTCACCGATCACCTAAAAGGGCTCATGTAGAGTCCTTGGATGACTATCTTGAGGTTGCAGCGGCCGCCAAAGCCGCTAAGTTCGACAACGGAGGTACGACTGCTTTTTTAGCGTCTATTTTGAATTTCATGTCTGATTCTGATGTATTTCTCCTAGCTAGAACTTGTGGATTAGAGGTGTGTGACACGAAGCGCAATGCTTTACTTCTCAACAAAATTAGGGGTTGGGAAACTGAGAGGGTTAAGGTTCACAAGACCACTCTAGGATATAGTGCTGGGACAACGGACATCCTCGAGGATGGAGCCGGCCCCACACCCACACCAACGATCACCCCTGACACAGTTCCCTAATGAATACACTATTCTGGAATGTTAGGGGGCTGGGGGATAAGGGAAAAAGAGACATGGTTAGAGACGTTATTAATATATCCAAGGCAGAAGTGGTAGGGCTGCAGGAGACCAAACTCCAATATGGGCACAAACACAGAAGAATTGGGGGCAATTGAATCAGGGAATGGGTGTTACGCCCATCAGCTGGAGCCTCTGGAGGGATCGCTATTGGGTTCAACTCGGATGTTCTCTCCTGTACTGAGGTATACAGTGGAACGTTCTCTTCGAGCACTCGATGGAAACGAAGATTCGATGACTGGCTGCAGACGCTGACTGTTGTCTATGGTCCGAATGTGGCCTCAGATCGGGATGCCTTTTGGCAAGAGTTGATCTATATTCGACAGCGCTGGCCTGGGGCCTGGATTGTTGGGGGGACTTCAATATCACCAGATTTGCCTTCGAACATAAAGGCCGAGGCTCCAGTGACAGGCACCGAGAGAAGTTCAATAAGGTGATCACGGATCTTGAGCTGATCGATATTCCTATCAATGACAGACTGTACACATGGTCCAATATGCAAGCAACTCCAGTCATGGCCAAGCTGGACAGAGTTCTTGTCTCGATGGAGTGGGAAGCTAAATTTCCATTAGCTACAGCCAGGTCTATCCCGAGACCAACGTCTGATCACACCCCGATCCTGCTCGATGTGGGGCTTTGTAGAGCGCAGAGGATGCGGAAATTCAGATTCGAAAAGGCCTGGCTGGAAATTCAGGGGTTTCATCACATGGTTATGGAAAATTGGGCGCTCCCAACGGCTGGTAGGGACGCTGCCTCTCGATGGTGTGAGAAAACCCGAAGATTGAGAAAACGGCTTCGTAGATGGAATTGCTCTAGGTTCTCGACCATCTGGCACTCCAAAGAGGCGTTCCTGGAAGAAATTGATGAGCTGGAAAGGGTGGAAGAGACGAGAGTTTTGTCTCGGGAAGAAAGGAACAGGCTACTAGAACTCCGGAGAAACATCACCAATCTCTATAGGTTGGAAGAGATCAAGTGGCAACAAAGGTCTAGCATTTCGTGGCTCAAAGAGGGAGACGCGAACACGGCCTACTTCCACCGGGTGGCTAGCGCAAGACGAAGATCCAATCTTGTCCTATCTATTCAGACGGAGTCGGGAACAGTACAGGACGAAAAGGAAATCTCCTCAACCTTCCAGAACTATTATAAGGGTCTCTTTGGTAAACAGAACGAGTTCAGAGTCCCTTTAAGGGAGGATTACTGGCAGGAGAGCCAGGGTGACTCTGTGCAAATGCTCTCCAGTCTGGAAGAACCGTTCTCGGAAATGGAAGTGAAGAAGGCCATCAATCAAATGGGCGCTGACAAATCTCCGGGGCCAGACGGCTTTCCAATGATGTTCTACCAAATTTTCTGGGAAGAAATTAAAGAGGACTTTATGGCACTGATGGAGGAATTTTTTCATAATAATCTCAGATTGGGCATGTTCAATTTTGCGGAAGTTGTCCTGATTCCTAAACAGGAGGAATCTAAGCGTGTGGGGGACTTCAGACCGATTAGCCTCATTAATTGCTCAGCGAAGATTATCACAAAGGTTCTGGCCGTCCGGCTGGGGAACTTAATGGATAGCATTATCAACAAAACCCAGACGGGCTTCATCAAGGGCAGATGTATCCTGGACTGTGTAGCCACTGCTGAACAAGTCATACATCATTGCCACACTAGCAATTCTAAGAACTTCCTTCTAAAGTTGGATTTTGAAAAAGCATACGACTCTGTCGACTGGGACTGTTTACTGGAGGCTCTCAGAGGGAGAGGTTTTGGGGACAGATGGGCTAAATGGGTCAAACAATGTCTACAAACTAGCAAAACGGCAATCTCGGTCAATGGGCGGCCAGGACCATCGTTTCCCTGTAAGAAGGGACTCCGGCAAGGGGACCCTGTTATCCCCACTTCTCTTCACTATTGTGGCAGATGTTCTAAGAGGAATGCTAGAAAATTGTCGGAGACAAGGCTGGATTAAGCCGGTGGCCAATTCCAACTCCAATCAAGGGTGCACGATTCTCCAATATGCTGATGATACCCTACTATTTGGGAACGGGACCAGATCTAAAACAGTCTGTTTTAAAGGGGCCCTATACTGTTTTGAAGCATGGTCAGGTCTCCGGATTAATTTCCACAAGAGTGCATTGATCCCCATTACTCTCTTGGATGAAGAAGCTCAGGAACATGCCACCATTCTAAACTGTACGACGAATGATTTCCCAATCAAATACTTAGGGCTCCCACTTAGACCGGGGAAACTCACTAAGTCGGACTGGTTACCTATTATAGATAGGGTAGAGGACAGACTGTCTGGTTGGAAAGGAAAATCGCTATCACTAGGGGGAAGAGTGATACTCATCAACTCAGTTCTGTCTAACCTACCCATTTACTACATGTCCTTTTTTGAGCTCCCAAAGTGGGTCATCCAAAGGATTGACCGAATCCGTAAAAGATTCCTTTGGAAAGGGGCAGATTCGAATAGGGGCGGCTACCACCTGATCAAATGGGGTATTGCCTGCATGAAGAAGAAACACGGAGGGCTGGGTATCATTGACCTCAGAGATATGAACCTTGCCCTCTTAGGAAAATGGTGGTGGAAGGTCTTCCACCATAGTGGGGAAGGCTGGCAGGATTTCATCCAACCATACCTACGAGGAAAAGGTACGAGAAACCTGGGCTTTCGTGTAGGCGCTAAAATTTCCCGTTTCTGGAAAGGAATCTCCAAAGCAAGTGGACCGTTCAGCTCTGCAGTGACTTCGAATATTGGAAATGGACGGTCCACCAGATTTTGGTGGGATAAGTGGTGTGGAGCTCAGTCACTGAGAGAAGTTTTCCCGGAGCTGTTTGCAAAAACGAATCGCCCAAATAGCACCGTAGCGGAGGTCTGGAAGAGGGGAAATTGGAAACCGACGTTTCAAGGAGCTCTTTCCCCGGGACTGCAGCAGTAAATGCTTGAACTACATACACACATAGCACGGTATGGGTCGAGGTGCACCCAAGGACCAGACCAGCTGCGGTGGGGTTTAGAACCCAAGGGTGCGTTCACGGTCAGATCCCTGTACCATCGGATTCACTTCAGGGGGTGCCGGCCCAGTTGGGCACAGGTGCTTTGGAAGGCGAAAACACCACTGAAGGTCAGAGTATTCCTTTGGCTAGTTCTCAATAATGCCATCCTCACGAGAGAAAACCTTGCAAAAAGAACCCCAGATTGCAACTGCCTGTGGGTTCTGTAACACGCATTTGGAGACCTTGAACCACCTTCTTATTCTATGACCTAGGAGTAAGGCGACTATGGTTGAGGTTTTAAGAGCACTAGGCACAAGTGACTATCCCAATGACTACGAGGATTTGTGGATAGGACCCAAATTCGCTTCGATCCGTCACGAAATGAACGATGCATGGTACATTGCCGTTGCGGCAACTACATGGGTGTTATGGCTAGACAGAAACAACTTTTACTTTCGTGCTTTATATAGTAGTATTTCTTTTTGGACTACAGCTGCCACCACAGGAGCGAGAGGGAGGATCGCCAGAGTCTTTCAGGTTGAGGATTATGATGATGAGGAGGTAGACTTTGGGCCGACACTGGATTGAGGGACGGCATTACCAACCAATTTCAGACTCCGAATAGCTACAGTCTCTACGAGTTTGTTCCTGGCTTACTGTACTTCTGCCCACCCCCCAGGGTTTTGTTGGGGGTGTATGTTTTATTTTCTGCACTGTATTTTGTTTCCTGATATGCTCTTTTGTACTCTCCCCGGTTCTTCAGAGTTGTTTTATTAACTTCTTATTAATGAAACAGGGTGACTTTATTCCACCTTTTAAGTCAAAAAAAATAAAATAAAATTGTCACAACAAATAATCATTCAACAATAGTAGATTCATTGTCTCTATCATAAAGCAACTTAGAATTCTGAAATATCAAAAAATGATATGGACAGTCGACTTAGAGCATACTCAGTCGACTTGTTCAGCTAAGGAAAGTTCTTCAATAAACTGCTCGGAAGAGTCGACTGCTGCACATGGCCAGTCGGCTGTTTCGCAGCGTTCAAATTTAATTATAATTTACGGGGAAGTCGTCTGTCATCCGAACCAGTCAGCTGTTCTGTAGAGTTCAATTGAACTTTTAATGCTCAGCATAGTCGACTGCTACATATATTCGGTCGACTGATCAAAGTTAATTTCGAATTAAGGAATATCTCTCCCTTCTGTTCTTTAATTAGCACACAACATTTTATTCAACTATAGTATGTTCAATGTCAACATAAACATGCGATTCTTATCCATTTACCAGCATCATAACATAGTTTACGATTAAATGTAGGTTTCACAATACCAGTATTTTCTTTCACCCAAATAAAATTTCTAATCCTGCATTTATCCTTTACTCATTATTTGTCTACGGAGACAAATATTGATCCTGAATTAACATGCTGGGAAAAGTCAAGATAACGGCACACATTAAAATACATCATTTCATGGAATTAAAATACATCAGGATGATCTCTCAACATCCTCTCCTCAGATTCCCAAGTAGCCTCTTCAACCAAATGGTTTCTCCAGACTACCTTGACCATCGGTATCGTCTTATTCCTCAAGACTTTCTCTCGACGATCAACAATCTCGATAGGAGACTTGATGTAATTCAGATCCAACTGCAAACCTTCCGGCACTTCAGGTAAATGATAACTCGGATTTGGAATATAACCTCTCAGCATAGACACATGAAAGACATTGTGTACCTGAGACAACTCTTCCGGTAACTCAAGCTGGTAAGCAGTTTTCCCGATCCTTTTCAATATCTTGTACGGGCCTATAAATCTCGGGGCTAACTTCCCACTCTTACCGAAACGGATCACGCCTTTACTGGGTGATACCTTCAGAAAGACAAAGTCACCAACCTCAAACTCAAGGTCCCTTCTCCGGTTGTCTGCATAGCTCTTCTGCCTACTCTGAGCTTCTACCAACCTCTTCCTGATCAAATCAATCTTTTCAGAGGTCTGCTGAACAAGCTCAGGCCCAAACAATTGACGCTCCCCAACTTCGAACCAACAAACAGGCGTCCTACACTTCCTGCCATACAAAGCTTCGTACGGCGCCATTCCGATGCTAGTCTGAAAACTGTTGTTGTAGGCAAACTCTACCAAAGGTAAATGCCTTTTCCAACTGCCTCCAAAGTCTAGTACACAACACCTAAGCATATCCTCAAGAATACGATTGACTCTCTCGGTCTGCCCATCGGTTTGGGGATGAAAAGCAGTGCTGAAATCTGTCTTGGTACCCAAAGCTGTCTAAAGACTCCTCCAGAAATGCGAAGTAAACTGTGCATCTCGATCAGACACAATAGTTGACGGAACACCATGAAGGCTGATGATCTCGCCAACATACAACTCAGCTAACTTGTCCATCGAAGCAGTGAGTTTCATCGCCAAGGAGTGAGCGGACTTGGTTAGTCGATCAACTATAACCCAAATCACATCATTGCCTTTAGGACTCTTGGGCAATCCCGTAATGAAATCCATACTGATGTTATCCCACTTCCATTCCGGAATAGGTAACGGTTGTAATAGACCTCTGATTCTCGGCTTTGACTTGCTGACAAACCTCACACTTCGACTCCTTGAATGAATCTCCAGTAGTATCCAGTTAATCCAAGAAAACTCCTAACTTCCTTCACTGTAGTAGGCCTTGCCAAATCTCTCACTGCCTCTATCTTCTGAGGGTCAGTTGCCACTCCCTCCTTAGAAAGGATGTGACCTAGGAATGCCACTTCAGATTTTCAGAAATCACACTTGGATAACTTGGCATACAACTCCTGCTCTTCCAGCTTCCCCAAAACTGCTGCCAGATGCTTGGTGTGCTCCTCTTCCGACTTGGAGTACACGGGGATATCGTCGATAAACACCACGACGAAAGAATCAATGAACCGCCTCAGAACTCTGTTCATCAAATCCATGAAGATTGCGGGTGCATTCGTCACTCCAAATGGCATAACTAAGAATTCGTAATGCCCATGTCGAGTTCTAAATGCAGTTTTGTGCACATTTTCGGCTTTCACTCGAACTTGGTGATATCCTGATCGAAGATCTATTTTGAAGAAAACAGCTGCTCCTTGTAGACGATCGAATAAGTCATCAATTCGAGGAATAGGATACTTATTCTGAACAGTGACCTTATTCAGCTCTCGGTAATCGATACACATTCTCATCGATCCATCCTTCTTCTTTACCAAAAGCACTGGTGCTCCCCAAGGTGACGCACTAGGTTGAATAAAGCCTTTCTCCAACAGTTCCTCAATTTGCTACTTCACTTCATCCTGTTCTACTGGAGCCATCCTATACGGTGCCTTAGAAATGGGTGCACTTTCCGGTTGAAGGGTGATGTTGAACTCTACATCACGATGCGGGGGTAACCTAGGAAAATCATCCAAGAACACGGTCGGATAGTCCCGAACCACAGGAATCCTTTGTACTTCCACAGGAATCTCTTCCTTGCGGATAGCTGCCACCAGCCTAGAACACTTCTTCTTCCCTTGGAAAGTGACTTCAGGTCCACCTGGAGCCTTCACTGTTACTGTTTTGGTCTTGCACTCGATGCTTGCACTGTACACCGACATCCAATCAATGCCAATGATAACATCGACTCCCAAGATAATCAGCTCGATTAGATCGATTCCGAAGATTCTATCCCCAATCACAATCTTGCAATTCGCATAATACCGATCAGTGGTTAAAGTTTTCCCTGATGGAGTAGCTACTGCTAAGATCTTGCCTGGAAAAATCTTCGGTTCAACTCCCAACACTTTAGCAAATTTAGGAGACACAAAAGTATGAGAGGATCCAGTATCGAACAAAATAATAGCTTTCATTCCATTCAAATAAAGTTCCCCTGTTACATAATACACACCCATTACGTAACAATTCACTAAATAAGCGGGAAAAGAAAACAACATAAACCTCTAAACATCTGCTCTCATACCAGTGATGACATGATCCACCTCATCGGCATCAGCTTTCGTCAAGGCAAATACTCGCCCTGGTTGGTACGGTCTCTTCCCAGCCTGCTAAGTTGGTCCTTTTCGAACAACATCTTGCAGCTTCGAGCACTGGGATCGGTAATGACCTATCTCCCCACAATTGAAACAAGTCACCATAGGAGGTCTCACCCAATTGTTTCTAGGGTCTCCCATCTATGTTGACAGCATTTGCTCCCGTTGGTTTGAACCTCTGGGCTGACGGCTGTCCCCTGACATTCCCAGCAGTTGCGGGCCTCTTTCCAGTATTCCAGTTGTTCTTTCTACTCTGAACAGTGTGGAACTGCTCAATGTCTGCCTCCGTGGCTGCTGCTCATTTGACTAGCTTGTCAAACATCCTGATACCGAGAGGTATCATCCGGGACCTCAAGCTCGACCTCAAACCATGCTCGAACTTACGAGCCTTCTTCGCCTCATCCATCACTAACTCAAGAGCATACCTTGAGAGTTGAGTAAATTTAGTCTCATGCTTCCTGACTGACATGCCACCTTGCTGTAGTGACAGAAACTCCATAGCCTTTTTCTCCTGGACATCGGAGGGGAAATAGTGACTGCGGAATTCTTCCAAGAATTCCTCCCAGCCAAAAACTATACCTCCCATAGTCCGCTTCATCGACTGCCACCAAACAGCCACATCCTTCTCAAGCTGCAGAGTCGCCAACTTCACCTTGTTGCCCTCAGGAGTCTCCACCACTTCGAAGATCGTCTCTACCGGACGAATCCAGTTGTCAGCCGCAACAGGGTCTGACTTCCCTTCGAACACAGGTGGTTTCATCCGTTTGAACGATTCCACGAGTTTAATTGCCCCGGGCACTGGATTCATAGGCCCCCTCCTTTGGTTCTGATTCATGGCCACGGTGTTGAGCGTCTGATAGACCCTCGCAAGTTCCGTCTCCAAGTCCAGACCTTCACCATTTCAAGCTCCTCTTCTAGCCATATTCTGATGTTAAAGATCCATTAAATTCGAAGTATATGGCATGAATTTTAAATCAGCTTGCATTTCATTGAGTTCCAAACTTTATACATTCGAATTGAAAACATTTCTTGACGTCAGAATAAAAACAGTAGAAGCTACAACAGTCTAACTCCTACGGTTCCTCTTCGCTTCTCGAAGTTCTCCCCGTTGTTCATCAACTTCTTCCTTCAGCACATCGGTCATATTCTTCCTCTTCTCGAGTTCCCATACACGATGACTGAGAACTGCAAGGTCTTCCTTGCGTTTTGCCAACTGAGCCTCCAATAATCTGACTCTCTCTCGCAGTGTTTCTACCTGCCTCTGAAGAGATATCACAAGACTACTTAGAACTGGTTCGTCTTCTTCGTCAGAAGAAGAAGACTACTTAGAACTGGTTCATCTTCTTCGTCAGAAGAAGAATCATCAGACGAGTCCGGAGGTGGGGTAATCTCTCGGGACTCAGGCCATTCCTCTTCATCAGAATCTGCTTGCCCTGGATAGTACTCTTCCTCGATAATATGCCAATTGTCATCGCCAGCAGGGTCGAAGTGATCAGCCATCTTAGAAATAGAGAGGAAGAAACATAAGTCATAGAGCAACACAAATGTAAGTAACTTACATTTAAATCTCTAGACTCAAACACAAACTCTAATGTCCATTTCTAGGGTGTCGTTCCTTATAAATTGGTACAAGTGTGAAACGTAGCTCTGATACCACTCTGTAACTCCCCGAATTCCAAAATACACTGAATTCGAGATTCCATAGGATCTTTACGTTTCATTTAGTACAATTTTACAAGGAAATAAAACTTTTTACTTTACATCAGAGTTTACATAAGATCTTTACACTTTACATTTTACAGCGGAAGCATATATCACAAATAATTTACATGTAATGACAGCGGAAGCAATTTACAACATTACACAAAGATATAACAGCGAGTTATCTATGAGCATCAGTTCTCCATTAATCTTTATCAAGCCATTTATCCTGCATACAAAACTGTGGGTACGTCAGTTTATTCAACCGACAAAAATTATACATGGCCATCCTCTCTATGCCAGAAACAGTATAACGATTCTCAATTCTTAACAAAGCACAAACTTTTTCACAAACAAAACTAAAATGGTCTATCCTGTTGATGTCGTGTTGTGATTGTGCACTTAGTCCTTAATGCAATTATTATATTATATGACACTAATGTGTACTTGTTCGGATTCTATGCATCCCATACTATATAGGTCTGAGGGCAAGCCCTTAATCGTACTTCATTTTATAGGGTTCAATCCCTCGCCATGACTTAATCTACTACGGTAACTACAGTAAATATCTTAGATGTTCTATGATCTACGAGCCCATGTTCAGACAGCCTAGAGGGGAATCCCACGCACTGACACGACGTATCGAGCAGGCAACCTATGGACAATTCAGCCTCCGCCATGGAACAATGGCACCACCCATAGTCACTCAAACATCCCACAAGCGTCGCCACCGGGACGATAATTCTGGAGTAGTGCCCACGCCATGTCTTGACGCATCAAGCAGGCAGCCTGTCGATCACACTCACACCGCCAATCCGATGGCCCTCATACTCGTATTTTTCTCTTACTTTCATCACATCTCCACTATGTATCTAGTCCTTATTTTATTATAATCACGAACAAAATCAAAGCTCTAGAGTTAGCCTCTCCACTATACCAGACTTAATCATTCATTCAACATGACCCAACCTTGGTCTTTCATTTCAAATTCCATTTCAATTCATCTCTTTCCAATTGCCGGTGGGAGACTTAGCTACTTTTTAGTTTCAATTTCAATTCACAATCACCAGAATTGAGCCTTTCAAACCCAATAGTTCATTTTCATAATCACAAATGATTTTCCTTTTCATGTTCACAACTTCCACAATCATACAAACTTTTCATAGGTTCAATAGAATGATTTACTTCATTTCATGTACACATTCATGCGAAGGCAAATAGAATTTACTGCTTCTAAATTGTCACAACAAATAATCATTCAACAATAGTAGATTCATTATCTCTATCATAAAGCAATTTAGAATTCTGAGATATCAAAAAATGATATGGACAGTCGACTTAGAGCATACTCAGTCGACTTGTTTAGCTAAGGAAAGTTCTTCAATAAACTGCTCGGAAGAGTCGACTGCTGCACATGGTCAGTCGACTGTTCTGCAGCGTTCAAATTTAATTATAATTTACGGAGAAGTAGACTGTCATCCGAACCAGTCAGCTGTTCTGTAGAGTTCAATTGAACTTTTAATGTTCAGCATAGTCAACTGCTACATATATTCGGTCGACTGATCAAAGTTAATTTCGAATTAAGGAATATCTCTCCCTTCTGTTATTCCATTAGCACACAACATTTTATTCAACTACAGTATGTTCAATGTCAAAATAAACATGCGATTCTTATCCATTTACCAGCATCACAACATGGTTTACGATCAAATGTAGGTTTCACAATACCAGTATTTTCTTTCACCCAAATAAAATTTCTAATCGTGCATTTATCCTTTACTCATTATTTGTCTACGGAGACAAATTTTGATCCTGAATTAACATGCTGGGAAAAGTCAAGATAACAGCACACATTAAAATGCATCATTTCATGGAATTTCGAACTGTACATATTTTATTTCATCGTACCAGTCGACTGTCAACATGATCGGTCGACTGTACAGGTAATCTCCAGTTTCTCTAAATGTCTTAGTTCTTTACCATTCATTCACATTTTCCACCTTATGCATAGCATAGAGGATTTCAATATGACCATCAATTCATCAATCAAATTTTCACACGTATAATAACAAAACAATCTCAATCCTAACATGATTTCTATTCTAGAAGTCATGAGAAACACCCACCTTTTGAAGAAATAAACGAAATCCCGCAAAGCTTCCTAGTGCGATAGTATGACTCCTCCTTGCTCCTTGCCAAAACAAGAATTCCTTCAGTAGTGATGATCGGCCTTCAATAACACTCACTCACAACTCTCTTAAAAATATATTTTTTTCTTTCAATAAAATTTTTGTGTAGAAGACAATTGAGTGAGAGGGGTATTTATACTCAATCTTTGGGTGAGATGGAGGGCTAGGATTTAGTAGATGGTTATAGAATCAAGGGTTAGGATGAGAGTAGAAGTTGTAGTAACTACCCACATTCTAGATAACCACCCATGCATTAACCCCACTTCTTTCAAAATCGGCCAAAATAGTGTGCTCATGCACGTGTACGTGCAATGCACGTGCATGCACTAGTTCTCTATTTTAAAGTTGTACATTATAAAAAATACTCTTTAAAAAGGTGTTCCACATTACAAGTTGTAATTAAAATAGAAATAATTCATGGGCTTAAATTGATGAGCCAAAATAATAGTTTTACAAAATTAAATAAATTAGATTTGGGCTTATGTTTATTTGAAGATAAGGGCCTTTATAAAAATAATTAAAGAACACATATACATATACATATACTCACCATCCATAATGAAAATAATTATAAGATTTCATATTACGAAAATTGCATGTGCACACTACGTGTAAAAATAAATAAATAATTTTCATAAATGAAAATCGGGGCATTACACATAACCTCCTCCAAGCCCTGAAAGATAGACAGCCCTCAAACGCTAGTGACAAGCCAACATGGAGCCTTACTGTAGCGGGGACATACACAGTCAAATCAGCCTATAACTTCTTCATCATATCAGGAATGAGATCTCGTTTCTACAAGGCAACATGGGCTTCAGCAGCTCCCTTAAAGTGCAAGATCATTATTTGGCAATTGAGTCGGGGACGACTCAATTCGAAGGACTTTCTGCGATCAAAAGGATGGCCGGAAGACACCGCATGCACAGCTTGTGCGTGCCCTGTCGAAACAGTTTATCATATCTTCTTCATTTGCCCTGTTGCATTTGAAACTTGGAAGTTCTTCACTGCACTCTTTCACATACAATCCATCCCCATAGACTGTCACGCCCCGCTTCCCAAAAATATGGAATATGAGCGCGTGACGAAGCCCAGCAAATAATTTTTACAACATCCATAAGCTGTAGGATCGACTCAGCATCATAACAAGAATATAACAAGGTTTATATATAACCAAGCATGCATGAATATTTTTTTAAGCAACAGAAAATAATTTAAACAAATAATGACATTCAAATAGTTCCCATGTCTGGATAAAGTGTAAACTCGGAAACAAGTCTTATATAGCAGAAGAAATAAATACCTTAAGGAAAGCAATTATTGAAACAAGTTCTTGCTCCAAGCGAAACCTGAAATATCTACTTGCCAATTCCAGCAGGTAGCTCGTCTCCCACGTCTGCTTAATAAATAAAAAAGGGAAAAACAAAGAAAACAAGAGAAAATGCCCTTAGTGCAAGCTAGGGCCACAAATAGTGAAAGCAAGTACAAGTGTGGGGAACAAGAATTGGAATCAAGAGTGTAATAGGGATACAACAAGTAGTGGGAACTAAGAACTAGCTAGCAAGAAGGACAACTCTAATAACAGGCTGGATAACAAATTCTAATAGTAAAACACATGGCAAGTGGACCTGTAAGGGTATCTAACATCAAGTGACAGACATCTAGTACAAGTGTCAGGTGTCAAGTCTCAAGTCTAGTGTCAAGTTGTTAGGTCTCAAGTATCAAGTTATAAATGTCAAGTGTTATTATTCAGGTATCAAGTCTCATGTAACAAGTCATCAAGTTTCAAGTAAACATGTATCAAATTCGAGTTTCATGTATCAGGTTTCATGTATCAAGTTTCATGTACCATGTAATCAGGTATCGAGTAAGCAAGTATCATGTTCAAGTATTGTAGTTATTACTATCTAGGTAGCACTTCATGCATCCATCTTTTTACTATATGGTTGTTACAGGTAAAGCAATTTCGTTTAGGCCTAGTAATGGAGTCTATAAGGCCGTGTACTTAGGTATCAAGTATCAAGCAGGCACGGTTCATGAATACGAAAATAAATAACAGGTTCATGAAGCAAGTTCGTGAATACTAACAGATTCATGACCCACACAGTAGATTCATGAATACAACAGGTTCATGAGCCAAGTAACTGACTCCATGAATACATCAAGTGCAACAGGTTCATGAACCGAGTACTGGGAAACACGGGCCCCCTTCCGAGTACAATTACCTATATTGTCCACTACTATGATCTTTCCCTTAAACCCCGGCTTGTTACATTTATTATTTTTTATCAAGCAAACATACATGTGTGTGAAACAAGTCAAGAAATCATAGTTAAATTAATTCGCAAACTAAAGGTGTGCAGCAGTTTTACGAATCTGCGTCGACCGACACAGCTGCAGTAAAACTGCAATAACTCCTAAACCGCAGCTCCGAATTCGAAAATTCTGGAGGCTATCGACATCTAGGCATCCAGAGCTACATCTTCTATTCAGGTATCGGGTTCAGATTCTAATGTTAAATGGGTTGAAACAGCAAAAAAAAATTCAGGACAACAACATATGGCAATAACTTACTAGTATAGATTTCATGGAAATTTATTATTAGGCGTCTAAATTATTGTGTGATATAAATACATGATATTGGTGATCCAAACAGCAAGTAATAATTATTTTCTAAGTCATATGGTTGTAAGTTCATCAAATGCACAATATACCATGTGTCTACAAATTTAGGTCTCCTTAATCTCATGTGTTCATGTGTTCAAGGGATAAAAGAGTCCAAATAATTAAAATTTAATACAATGAATTTTTTGTGACTCTTAGAATTATAAAATTTGGAGGTTTGATATTGATCAACAACGATAGTCAAGGAGGAGTCACAATTCTAACTATTTATTGTATTTTTCAAGGGATGCTTGTACTAGAACAAATAAATTGTACAAGGATACTTGCCTTAAGGGGGAAGACGATGAATCCGACGGATGACAGGAACGGATCCCGACGACACGGCGATGAGCAAACGATCACGAAAATCGCGATCGGGCACGGATCTCGATGGTGATTATGATCAAGATGAAGATCCAGCAAATCCAACGGTCGAGATCGCACATACATAAAACATATAAGAATTAGAATAGTAACAAAAGATTAAATTCACCATGATTGATAATTGGTGAATAAGAACAAAAGTAGATCAAATGTTTACTTACCAAGTAGAAGACGTTCGAGACGATCCATGGTCGAGATCAAGTTGATCAACAAATCGACGGTGGAGATCGAAGACCAAGACCAAGACAAGATCAAGATCATGATCACGATCACAATGATCAAAAGAGATCCGACGGTCGAGATTAAGATCTTGATGATGATGATGAGATCCGACGGCCAAGATCGAGGGATCAGGGTCATGGGCGATCGACGGCTATGATTTGATCAAGCACTTGATGATGATCATGGTAATGATCAAATGGAGGATCGGACGGATCACCTTACACTTGATTAAATCCACAGAGCCAGGGGGGAAGTGTTCCGCGATGGCTGGCTGGCGGCTCAGGGACAGCTCCGGCGTCGGAAGGACAGGCCGGAGGGGGCGGCACAATGCTACTGTGGAGATGCCGCAGCAGGGGAGCGTTGCGAGGGGATCACGGGCAGATGGAGGAGAGGAAACGAGGAGGGCGCTGCTGCTGTCGTGCGTCCTGGCATCGCTGCGGTTGCGCGGCGTAGCGACAGGGCCGCGAGGGGGGTGCCGGCGATGCAGTGCGCATAGGGAGGCGCGAGGACGGGAGAGCAGGACAGCACCTGTGCAGGCACTGCGCCGTTGGGTTGAAGTCGCGAGAGCGGTTGAGGTGGTCGCTGTGGCGGGGCGCACGCAGCGGGAGAAGAAGGGAGGAAGACGAGAGTCGGGGACCATCGGGGAGGCGCAACTGGTGATGCGTGGTACGTCGGGAGGACGCACAGTGACTCGCGATGCACATCGGGGTACGGCAGGGAGGCGGTCGCCGTCGTGAGGAGGATGGGTGGTCGGGAGCGGGATGGTGAGGGAGATGAAGAGGATGGGTTCGGGGAGATGGAGAGTCGGGTGAGAGAGATATGGGAGAAGAAGTATAGCGGCGGGGTAGGGTTTAGAATAGGAGAATGGAAAAAAGACAGATTATATATGGGATAGAGGAAACGGGTAGGGTAGGGTAGTTGTTATAGGGTATTGGTTAATATCCAATAGGAATATTTAGGGTTTTTAAAATAGGGTTGTGGATTATCCAATAAGAAAAAATTAAATAATATAATACCAATTTAATTAACACTCAAATTAATAATAATAATAATAATAATAATAATAATAATAATAATAATAATAATAATAATAATAATAAAATAGAGCAGCTTTCAAAATAAATGGCATATATAATTTGCAAGATACATTTTGTTTTGGTTGAGTTTAAAATAATACTGAATTTATAATAAATCAAAATACGAATAATATTCACAAAATACGTATTTAGGAAAAACAGGGATTACACAGACATGCACGACTGCTCTACCTCATGGTGTTTTAGCACACGGGCACACAGTCACACTTGGCACCATCTTGCTGTCACAATTTGCTGGAGCATTTGGATAGCTAGGAATGATTGTGTATTTTCTGCTAAATCTCCTACAACTCATCGGATCATTTCTAATGCTATTTTCTGGTTTCGATCATGGATAGATGGGATCAGCAGCGACAAGAGGAAGAAGGCGATGGAGAAAGAAATGGAAGTAGCTAACGTGCAGGACATACTACTCCACAATGCCCTTGTCCGCATTAGCCAGACTGAGAGCGAGGAGGGCAGCTGCTCATGGTAGCCTCATCATTAGGAAGTCTTTCTTACCGTGTTTGCTACATATGTACTCTGTATGGGTTGTTTTTTTGGGGCTTTAGCATGTCAGCAGCCCGAGTACTCTTTCTTACATGTTTTGAATGTTTTAGCACCTTGACCAAGGGTTCAGGTTAGCACACTGAACTAGCTTGATCTGTTTTGTACTAAAAACTTATACTTAGTTTTTAATATATATTTTGTGAGGTAGGGACCTACCCTACCTTTTCCTGTAAAAAAAAAAAACAACTATAGCTAGAACCCCCCAAATTTCTATTTCTAAATGTCAAATACCCAAAATTTGGGTTCAAACAACTACAAATGCTCTTAGAGCGCTTGCACGTTTTTTGTGTTTGTTTTTGGAACCATAGCCACACATCCAGACACAGTGAGATGAACTCATTTTTGTTTAGTTTAGTTTAGTTTTGGTTTTTTGTGTTTTTTAAAATATATAATCGGAGCTAACATATTTACCCTCAAGCTTCCCTTCTCTCCCAAAAATGATTGCATCAGCAAGAGAATTACAAGTCATCTTATTGTCACTGTCATTACAAAGCTGAAGGAATAAAGTGAAATGATTAATAATCCATTTCCCATTTTATGTAACATCTTACCTGCAAAGCTGCACCAAATTGGACCATCCTACAATTTAAATTTAAAAAAAAAAGAAAAAAGAAAAGAAAAGAAACACCAATTTATATAAATAGTGCTTCAATTCAGGGGCGGATCCTACATTCAGGGATTTACTTATTTTTTTTTTTTTTTTTTTTGGAAATTTTTGTTTGGGCTTCTTCTTTAGCCCCCCCAAATAAAATTCAAAGCCCACCTAGCCCACTCATTACTCAACTCTTACTCACCTAGCCCACTCTGGCTTGTTCTTCTTTTCTTCTTCAGAAGTCTTCAGTTCCTGTTCTTCTTCTTGTTTACGGTGGCAAAAGAGAAATACCAAAGGGCCAAACCCTAGCGGCCTAGCCCTATTCTCGCGGCGGCGGCGGCTCTCTCTCAGCCTCTCTCCCTCTCTCTGCTACTTCGACCGAAGAGGCGACGACGCCTACGAGGCTACGACCTACCTCGTCGACGACCGACGACGTCACGACGCCCTCTCTCTTCGACCGTCGGCTTTGCTGCTTCTCTCTCTCTTTGGTATTCTTTTTTCCTTCCTTTTCTTTCGTTCTTATTTAAACCTGTTTGATTCCCAAGAAATCCCAGCACCACTCCCAAATTAAAATCCAAATTATAAATTTAAAAAAATTTAAATATTTATAACAGGAATAAAATTTGGAGATTGATCAAGTTATCAAGCTTCTGTTGAATCTGTTCTAATCTGGAAGGTACCTACTTTTTGTTTATCTTTTTTAAAAATAAATAAATCAAATCAAATTCAATTTCATTACTTGTTAGTTTACATTATTATGCGAATGCGAATTCGATCGCGCGTTGAATCTGTTCAATTTCAATAAAAATGACCTAGATCCCATATTGATGTGTCAGTGTGTCACAGTGTCAGTCAAGATGTGTAAGTAAGTTAGAGCCTTAAGATGTTTTTGCTCATGGGACTTAGCATTATGGGAGCTCAATATGGTGTCATGAACTATTTATCTCGATGCTAATAAGTAATAATGGATGAAGGATATAATCTCTCAGATGTTTAATGTGATAGAAGATGATTGTACATTGTGGCTGATTAAATGATTCCACGATTTGCGCTTTGGAGTAGTTCAATTCATGCAGTTTATCTACATTCTAGACTCCACAAGCTACATATAGTTGACAGTTGTATCTCAAGGTTTTTCTTTAACTCATCAGGAACGCATGATCGTAATGAACATTCAGCCCTATGTTCATATCCTACTAAGGTAGACAGGTAGACACTAGACAGTTTTGAAGGCTATATTTTTAAATAAGCTTTGTCCGAGTTTCATTCCTAGTTGGATAGATGGCAGAAGGCTATTTTGTAGCCTTTTGTAACTGTACTTAACTTTATTTAGAGATTTAGGAGGTTTAACCTTTTGGTTTTGGATGAAAAATGGATTTACCCTTTTACATCAGAATTCTTTAAGTTGATGTCTCCCAACTCCAGTTGCATCCTCAGTTCTTTTCCAAAGGGGTGAGAAATTGATCATCTAAGGTAGTGTTTGGCCCAGCTTAAAATTAGCTTAGGGCCAAACACACATTTTGAAAAGCTCTACAAAAAAAAAGTAGCTTTTTTTTATGAAGAAAAGGAGCTCTAAAAGAAGCTCCCAAAACCTACTTCTAGCTTCTAGCTTCTAGCTTCTAGATCAAAACCAACAAAAAAAAAAACAAATCAAAACCCAAAAATCTTCCAGAGCGTCTGTCTTCTTCAAATCTTCGTTCCGTCTTCGTCTTCGTTCCGTCTTCATTCCGTCTTCGTCTTCTTCAAATACCTTGAATAATACCTTCCGTCTTCTTCAAATCTTCGTTCTGTCTTCTTCGTTCTTCTTCGTCTTCGTCTTCTTCGATCTGGGTTCGTTCCATCCGAGCGATTCCAGAGCGTCGTTATTTGGTGAAGGTGATGATTAGGGATTAGGGATTAGGTGAAGATTAGGGATTATCCGAGCGATCTGGGTTAGGTGAAGATTAGGGATTTGGGATTTGGTGAAGATGATGTATAAAAGTAGCTTTTAATTGATATATGCCAAACAACTTCTAGCTTAAAAGTAGCTTTAAAGTTAAAAAAAAAGCTGACTATCCAAACAGCTTCAGCTTTTAATTTCAAAGCTGTACTTTCTAGCTTCTCCTTTAGAAGTAGCTTTAAAGCTAAAAAAAGCTAGGCCAAACGCACCCTAAATCTCAACTCTTGAATTAGTAGCTAAAAACTGTTGAATCTGTTCGTTTGAATGATTTTGATTGGCCAATCAGATAGGGTGATTTTGTTGGTGATATGATATATCATTCAGTATTTTTGTGTAATTATGAAATTTACTATCACAGATTCACATTTACTGCCATTAGTTGAGAGAGAGTTTGGGAATTAGTGTGGCACTATGGGTGTAATCGTGAAGTTTTTTTTGTTTTTTTGTTTATACTTCTCTTCAATTTATTGATAAAAGTTTTAGATGTATAAGAATTAAGATGCGGGTACTACTAGAATAAATTTGATAACACAAAATTTTATATATTTTTTGATTTTTGAATGTTACAGTATGGAAAAAAATTATCAGCCCCCCTCACTTTTCAATCCTGGATCCGCCCCTGCTTCAATTACAACATTTTGCCTAACAACAGTGGTGACTTTTGAATTACATAAATAGCTCATGGAGAACTATAATGTAGGCTACTTCCATAACAACAAGCTCCTCTTACTTCTACAAGGGCTGCGTTTAGTTATTGTGAATATCCGAGTTTTGTTATCCAAAAAACAGTAATCCTTGGGAACCTTACTTTGTTCATTGTTACGAAAAGTGTCCATCAGCCTTCTCTATCTGAGCCATGAGTGAATGCTTGATTTTGCCTGGGGGTGTCTCAGTGATTCCAGCAAGATAAACATCGAAAAATAAATCGAACTTAAGGTTGGAAATTGAAGTGGTAGGCTTCTTTAAATCGTCTTCTTGCAAGATATCACCTATCCTTGAGGGTATGCTGAATGCTAGGTTCACAAGAACTCTTGAATAGGCCTCAATAACAGAGTATCCAACATTCTAAACACATGCAAGGAGATACCGACTATTAATTACTAACTTACGAGCAAAGTAATACAATGAATTGAGATCAAATTCTTATTGAGACTGAAATGTAGCTATCCTAATTGATTATCGGCACTGTCCATCATGATTCACAAATTATCAACCATATGTATATAAGAAGTTGATTTGTATGGAATGCGGCTAATGCATTAGAAAAGTTGGAAAATTGACCACAATTTTCACCAACACCAACACCAACACCAACAAAGCCTTTTTCCCAACTAGTTGGGGTCGGCTACATGAATCCTGATTTTCCATTCTGTTCGGTGTAGCGCAATATCTTTTGTAAGGTCAGACTATCATATCTTTTCTCACTTTTCCACCCAAGTTAGTTTAGGTCTTCCTCTACCCCTAACTCTTCCTTCAATACTTATCAAATCACTCTTTCTAACAGGGGCACCGCTAGGTCTACGTGTAACATATCCAAACCACCTCAGGCGATTCTCCCTGAATGTCTCATATCTGTTCGTTTCTAATTCTATCATTCCTTGTTTTACCACACATCCATCTTAGCATCCTCATCTCCGCTACACTCATTTTTTGGACATATTGTTTTTTTGTTGCCCAACACTCTGCTCCATACATCATTATTGGTCTAACAGCCGTCCTATAAAATTTTTCCTTCAACTTCAAAGGTCTACGTTTGTCACACATAATACTACTGACACTTCTCCACTTAAGCCACCCTACTTGGATCCTATGTATAACATTTTCACAAATCTCCACATATCTTTGTATAATGGAGTCTAAATATCGGAATCGGTATCTCTTAGGTATCTTTTGACCATCAAGCTTCACTACTTCCTCAGTTGTGTTCCGAATATCACTAAAATTACACTCCATATACTCTGTTTTAGTTCTACTTTTCCTAAAGTCTCAAGCTTCCAAAGTTTTAATTTGAATTGTACTCTGTAAAATTCAAATTAGGACTTAAAATGTATCATCTGTTCACAAAAAATAGATGATTTTTCTGCTGAGGAAATCGTCTGATAATTTACTGGTGATCACACTTTTCACCAGTAAACTAAAATCAGACGATTTCCTCAGCAGAAAAATCATCCATTTTTGTGAACAGATGATACATAATGAAGTCTTAATTTGGATTTTACAATCCTCCCAACGCTTGTAAGGCTGAAAAACACAACGGCAACAAATTGTAGAGCATGAAGAAACTAAGAAAGCGTTCACCTTCAGTTCTAGTACTTACTGAGCCATCTCATGATGAAAAATCAGATCTCATTATGTAGAGATAATGTATGTATTCATGTGTATAACAATGTGCATATGTATACATGGGGATAATTAGCAAAATGACATACATACATGGGGATAGAATATTCAACATCACATACCTAACAAACACAACAAAATAACTAATTTGAGCAAATAATTACTAAATAATAAAATATTGTTTGTCGATCTGTAATAGATACAATTCCTTACTAATGAATAATGCTAATGCATACTACTTAAAAAATTAGATTAATTAGAAGGGTTGTGAATTTTGTACCTTGTTGTATTGGACCTTCGTTATATCAATAAAGGTCTGCGGGAGATTCGGAAATCTGATATTGAGAAGCTGCAAAAGTGCCTCTGCTCTTTCCACCCAAATTCCAACCTTCGTGAGTTCTGATCTATTGTCCTTCATAAAGTGCCAAGGGTATGAAAGCGGGGATCTCTTGCTTGTATTTTCTGAAATAGAATGTTTCCAGGCAAATATTGCTCCCTATAATTGATTTACTATATCAAGCACATAATGCTCGTTTTTCAAATTGAGAGAAAGCAGAATTTCCTGAACCGAGCTATACTCCGCAGTTATAGCCCGATATAGATCATCACCCATGCTAGCCTTGGCTGACTGCAAACACAAAGAAAATTTCTAATTACTGATGCAAGCGAAACCAAATGCAGGAAAGATTTAGACATGATCTTACCTTTGGACGGGCATCTTTAATCGCAACAGGGAGGGAGATTTGTTAGAGGACATGTTCGTTAATGGATTTTGCAGCCTTGAGGATTTGATATATAAACTTCCCTTGAAATCCAAGCATTCTTTGCTGAGAAGGGGAGAGCCCCGAATCCGGAACTCGAGGAGATGGTAGCCACCATTTCTTGCTCTGCCAACTGCGTTATTTCGTCTTTATCCTCCTCTGTTACCTCCTTTACCATACCAGAAGTCTGTGTTCACCATTGAATCCAAAACTTCCTGATGAACAAATGTTTCAAACCATTGTGAATTGAAGAAGGGATGTTAGCCAAAAATACACTAATTCAAATATCATAAATTTGTGAAAAACATTGAAGAGTTAGTGGCAAACAATTAGCATAGAATCGAGCTTTTGAAGTGCAGGGAGATATAACGAGCCTTCGGGGTCATTATCTGCAGAGAAGGACGAGTCATAAGAAAAAGAAGCGAGTTGATTTAAGACCAGAAGAAGGTGATAGCTATTTTGAGGCTTGCCTCCAACATCCGACCATTTGCTCCATTTTGCTTTGCAGGAACTAATTCTACCATGTAGCTGGTGGGTGAGAGCAGCCAGTCCATTTCCCTGCACCACTTAACACTTTTTCTCTTCAGATAAAGGTTCCAATTTCCATAATTCCCCAAAGACAGCAGCTGGAAATTTGATTCAAGTTATAGATAGGGTTAATGCAACTGTCACATTTGGAAGTAAGAAATGACACAACTGCAATTTGACTAGTAATATTAATATACGAAGACAATGAAGTTATCAAGGGCAACATGTAGCATAATCTTCTGCGATGGATAACTGTAAAAAGGGAATATATTTCACATTTACTCGTCTAATTCTTCATTTTCTTATTTCATTTCTTACATAGGACACAGAGCAAGGCATGCAATATTTCAATTTTTGGTTGCAGAGGAATAAGGCAAGCATTGAAGAATTCAAATATGGGCATCAGCATTACAATTTATGCTATTTTCTTTCCAATATTATTGACAATCAGTAACATGAGTAGTCACCCTACTAAAAAAAATTCAAACTAAGTAGCTAGTTTATCTTTCCTCCGACCTTCATAACCTTTGGTATCATTTCATTCCAAGAATCAGTATATGTAATCATAATTCTAGCCTTTTTTAATACTGCTAAGTTAATTTGAGCCCATCTCCAATTAGCAAGCAATAACAATTCTCTTCGAAAAGATATTCCTGACTGGAAATGATACTAACATGACCGCATGATGCTAGGGGAGGAAAATATTTCTTCATAATTTAGTATATACTTGGTTTCTTGAGCAATCATTCTACCAAATTTCCAAATGGTCAAAATTAGATTGGACAATAAATACTAAAAACTTACTCCACAGATATTAGAACACCAAAGGCTATTGTGTAGATATATTCATATTACCTGACAGATTTGTTATAGCATTGGATAAAGCAAGAGAGGTATTATCCCTCTAGTTCCACCAGATACATTTTCACCAAGCAACAACCTCGCAAACCTTTCCTTCATGGCCACAATGTCCACTATATGCATACTGTAACAAACTGGTTATTTCCCTTTGATGCAGAGATGGTGGAGGCTTTGGAGGGGTTCCCACTCAACAAGAGCTTGCTTCTCTTCCTCTTCCGGTTTAGTCAATCCCATGCAATGCGAGGAGAATGAGGAGCCGTAGGCATTTTTGCTAGAGGAGCAGCTAGAATCAGCATCTTAATCTAGTGAGTTGGTTCTGGCACAGCCATCTCCTCCACTTATCTCACTACTGGCAGGACACTGGTTGTCATAAGCACAGCTGTTGAGAATGGTTTCCAGTCAATTGTATGTTATTACCTCTGCATGGTTGAAAAGTTGTCTTGGTTAATATTCATGGAAGTGATATGTTTTTAAATGTAATCGAAGTGATATGTTTGTGTCAAGCATTGTGCATAACAGCCTAAAAGGAATTAAGGTAGTCCACTACGATGGGCCTTATCCTTGTAAGCTAAGAACAAAAAGTAGGCCAGTGAGAGAAGCATGGTTTCGGTGATTGCAAGGCAGGAATCAAGATTGAAGTGGCATTCCTACATGGAAATCTTGGATCCTAAAACAACAAAGGTGATCTGATAAGTCATTAAACTTTTTAACTTTCCTAATAAAGTATAAATCTTGAGCAGAAAAGACGACAAAAATTCCATCGACATTTACACCAAGGACAAACACACATACACAGATGCATACAATATAATACACTTGGTGATGTGGGTAAATAATCCAGCTCCACCTGAGCCCTCAGGATCCGCAAATCCCCTTAAATCAGGCTCATATGCTCTATGGGCCGCCTGCTGATCCAACACACAAATCAGGACCACAGAATAGGATCAACCCAGCCCATTAAGGTTTCCTCTCTCTGCCTATAAATACCAGGTCTCCACCACTGTTTGAAGGTAATGCATTTTTTGCCACTCAAACCCTAATCCGGTTTCATCAGTGACTGTCTAGATCATCGGAGGATCTGTCGCCGGGATCTCTCCCATCGGTCAATGAGAGCTAGACCGAAGAGCTTTGACGGCTCAACCAAAAAGGGTAGGTAATGTTTCTAGGCGTTTTGCAGGTATCAAGCGGCCATCAGACACCACCAGATCCACCTCACTAGCCACTCTCTCAGCCACGAATCTGGACCAGATCTGTCTCTCCCTCTCCAAATAACAAGAATTCACATATGTTGCTCCCACTCGAAAATAGCAGTATCGATTGGCACCGTCTGTAGGAAACTAGGCAGATCCAGGACTAGACTCCGATCCCATTCCACTACTGTTCCATTCCATGGCACCCAAAGCCAAAAGAGCGCCCACAGCAGGACGTCATGCCGACCCTCCTCTTCATCCTTCTCGCAGTCATGTGAACACACAAGGATCTCGAAGGCAGCGAGTCGAGGGTCCATCAGGACCGGGGCCAAGCCCTTCACGCTTGGTCACGAGGCAACCAGAGCACCCCCTAATCGATGACCTTTGAAACATCATCAATAATCGGCAAACAGTGGATGACCTCCGGTACCAGCTCAACCGATCGATGAGCGGAGCTGCCCCCTCCAATCAGGCTCTGACCCCCAGCATTCACCCATCCCAGGGTCGGGAGCAGCGGTGCAGCCACTCCCCGAGAGATCGTCCACCTCCGAATAGTCAAGGCAAGGAATTCCTGGTCACGAGAGCCGAGTTCCAGGAGTTCGGGAACGAGGTCCTCCACCGCCATCCATTGCCAACGTCGCTTCTTCTTTCTGTGGTTAACACCACTATCGTAATCATCACGTTATAAGGCAAGTATCTTGTACACTCTTTTTGTTCTCGTACAAGCATTTTCCTTGGACTCGTGGCAAGTAGTCTAGTTATTATCATGTTTCATTGTCAAATTCTATTTTAGTCACTTGTTCCATTCTATATCAACTCAAGAGTGAACCGTTAACACACTTCAAATCATCTTATCGAATATTCAACTTTGCTATCTCCAAACTTGCACTAAGAATTTGACCTAGTTTCCTTCATCGAAATTAAGAACTTTATACATGAAAATCATAGTCCATCGAGTGTAGAATCCAGAACATCTTACGGTTTCACAATCCAATTTATAGATTGTGAGATATCATGATGTTAGTACTGTTAAATTGTAAATTTCAGAACCTGCACGGGACCACTGACTTGTCTCTTGTACTGAAAATTTGACCATATTCCCGATACTGGACCAAAAAACTTTCTACATGAAAATCGTAACCCATCGAGTCTAAAATCCAGAACATCTTACGGTTTTAAAATCCGATTTATAGTGAGATATCACGATTTTAGTACTGTCATATTGTAAATTTCTGAACTTGCATGGGACCACTGACCTGTCTCTTGTACTGAGAATTAGACCATGTTCCCGATACTGGATCGAAGAACTTTCTACATGAAAATTGTAGCCCATCGAGCCTAAAATCCAGAACATCTTATAGTTTTTCAATCCGATGTATAGATTGTAAGTTATTGATATTTTAGTACTGTGACTCTGAATTTTCAGAATGTGCACGAAACATCGAAACCAGCGAAGAATGAATTTGTACGCGTAGCTACTGTCTCTAGAACGTATCGTGTGAATATGCGTTAAAACTGGAAGAGAATATACTTTCTAGAATCTCTGACGGAATTAGATTTACTTTCCTATAGCAACGGTAAAGTGAATTTGAACGCAGACATGTGCTGCTGTCTAAAAATTCATCTCTACGTTTTTACATATAAACCCGTAATTTTTCATATTTAATGAACTGAACTATATGTATTGTTGTTCTTGTAATAATAACGTGTATAGATATAATAGGTTGATAGATTTTCTCATATAATGCATTTTATACCACTTGATAATTCTATAATAACTACTCTTGATACATGTACCCGTTTCATCTCATACCCATGATTACTGCCCTTGATATTTTTCTAGATTCTTAATTAAATGTCTTGATTTCACTGTTCCACTAGTCGTACCAACTGTATGTTCATAATTAATTATAAAAGAATAACAAGCCCGGGTTATAAGGGTACGACTTAGTAGTAGACAATATAGGGGAGTATACTCGGAAGGGGACCCGTGTTTTCCGTAATAGTGATTCTTGATTCTTGATTCTTGATTCTTGATTCTTAATTCTTGATTCCTGATTCTTGATTACAAAATTCTTGATTACACAAATCTTGATTACATGATTTTTGATTACATGTCTTGATACTATCACTAGAAGACCCGAGTACATAATGCTATAGAACTCACTACTTAAGTCTAAACGTCACATGATTGATATGCACCGAACTTGTGGTATGGGACACAGGATTGCGTGCATTAGATAAGTTAATAAAACAGATAAACTCGAAATTTTCACTAAGTATGATTCTTGATTATATAACTCTTCATTACATGACTCTCGATTCTTGATTACATGATTATTGATTAACTGAGACTTGGTTATCAATTGATTATACTTTGAAGTCTTGATTACACTAGTTTACAGTTATTAGTTACATGATCATATTGTCCCAATTCTTTGCTTCCTTCCATATTGTATTTGCACTGCTATTTCTTATTTCTTCCATGTTATATCTTGTTATATTACCCCTTTTTTACTGCTTGTTGCTACTTGCTGCCCGAAGCTTGCTCTAGTGAGTACTTTTCTCTTTTTCTTTGAGTTAATGATTAAACAGGTACTGATGGACCGACAAATGGACTCTCTAGACGATCGTTGCTGCATTATTACTACATGTTGTTTTTCTTTTAGTCGCTATTTTGTTTAGTTGTTATAGCGAACTGCTTATCGTACTGTTTTAATTCTGGCACATTGTATTCCAGGGCATCTTGACCCGATGTTGATGTATTACCCAGATGATGGTTATTCTATTTCCAGCTCATGTGATCATTATATTTGTCTGCGTAAATGTGTTATAAATATCTTGTTGAGCTTATAAATGTACAGCTTATGGGTGATGTACATCATTCACTGGACCTCAGTTGCGTGCCTGTATTTTCATATAGTGGGAAGCGGGGCGTGACAAACAGACAATCCCAAAATCTCTCCACGCTTACATCCCCCACTAATCTCCTGCTAATCAGAAACTAACCCTCATTATTTACCCCACTTTCTCTAACTAATTCCCTTACTTCCTGATATGGCTAAAAATGGGGTTAAATCGGAACCATCCAAATCAGGAACGAATCTTAAACCCTAGGGGTAAAATGGTAATTTTACCTACCAGTGGGTCTAAAGCGGGTACTGGTTTTCCTCCTCAAAGATCCATTAACCTGCGAACGGATCCACCTCAACTGGGTGTGGGTTTTAACCCGCAGCAAACCGGTCCACCAAGATAGAATTAGGGTTTCTGATTAATCCTAATCAACGGCCCTAATTCATATCTATCCTTTCACTGGAAATTAGGGATTACATTCCTTATCTAAACACAGGGATTACATGCCTAATTAGGTCCCAAAGGCGGCTATAAATACCCCCCATCCATCTCCATTAAGAGGTAATCAATCTTTTGCCAATTTACGCTATTTCATAATCTTCCCTGATTACTGACTTGAGCGTCGGAGGGTGCATCGCCGGGATCAACCCCGGTGTCTCGTACTTTTTGCAGGTGAACGGCGGGAGTCAGCAGTCAGACTCCAACAGAACAGGTTCAGGTTTGCTATTCAGGTTTTTCAAGAATCCACAAATACTATCTGTTTGCCCCCACACCAGATTTAGCGGTAACAGATTGGCGCCGTCTGTGGGAACCAAATGAATATCAGCCTCCCCTCTTTCCGTTGGTCAGATCTTCTCCAGCCAAGCCTCCTAGGAAAGTAAGATCCAGGGGGTCCAACCGTGGACCCAACCCCGTCGATCAGCAACAGGAAGTCCACATCCAACCCGCTCAGCAGCAGGGGCAATTGCCTCCTCAAGCAGAGGACCCTCTTAACAGGACCAGCCTCCTCTTCAGAATCAGCAACCTCCCAAGGATTCCCTCGGTCCTCAAAATGCCGGTGCAGGGGTCTCGTGTCCCAACCCGCAGAAGCAACCTCGCTATCAGGACCACGTCTCAGTACACAATGCCTCTACGGATTCTATGGCCTCCCGCCATCCTCGAGCTTCTGACCTTCGCAATACCATCCTCAATCGGCAGAAGGACGAGGATCTTCGCCGCCGTCTGGATGAGAGGCGGGCCCGAGAGGGAGCCTCCCGCCAACAACATCCAGATGAGCGATCTCCTCACCACCGAGACTACAGAAGGTCCCCCACCCGAAGAGGGCGGAGAGAGTCCCCCGAACATCACAGGAGAAGACCCCATTCCCCAGCCGACCAGCAGCATCCAAGGAACGATGAGGCACCCATCACCCGTGCCGAGTTCCAGCAATTCCAAGCCACCATCCTACAAGCTCTCAATCTCCGACCCAACAACACCAATCCTCCAAGGATTCCCACTCCTCCTCCGGTCCGAAGTCCTCGCCGATGGTCCCTAACTCCTCCCCCAGCTCCTAGCAACCCCCAGCACATTCCTAGTCCTTGCCACTCCAGGAGCTACCGTCGTCGTAGCCCCCGCTCTCCCTCGTACAAAGACGAGTCTAGAGGCTCGGTTGATTACCGTCGAAGGGATGATGCTGTCTACCGCCGTCTCCACGAAATGGAGAGACGCTTGGGTCAGTTAGACAGAGAAGAAGAGCTTAGAGGAGGGACCCTTCGCCTGAGTCGACCTCCTTTTTCCCGAACCATAATGGAGGCACCCGTACCAATCGGCTTTAAACCCCCTCAATTCGAGACTTATTCCGAGGAGTCTGACCCCATCGATCACATCGAAAGCTTTAAGACCCTCATGCTCATCCATCAAGCTTCCGATGATCTGCTGTGCAAGACCTTCCCCGCTACTCTCAAGGGTCCGGCTCGAGAATGGTACTCTCACCTTGCCCCATCCTCGATATTCTCCTTCGAGCAATTTGAGACCCTCTTCGTCACCCACTTCGTGAGTAGCTACCGAACTGAGAAGACCAGCATTTCGCTACTCTATCTCAACCAGAAAAAGGGTGAGAAGCTAAGGGACTATGTAAAAAGGTTCACAGCGGAAGCCAGGTCCATAGCATCCCTCGACCAGTCGGTCGCTGCAGCAGCATTCCAATCCAACGTCCTCAACTCCAGCCTCCGCTCCTCCCTCGCCAAAAAGCCCTCGCAGAACTTCTCTGACCTCCTCCGGAGCGAAAAGTATATTCGGGCCGAGGAATCTGAGCACTGCCCCAACTTTGAGGGGTCTTCCTCTGGGTCAAAGAGAAAGGGAACAGAAGAAGAAGGAGCCAAGAAGCTCCAGAAGGATAATGGCGGGCAGCACCGACCTCCTCCCAGATTTGAAAAGTTTACTCCCCTTAAGGCCAACATCTCCACAATCCTCATAGAAGTTGAGAAGGAGGGGGTGATACATCCTGCACCAAAAATGAACACCCCTGGCAAGAAGAGGGATAAAGAGAAGTGGTGCCGCTATCACCGGGACCATGGCCACGATACCAATGATTGTCGGGCCCTGAAGAACAAGATAGAAGCCCTCATCCAGAGGGGTCAGCTAACCAAGTTCGTGAGAAAGGACCGAGCCGATCTTCCTCCCCCGCCTCGGGGGGCTAACAAGTGTCCTGAACGCGATGAAACACCCGAATTCGAAGAGGAGCGTGTCCTGCACCTCATTCATGGAGGCCCAATGGGGGCTCCTCCAACTCCTCTAGAAAGGAGTTTATTAGGGAAGTTAATTCGGTCCGTGCCACACCTCCTCCTAAAGGCCTCGGAGTGCCCGTCACATTCTCAGATGAAGACCTTGAGGGTGTCCGAACGCCCCATTGTGATGCACTCGTCATCAACCTCCATATGGCGAACTTTAAAGTGGAAAGGATCCTAGTGGACAATGGCAGCTCCGTTAACATCCTCTTCCTCACCGCTTTCAAAGGCCTCAAACTATCCCGGGACAGACTTAAGCCCACTGGCTACACACTCCATGGGTTCACGGGAGTGCCAGTGACTATTGAAGGGGTTATCACCCTGGACGTAACCGCTGGCAGAACTCCTACTACCGGAATGGAGTCGATGGACTTTATGGTCGTGGATGTCCCTGCAGCCTACAATGTCATTTTGGGTCGGCCCGGCTTAGCCGCTCTCAAAGCCGTCCCTTCCGCCTATCACCTCAAGATAAAATTCCCCACCCGGGCAGGAGTAGGGGAAGTAAAAGGCAATCAGGAAACGGTGCAAATGCTACATAACCTCTACCATGGGTCCAGTCCTCTCCCTCGAAACTCTTGAAATCCCTCAAGATGTAGTCCGACCAACGTCCGAGCCGGAGGATGAGTTGGAGGAAGTGCTCTTCTCTGAGCAGGATCCAAGCTGAAAGTTCTTTGTTAGCAAGACCCTCCCATCTGCCCTATGCTCCGACATAGTCCAGTGCATCCGAAGAAATCGTGACCTCTTTGCTTGGTCGGCTGCAGACATGCCCGAAATTTCCGAAGAGCTTTTAGTCCACCACCTCAGCGTCGCTCCGGGGTCCAAACCGGTCCAACAGAAGAGGTGCAAGTTTGCTCCCGAATGCCAGCAAGCTATAAAAGAGGAGGTGGACAAGCTCTTGAAGGCTCGGTTCATACAGGAGGTAAACTATCCCGAATGGATCTCGAATGTAGTAATGGTGAAGAAGTCCAATGGGACCTGGAGGATTTGTATCGATTTTACCGATCTCAACAAGGCATGCCCCAAAGACCCCTTCCCTCTTCCAAGTATCGATACTTTGATTGACGCCACTTCGGGCCATGAACTCCTCAGCTTCATGGATGCCTTCTCAGGCTACAATCAGATTCGTATGTTTCCCCCGGATATCCCGAAGACCTCCTTTGTAACCGATCAGGGCCTCTACTGCTACAGGGTAATGCCCTTCGGTTTGAAGAATGCAGGTGCCACTTATCAACGCCTCGTCAACAAGGTTTTTCAAGCACAAATTGGCCGAAATATGGAGGTGTATGTTGACGATATGCTTGTGAAGAGCATCCACGGGGCCGATCATGTGGCCGATCTGCAGGAGGCGTTCGATGTACTCAGAAAGCACGATATGAGGCTCAATCCGAACAAGTGCGCCTTCGGAGTCTCGTCGGGGAAGTTCCTAGGCTTCATGGTCAGCCAAAGTGGAATCGAGGCCAACCCCAAGAAGATCAAAGCCATATTAGACATGGCTCCCCCGAAGAATGTTAAAGAGGTTCAGAGGCTAACTGGTCGCCTGGCAGCCATAGGGTGCTTCCTTTCCAAGTCAGGGGAGAAGTGTCTTCCCTTCTTCAAGGCTCTCAGGGGGGCTAAAGGCTTCGAGTGGGGTCAGCAGCAACAAGACTCATTCGATCAACTGAAGGCTGATCTAGTCAATCCTCCTCTCCTCAGCAAACTTGTTCCCGGGGAAACCCTCTTCCTCTACTTGGCAGCCTCCGAGCAGTCCCTCAGCGCCGTCCTCGTGAGAGAAGAAGATAGGACTCAAAGGCCTATTTATTACGTGAGCAAGGTACTTCGGGATGCCGAGCTCCGCTACCCCAGGATAGAGAAGATGGCATACGCCTTAGTCAGGGCCGCAAGAAAGCTTCGCCCATATTTCCAATCCCATTCGGTGGTCGTTCTTACCGACCAGCCGCTGAAGCAAGTTCTCCACAAACCAGAGACCTCCGGTCGCCTCATGAAGTGGTCTATCGAGCTGAGCCAGCATGATATAACGTACCAGCCTCGGACCGCGATCAAGGCTCAGGCCTTAGCTGAATTCATAGTGAAAGTACCATCCCCGGGGTCAGCCAAGCAATGAAGGGACCACCTGTCTGGTCGGTTTATGTAGATGGATCCTCTTGTCACGAGAGAAGCGAAGTCGGGCTCATTCTGGCCGGCCCAAATGATTTCATCCTCCAATACTCCCTCCGGATCAACTTCAAGGCCTCTAACAACGAAGCAGAATATGAAGCAATCATAGCTGGCCTCAGAATGGCTCGCAATGCAGGGGCGCAGCGCCTCCGGATCTTCAGCGACTCTCAGCTGGTTGTAAATCAGGTCCTAGGCGAGTACGAGGCATGAGATGACCGAATGGCTAAGTACCTAGCCAAGGTCAGGAATCTCATGGCCTTATTTGAAGAAGCTCTCATCCAGCAAATCCCCCGAGAGGAGAATTCCCAAGCCGATTCCCTCTCCAAGCTAGCCTCCTCCTCTCTCCAAGGTCTCGAGCAGACCGTCTTGATTGAGGTGCTCCTGAAGCCTAGTATAGAAGATGAAACTTCCGACTCGATGGAGTCGCTACCTGTCCTGCGTCAAGATAACTGGATGAAACCCTTGGTAGAATTCCTAAGGGATGGGCTCCTCCTCGAAGAACCTAAAGAAGCTCACCGAGTGAGAACCCGAGCAGAGCGATACACACTTATCGAGGGCATCTTATACAAGCGCTCCTTCACACAAGTAGATGGCAGGCCTTATTTGAGATGCCTCTTCCCAAAACAAGCCGAATACGCCCTGCAAGAACTCCATGAAGACATCGGCGGGGCACATTCAGGGTCCAGATACCTAGCCCGGAAAGTGTTGAATTATGGGTATTTCTGGCCCACTCTCCTAAAAGACGCCGAACTACACGTTCGGCAATGCAGCTCTTGTCAGAAGTACTCCAACGTCCGTCGCCTCCCACAAGCTCCACTCACCTCCCTATCAAGTCCTATCCCTTTCGCAATGTGGGGGATGGATTTACTAGGGCCATTCCCACCAGCTCCCGGCCAGCTCAAATTCTTAGTCGTGGCAATCGACTACTTCTCGAAGTGGATAGAGACCGAGCCCTTGGCCACAATCACCGAGAACAAAGTACTTCAGTTCTTCTGGAAGAACGTTATCTGCCGATTTGGTGTCCCTCGAGTCCTCATAACAGACAACGGAACCCAGTTTACCAGGGCTGCCTTCCGAGCTCTATGTGAAGACCTCGCCATACAACAACGTTTCTCCTCCGTCTCCCACCTACAGTCGAATGGTCAAGTGGAGAATACTAACCGACAGATCCTCTCGGGTATTAAGAAAAGGCTGAATAAGTGCTCTAAAGGCTTATGGGTCGATCAGCTCCCTAATGTGCTGTGGAACTACCGCACCATGAAATGGACCCCCACAGGAGAGTCGCCATTCAACCTCACCTATGGGTCCGAGGTTGTGATCCCACTGGAAGTCGGCATACCTTCTCCTCGCCTCCTTGTCTACGAAGAAGAACAGAATGCCAGAGAACTTCGGGCAAGCTTAGACTTGGTCGACGAGCTACGGGAAAGAGCGTCAATCCGCCAACAGGGTTATCAGAGGAGGATCGAGTTGGCGTACAATAAGAGAGTCCGTCATACCGACCTCAAAAAAGGGGACTTGGTCCTCAGAAAGTTAGCAATCTCTTTTCCTGGCCAAAAGAGTAAACTAGCTCCAAATTGGGAGGGACCCTACAAGATCACGAAAGTAGTTCGGCCCGGAACATATCAACTAGAAGACCTCGAAGGCAGAGAGATCCCCAGGACTTGGAATGCCCACCATCTTTTGAAATACCAAGAGAGAGAGCATTAACACCTCTCTAAGTATTCTGGAATGTCGAACCATTCCTCTCCTTTTACTTGTATTTTTTCCTTTATTTCTCCTATATAATAACAGCTCACAACTTAGAAGCAGCCGACTATTAGCTATCAATAAAGAAAGTTTTTTCATATTTTACTTGTAAAATTGCTTGTACTTCTCTGCCTTTATTCTTCACCAGAACGACGAGTTCGGAGTCCAACACTTGGTTCGATTCTGCTCCGCAAGCTCGCTCTTAAGCGAGCTAGGAGTGGTTCGCCATTCGGAATTGCTCCCACAACCGTTGAACAAACCCTAACGACGAGTTCGGAGTCTAACACTTGGTTCGATTCTACTCCGCAAGCTCGCTCTTAAGCGGGCTAGGAGTGGTTCGCCATTCGGAATTGCTCCCACAACCGTTGAACAAACCCTAACAACGAGTTCGGAGTCCAACACTTGGTTCGATTCTACTCCGCAAGCTCGCTCTTAAGCGGGCTAGGAGTGGTTCGCCATTCGGAATTGCTCCCACAACCATTGAACAAACTCAAACGACGAGTTCGGAGTCCAACACTTGGTTCGATTCTACTCCGCAAGCTCGCTCTTAAGTGGGCTAGGAGTGGTTCGCCATTCAGAATTGCTCCCACAACCGTTGAACAAACTCAAACGACGAGTTCGAAGTCCAACACTTGGTTCAATTCTACTCCGCAAGCTCGCTCTTAAGCGGGCTAGGAGTGGTTCGACATTCGGAATTGCTCCCACAACCGTTGAACAAACTCAAACGACGAGTTCGGAGTCCAACACTTGGTTCGATTCTGCTCCGCAAGCTCGCTCTTAAGCGAGCTAGGAGTGGTTCGCCATTCGGAATTGCTCCCACAACCGTTGAACAAACCCTAACGACGAGTTCGGAGTCCAACACTTGGTTCGATTCTACTCCGCAAGCTCGCTCTTAAGCGGGCTAGGAGTGGGTGCCATTCGGAATCGCTCCCACAACCGTTGAACAAACTCTAACGACGAGTTCGGAGTCCAGCACTTTGCTCGACTCCACTTCTCTATCGCTGTTAAGCAGGCCAAAAGTGGTTCGCACATAAGAAGGAAGATTTGCTTCTGATTTTGAGTAGTGGTCAAAAGTTGGAGGAGTAATACTTAAACTAATACCAGCCAACGCAACATTCGAACATCAGAAGCAAAACAAACTTTTTTATTAAGAACCCGTACAAGGCTGACACTACAACAGATTTTTACAATAACTTGAAGAGCATAACACAACTTGTTTAGCGCTTCTTTGGAAGGGGAATGCTTCGGTTCAAAGACACATGAGGCCGGCGTCGCCTTACCTCTGAGCTCGACTCTAAACCAGCAAAGCGAGAACCCCCTTCGTCACTAATTCTAGCTGTGGCCCCAACCGAGGCGCCACTAGAAGAAACAGCTACACCACTCTGAGCGTCAGCTGGGCTCCGCCTAACGGTAGGCGAACGAGTCGCAAGTTCGTAGAACGAGATACCTCTTTCGCTCTCTTTGCGAGTACACGACGTACTACAAACATTGATCCTTACGGGTTGAGGTTTCAGCGATGCAATCTCCTCCTCTAGCTCGATGATCCTATCTCTCAGAATATCGCTCTTCGCCGATGCTTTGAGACGAGGAAGTTTAGACGAGCCTGCAATGTTAGTACTGTCGGCCACAATACGACGGAAATGAGTCGCTTCAATACCCCTGTCGATGGTGATCCTCCTCAGTTTGTCAATATTGGCCGTCAACTCATCGTGCTCGGACATCAACTTCCCCACCCTCGAAGCTAACTCCTCTTCCTCCGTCGAATGTTCTTTCACCGTTACCTCTAAATGACGAACCTCTGCCAGTAGTTCACTATTCTTTTGGTTGACATCAAAGAGATCCTTACGGAGCAACTCTATCTCGCCTTCGAGACGAGTTTGTCGAGGTTGCTTCCGCAGTTCCCTCAACTCGCGAAAATACCCTCTCGCAGTTGCTTTGATATCCACCAATTCCAAGAAGTCGTAAAACGCTTTATCCCGACCGCGAGACAGAGCTCGCTTCGTTTTGTTCAGCTCAATACGAAGATGGGAGACCTCAGTGATCGGGCCCAACTCGACCTGAAAGGTTGAGGAATATCAAAAGAAGTCTTCAATACTTAAAGACACAATCCGGGCAAAAAGAGTTGAACAATTTTGCGAAACTTTATAATACTCAGCCAAAAAGAAACCATTTCATTAAAAGTTCAAGAGCTACAAAAGTGGTGGCCAGTCCGCAGTTAGGCATTACAAAATAAAGAAGAAGAAGAAAAAAAGAGAGAGAGAGAGAGAGAACAAGGAAATGAGAAGAGGCGACAAAGTCAGAGGTCGACCTCATCATCGGTCGGCACGGCTACAATCGCACCCTCGGCACCACCCTCGCCTTCAGAGTCTTCGCCCTCCGGCCTTGGAGCGAGCTCGACCAAGGGCAACTCCTCCTCACCCTCTACGGGGTCGTAGAAGTAGTAGGACGAGACGTCGAATCCGGGGTTCCGAGCAACGATATGCTTCAGCGCTCGGCCGTACGCTTCATCCATGTTGGTCAACATGTGAGCCTCGGCCTCGTCCCGAACTGCCTTCTCTGCGGCCGCCACCTTCGACGCGTGATCGCTCGCGGCCTCCTCTGACGCCTTCAGGGCCTTAGACAGCTCCCCTTCGAGTCGAGCCACCTTCTTTTCTAGGGTCTCAGCCTTGGAGGCCTCGGCGGCCGAGCTCCTCAGCGCCTCGGCGAGCTGAGCCTTCAGGTCGGCAACTTCGGCCTCGAGCGAAGAGGAACGCAACTGTTCGGCCTCCAGCTGCTTCACCGCCTTAGACCGCTCCGACCATTCCCGGTCGTTCAGAACGGTCATCTTCTTTTCCTTGCTCGCGAACTCCTCGAGCAGATAATTGAAGTGGCAGAGGGTCTACAAGCCATACAAGAAACAGTCAAGGACGAGCACAAAAACTTAGAAAAATTTTGAAAAAAAAGTCCTCTACTACTTACCGACATGGTGTTCCGAGCAATCTGCATCGCGGCGTCACCAACTTCGCCCGCCTTGAGCGCCGCTCGGTCTTTTGGGGTCGGCAGGTGCTTCACCGCCTGCATGCAAATGTTACCGTCCCCTAAGAACCTGTCGAACTTCATCACGCGCCAGTCGGGGATGAAGATGCGCTTGTGCTCCTCGGTCAGAATTGCCTCTACCTCGGCAGTAAGGGGCGGAACGTCGAGAGCCAGCGCCGCGCTAATGTTGAACGCTCCGCCAGAAGACCCTGCAACATCTGTTCTCGCAGTTGGGGTCGGCGCATCCGAGGTAGGAGGGGCGGACGGCACCACGAGGCCCTGATCGGGCTCAACCTGAGGAGCCTCGACAACCTGCCGCTCGAGGGTCAGAGAGACCGAGGGGACATTGGGCGCTCGGTCGCCTTGAGGTCCAGACACGGTCCTCTTCCTCTTCCTCACCTCCTGCTCCTTAGCCACTCGGGCCTTCGCCATCAGACCTTTGTAGTCCATGCCGGGAGATTCTGCACAAACCGAGTGAAAAAAGTTAGAAAATTTTTCCAAACCTCAAAGACAAAACAAGAATAGAAGAAGCGTACTAGGGTCGATCGGACTGAGACCCCCTCGGAATAATGCCTCCTCGGTGATGTCTTTCCAACTGAGGGTCGGAAGCTCGAGCAACTTCTCCACGATTGCTGCCTCCTTGTTGCTGAGCACGGGCTCTTTCTTCGCCCTCTTCGGAAGGCCGTCCCTCGACCACACCGTCGGGATCACCCATGGCTCGGGAGCTCGGACGAGAAAGTACTTCTCCTTCCAATGCTTGATCAAGTCCGGGTTCTCGATCAGCTTCACTCCCTCCTCGGCGAGAGGTAATACCTCTGCTCATTTTTGTTCGGTTGGCAAGGAAGGTATAGACTCCGAAGGATGAACATGTTGGGCAGAGCGCCGACCTCCTGACATTGAAGAACAAACGCCATAACATGCCGCCATGTGTTCGGCATTAGCTGAGCCGGACACAAGCCGTACCACTGCAGCACCTCGATCACGAAAGGGTGCAGAGGCAGCCGAAGTCCGACATTCAGAGAGTCGGCGGGAAAAACGCACATATCGGCTGAGGACGAGGTGCACGCTCGGAAGCCGGGGCCGAGGAGAAGTATCCCGTACTCCACGGGGATTCAGAACCCACTCCGGATCCGATGCAAATCCGCCTCGGTCAGGACCGAAAAGATCTGATCCACCTCAGAAATTTTCCTCGGTTCGTTCTCCTCGATCGACTTGGCGGTGCCCTACGTCACCTTCTCCAATAGATCTCCGGAGTAGCTCCGCACACCGCCAACGCTCGACAGGATGCTCGGAAGCCGACCCAGCTCCCCTGCAGTCTTCGGGTGCTCAACTATCGTTTCCACACCCTTGCCCTTGCTATATCGGACCACTACCTCCTGGAGAGGCTCAGCAACCTCTGCATCTGTACTTGGCCTGACCGTTGTCTCTTCGGTCGGCTCCACAACTTCCTTCCCCTTATCCTTGCTCGGCCTGACCGCTCGGCTGACGCCTAGGTTCGAGGAGGGGGTCTCATCCGTAGAAGAAAACTTAACCATTTTTAACAAAGATGGGGAGAGGGACTAACCTTGAAGTGACTTGTATGGCCAAAAAAGATCACAGGAGTTTAAAACGCCTCGCCGTGACAGCTAGCAGCGCCGCTCAAGAGCTAAAAACTTCGCTAAAGAGTAAAAACCAAGAGTGAGAAAGTGAAAGTGAGAAATGAGGTAAAGTGTTGAGGGGGTGGAAACTTATAGTAAAAATAATGCCTCTTGGGCTTTGTAACGTAAGGGCACAACTCTTGGGCCTCAATTGAAGCGTTACAAAAGCCTAAACGGCTAAGTTACGAAGAGCCACAACTATTGACAAAGGAAGCGATGTTTCGATCCAAGTAAAATCGCTCGGCGCCTCGGAACCAAAGTCCGAGCGACAGGAGATCCGACCTCCACAACAAAGAGGATAGCTCGGATTTCGAGCAAGTGCCAATCCGAGCTACGAAATGGAGAAAAACGACTTTCTCCTCAAAATTCGCTTAAAATTTCGATCAGACGGCTCAGATCTTGCCAGCGCCACTACGCGACAAGATAGTGTTTTCTTGAAAACTGAGCCAGCATCGAGATTTGTGCCATCATCCAACGGCTAGGATCGCCCCACGTCCCTCGGAACCAAAATCCGAGTGACAGGCGATCCGACCTCAACATTTAAGAGGATAGCTTGGATTCCGAGTAAGTGCCAATCCGAGCTACGAATTGGAGAAAAACGACTTTCTCCTCAAAATTCGCATAAGATTTCGATCGGACGGCTCAGATCTTGCCAGCGCCACTATGCGACAAGATAGTATTTTCTTGGAAACTGAGCCAGCATTGAGATCTGTGCCATCATCCAATGGCTAGGATCGTCCCATGTCCCTCGGAACCAAAATCCAAGCGACAGGCAATCCGACCTCAACATTCAAGAGGATAGCTCGGATTCCGAGCAAGTGCCAATCCGAGCTACGAATTGGAGAAAAACGACTTTCTCCTCAAAATTCGCGCAAGATTTCGATCGGACGGCTCAGATCTTTCCAGCGCCACTACGTGACAAGATAGTGTTTTTTTGGAAACTGTGCCTGCCTCCAGATTCGCGCCAAGATCCGACGGTCCAGATCGCTCCGCGTCGCTCGGAATTCCGAGCCGAGCGACTAGCGATCCGAGCCACTCGCGCAACGGAAAATCCGAGCCATTTCGCTCGGATTCCGAGCAAGTGCCAATCCGACCCTCGAAAGTGAAGAAAAACGCCACCAAGCGTCTTCAACTGTTGGATCATTGCGAAAATCGCGCCTGAGATGATGGACGGTCCAGATTACGCCACGTCCACTAAACGACAAGATAGTGTTTTCTTGGGAATTGTGCCCACCTCGAGATCCGCGCTGAGATCCGACGGCGCAGATCGCTCCACGTCACTCGGAATTCCGAGCCGAGCGACTAGCGATCCGAGCCACTCACGCGAGGAAAAAACCGAGCCACTTCGCTCGGATTCCGAGCAAGTGCCCCTCCGACCCACAAAAGTGGAGAAATTGCTGCCGAGCGACCTTGTCCAACCGATCTTTCAGAAATTCGCGCCGGCACAAGATCAACGGTCCAGATTGCGCCACGCCATAATTCGGTATTTTATTTATTAAAATCGTTTTATTTATTTAAAAATTTGCAAAAAAATGGTTAAAAATTCGGGAAAATTAATTTAAAAACCTGGAAAATAATTATGAAGCCGGGGAAATATTTTTAAGCCCCCGAGTGGATAATTATTGCCTAGGACCATTTATTAAGACCCCCGAATGACGAATCGACACTTTGCAAAATTAAGTAAATATTTCGAAAAAATAGATAAAAATCACCAAATGACCAGGAGAGCTCAAGAACAACTCAGAGCACGCAACTAACTAAGAAAATCACTATACTGCCTCCTACAAAGATTCGAAACCTTCCATTCGGACTCTGATACAACTCCACCAGCTATTAAAATAGTAAAAATACTCCTCAAAGGCTGATCAAACTCAGTCTTCGGGAGTGGGGGGCTCGTGATATGGCTAAAAATGGGGTTAAATCAGAACCGTCCAAATCAGGAACGAATCTTAAAGCCGAGGGGTAAAATGGTAATTTCACCTACCAGTGGGTCTGAAGCGGGTACTGGTTCTCCTCCTCAAAGATCCATTAACCCGCGAACGGATCCACCTCAACTGGTTGCGGGTTTTAACCCGCAGCAAACCCGGTCCACCAGGATAGAATTAGGGTTTCTGATTAATCCTAATCAACGGCCCTGATTCATATCTATCATTTCACTGGGAATTAGGGATTACATTCCTTATCTAAACACAGGGATTACATGCCTAATTAGGTCCCAAAGGCGGCTATAAATACCCCCCATCCATCTCCATTAAGAGGTAATCAATCTTTTGCCAATTTACGCTCTTTCATAATCTTTTCTGATTACTGACTTGAGCGTCGGAGGGTACGTCGCCGGGATTAACTCCGGTGTCTCGCACTTTTTGCAGGTGAACAGCGGGAGTCAGCAGTCAGACTCCAACAGAACAGGTTCAGGTTTGCTATTCAGGTTTTCCAAGAATCCACAAATACTATCTGTTTGCCCCCACACCAGATTTACCGGTAACACTTCCCTATTACCTTCATCTCCCCTACTATTAAAACCCAACACAGCTCTTCATCTCTCCAATAATGCTCAACCCTCCTAACCCTTCACCATATTCCTCCATCATCCCCGTCATCCTCGACCTTCTGTCGAGCTCCACCACTACACCGCCATTGCTGCTCACCCTTAAATCTCCATCACCACCGCCCTCACCACAGTCAGCAGCCGCCTAATTATCCCCCAGACCCTTCATCTCCATCCTCCTCTATTTTCGAGAACCCACCTTCATCCGTCGTCGACTGCACCATCACCTGAACCCCATCCACCATCGAGCCACCACCATCGCAACCCCCTGCAGCCATGCCAGCGATCACCGCCTTGTGCACCGCCGTCAATCGCCGTCGAAGCCAAAGCCGAAGTCCCTGCCATTGCTGATCTTGTTGTCTGCTGTTTTGAAATCTGGTGTATGCTGTTTGGCCGAGATTACTGTTTGTTGTTTGGCTGGTTGCTGTTGCTGTTTGCTCTTAGCTATTTTGGTGTTCCGTGTTTGCACGTACGCCACCCGTAGTTTGCTCGTGCATTGTTGCTACCGGGATCCTAATCTCGTTATTCTATTATAATCAGATTAACCATATAAAAGGTAAGTCTTCTTGAACACCGTGGTTATTCTAGTTCAATATCGTTTGATCCCCGCAAGTAGTCAATATTTTAATTATCCAACTTATTTGCTTGATATTTTTCAAAGAGGTTATCACGGATTCATCGGCGAAACCAAGTGATAACTCTCTTTTCGTGCCATTATCTTTGTAACACCCTGAATTCCAATAAGCCTGAATTCGAAGTTCCACAGGATCTTTACACTTCACTTCGTACAAATTTACAAGGAATTTGAAACTTTTATTACAACAGTCTTTTTACATCTTAACGCAGCGAAAAGTAAATGAAATACAACAATGATAAATGTACAATTGCAACAACTTTAGCATTTAAGTAATCATCAGCACCAAATTCATCTTTATATCTTCTTGTAAATTTCAAGTCCTACATATGAAACTGTAGGCACGTTAGTTGCTTACAACCGACTCAATATTATACACGGCCATCCTCGCTATGCCGAAATTATAACGATTCTTTAATACTTAAACAAACACAAACTTGATCACAAATAAAGCTAAAGAGGGACTATTCTATTGATGTTGTGTGTGCTTGTGCACTTAACCTTAATGCAATTATTTATATTTAATGACACTAATTCATACTTGTTCGAACTTATGCATCCCATTCTACATAAATCCGAGGGAAATCCCTTAACCATACTTCATCTTGTAGGGTTGGATCCCTCGCTATGAGTTTAACTACTACGGTAACTACGATAAGTATGCTAGATATTTTATGAGTTACGAGCCCATGCCCAGATAGCCTAGAGGGGAATACCACGTCATGGCATGAAGCATCATGCAGACAACCTATGGACAATTCTTCGTCACGGAACGATGGCACTACGTAGTCACCAAGCACCCCACAAGTGTCGCCACGATCCCGATAATTCCGAAGATGTTTTCACGTCATGACACGACGCATCATGTAGACAGCCTGTGAACACTCTCACACCGTGAATTCGAGGCCCTCATACTTGTGTTTTTCTCTTACTTTCATCACATCTTAACTATAGTGTAGTGCTTAGATATTTGAATCATGAGTAAAATTAACACCCTAGAGTTAGTCTTTCCTCCACACCGGTCTTAAACATCAATTGATAACAACGACCCAATCTTGATCTTTTTCTGCAACATTTATTTTTCAAGAATTCATTCATGCCGGTATAAGGACTTAGCTACACTCTAGTTCTTAACCTCTTTTCATGTTCACCAAAAATTTGAGTGTTCATACTCACAAATTTCTATAATCCATCATAATCTTTTTGTTTCATTTTTCAAGTACAATTATATGTACAAAACATCAATTCCTTATTTAACTTACCATATCTCATAATTTAATCTCCATACAAATTTCTTTTTCTTCTTTCTTTACTTATAACAAATTCATATTTTTAAGAAGAATTTTCAAGTTGTTTCTCCCATCATTTTAATATAAAAATTACTTCCAATTCTCACAAAGTGTATTAAAATATTAGTGAAATAATTTTCATAAAGCCTAGATAATATTTGAGGAATACTAGAACTTTTTCCCAACTTTTTTGTTATTCTTAAAACCCAAGAATATACCAAAAATCGAAATATATAAAAATATCAAAACCAAACAAAGGACAGGGGGTCGGATTCGAACCCAAGACCAAACCCACCGCCTAACTACAGTAACAGACCCAAAGCGCACCTGAAGACCAAGAGTCTAAGAGTGACTAACTGATATGAGTTTGGTTAAATATTTTTTTGTATAGATCACACTGTATTTTAAGAAAAATCAAATTTTGATAAAACAGAGAATCCCACGTCATGGCATGACGCATCGTGCAGACAACCTATGGACAATTCGCCTCCATCATGGAACGATGGCACTACGTAGTCACCAAGCACCCCACAAGCGTCGCCACGATCCTGATAATTCCGGAGATGTTTTCACGTCATGACATGATGCATCATGTAGACAGCCTGTGAACACTGTCGCACCGTGAATTCGAGGCCATCATACTTGTATTTTTCTCTTACTTTTATCACATCTTCACTATAGTGTAGTGCTTAGATATTTGAATCATGAGTAAAATTAACACCCTAGGGTTAGCCTTTCCTCTACACCGGTCTTAAACATCAATTGATAACAATGACCCAATCTTGATCTTTTTCTGCAACATTTATTTTTCAAGAATTTATTCATGCCGGTATAAGGACTTAGCTACACTCTAGTTCTTAACCTTTTTTTATGTTCACCAAAAATTTGAGTTTTCATACTCACAAATTTCTATAATCCATCATGATCTTTTTGTTTCATTTTCCAAGTACAATTATATGTACAAAACATCAATTCCTTATTTAACTTACCATATCTCATAATTTAATCTCCACACAAATTTCTTTTTCTTCTTTCTTTACTTATACCAAATTCATATTTTTAAGAAGAATTTTCAAGTTATTTCTCTCATCATTTTAATATAAAAATTACTTCCAATTCTCACAAAGTATATTAAAATATTGTGGAAATAATTTTCATAAACCCTAGATAATATTTGAGGAATACTAGAATTCTTTCCCAATTTTTTTGTTATTCTTAAAACCCAAGAATATACCCAAAATCGAAATATATAAAAAATATCAAAACCAAAAACAGGGGTCGGATTCGAACCCAAGACCAAACCCTCTGCCTAGTTACAGTAATAGACCCAAAGCGCACCTGAAGACTAGGAGTCCAAGAGTGACTAACTGATATGAGTTTGGTTAAATATTTTTTTATATAGACCGTACTGTATTTTGAGAAAAATCAAATTTTGATAAAACAGAGCCTCTTCAAGACTTGAACCCGAGACCCTATACACTGTACACAGCACCTATACTCACACCGAAATCCAAATTTCCCAAACCAATTCTCTGTTATATAGAGGAGTCGAAATAGCTTTATACGTACTGTCTGTTTGTAAATTTCCCTTTACAAAATTCGATTACCCAACCAATTTGTACCATTCAAAATCTAATTCTTTTCCAGAATGTATTCTTTCAAAAATACAGTATAGTACATATATTTAAACTTTATAAAATTCTCATTTTGACAATGTAACAAGTTTTCTCCCAAATTGTATTAAAGAACACATATTATCAATTTTCAAATAAAGTGTTGTCTCTCATCAAAACTTCTTTATAAAAATTCCTTATACTCATAAAATATATATTAATGAAACTATTTCCACATTTCTCTATTACATTAGAATCTAAAAATCCTTTTCATACATGTTGCATTATTTTGACTATTATAAGAATATCCGAACATGCATCAACTTTTTACTTCAACAATTCACTAGATACTATTTCCATTTTTCTCTTTCTAATTAGCAAAGTTCTAGTCATTTATTTGAATCACAACAGCATTTCAACACATCATGACACAATTAAATTAAGATCATGCAATCTACATTCATCCTACCAATCAAAATTTAACAATTAAACCATATATCAACTAGCATGCATCATACTCCTAAATTAGAAAGGATTTAAGTAACACCCATCCAAAGAAGTATTGATTTCTTAGCAATTGAACCCCAAAAGAAGCCTCACTCTGCCTCGAAATCCGCGCACCAAGGCAAAAATTCCAAGTCAGCAACTCCTCCCGAAAGCCTTCTCTGATCTCAACCCACATTTCACACACACACACACACACACACACACACACACACACACACACACACACATATATATAATAGAATAGTTTATAAGTTATATATGCATATATATGTATGGTGAGTAGGTGGAGAAAGCAAAAGGGATTTGGCTGGATTTGATTTCAGAAATGGGCAGAGAAGGAAAAGAAGGGAGAGATGAGGAGAGAGTGAAGATTAGGGGGTGTTTATATAATTAATTGAGTTGTTATATTAACTACCCCCCCCCAATACAACTCACTAATCCACTCATTAAATTCAAAAGCATTCCTTTTTCCCTCCATCCCAAAACAGCCGGCCTATCTTTGAGGTGTGCACATGCACGTGCTTTGTGTACACTTCACAAAATTAATTATTTATTTAATTTTAAATATATGTTTATATATATAATATGCATATAAAATTAGTTTAATTAAAAATTATAGTTTTCATGCATGAATAAAATAGACACACACACATACTTCATGAAATTTTATTTTAAAAGATAATGCAAACTAATACGTGCACTGCCAACACGTACGTCACACGTAAAACAAATATGAAATACAAGATTGATTTTATTGACGGAAAAATATTTATAAGTAATCGGAATGTAACGTACGAAAATATATTTCATTATACATATACCGTAGTGTAATCAATGCGTACACAGAAAAACATGTGCACCACATGTATAAAGATATCTTAATCAAAATAGGAGGAAAATAAATTTTCTTTTATAAAACGAATTCGAACGCGTCATTAAATAAATAATTGAAACATATAGAAAATATTACATGTAGCGATGGAAAATACATAATCGATACGTGCATCGATAACACATGCAATGTACGTAAAAACTTCGAGATTGGAATATTATATTTGAGTTGATTCAAATAGGATAAAGTAAATTTTGAGAAGACGAAAATACATAAATAGTAGGAATCCAGGATACGTAGAGAAACACGTTACGGATATTACTCGTAACGATACAAAATACACGTGCATAACATATGAGGGCAAAATTGTCATTTCTAATTTTGCGGGGTGTTACAATCTTTGAATCAAACCCAAACTTGATTGCACATCATCATATGCATACTACTTAGATACAAACTAGAGGCATGATTATAGAGAATGATAATTGGATGCTTTTGATTTAATGTGAAGTCGTATTTGTTAGGTTTTGATGGCAATCTCAGATTAAATACATAGCGGAAAAATTACAAAGAAATATTGAAACCTAGTCATGGATCCATGCGAAAACCATAAATGGTGTTTAGGAGTTATACCTTAAAGATGGATCTGATGTCTCCATAGTATGCCGATCACAGCACTACAATATTGCGGTGCCTCTACGATATCCACACGAACGAAACAAATCAAGCTTTCTCTCACGCCGCAGTGCTAGCTGCAGGAAGGGATGTTCCTCATGATCTCTCTCTCACAAAATTTCTATGACGGCTAGGATTTTCTCATGTGACTTTTTTTTCCAAAGATACGTATCATATATATAGCTGCAGAAAATCAATCCTAAGAGAGTAATGAGGTTGTTGGACTCACAATCTGACCTTGTTCAGATTCGTGTGTGGACCTTTGAATTTTAGTCAGCCCATTTAATCTAATTAAATGTCCAACCAATATCAGGAGTTCAAGTCTTACTTAGATCCCTAATTTAATTCATCTTATGAATTTAAATTCCAATTTCGATCCATTCTATGTGCGCGACCCTGTAGGTTCTCGTTACGTTGACAGTAATACTAAAATCATATTCTAGTATTACAAACAGTGAGTGGTATCTAGCAATACATCACTGCTACTCAAGTAACGGGAATATCAGTGATTAGACATAACCTATTCGTGACCAATGTTACTATGTAGCCTAGTCCCTTTATCCAGATATCTTAATTGACCACAAGGCACAGAGCGTGTCACCCTTGTTTAGTTCAATCTTTGGTTTCCGTATGTCTGAGTAAACTTACTAAAACAAATGAGCTCAGTGTCGCATATTGACTTATTTAAGCATGACCATGCATTTTGCAGTCTCACTCAATCAAGGGGCCATAGATATCGCTCCTGTTATGTAAGAGGGACAAATCCTATCTAAGTCACTCACATCCCTCTGCATGATTTGTAGTATATCCAATAGTCGACTTTATAATCACCTTATTATAGACAACGTTTGACGATGATATGGCTAAAAATGGGGTTAAATCGGAACCGTCCAAATCAGGCGCGAATCTCAAAGCTTGGGGGTAAGACGGTAATTTCACTCACAAATGGGCCTGAAACGGGTTCGGGGTCTTTTCTCCAAAAGCCCATTAACCCACCAACAGATCCATCTTGACTGGGTGCGGGTCCCAACCCGCAAGAAACCCGGTTCAGCTAGATAGAATTAGGGTTTCTGATTGTATTCAATCAACGGCCCTGATTCGCTCTATCCTTTCACTGGGAATTAGGGATTTCATTCCAAAACTGATCCCAAAGGCGACTATAAATACCCCCCAGCCACCACCATTAGGAGGTAATCAATCTTTTGCCAGTTTACGCTCTTTCATAATCTCTTCTGGTTACTGACTTGAGCGTCGGAGGGTGCGTCGCTGGGATCAATCCCGGTGTCTCGCACTTTTTGCAGGTGAACGGCGGGAGTCAACGGTCAAACTCCGGTGGAAAGATTCCAGGTTTGCTATTCGGTTTTCCTAAGAATCCACAAATTTTATCTGTTTGCCCCCACACCAGATTTAGCGGTAACAGATTGGCGCCGTCTGTGGGAAGAGCCGAATAGCGATCCTTCCTCTCCCCTTGGTTAAGATCATCTCTAGCCATGCCTCCCCGAAAGCTAAAATCCAGAGGGTCCAACCGTGGACCCACTCCTACTCAACAACAACAGGAGATCCCCCTCCAAACCGTCCAGTCGGCGGGACCCACTCCTCCTTAACCTGATCAGGCCCCGCAGTAGGACCAACCTCCTCCTCAAAATCTTCAACCCCCTTACGGTCAAACCGGGCCTTAGAATGCCGGTGCGGGGGGCTCCCGTCCCAATCCTCAGAAACAACCACACCAACATGACCACGTCTCCGTGCACAACCTCTCTACCGACTCCATGGCATCTTACAATCCCCAAGCCTCTGATGACCTCCGCAACACCCTCAACAATCGGCATAAAGAAGAGGATCTTCGCCGCCATTTGGATGAAAGGCGGGCCCGAGAGGTAGTCTCCCGCCAACAACGTCCAAATGAGCGATCTCCTCATCGCCGAGAACATAGGAGGTCTCCTCCTCACCGAAGATGGAGAGAGTCCCCTGAGCACCATAGAAGAAGGCCTCGCTCCCCTATGGGTCGGCAACCCCCGAGGGATGATAATGCTCCTATCACCCGTGCCGAATTCCAGCAATTCCAAGCAACCATCTTGCAAGCCCTCCATCTCCGACCCAACAACAACAATGGTCAGGGGGTCCCCACTCCTCCTCCTATTCGAAGTCCTCGCCATCGGTCCCTAACTCCTCCCCCAGCTCCTAGCAACCGCCATCATGACCTTAGTCCTCGTCACTCCCCGAGCTATCGTCGTCGTAGCCCTCGCTCCCCTTCGTACGAAGACGAGTCCAGAGGCTCGTTTGGCTACCGTCGAAAGGATGACACCGTCTACCGTCGTCTCCATGAGATGGAGAGGCGCTTGGGTCAGCTAGACAAGGAAGAGGAGCTTAGAGGAAGGACCCTCCGTCCGAGCCAACCTCCCTTCTCTCGAACAATCATGGAGGCGCCCGTTCCAATAGGCTTTAAGCCCCCGCAGTTCGAAACTTACTCCGGGGGAGTCAGACCCCGTGGACCACATCGAAAGCTTCAAGACCCTCATGCTGATACACCAAGCTTCCGATGATCTATCGTGCAAAATCTTCCCGGCCACTCTGAAAGGTCCCGCTTAGGAGTGGTACTCTCGCCTCGCCCCGTCCTCCATATTCTACTTTGAATAATTTGAGACCCTCTTCGCCACCCACTTCGTAAGTAGCCGCCGCACAGAGGAGACCAGCATTTCGCTACTCTACCTCAACCAGAAGAAGGGTGAGAAGCTCAGAGACTATGTGAAAAGATTCACCGCGGAAGCTAGGTCCATTGCTTCCCTCGACCAGTCAGTCGCTGTAGCAGCCTTCCAATCGAATTGTAATTCCCGGACGGATATTACATTGTATAAATTATTATTTTATTATTAATTTGTTTTAATTCCCAAATTGAAATATTTTGGTGATTTTCACCCGATTTGTTCATAGACATTATCTGTACCCAGATATCGGTCAGTATACATCCGTATTGTATCAAATTGGCACCATGACCTTCCAAACTAATAATAAAATTTATTTTATTATTATTACAGAAATTAAATCATTTTTATACGGATCATGCGAAGATTTTCGGTATACGCATATATATACACACATGTATGTAGTATGTCGATTAGTACATTATACAAATTGTGTGTTGGGTATTTTTGGACAAAATACTTGTCTTTGTTATGACAAACCTATTAGATTATTAATGTTTTTGGTTAACCTAGATTAAGTATGCATGAAGAGATTAAGGAAGTCTTCTAGAAACTATCTCTCTTCCACATCACCCTCCACCTCACATAGCACCATACCCACATCCTACCTCCACCTCATCCCACCTCCCTTAGTAAAAACCAGCCCCATTTTGTGGGAGGGTTTTTGTGCAATTTTGTGTGTGCAATTTGCACTTCCCACCCTTTTCTCCACCTATAAATATCCCCCTCCCTTCACCTTTGTCTCATTTTTAGAAAAACAAAAAGAAAGAAAGGAAAAGAAAGAGTGAACTCCTAACTTGAGAGTTTTCTCTTGTAGGTTTTAGAAGCTTTCATAGGGGCTTAGGGGAAGGAAAGAATAGCTAGCAAGTCCTTCCATCAAGAGAAAGAAAGGTGGGGGTTTCTCCACTTGTTTCTTTGTTTGTTTGAGTTGTTGTTTTGATGCTTTATCTTCTCATCCTCCTTGTTTTGTTTCTTTTTGTTTGGGTGCTTTCTTGAGATATTGTTGTATGTTGTTGTGGCATAAGTTGTAGTTTGGATGGTAAAAGAAATGTGATAATTAGTAGTAAAGAACAAAAAGATTAAATCTTGTAGTAGTAGTTGTTGTTCTTGTGTTTATTAATTGGACTAAAATACACATATGCATATGGATTTGTACATACAACCATTTGAGGTTGTAGGACTTGAATGTGGACTCATACATAAGCACATGGACTTGTGTACAACCATTTTGGATTGTAGGACATACATTGAACTTTGGACTAAAAAGAAAGCATATGTTGGTTGAACCAAAATGGAGGATTCTTACTTATTTTATTTTGCTTAGTTCCTTTCATTAATATTAAGTAAAAAAGAACCCATTTTTAGATGCTAATTTTAGTATGAAAAAGATCTAAGTTAGAATGATTAAAAAGATCTCTTTTATGCTTGACTAGTAATAAATAAGAAATAGATGTTATGTTTTAAATAAAGAAGTTTTAGTAGATATTTTATAGTAGATGTTCATGTTTAATAAAGAAGTTTTAGTAGATATTTTATAGTAGATGTTCATGTTTAATAAAGAAGTTTTAAAGTAGCATTAGTAGATGTCTAATAAAGTTGTAATAGATGTTTATGTTTAAATAAAGTAGATGGTTGTAGGAAGGTAGTAGATACTTATAAATATTAAATGTATGTTTATGCTTATGTTGAAGTAATTATACATACTTATATTGTTGTAGGATTAATGTTGAATTAATCTACCATGCTTATATTGTTGTAGGATTAATGTTGAATTAATCTACCATGCTTATATTGTTGTAGGATTAATGTTAAATTAATCTACCATGCCTAGGATTATTGTAGGTTAATGCTAAGTAATTATACATGCTTATATTGTTGTAGGATTAATGTTGAATTAATCTACCATGCTTATATTGTTGTAGGATTAATGTTGAATTAATCTACCATGCTTATATTGTTGTAGGATTAATGTTAAATTAATCTAACATGCCTAGGATTGTTGTAGGTTGATGCTAAGTAATTATACATGCTTATATTGTTGTAGGATTAATGTTGAATTAATCTACCATGCTTATATTATTGTAGGATTAATGTTGAATTAATCTACCATGCTTATATTGTTGTAGGATTAATGTTGAATTAATCTACTATGCTTATATTGTTGTAGGATTAATGTTAATTTAATCTACCATGCCTAGATGATACCCATGTTTAAGGTAACGAATCTATGCTAAATTGTTGTAGTTAAGGTAAGAAAGTATCATACCATGCTTGATTCGTTGTAGGAAAAATATATACCATGCTAAACTATAGTAGGAAACTCCTGAACCATGCATGATGTGTACCATGTTGTAGGTTAATGGAACCATGCTCATGATGTGTGCCATGTCGTAGGAACCATGCTTATGTTGTGTACACGTTGTAAGGAGGCATGCTTAAATTGTAGTAAAGCTTCATGTTTAGATTGTAATAACTATCCATGCTTAAGATTGTTACAAGTGCATGCTAAATCGCATTCATAATTAAGAGTGTTGTAAGTTGATGGTTACGTTATATGTACCATGATTAGTTGTTGGAGGTTGATGCTTATTGTAATTGTAGTAGTAACTACCTTGTTGTAGTTAATGTTAGTAAGGAGCCATACATGCTTGAAGGGTATAGGGTGGCATCCTAGTTAAATAAGGAAGCGGACGTATGTTCTAGGTTGTTCTAGTCAACTTCGAAAAGAACCCATGGACTCTAGTTGTGTGAAGTCCTAACTGAAATTGGACCATATCATGGGGACATTCCTCATCCGTAGGAGTAATAAGAATTAGAAAGGTCATTTGTAATAGTTAGTTCAATAAAGGTATTATGTCGCTTCGGGCTTCTCATTGGTAGAATGCCTACTATAGACTATTAGTAGATTCTTCTGTTGCTTCTAGTAATGGAAGATCAAGTTGCTAGTAAGCTCGTTTGGTTGCTTCTAGGTTTGATTACCTATATGGTTGTTTGGATATGGTTGTGCTCGTACGTGGCTCGACCGGCCCGTGCGTAGCTGTTGGTCTCATACGCGGCTTATTTGGCTGGTATGTACATTGTCATCTCATACGAGGCCTGCCTGGCTCGTAGGGAGTGGTTGGTTCATACGTAGCTTATTGGCTCGTGTGTGGTTAGTTTACCCGTATATAGCTTATTAGCTAGTACACAGTTGTTGTGCTCATCTAGGGTAATATTATTACCCTAGGGGCTATCGACCATCAAGACATATGTTTTCTTACCCCTAAGGAACTGTGGAGGATTCACTCCTTGTGTACCGTCGGATCTTAACCGGTGTAGGTTGATCGAGGACCGGAGTATAGACGGAATCTAAGTTCAGGGTAGCGGCATGCATGTATGTTCGCATGGCCGGGGTCTTGGATCGATGGGCCAGGAACCGGATCCTGAGGGGTTCTGGTAAGTCTAGGTTAAGCAGCCTAGTAGAGTTGTCTTGCGAAGTCTAATTTAAGGCCTAGCATGTTGTGTTTATAATATTGTCATCCCTAGGATTGTTCGGGTCAGGGACATCATTAAGGTAGTGACTTATAAAGATCATTTACTTAGACCCTTTGCCGGAAAGAGAGGAGTTGGTTGTAGGGGCGCCTTACAACCATCTTGTCCCTTGAGGCAGGCCTTAGGTGGTGTTATTGGGTTGTACCTTCCCGTCAAAGGGATACGTACGGTGGCTTCTCACGAGTTGGGAGCACGGGTTGCGTATCTCACACTGTTGATTCCTGAAGTGCCATGATAAGGCGGGCAGAGCTAGGGATGGATCCCGGAACTCCGTCGGGTCCTATGCCGGGGATACGAACAGGCCATGGACTACGGTCTGGCTAAGGGGCGGCAGGGGGCTCTCTTGTTGGCGGAAATCCCTGAGGATTCGTCTGGTTTTTGAGTGAGGTCCGGTTAGCCGGGTAGTAGTGGCAAACATAGACACCACGAGCGGACTGCATTAGTGGGACATAGACACCATGAGCGTACTGCCTTGGTAGTACTTGACCACGTCTGCAACCTCATCAGTCACGTTGTATCTGTCAGGAACAGGTTGTGTACAATTAGAATTCATAACGCGGATTCAAATCCCTATATATGGAGAAACAGCTTGAGATGGGGCGCATGTGGTATGGGCTGCATATTGCTTCGGAGACTTGCTGACATTAGAATAAGAGCAACCTAGCTTTAGTTAATATTACATTAGATTCTAGTCATAGCACTCACGAGCACTTAAACTACACCGACACAATTGCCATGTTTCTGTATGTTGTTTTGGGAGATTCGCTGCTATGTTATCAGCCTTAAAGCATCAGTGAATACTGACGTCCCCACTTCAATAGGTACTGGATCGCAGAAATACAAGTGCGAGATTCAGGAGGACTCAAGGCCAGGGAAGCGAGGAGTCAGTGTCATGTTTAGTTCCGCTGTAACATGTATGTGGATTATCTATTAGTTGAGAAGTACTCAAGTGAAAGTTACCAAGTGTTGTTCTTCATTCCTTGTACTCTGATGTAAGATGTTGAAGGTTGTAATACTTGGGAATGTAAAGGTATTATTGTAACACTATTGTAATGTATTGCAGTTGTATGATATTCAGACTTGAAATATATTGGGTGATGAATAAAAAGTTTTTAATTCTCCTGTTTTTTTGTGTATTGTGACTAATTGAAGAAAAGGTCCTGGCTCGTGTCTCGGTTTTCCAGTATATGAAAATCGGGGTGCTACACGAATGTCCTTAACTCCAGCCTTCGGTCCTCCCTAGCCAAGAAGCCCCCGCAAAACTTCTCCGACCTCCTTCTCAGAAGCGAGAAGTATATTCGGGCTGAGGAAGCTGAGCATCGCCCCACCTTTGAGGGGCCTTCCTCCGGGACCAAAAGAAAGGCGACTGAAGAAGAGGGAGCCAAGAAGTTCCAGAAAGACAACGGAGGCCAGTGCCGCCCTCCTCCCAGGTTCGAGAAGTTTACCTCTCTTAACGCCAACATCTCCACTATTCTCATGGAGGTTGAGAAGGAAGGGGTCCTGCCTCCTGCCCCGAAGATGAATACCCCCGACAAGAAGAGGGACAAAGAGAAGTGGTGCCGATATAAGCGGGACCATGGCCACGACACCAATGATTGTCAGGCCTTGAAGAACGAAATTGAAGCCCTCATCCAAAGGGGGCAGCTGTCTAAATTTGTGAGAAAGGACCGGATCGATCTTCCACCTCCCCCCAGGGGGGCTAACAAGCATCCTGAAAGGCACGAGGAAACTCCCGAGTTCGAAGAGGAACGCATCCTACATCTCATTTATGGAGGCCCTATGGGAGGCACCTCCAACTCCTCTCGAAAGGCCTTCATCAGGGAGGTCAACTCAGTACATGGCATGCCCCCTCCCAAAGGCCTCAGAGTCCCGGTCACTTTTTCAGATGAAGACCTGGAGGGTGTCCGAACTCCCCATTGCGACGCCCTAGTAATCAACCTCCATATGGCGAATTTTAAAGTGGAGAGAATACTGGTGGACAATGGTAGCTCCGTTAACATTCTCTTCCTCGCTGCTTTCAAAGAGCTCAAGCTATCCCGGGACAGGCTGAAGCCCGCCGGCTACACAATCCACGGGTTCACGGGAGTGCCAGTGACTATCGAAGGGGTAATCACCCTCGACATAATCGCTGGCAAAACTCCTACCACCCGAACGGAGCCGATGGACTTCATGGTCGTCGATGTTCCTGCTGCATATAATGTGATTCTAGGCCGACCTGGCCTAGATACTCTAGAGACCGTCCCGTCGACTTATCACCTCAAAATGAAGTTCCCCACCAGAGCAGGAGTAGGGGAAGTAAGAGGTAGTCAAGAGATGGCCCGCAAATGTTACATGACCTCCATCGGGGGACCAGTCCTCTCCCTCGAAACTCTTGAGATTCCCCAAGAGAATGTCCGACCAACGTCCGAACCGGTGGATGAATTGTAGGAAGTGCTCTTCTCCGAGCAAGATCCGAACCGCAAGTTCCTCATCAGCAAGACCCTCCCATCTGCCATATGTTCCGACATAGTCCAATGCATTAGAAAGAACCGCGACCTCTTCACATGGTCGACTGCCGACATGCCAGGAATCTACGAAGAGCTCCTCATCTACCACTTGAGTGTTGCTCTGGGGTCCAAACCAGTCAAACAAAAAAGGCTCAAATTTGCCCCTGAGCGCCAACATGCTATCAAGGAAGAAGTGGACAAGCTCCTTAAGGCCCGGTTCATCCAAGAAGTTAACTACCCCTAATGGCTCTCCAATGTTGTCATGGTCAAGAAGTCTAACGGGAGTTGGATAATTTGTATCGACTTCACGGACCTGAACAAGGCATACCCTAAAGATCCATTTCCTCTCCCAAGCATCGATACCCTGATTGACGCCACTTCGGGTCATGAGTTGCTCAGCTTCATGGACGCCTTCTCCAGGTATAACCAAACCCGAATATTCCCCCCGGATATCCCGAAGACCTCCTTTGTCACTGATCAGGGGCTCTACTGCTACAGGGTAATGCCCTTCGGGCTGAAGAATGCAGGTGCGACCTACCAACGCCTTGTCAACAAAGTTTTTCAGAACCAAATCGGCCGAAACATGGAAGTATATGTTGATGATATGCTGGTCAAGAGCATCCATGGGGCCGATCACGTGGCCGACCTGCAGGAGGCATTCGATGTATTGAGGAAACATGACATGAGGCTCATCCCGAACAAGTGTGCATTCGGGGTCTCGTCCGAAAAATTCCTAGGCTTCATGGTCAGCCAAAGAGGAATCGAAGCTAATCCCGAGAAGATCAAAGCCATACTGGACATGGCTCCTTCCAAAAGTGTGAAAGATGTTCAGAAACTCACGGGTCACCTCGCAGCCATAGGGCACTTTCTGTCCAAGTCAGGGGAGAAGTATCTTCCCTTCTTCAAAGCCCTTAGGGGAGCTAAGGGCTTCGAATGGGGTCAACAACAGCAGGAATCATTCGATCAGCTTAAAGCCTATCTAGTCAACCCCCCTCTCCTCAGCAAGCCTATCCCCGGGGAAACACTCTACTTCTACTTAGCTACCTCCGAACAAACCCTCAGCACTGTCTTGGTGAGGGAAGAAGACAAGGCTCAGAAGCCCATCTATTACGTGAGCAAGGTACTTCGGGATGCCGAGCTTCGCTACCCAAGATTGGAGAAGATGGCGTATGCCTTGGTCATGGCAGCTAGGAAGCTTCGCCCTTATTTTTAGTCCCACTCGGTGGTCGTTCTTATCGACCAGCCGCTTAAGCAAGTTCTGCACAAACCCAAGACCTCGGGCCAGCTGATGAAGTGGTGAATCGAGCTGAGTCAGCATGACATATCATACCAGCCTCGAACCGCAATCAAGGCTCAAGCCTTAGCTGAATTCATTATTGAGAGCACTATCCCAGAGGTCAGCCAAGCAGCAAACATGCCTCCTATTTTGACAGTATATGTAGACAGGGTCCTCTTGCACCGAGGGAAGCGGAGCCGGGGTCATTCTGGCAGGCTCAGATGATTTCGTTCTCCAATACTCCCTCCGCATAAACTTTAAAGCCTCCAATAATGAAGCGGAGTATGAAGCCTTTATAGTCGGCCTCGATATGGCTCGCAAGGCAGGGGCACAATGCCTCCGGATATTTAGCGACTCGCAGCTGGTCATGAATCAAGTCTTGGGTGAGTACGAGGCAAGAGATGACCGAATGGCTAAGTACTTAGCCGAGGTCCAAAATCTCATGGCTTCATTCGAAGATGCGCTGATTCAACGGATCCCCAGAGAAGAAAATTCCCAAGCAGATGCCCTCTCCAAGCTAGCCTCTTCCTCCCTTCAGGGTCTCGAGCAGACCGTCCTGATTGAAGTGCTCCCCAGACCAAGCATAGAAGAAGAAACTCCCGACTCGATGGAGTCGCTGCCCGTCCAGCTTCGAGACAACTGGATGAAACCTCTGATAGAATTTCTAAGGGATGGACTCCTCCCAAAGACCCAAAGAAAGCTCGCCGAGCCCGGACCAGAGCAGAGCGGTACACCCTTGTTGAGGGGGTCTTGTACTAACGCTCCTACACCCCAGTAGACGGCAGACCCTACTTGAAGTGCCTCTCCCCAGAAGAAGCTTCATAAGCCTTGCAAGAGCTTCACGAAGGCATAGGCGGAGCACATTCAGGGTCAAGGTCCCTCGCCAGAAAGGTGTTGAATTATGGATACTTCTGGCTGACTCTACTCCAAGATGCCGAATGGCATGTCCGGCAATGCAACTCTTGTCAGAAGTACTCCAACGTTCATCGCCTACCCCAAGCAAAACTCACCTCCCTCTCAAGTCTGATCCCTTTCGCAATGTGGGGGATGGACTTGCTCGGCCCGTTTCCACCGGCTCCCGGACAGCTCAAGTTCTTAGTCATGGCGATCGACTACTTCTCAAAGTGGATAGAGGCTGAGCCTTTGGCTACAATCACTGAGAACAAAGTGCTTCAATTCTTTTGGAAGAATGTCATCTGTAGGTTTGGGGTGCCTCGGGTCCTGATAACTGATAATGGAACACAATTTACGGGGGCGGCATTCCAATCTCTGTGTGAAGACCTCGCCATTCAGCAATGCTTCTCTTCCGTCTCCCATCCTCAAACAAACGGCCAAGTGGAAAATGCCAACTGGTAGATCCTCTCCGGTATCAAGAAAAGGCTAGATAAGGCGGCCAAAGGCTTGTGGGCGGATCAGCTCCCTAACGTACTGTGGAACTACCGCACTACGAAGCGGACCCCCACAGGTGAATCGCCATTCAATCTCACCTATGGGTCTGAAGCAGTGATCCCCTTGGAAGTCGAACTACCCTCTCCTCGCCTCATGGCCTATGAAGAGGAACAGAATGCTAGAGAGCTTCGGGCAAACTTGGACTTGATTGATGAACTACGGGAAAGAGCTTCAATTTGCCAACAAAACTACTGGAGGAGGATCGAGTTAGCCTACAACAAAAGGGTCTGACCAACCAATCTCAAAGAAGGGGACTTAGTCCTTAGAAAACTAGCTATCTCCTTCCCCAACCAGAATAGTAAGCTAGCTCCGAATTGGGAGGGACCCTACAAAATCACCAAAGAAGTTCGGCCCGGAACATACCGCCTTGAAGACCTTGAAGGCAGAGAGATTCCTAGGACTTGGAATGCTGACCATCTATTGAAGTATCAAGAGAGCGCTTGAAGGCCTCTCTAAGTGTCTTCAGATGTTGAACCGTTCCTTTCCTTTCACTTGTATTTTGCTTCTCTATTTTTTCAATGTAATAACGGCTTGCAACTTAGAAGCAGCCGACTAGTAGTTATCAATAAAGAGTTTCTTTCTTTCCATATCTTTCTTGTGATTGTTTGCATCTCTCTATTTTTAATTTCTTTTAATCAAACGATGAGTTCGGAGTCCAACACTTGGTTTGACTCCGCTTCGCAAGCTCTTAAGTGAGCTAGAAGTGGTTCGCCATTCGGAATTGCTCCCACAACCGTTGAAATTTACTCAAACGACGAGTTCAGAGTCCAACACTTTGTTCGACTTCGCTTCACAAGTTTGCTCTAAAGCAAGCTAGAAGTGGTTCGCCATTCGGAATTGCTCCCACAACCGTTGAAATTTACTCAAACGAGGAGTTCGGAGTCCAACACTTGGTTCGACTCCGCTTCGCAAGTTCGCTCTTAAGAGAGCTAGAGGTGGTTCGCCATTCGGAATTGCTCCCACAACTGTTGAAATTTACTCAAACGACGAGTTCGGAGTCCAACACTTGCTTCGACTCTGCTTCGCAAGTTCGCTCTTAAGCGAGCTAGAAGTGGTTCGCCATTCGGAATTGCTCCCAAAACCATTGAAATTTAATCAAACGACGAGTTTAGAGTCCAACACTTGGTTCGACTCCGCTTCGCAAGTTCGCTCTTAAGCGAGCTAGAAGTGGTTCGCCATTCGGAATTTCTCTCACAACCGTTAAAATTTACTCAAACGACGAGTTCGGAGTCCAACACTTGGTTCGACTCCGCTTCGCAAGTTAGCTCTTAAGCGAGCTAGAAGTGGTTCGCCATTCGGAATTGCTCCCACAACCGTTGAAATTTACTCAAACGACGAGTTCGGAGTCCAATACTTGGTTCGACTCCGCTTCGCAAGTTCGCTCTTAAGCGAGCTAGAAGTGGTTCGCCATTCGGAATTGATCTCACAACCGTTGAAATATACTCAAACGACGAGTTCGGAGTCCAACACTTGGTTCGACTCCGCTTCGCAAGTTCGCTCTTATGCGAGCTAGAAATGGTCCGCCATTCGGAATTGCTCCCACAACCGTCGAAACTTGCCTCTGCCATCACGCGCGAAGTTCATACAACTAGACTAGACATGGGAGAAGAGTACTTGGAGGAGCTAACCTTTGGTTCTTAGGGTTCGTTTAAAGTCGAAATAATCCTCCAAAAGGCCGCTCTCCACTGTAAGAAACTCACTTCTCTTACAAATTCACAAGTTAAGAGGCTCGAAGCAGTGCTCGACACTTCTCGCCGAGCGCTCTTGGCACCGACGCCCAAACGAGCAAAAATCTTGCTCTGGGACCTCGGCCAGCCTTGTCGAGTGCTCTTGGCACCGACAACCCAACAAGCAAATATCTTGCTTCTGGACCTCGCATGCTGAAAATAGTAACGAGTAATACAACGACACAAGCCTGACAAAAACGCACAAGTCTAAGGAAAAAGCTTCATTTCAATTAAAGTGTGGGAAGACAGTACAAGACGGTGCCCTTCTTTACAATGAAGTATACAAGTTGAAAAGCCAAAACTACAAAGCCCCCTCGTAACACTTAGACAAATTACAAAACTTGGAGAACAAGAGATTTTCAGTGCCTCCTAGGCGTAGGGATGTTCCGCTTCAAAGATACCCGGGGATGTTGGCGCTTGACCCCGGAGCTCGTCCCTAAGCCAGCGAACTGAGATGTATCTTCGGCACTGCTCCTGACAATTGTACCGATGGACGCTCCGCTCGATGATATCGCCACACCACTTTGGGCATCACCCGGACTTTGCCGACCAACAGGCAAACGGGTCGCTAGTTCGTAGAACGAAATCCCTCGTTCGCTTTCTTCACGAGTGCACGAAGTACTCCGGACGTTGATCGAACTTGCGCAGTTTGAGGCGAGCCACTTCCAACTCGAGCTCGGATATCCATTGCTTCAGAGAGTCATCTTTTATGCCCACCTCGAAGCGAGGAGGCACTGCGGGACTCAGGATGCTAGGACGGCTGGCAATGATTCGGCAGAGCTGAGTGACTTCGATGCCCCTGTCCACTGTGGCCCTCTTCAACGCGTCGACCTTGGCCATTAATTCGTCGCGTTTGGCCATCAGCTTGCCCACCGCCATCGTCAATTCCTCTTCTTCTGCCAGAAGCTCTGCCTCCACAATCTGCAGGTGGTGAACCTCGGTGAGCATGCCGTCCCTCTCCGCTGTCATCTTCAACAAGAAGTGTTGGAGACATTTAAGCCTCAGCTCATTTGTGAAGGCTGTCGACGAGCCATCGTTCTCATCCACGGGAGCAATTTCAGCGAGCCTGCCCTCCAGTCGCCGAATCTCGATGTCCCGCCGTCCTAAGATCTGCTGTAGATGGTTCCGCTCACTTTCGGCTCTGCGCAACCCTAGCTCGACTTCGTAAAGACGCTCTCGACACCTGGTCAGACGCAGTCTCGTTGTCCCTAAGCCGACCTCGGAACCAAACTCCTCCTCGAAGCGAGTGGGTTCGGCAGACTGGGTCACCTCGGTGAGCTGAAAAGATCAAAGCAGACAACGAGAACGCTCAGTAAATTTCGTAGATTAGCTTCATATCCGACTCCTGAACAAGGCTATAGCGAAAACTAAAATCTTGTGTAAACACTTAGTCAAATTTTAAGACTACCCAAAAAGAAAACAACAACACAGGGTCGAGCTCAAAAGCGTATTTTCATTCATAACGAAAATGTTGTGGCTAGTCTGCAATTAGGCAATACAGTTGGCGGTTCAAAAGACAAAACAAAAACAAAAGAAAGAAGATGAAATCAAGGGACGAATTCTTTCCCGGGGCATCGAGATTCGGTGGGGACGGAATCCCCCGAAGGAGCCACCACTGCCAGCGGAGTCACCATTGACCCCTGCACCTCACCGACGACCTCGACCTCGGGGTCATCTTCGTCGTCCCCTCTTCCTCCTCCGACTCGGGGTCGAAGCCATCGACGTGGTCCTGGAAGAGCCGCCAACCGAAGCAGTCGACCTCAGGGTAATGCTCCGACACCTGAGTGATGGCCTGGGCGAACGCCTTGGCCATGTTTGCAGCGAGGAAGCCTTGCGCCTTCGTCATGGTGGCCGCTACGGTTTCCTTCACCGCCGCAGCCTTGGCCTCCACTGCCTCGGCCAGCTGCTTGGCCGACTCCTCCCTCTGCCGGATAAGATCGCCCTCGAGCCTTGTGACAAGGTCCTCGAGGTACTCGAGCCTTGTCGCCTTCCCATCGAGCTCGACCTTCAACTTATCGAGTTCATTACCCATCCGAGCCTTTTCGGCCCAAGCTCGGTCGGACTCCTACTTCAACTCCTTTTCCAACTCCGTCATCTTCTCCATGAGATGACCGAAGTGGACGATAATCTGCAACAAAACAACGAGAAGTACGAGGAGTTAGAAAATCAAACATAAAAGCTATCTTTAAAAGCGCAAAGACGACGCTTACCGATACCGCCGAGCGAGCGATCTCGATGGCATCATCGCCTGCATGGCCGGCGTCCATGGCGGCCCAGTCCTTCGGCGTCGCTAGGTGCTTTACCACTTGCATACTCGCCAAGGAGTCACCAAGGAACCCATCATGCTTCCGAACCTACCAGTCCGGGACATGGATCCTCTTGTGCTCCTCCGTCAGGAGCTCTTCGGCCGCCACCGTCAGCAGGGGCGCCTCCATCCCAAGTGCGGTGGCGATCGGGAACTCCCCTCCCTCGGCCGACGCTGAGGCTACTGTCGGAGCGCGGGTCTGGGTCACATTCACCGGCTCTTCCACTTCCTCGGTCGCGCTCGCGACCTTCTGGGTCTTCGCGAAGGGCAACTTGGTGGCGACCCTTTTGCGCTTCTTCGGCGCCTTGCTTCCCAGGGCAGCCTTTTACGCCAGCACTGCGTCATAATCCATGGCCTCTGCATCAAGCAAAAAGTTGGTTAAAAAACACAAGCCACGATAAGCAAAGTAAAAAAGAAAAGAAAAACTTAGAAAGAGCCGCATACTGGGATCTACGCGGCAGAGCCTTCCCCTGAAGAGGATGTCTTCGGTCATTTCTCGCCAATCATACTTCGGCCGATCTAGAAGGGTCCGAACTGCATCTTCTTCTTGAGGGTGAAGCACTGTCGACTCCTTTACTCGCTCCGACACCTCCTCCACCCAACTGGAGGGTATGGGCCATGCCTCCACGTTCCGCACTATGAGATATTTATCACGCCAGTGCTTTATGGAGTCGGGGTAAACGACGAGCTGACCTCCGTGCCTCGGAGCCAGGTAATACCGGAACTCCGACCAGTTCTGATGATGAAGCCGGTAGATCGTCCGAAGTACCCTCAACTTTGGCTTAACCCCAGCCGTCTGGCAGTGGAGCACGAACCCGTTGATAACTCTCCACGCGTTTGGCATTAGTTGGATGGGCTGACCCCAAACCACCTAAGTACCTGAACCGTGAACGGGTGGAAAGGCAGCCGAGCCCCGACATTGAAGGCATCGACCGGCCAGAAACACATGGTTACTGGCAGCGGCGAATTGGCCCTAACCCCGGGACCCGGCAGCATCAGTTCGTACTCCTTCGGAATTTGAAAGCAAATCCGGATCACTGCCAAGTCCTCCAAGCTGAGGATGGACACCGTCTCGTCAGCCTCGGAGGTCTCCCTTGCCGTGTTCTCCTCAAAGGTCCACCCCCTCCCGTGGATGATGCATTCGGCATGCTCCTCCGAAAATTCTTGAACCCTCTGGAGCCCGGTCAGCGGCCCTGGTAACCTGCCGAATGGCCCCATGCGCTTCGGGTCCTCCACTATGGTGTCTCGACCAGATACCCTCTTGCCCTTATCTTGGCGAACTCTCGGACTCGAAGAAGAAGCTTCGACAACAGAGGGGGAGGGCTTGGAGACAGGTGAAAGAGACATATTTATACTTGGAAAAAAACTAAGTATAAGTTACCTTTGAAGTGAAGGGAACGGTCGGAATTTTCACCGGAAAGCAATTGACAATCACCGTGAGCTCTCACTAGTAGAAATTACCGCCTGAGTAAAAATTCGGAGAAGTGAGAAATGAAAGGGGGGGGGGTGGAGTTTTATAGAGCTTGGCACACAAAACAAGGTTAATGGGCCCAAAGAGCCAGGCCCATCTACACAAGGCGACAAAACGAGCTGAACCATCACATTTTTTACCGTGCCCAGCTGTACTGTCACATTAATGGCTGTCACATCTGTCAGAGTTGTCAGAAGTTCAATAGTCACCTGCTTAGCCTGTCGTTTCCTAAGCTGCCAAAAATCTTACTCTGGACCTCGGCACACTTTGACAAGCGCTCTTGACACCGACCATGTTACATGGAAAAATTGGATCTCGGCACATACTGCCGAGCGCTCTTACCACCGACCATTTTACATGGAAAAATTGGACCTCGGCACATGCTGCCGAGCGCTCTTGCCACCGACCATGTTACATGGAAAAATTGGACCTCGGCACACTTTGCCGAGCGCTCTTGCCACCGACCATGTTACATGGAAAAATTGAACGTCGGCACATGCTGCCGAGCGCTCTTGCCACCGACCATGTTATATGGAAAAATTGGACCTCGGCACACTTTGCCGAGCGCTCTTGCCACCGACCATGTTACATGGAAAAATTAGACCTCGGCACATGCTGCCGAGCGCTCTTGCCACCGACCATGTTACATGGAAAAATTGGACCTCGGCAAATGCTGCCGAGCGCTCTTGCCACCGACCATGTTACATGGAAAAATTGGACCACGACACACTTTGCCAAGCGCTCTTACCACCGACCATGTTACATGAAAAAATTGGACCTCGACACATGCTGCCAAGCGCTCTTGGCACCGACCCAATTGCATGGAAAATTGGGTCCTCGACACACTTTGTCGAGCGCTCTTGGCACCAACCCAATTACATGAAAAATTGGACCTCGGCACACTTTGCCGGCACTCTTGGAACCGACCCAATTACATGGAAAATTGGAAATCGGCGCACGCTGCCGAGCGCCCTTGCCACCGACCCTTAGATACAAGATAAAGGGACCTCGCACCGGTAGCCTAGCCGAGGTATCACTGCACTTCGGCAGAGGGATCCAAACCCTCATAGACTTCGGCCTCCTCCTCGGCAAGCGTACTAGGGGGGTCGGCAGCAGCATCGAAGTATGTAAGCTATGAAATAGAGGAAATCACTCCTCCAAGCGATCACAAGAGCTAGATCTCCTTAAAAATCGTGCCCTATACTGACGAAGGGTTCAGATCCCGCCACATCGTGAATAATACCGAGTTGTCTTGTCTAAAAATTGCGAAAGAGATGGCTAAAGATCCGGGTGGATTGATGAAAAATACTAAAGAATAATTATAAATTCAGGGAAGTATCTTCGATCCCCCGAGTGAGTAATTATTGCCTAGAACAGCCAGTTAAGACCCCCGAACCACAGATCATCACTTCTCAAAGCTAGACAACAATTAAGGAAAAATGCCAGAAAATCAGGAGAGCTCAAGAACAACCTTGGGCACGCAACTAACTCGGAAATTACCACAATACCCCATACAGGGATTCGACACCTCCTGTCTGGACTCCGATACAACTCCGTAAGCCATTAAAACAGTAAAACTACTCCTCAAAGGCTGATAAAACTTAGTCTTCGGGAGTGGGGGGCTCGCGATATGGCTAAAAATGGGGTTAAATCGGTACCGTCCAAATCAGGCACGAATCTCAAAGCTTGGAGGTAAGATGGTAATTTCACTCACAAATGGGTCTGAAACGGGTTCGGGGTCTTTTCTCCAAAAGCCCATTAACCCACCAACAGATCCATCTCGACTGGGTGTGGGTCCCAACCCGTAAGAAACCCGGTTCAGCTGGATAGAATTAGGGTTTCTGATTGTATTCAATCAACAGCCCTGATTCGCTCTATCCTTTCACTGGGAATTAGGGATTTCATTCCTAAACTGATCCCAAAGGCGGCTATAAATACCCCCCATCCACCACCATTAGGAGGTAATCAATCTTTTGCCAGTTTACTCACTTTCATAATCTCTTCTGGTTACTAACTTGAGCGTCGGAGGGTGCGTCGCCGGGATCAACCTCTGTGTCTCGCACTTTTTTGCAGGTGAACGGCGGGAGTCAATGATCAAACTCCGGTGGAAAGGTTCCAGGTTTGCTATTCGGTTTTCCTAAGAATCCACAAATTCTATCTGTTTGCCCCCACACCAGATTTAGCGGTAACAGACGATATTAAAACATATAACTTCTCATGTAGGGAACCGCAATGACTTCAAGTTAAAGAATTACATACACCATGGTCACTTTGAGAACCGCTTTTGACACCCACGTAACGATCCATGCCGCGTTCTCATGGTGGATCAGTCAAGTACATTATTACTCTAATATGTACCCATCTGAAGACTTGATATCTTATATCCATGACCCATGAGATATGGTCATCAGTCTACGCACAAACTAGTCTCTATGTATTATTGTTGTCTCGATTCGCAATAATACTTGATTATGGACATTTAAGAATAGTGTTCTGATTACAACCTATAGGATCTCACAATCAAGTCATGCACTTAATATCCTATGGTACTGAACCTACTATTTTAAGGACTTTATTATGCTCATTTAATCACAAACACAATAAATGAAATACCTCATATATGAAATAAATATCATGATACAATGTAAACTAGTAATGTCAATACACAACTGACCTCTAGGGCATACACCAACAGTATTGAGATTCATGAGTTTACATGCCATGATTATAATTATCTTGCTTTGTCTATGGTACAATTTCATCCTAATATTAAGTAGAATTTCCTATCAATCATTTGCCATGAAATTATATGCTTGCATGTTTAAATCATTGCTAGTTCACATCAATTAACTTGCTGGCATGCTGTCTACTCAATGTTGCATTAAACTTTCGAACCTGTTGCTCTAAGAATTTAATAGAACCTTGCAAATAACAATTGTAACCCTATGAATCTACTTTTTAGAATATTTGACGGATCTAAATTCCGATATATAACCTACAAGTTATCAGTCTTTTAATGCTGCTAGGTGTAGACTTCCAGATTTGTTGTTTACATACGTATCGCCGTGAATTAATAATCGAAAGAAAATGTTAAAAATTGAATTAAAATTTGAAATTAATCTGGCTGCAACTAGACATGATTAGGTGTCACCCTAAACTTTTGTGGAATTATATGATGAATATGTAGACCCGGTATGTACATGTAAAGATGACTCTAAGTTTCAGCCTGAACATAACAACAGTAGAAAATATGATTTTACTTCATATGTCATGTGTATATGCGCTGGAACCGGCAGCGAGTCTACTTTCTAGAACTCCTGACATATCCTGATTTGTCTTCCTGTAGCAATGGGAATCCCTGTTTTTGTACAACAACGTCTTGCTGTCCAGAAGTATGTCTTTGTATTGATTTAATATTAACATGTTGAGCTTACACTTAACGAGTAGAATTAGTCACACCTTGCATGACACAACCTTGACATCTTCTTGCATGCTCACATTAGGATATAATAAGATATTAACAAGCCAGGGTATTAAGGGTTGATTTGGTAGTGAATAATCGGAGACTGTACTCAGTAAGGGCCTTATTGTTTACATTGATTATTGTCATGGAAGGTGGAGTATCGATTGTTAATTATTGTTTATCGATGCCAAGTACATAATCTGTAAGTTCACTATCGCAGTCTAAAACGATCACTATTTGCATGCACTGAACCTGTGGTATGAGACACAGTATTACGTGCATTAGATAGGTTAATAAAAGACTAATAAACCTAGATTGTCACTTGCATTCTTGATCTTGAATATTGTCATTGATCTTGATCATTGATTGTAACCATTGATTCTTTCATGATTAATTATAGACCCTTGATCACATTATCGACCTTTGTTATTGCTTCTTGACTTGATCAAATTCATATTTCTTGATACACCATGTTTTCTTGCTCTCTGCTTTCACTAGTTGCAGTCCGAAACTTGCTCTAACGGACAATATTTTCTACTTTAGGTCACGAGATTGCAGGTACACACGGGATAATACCCGAAGGACTGGGTGAGCAACACTTCTAAATGGAGCTCAAGCATAGACTTCTTGATTTTCTATTTACGCTATTTCCTTTTGATTATTCTTATCATTATTGTACTTTGTTTGGGCTTTATGGCCCGAATTTGTTTATCTCTCGGACGTGAACATTGCTTTATGAGTTTATTTCATGAATCTTTTGAAATTCATCTATTGTTCATTTGGTTATTGTTTCTTGCGTGGTTGTGAATTTTATTCACATTGTTGAGTTAGACTGGTAAAGCTTATGGATGGTGGTTACATCATCCACTGGGCCTTTGTTACGTGCTCGTATTCTCGTATTTTGGATAGCGGGGCGTGACAATAAACTAGCTACACATGCATACTACATTAATTTAGAAAGTAAAAGAGACACCCACCTTATTTTGATGCAAATTGAAATTAGAACTCCTAGAAAATTTGCTTCAAGCTCCAACACAACGCTAGCCTTCACCTCCTTAGCAAGCAAAAACCAAAAACCCTAGCCTTCACTCAAAACCAAACTCCTCTATTTCTTTTCTCTCTTTTGTTTTCTCTTGATTCTTGTGTTGTTCATACTATAGGGGGGTCTTTATAGGAGTATTGTGTGGTTAAGAAGACTCCCACTACTCAAATAACTACCCACTCTCACAACCCACTCTCCTACTCTCTCCTCTTCTCTTTGAATGGCCGGCCAAAGCTCCTTGTGCACACCACGTGCACGTGCACCCAATGTGCATACACTTCACATTCTTTTATTAATTGTTATCAATTTAGTTGTAGGTGTTTGTTGCATGACAAGTGTACTAGTGTTCATTTAAAAATGTAGCTTTAATCATGGACTTCTCTTTTCAATTAAATTTTTTTAGTGGACTTTAAAAGAGGATCTAAGCCTAATGGATTTAATTAAAATAAATAACACAAATGTGACAAATAAAATGAGAAGAAAATTGTGCATGACTCTTAGAAAATTTTAGAACTAAAAATGCACATAAAAATTTGCGAGCAATGCACGTGCTAAATATTTAAAAATTAATTTGAGAGAATGAAAAACAATCAAAATACAAAACATGTATATTTAATAATGTTTCGAATATTTTACGTAACGAAAAATATACGTAATCGACATGTGTATTAAAAGCACATGCAATGTACGTAAAAACACAAGAATTAAAAATTAATATTTGAGTTGGCTCAAAATAGGATTAAAAATGAGTTTTGAGAAAACGAAAAACATATAAATAATCAGAATATAAGATACGTATGACATTTATATAAAAATACATTACGAATATTACTCCTAACAGTACGAAATACATGTGTGTATCACCCAGGGACAAAATTGTCATTACTCAATTTTGCAGGGTGTTATAGGATTGGGGCTTTCTTTCCTTTTTGTTTCTTGTATGTATTCCTAGTGGTGGCCTTGATGTTTTGATTGCTCCTCCTCCTTGAATTGGACTCAATAGTCACCCATGGTGTGTCGTTGCGATCCTCAGATACCCTATTACCTTGGATATCCACTCTCAAGTCAGAACTCCTTTCTGGAGCCCTAGAGAACTTCTAGAGTGGGAGTTGAGCCTCCCAGCTGTGACGTTGCAATTAGGGGGGTCACAATTTTGAAATTGTTTTTGGTGTTGGTTCTCTGAGAAAGGATGATGAGGGGAATGGATAAAGGTAGAATTGGCTGAGCCTAGTCTTGTGGCTGCGGAGGGGGGTGGATCGGATGTGGGGTAGTAGGGGATAAGAGTTGAGGGAGGTTAGCTGATGATTATGAGCATTGAACTGAGCAGGGACAGCATTGTAAATCATGTTGGGTTTAGAAGCAGGGCCCTGATGTGAGTTGGGATAAGGGGATGAAGTGTGGGGGGGATGTTGTGGAAGAGATGGGGGTTGTGGCTGCGGGGGAGGAGGTGACGAAGCATAGTGCCGAGATTGTAGGTGGTGGGGAACCCTTGACCTCTCTAGCATCCTTCTTGCCCCAACCCTGCAACCGATAAGCCTATGTCTTCTTTGCCATGATCCTGGCCCTTGAGACCAATCAAAGATCGACGACGCTACCCCATGGTGCTCTTCTTACGCCAGTAATGACCTGTGGGAGGATCCCCTCTTGTGGCACATCCTCTATAAGGTGGTGGTGGTGAACGATGATGAGTGTCAAATTCTGATCGATGATGCGGTTCCCACGCTCTGGTCGAAGACCTCCTGAGTTCACCTCTGCCCCTTATAGGCGGTGGCACGGTTCGAAAACTCCTATCTGGGCTTTGGAAAGAACTTTGTTGGTGGTGATGGAGTTGGTTAGTATGAGAATTTGGGATGGAAGGAGGAGCGTGGTGACGGTGCTGGGGTTGGAGAGTCTGAGATTGAAGGATGGGAAGAGGTGAAAATGATCGGTGTTGCACAGCATGGCGGATCACAGCCATGCATTTCCAGTTCAGAGAGTCCCATAGAGAATAGGCAATGCCGAAATCAATCCAAAGAACCTCAAGAACAGGGCCAAGGAAGAAGAAAGCCAGAGAAAGAGGGGGGGAGAAGATAAGGGTTTTTTGAGTGGAGGAGACTGGTCAAGGGTGAAGGTGAAAAAGTAGGGTGCCGGGGGGGGGGGGGGGGGTGGGGTTAAGTAGGAGCTTCTCTCAATTCTCTTTCTTGTAGCACCATGCAGGTTATTCCTAAATATTCATCTTGATCCTGTATCAGTTGAAGTAATTTAGTTCCCTTCCGTTGGATGTCACCTAATTACATCGAATGGATGGGAATTTAACCCTTCTACCTTTGCGATACTTTTCCGATTTATTTACTTACACAGACATTCATTTACGGGAGGGGTCAAGTTCGGATTTACTTCGGGATTCTTGGGTGGGATATATGTGGAAGAATGGATCAAGTAGAATGTTAAATAGATACAAGTGACCCTATGTTATCATCATTTATGTTGTGTGCGTGTGTGTTGGGGAGGGGGGGGGGGAGGGGGGGAGGGGGGTATTCAATTAGAATTTTAAATATTATATTGTATTTTAAGATTCCATGTATATTCAATTAGGATTTTAAAAAGTCTTTTACAATCTTGATGTATTCAAACATAATTTTAAAAAGTCTTTTAAAATTTTGATGTATTCAAATAGGATTTTAAATTATCTATCTGAATATGATGGTATTCAATAACTGAATGATTTTCAATGACTTAATTAGATGGCTGATTTGGGAGGATTTTAAGGGGTTAAGTATAAATACCAAAGCTCATGAGAAATAATGTCTCCTACATAGAGATTTTCACGTATTCTTTTTTTTTCCTTCTTCTTCTTCTCTTCTCTTCCGCACCCCCAACCTGCGTCTTCTTCCTCATCAAACCACCGCACCTCCAACTTGCATCTTCTTCCTCCTCAAACTGTCACATCCTAAAATAGTCACTGCCAACCAGGTAACTCTCTATTTCTTCTCCCCCAAGGTAGGGTTTCAGATGATGCTAGGGTTTCTAATTTTGCTAGGGTTTCTGATTTTGGTACAAAGAAATTAATTTGGTACTTTTTGAAATTGGTTCGGTGTGATTTCGTCTTATTATTATTTTGAGAGGGAAAATTCTCTTGGGTCTTGTTATAGTTGATTTGCAAAAATAATTTGGATTTGATAAAATTTTGTTAAACTTTTTATTATATTATGATTATTGGATAATTCATATAATTTCAAACTAATACTAATAAAACAATACAAAAGAATCTATGAGGGTCCATATGGAATTAAAAGAATCCACACCAATCCATGAGTTTTAAACAATCTACAAAAATATATGGATTATAAAAAGTTAGATAAAATCTTTTAAAATCCTAATTAGATAACCCCCATTAGAGTTGTGAAGAGAGTCATGGCCTTTGACAGTCAGAATGTTGATGATGATGATCTGGATTCTAAAGCATGATAAAGAGAGGTATCCTAATCATTACTTTCGTGAGTTTTCGAATCTACTTAAATACATAGTAGTATTTATTCATGTCTAATTGTACATGCTTTTTTTTCTTCAGTTAAATGTTATATTCTGTATGCATATAGGTTAGACAATGTTAGTTTGAGTCAATAAAGAAAATGATAAAAATATGATGAAGAAGTTTATGTAGTTTTTTTTCGTTTTTAAGAAAAAGGTGGAGTATGGCTACCATGTTTCATTCATTAGAGTTTAATAAAACAAACCCAGAATACTTGGCTCGAGTTTAAGAACTAATCAGCATAAAATAAACATAAAACTGCCAAGAAACCCCTGAAGGGTAGGACCAATCTAGAAACCCAAAATCGATATAGTAACAACATGTAGAGTACAAACAAAAGATCGGGGATCCTCCAACATATCCCTGGAGGGTGGGTAATCAGTGCTCCGATCAGTTGAGAGTAGGGCCAATTACAACCTCCTTGTCGTCATACTCATCCACTTTGAATGCTCTAGTGATCCTACCTGTAACCCTCGTTCCCGAGTATACGGATTCTCTTTTTCCGTATTCTTGTATTTCAATTTCTTATAAATTATTCTATTCTTTTGAAACCAACAAAGCCATTGTATCATATTTTTGCTATTGATTATTTTATTTTATATGAGGCCTAATTCTTAAGCCCAAACCCAACCCAACAATTTGTTTTATTTTGTTATTATTTGAAGCCAGCTATTGAAGCCCAATCTCTTGTTGGATCTCTTCTGGGTGTGCAACCCAAACCCAAAACCTTTTAACCCACTCTTTATTGGATCCTAAACCCATCAACCCAATACCCTAATCTCCACTGACAGCCAACCCTAGAATTACTCCTCACGATCCCGCACATATCCTAACTACCCCGACATTTTCACCTTATTATTATATTATTTTATTAATAAAACCCCTCCACCCATACACTCTCTTTCTCTTTTGTTTTCCCAAACCAATAGATCATCCCCTTGTCTATTCTTCTTCCTCTGATCGCCCCGCACCCTTCGAAACCCATCCTCGCTCAACCCATCGCACCCCCATCTTCCTCCACTCTTCAGCCTTGCCACCTCAAACCCGTCGAGCCCTGTCTCCACCTCGACAGTGCACCCTCTCTTCTTCCCCGTCGACCCATCGCCTCCTTGTCGCCCCAGTCACGACCACCACCACTGCTTCCCTCTCCTCCGATCACCATCGCCTGCCTCCGCTCGCTCCCCACCTCCGAGCATCTTGTCTTCGTGTTAGCCATGTTTTCCCAAATACATATTTCTGAATATTTCCTGTATTTTGACTAATTATAAGTCCACTTTGTTTTGAAATTTGTTTCGGATATATTATTAAAGCGTTTTCTAATCGAAAACTATATTTTGTTTGAATAATGGCATAATTTAATTGTTGTTCCTAATTAATCGGTTATTTGTATTTTTACTCAATTTAAATTTAAATGTATTATTGCTTTTGGGTTATTTTGATAAATGTATATTTTGTTATATAATCTTATTATTATTATTATTATAGTTATTATTATCTTATCCTTGTGATTTTACTATTGTTATTATTGTTATTATTAGTATTATATTTTTTTGTAAAGCCCGAATATACTTATTTAATTGTATTTTATTATTCGATTTGATGTATGTTTATACGTAAATTTTAAAAACTCATTTTAAGCTCTTATTGGATTTTAAATCCTAAAACTCTATTTTCCCTAATGGATTCTACCCAAACCCAATTTCCTATTGGATTTTCTATTAGTTTTCAAAACCCCAAAACCCTTTTAATACCCATACCCAATACCCCTAATACCCTGTTTATTTACCCAAAACCCAATACTCTACTTTAAATCCCCAGTAACACATTTATTCCCTAACACCCATATACCCAATATGCATTACCCAAACCCGTTTACATCTAAACCCAACCAACAACAGCAATATATTAACCCATTATGTAGCCTGTTCATCTTCCCAATATTTGAACCCTAGTCGCCAACTTCTCCTCACCCTGGTGCACCTCTCCCTCTTCCTCACCCTGTGCTGTCCCCAACCTCTGACTCCTATCCAACCTCCTTTCCCTCGGCAGCATCGCGGCGTCATCCCAATGCCCTGATCGCGTCTCCTCGTCTCGCAGCAACAGCAACGCAGCTCTGGTGCACCTCCTCACCTGCAACCACCTGCGGTGCCGCCCTATCCCGCCTCCGATGCACAACAGCAGTGACTGCACCACCCGGTTTCCCCTTCGACAGCAGTCGACAGCAGCAACAAATGCTTCATGTGCCATCGTTGTCCGCGTCGATCGTCCCCTTTGGCCGCTGTATCGCCCCACCATGCCGGTAGCCCTATCCCGTCTCCGCACCGCCCACCGTCGGAGCCATGCCAGTGCACCGTTGCCCTTGCTGTTGGTCTTGATATTTGTCTTGATCATGGCTTGATTGGTGGCCATCCGATCCCCATCGCGATCGGGATCTCCATCATCATCATCTGGTTGATTTTGGATCATCCGACCTTCTTGGTGATCTTGATCATTATCAAGATCTTGATTTCCAGATCTGATCATCACCATCGCCAAGCAGATCTCAGCCGTTCGATCCGATCGTGATCATCTTCATCAGATTGAATCTCAACTGTTGATCATCTTGATTTCGATCATCTCATCAAGATCCGTGCCGATCGTGCTCGTCGTCCAGGATCCATTTTCGTTACTCTTTCGTCGGATTCATCGTCTATCTTCTTGTACATTTCGTTTTCTAGTACAAACTTTCCTTGAAAATACTGCAAGTAGATTGTGAATGTGACTCCTCGTTGTTTATCGTTGACGATCTCATATTTCGCCTTATCTATCACATGATCTAAGAGTCACAACTCTTCATTGATACACTTGTTCACAGCTAGTTTAATTTTGATACATTTTCATGCAAAAAGTGTCTTGTTTGGTTTCTGTTCTGACTTGGCTTGCTGTTTCGACCCCGATAACACTAGAATCTGAACTTGAGTCCTGAATATAAAATTTATTCCCAAGTGTCTAGTTGCCAATAACATCCAGAATTTTTGAATTTCGAGTTACGGTATAGGAGATATCGCAGTTTTACTGCTACTGTGTCGGTAATCGCAGATTCATAAAAACTGCTGTACCACTTTGGTTTACAATTATTTTAACTATGCTACCAGTAAGTAAATGACTTAAAATTTTGCATGCTAATAATGGACTTCCTAGAGAACATTTCCTAATTTTTTTAGAATTAATTAATGATGTTTCAACCCTGTTTCATATGTATAAACTCAGTTTTACCAATTCTGGCTGAACACAAATGTTGTATAGTTTGCTGTTTTGACATCAATTTCTACAATTTGTATGTGACTTAATTATATGCGGGGTTCTAGTTGCTAGACCTTCTGACGGATCCATATTTGCTATCTTGTAGCAACGGGAATCGCAATTTTGGTGCAGCAACGTCATGTTGTACAGATTTGGAATTCTCGTTATTCTTGATATTTTGATTTGTTTTGACCCTTGAACATGTATCCTACCTAGCCTAGACTTTTTCCATGTTCTTGATTATGTTTACTTGACCTATTTCAGACACTTTCATACTTGCTTGATGATAATAATAAATAATAAGCCGAGGTTTAAGGGAAAGACCATAGTAGTGGACAATATAGGTAAGTGTACCCGGAGGGGGGCCCGTGTTTCCCAGTACTTAGTTCATGAACTTGTTGTATCTTGATGGATTCATGAAACCATTACTTGGCTCATGAACTTGTTGGATTCATGAACCCACTGTGTGGTTTTTGAACTTGTTAGTGGATTCACGAACTTGTTTCGTGAACTTGTTACTTTATTTTCGGATTCATGAACCATACTTACTTGATACTTGATGCCTGAGTAAACCGCCCTATAAAATCCACCACTAGGCCTAAACGTAACTGATTGTATGTAGCAATCATGTAGTAAAAATATGGATGCATGAAGTGCTACCTAGATAGAATTAAACACCAGACTTAAGATTAACTTGTCACTTGTACACACTTGATACCCTACTTGAGACTTGTTACTTGAGACTTGTTACTAGACTTATTACTTGTTACTTGTCACTTGTACGTGATACTTGTTACTTGATGCTTGATACCATCACATGTTTCACTTGCCACTTGTTCTACTACTAGTACTTGTTACACAATCTTGTCACTTGAGTTGTCTTTCTTGCTAGCTAGTTTCTTGAATCCCACTACTTGTTGTATCCCTATTATATTATGTTATACATTCTTAATTCTAAATCTGGTTCCATATTTCTTGTACTTGTTTTCATACCCTTGCTTGTACTATTTGCGGTCCTAACTTGCACTAAGGGCGTTGTCTTGTTTTCTCTATTTTTTTTCTTTTTATATTTATATACACAGACTTTGGAAAAGAATTGCCTGCTGGAATTGGTAAGCAGATGTTCTAGGCTTCGCTTTGAGAAAATACTTGCTTTGAATACTTTGTTTTTGAGTTATTTATATATTATTTATTCCTTTTGCTACTTAAAACTTTTAACGGGCTTATTGTCCCGAGTTTTTATCTTTTGATCCAGATTTGAAAACTATTGGGATATTATTATTTTGTTTCAATTGTTTTCTGTTGATTAATAAAATTATTCATGCATGCGTGATTGTGTATATTTTGTTATATTCTTGTTATGATGCTGAGTCGATCCTACAGCTCATAAATGATAAAAATCATTCGCTGGGCTTTGTCACGCGCTCGTATTCCGTATTTTTGGGAAGCGGTGTGTGACACTCCGACTCTCGCCATCACATCCAGCATCTCCCGCCTCCCGTCGACGCCCTGTGCACTGCCGCCAGTCGCTGTCATTTTTCGCTGCCTCTTTCCCCTGCACCTCGTCGCCCCGCGCTGCCAGTCGATCGCCGAAGTAGTCGCAGCCTCCACCGCCAGCAGATCCCCGAGCGCCACTGCCATTGCCACCCTTGTTGGTTTCCGTTGCTGTCGATCTTTCTGCGTTGCTTTGTCGTTTGGAGCTTTTGCTGGTCTTGTATTCTTGCAGTTGTGTTTCGTGCACTTGGTGTGCACGTGCCTTTGAGGTGTGCATCTGTTGCATGTAGCTTGCACGTGCTACGTTTCCAAGGATCCTTATCCCGTTATTCCTTCGTTTTCGGATTAACCGTCTCAAAGGCAAGTCTACTTGAACTCACTTGTTATTCTAGTTCAAGATTGTTGATCTCCGCAAGTAGCTCTCTATCAATTATCATATTGTTATAATATATACCTTTCGTTGAGTATGTCGAGGGTTTACACGAGCTATCCCGATACATTCTTGACTTCGTTCCAATATCTTCGATTCAAACCCAAGCTTGTATATAGTCACATGCACACACGACATGAATAATTCGACTAGAAACTTGCATATAGGAATATGGTGATTTGAATGCATGATGATCGATTGTGATTTAAGTCATGAATTGTAGCATGATTAATTTTGCTTTGTGTATTGTAGAAATTCATCTTAAATTTCTGTATATAATGTTAGAATATTCCATGATATAGGAGCATGTAGATTATTCATTAGGACGATTGCATATGATTACACTTCATCATTTTCCTACTACTTGTCCCATGTTATACTGAGATTTCGACCCTGTTACCATAAAAATCAACTAGAACTATATAAAAAGAAATTGTATCTTGATGAATCTAGTTTCTAGAACATTTTACGGATCCAGATTCCGATCCGTGAGTCATTAGATATCACACTTTTTGTTACTGCTGGCTTTGTATTTCCAGATTTTCTGTTTAGTGGATCATCGACACAACTTCTAATTGAAACACAGTACTAACAGTAGAATAATGACATAAAATCCTCCAGGAAATTAATAGACATGGTTTGGGGTTCACTTTATAATTTTTATAGATTTTTGTATTGAATTTACACCTTGATTTTACATGTAGATATTTGACTCTAGACTGCTGCCAGAACCTTTAATCTATAAAAAATAGAGTAATCGACCAAGCTATAATAAACAATTGAAACTTTCCAAACATAAGCTGTATCCCTATGAAACTGGAAGCTAGACCATCTAACGATTTTGCGATCTGACTCCCGGATTGCAAGATATTCAGGTTTTATCACTGCACTATCTAGATTCTAGATTCACTGCTTTATAGGTACGTTATAATATTCGACTAATCGAAATAGCAAGATAAATTAAGAATTAAGGTCTGAGATTTACAAACATAATAGTAGACAACCCCAGGGAATAGATTATAATTTTGTAAGATTTTTAATTAAGTTTTTACATTGAATCACACATTTAATGCTTTCACTCTGAGCTGTTGTCTAAACAGCAGACCTGTAGTAAATCGACTAGTAGACATTCTCACTGTAGCCTTTATGTACGATGTGAATATGCATTAGAACTGGCAGGGAGTATAGTCTCTAGAACCCCTGACGGAACCTAATTTACTTTTCTGTAGTAGCGGGAAAGTTCACTTTTGCACAACAACATCTTGTTGTCCAGAGTGTGCACTTTCGTAGTATTGCATGCATGTAATGTGTTAACCTTGCATCTAGTGAATGAGAATCGAATATATATATATCATGCATCGCATCATTTTGTTGCATCTTTATCATCGCTTGACACTCTCATACACATTGCATGATTATGACTAACATAATAAGATATTAATAAGTCGGGGTATTATGGGTTGACTTGGTATTAAATAATCGGAGACTGTACTCGGTAAAGGCCTTATTGTTACATTGATTATTGTCATGGAAGGAGGAGTATCGATTGTAAATTATTGATTGTTATTTATTGCTTGTAAATTATACCCTCATTTAAAGGTCGCAAAATAACCTCACAAAGAAGAAGAAATAAATTTAAAAAGATAAATATCCTTCATAGGATTTTATTATTCTTTTATCTATTTCCCTACAAAGAAAAATCAAGGGGACATCTCAAGTCACCCAGAGGGTTTGACATTAAATTATGCATGAGGTCCAAAGAGAAAGAGAAAAAAAAATCTCTCTTTTTGGCTTCTGAACCACCGGTCATGATTTTTTGCACACATTTTTTCTTTCCTATTCCCCTATGAAATCAACTAAGAACATACTGAAAAATTATGGTTTCAACCGGAAGATACGACTAGGCATGTGAATGTTTTCTTTAAAAAATTTTAATTAATCCAAATATTATATGTTCATCTCAATTTGTATCTTATTATTTACCTAGCTATAAACTATGGTTGGTTAGAAAATTTTGCATTTTTACTGTTTGGATTGAAGTTCTTTATTATCATGGATAATTAATTTAAGCCGTCTTTTGGATATAATTCAGATTTGAGTATTTGGACAATCCAATGAATATTGTGATTGAGTTTGGAGGTGTCTTATTGCATGAAATGAGTGAGTTAGGAGGTTGTATTTTGTGTTAACATCTTTACTATATTGCACCAAATCAGAATTCTTATTAGATATTTGTTGAATGTTAATACTGGATGATATTTATACAGGGAAAAAACTGTATATATGGGGTAAGCTCTGCCGAATTTTTTACTGAATGTTAATGATTTTCTAATATACCTTTTACATAATTTAATTGAATTTGAGACATGTTTTGGTGAAGTAATTGCACAGACTAAAATATGTTTCCCTCAATTGTCTCACACTTTTTTAGAGTTCTATATAATTTTATGAGTTCCTCAAAACTAATTTAGTCTATGCAATTTACACAATTGCACAGGATAACACTAGTATATATATATATATATATATATATATATATATATATATATATATATATATATATATATATATATATATATAGGGTAAAAGGGATATGAGCAACTTGCTCATTTAGTAAATGAGCAATTGATTATGTGGCATGCATGTAATACATTGGACAACTAACTCATTTAATGATTTTTCAATCACATGTATGCCACATCATCAATTGCTTATTTACTAAAGAGTAATGCTTTAGCCACTATCAATTTCACTACATTTCCTTCACTACCTTAGGTGGCATACTCCTATTGGAAAGTTCTCCCACCTACTCTATCATCCCCTACCTATTGGAGTGTGCCACCTAAGGTAGTGAAGAAAAATGTAGTGAAATTGGTAGTGGCTCTAGCATTACTCTTTACTAAATGAGCAAGTTGCTCATATCCCTTTTTCCCATATATATATATATATATATATATATATATATATATATATATATATATACACACCCTCATTTAAAGGTCGCAAAATAACCTCACAAAGAAGAAGAAATAAAATTTCATCTTATCCTTTTTGTTTGCTTGAGTTGCACTTGCACAAAGTGTAGATTTTTACAGCCGGAAGCCACATAGAGGAAGCGGAACTGAGAAGAAGAAAGTGAAAGAGAAACAGAGGAGACCCCATCCTCTTTTCCTTTCTTACATTTGTGTTTTTTAATTTATTTATTTATTATTCTTTATGAGTTGGACCAAATTAAGATGTTCTTGGGTTTTGGTCAGTCCATGCAAGCCCATAAAAATTATAGTTGGTAATGTAATTTATTTAAGAGGGGAGGGGGGTATCCAAGCAGGAAATTTCAAAAATACCTAAACCTATAGGGGGTTTTTGAACAAAAATATGGGGACATAGCTAGCAGTGTCACATTTACCCGAAACCCGGACTCAACACAGACCCGACCCAGACCCGACATTGGACCAAACCGACCCGATCTATACGGATCTGGGTCTGGGTCCTAAAATAAGACCCACTTTCGGGTCCGGGTTCACTCAATATAGAACCTACCCGGACCCGGACCTGAATCCGGACCCGGACCCGTTAAAAAATACCCCCAAAAAATGGAATTTGAATAATAGGGTTATAGGGAGATACATATGAAAGTAATTGTTGAAGATAGATGTGTAAATATAATATTTATTCATGTACTTAAGTGCAAAATTTGTTGGAACCGTAGGGTACAGGTGCAAAAATACTTATGTGCAAATATTTATTCCCCGCCACCGGTCTCTACGGGTATAATTTTTTAACTAGAACCCGGTTCTTGCAAGTCCAGGTCTGGGTCCAATTTTTGGACCCGTGAGGTACCGGATCTGGGTCCGGATAGTGGAGGACCCGACCTAAATGTGCATTTTCCTGATTTCTCCCACCGATACCTGCTCTAGGCACATCCCTCCTTTGGGTAAAATCAGCTCTGTCTCTGCGCGATCATCATCATACGGAGATGGCGAAAGATGTATCCCTATATTTGTATGAACGAAAGATGTCGTAGTTGTAACTGGAATAGCTTGCTACTTAAAGAATTATAGTTGCAAGCCAAAATAACATTGCGACTCGACTATTAATTGCATCTGTAACTACTTGTAAAGAACCAAACATCATCTAAATCTTAATAATAAAGAAAAACATATTTAGTACCTGTACCAATACTGTATTCTGAATTTATGTTCCTAAAATAGGACACGAATGTCGGACCATCTGAACTCCACCCAGTACATGAATTTTTTTTGCATCAGTTTCGATTAAAAGACCAAAAATAAAAAATTAAAATTAAAATTAAAAAAAAATCAAAGTAAGACTCGTTGTTTGAAATAGCAAGTCTGGTACAACTACGCTCGATGTTTTAGATAGTGGGTCTTACCTTAATAAATTTTTTCGCCAAGTTGTGAAAAAACACATGCCTACACTCTCTATCTCAAATAGCGCGGGAATTTTTATTAAACTCGTTATTTGAGATAGCAAGTGGGTCATTGATAAATACTTTCGGAAATGGGTCAGTTTGGTAAATACTTTCAAAATTGGGTCATTTTGATAAAAATCTTCCCACAATCCCATTACTTGCCCTTTATTATTAGTGTCCTTTCCTTCCTAGATTTTTTCTAATATGACCCATTTTTTGAAAGTAATTACCAAATCGACCCACTTTTGAAACTAATTTTCAAAATGATCCATTGAAAACATCATCGCTATCTGAGATAGAGAGTGTATGGTAAGGTGTTTATCCACCACTTGGAGAAAAATTGAAGCAAATACAAAGTTTAGACTCGCTATCTCAGATAGCACGTGTGTTTGTACTACACTCGCTAACTGAGATAGCAAGTGTATGGTATTGAAGAAAAAATATCAAGTTTATACTCGCTATCTCAGATAGCGAGTGTATTTGTACGACACTCATTAACTGAGATAGCGAGTGATTAGAGAGTTATTTAAACACTCGTTGTTTCGCTATCTCTCTCACTTCTTTCTTTCTCTTCACTTATCTCTCTCTCCACTTTGGAACTCTTGCCCAATGTACAATTCGTCTAAGTTTGATGAATCGGACAACTCTTGTGGAACTTGATTTACTCTCGCACTTTGTGACATCTTCTCAGTAACATGAACATTAACATTATTGATGGCATCATTAACGAGTGTGCTACATCCTCACTCATTAGTTACATTATTGAGGGCATCATGAACATTAACTGTAATACCCCATAATTTCTAAATAGTATAATATATATATATATATATATATATATATATATATATAAAGTAGGAGAGAGGAGGTGAAAAGGGGGGACCCACGTGGATTGAACAACACGGTGTGTTGTGGATTTGTGGGGTGACGTCGTGCTGTCGTCACCCTGGGGGGACCACCCGATAAGAAAAAAAGCACAGCATAAAAGTTGTTGTCTCTTGGTTTGATGATGTGGCAGAGTAGAGGGCCCACTGGGCTTCTACTAGTGTGCACGGGATTAGAAGAGATGGATTTGAGATTAGTCCCATATCGGGAATACTACTAGATTAAATAATAATAAATAATAATGTCTATGATCAAGAGTCACCTAATTGTTAAACCACCTTTTGAGAGGTAGCCTGTGGTGGACAGTTGTACTATAAGTATTAATTTATCTTCTACAAATAATAAAAATTATCTGAGTATTGGGGCGGAGCATTACAAATGGTATCAGAGCCGACTTTCGATCCCGAGTGTGGAGATGTATGCTTGGTTAAGGTCAGTACGCTGGTAGCAAATCTAGGAGTGCAGTACGCTAGTAAGGATACTCCACTCCACATCGGCTAGAAAGAAGGATTCTGCACTAGGTTGTGCATGCGTCGTGCTCAGCGAGGACGCTGATTTCTAAAGGGGGTGTATGTAATACCCTGTAATTTATATATATATATATATATATATATATATATATATATATATATATATATATATATATATAAAGTAGGAGAGAGAAGGTGAGAAGGGGGGACCTATGTGGATTGAACAGCACGGTGTGCTGTGGATTTGTGGGGTGACGTCGTGCTGACATCACCCAAGGGACCACCCGGATAAGAAAAAGAGCACAACATAAAAGTTGTTGTCTCTTGGTTTGATGACGTGGCACACTAGAGAGCTCACTGGGCTTCTACTAGTGTGCAAGGGATTAGAAGAGATGAATTTGAGATTAGTCCCATATCAGAAATACTACTAGATTACATAATAATAAATAATAATGCCTATGATCAAGAGTCACCTAATTGGTTAACCACCTTTTGAGAGGCAGCCTGTGGTGGACAGTTGTACTATAAGTATTAATTTATCTTCTAAAAATAATAGAAATTGTCTGAGTATTGGGGCGGGCATTACATTAACATTATTAATGAGTGTGATAGTTACATCCTCTTCATTAGCGAGTGTTATAAGTGAAGACGAGAATGGAAAGAGAGAAGTGAGAGAGATAGCGAAACAACGTTGGTAGATTTAAATAAAGTGTATAATGGGAAAGTTGGAGTTGCACGTACAATTCACATAAGGTGGTAGATTTACAGATGACACTAAGGCCTTCTCCCATTATAATATTAGAGATTAGAGATTAATGAGTGTGATAGTTACATCCTCTTCATTAGCGAGTGTAATAAGTGAAGAGGATAATGAATTGAAAGAAGTGAGAGAGATAGCGAAACAGCGAGTGTTTAAAATCCTCCCCAATCGACACTCGCTATCTCAGTTAGCGAGTGTGGTACAAACACACTCGCTATCTATGATAGCGAGTGTAAACTTGGTATTTTTTCTTCAAGACCATACACTCGCTATCTCAGTTAGCGAGTGTAGTACAAACACACGCGCTATTTGAGATGGCAAGTCTAAACTTGATATTTTCTTCAATTTTTCTCCAAGTGGTGGAAAAATACCTCACCATACACTTGCTATCCTAGATAGCGATGATGTTTTTATTAAACTCGCTGTCTCATCGCTATCTGAGATAGCGAGTGGGTCGTTTTGATAATTAGTTTCGAAAGTGGATCGGTTTGGTACATACTTTAAAAAAGTGAGTCGTCATTTTGGGAAACAAATTCTTCCTTCCTACAAGGCCACAATCATGCACCTGAGGAAGACCAGAGAAAAAGGTCGAAGACGGAGAAACAGAAGTGGGTCCCACTCAGGTTACACTCCGCCATTAGATTAGATTTGGTATTTAAGAACATCAATCCTACAATTAATTTTAGTAGGGTAGCTTGAGCTTCTCACAGGTCAATATTTTATTTCTAAAAAATATAATAAGTCAATTATATCCCCGAATCTTTCATACGGTTTGGTAACAGTGCTCCCCCACTCAAAAATAGTCATTTCTAATCTCTAATCTCTAATCTATAATCTCTAATCTCTAATATTATAATGGGAGAAGGCCTTAGTGTCATTTGTAATCTACCACCTTATGTAAATTATACGTGCAACTCCAACTTTTCCATTATGCACTTTATTTAAATCTACCAACTTACGTGTATTATACGTACTACTTAAACTCTCATATTATACTTCTTATATTACTTTAAAAAACATATATTTATTAACACGTGCAATATTATATCTCTAATCTCTAATATATATATATATATATATATATATATACTAGATTTGAGCCTACGGCACGTCTTCGGATTGATACAAAACACAAAAAACCATGTAACATTAAAACAACAATTATGTAGCTCAAGTTTGAATAGTATGACAATAATTAGTTGTAAATAAAAGTCCATGTTTCCATTAGTATATGTTGAAAAATAATTACAAATGGGAGTGTAAAACATAAAGTCTTAGAACTTTAAGTGTGGAAATGATGAAATTTAACTGTTGAAAAGATATTTTCTATTTTCAATATAACATGTGCAATAAAAAAAGCATAAAAATTCTAAAAATTTTATAAACCTGAAATCTTAAAATCTAAAATTTCAAGTAAATAAAAAAAGAATGGGAGAGATAGAGGGAGGGAGAGAAAAAAAAGAAATATGAAAAAGTGAAGAGAGAAAAGAGAGATAGTAATAAAGTATTGAATTTTTTAGGTTTTTTTGGGGGGGGGGGGGATTAATTTTGGGGTTTGAAATTTTTGGCGGGAAAATATGTTTTGTGAGAATCAGTGTAGACCATTGGTTTTAGGGGAGATTGAATGAGTGCCACTTGATAGCTTCCTTTGCAATTTATTATATATATATATATTATATATATATATAATCTAATCTCTAATATTATAATGGGAGAATGCCTTAGTGTCATTTGTAAATCTACTAATATGTGCAACGCACGTACATAACTAATATAAAAGAGGTTTCAAGTTCGAGTCCTCCCTACGTCAGAGTTTTTATTTTTATTTTTAAAAATTATTAAAATGTGCATCGCACATGTAAATTACTCCAACTTTCTCATTATGCACTTTATTTAAATCTACCAACTTACGTGTATTACACGTACAACTCAAACTCTCCTATTATACTCTTTACTAGTAATTTACACGTGCGGTGTACGTCTTTATAAATATATATTTTTAAAGCAAAATTTTTGATGTTGTCTGGCATCGAACCTAAGACCTCCTTTATATTAGTTATGCATGTGCATTGCACGTGTTTGTTGGGTTACAATGCACGTGTTTGTTTTGTTACAAATGGAGTTTCTTTGGTGACAAACTCTCCCATTAAAATAGTAGATATATATTTTTTAAACAAAAATTTCGACGTTGTCTAGCAACGAACCTAATACATCTTTTATATTAGTTATGCATGTGCATTGCACGTGTTTGTTTGGTGACAAACTCTCCCATTAAAATAGTATAGATATTACTTTTAAAAATATTAGTAATATACATGTGCGATGCACGTATTAATTTACTTTAAAATTTTAAAATAAGAACTCTGATTTACACGTATGATGCATATCTTAATAAATAGAATTAATATATTTTTAAAAGTAATGTGAAGACTCTAATGGGAGAGTTGGAATTGCACGTGTGCTGCACGTAAGTAGGTAGATTTACAACTCCAACTCTTCCATTAGAATAGTTATTATATATTATATTATAAATAGATAAACAGATAAATAGATAGTAATTTACACATGTGATGCACATTTAATATATTAAAAAAAATTAAAGTAAAAATCTAACATAGTGAGGACTCGAACCTGATACCTCATTCACATTAGTTATGCACGTGCAATGCACGCATTAGTAAATTTACAAATGACACTAAGGCCTTCTCCCATTATAATATTAGAGATTAAAGATTAGAGATATATTTATTAACACGCGCTATATTATAGTACTTTAAAAACTATATACTAATGCGATATGGCTAAAAATAGAACCAAATCGGGCACGAATCTTAAATCTCTTAGGGGTAAAACGGTAATTTCACCTACAAACGGGTCTGAAATGGAAACTGGGTCTTTCTTCAAAGCCCAATAATCCATAAACGGATCTGTCCTACTGGGTATGGGTAGTAACCCATTACAAACCAACCCAGATGGATAAAGAGTAATTCAAATTCATAGTTATCTCTATGAAAATGATTTAAACTCTAGATCTTATCCAAAAACACCGGGAAGTAGAGATAAATCCTTATCTCGAAACGGGTCTCCCCCCCACCATAACGGGGTAATCAATCCTTTTCTATCTAAAGCTCTTTCTTAATGTTTCTGATTACTGACAAGAGCGTCGGAGGGTTCGTCACCGGGATTCATCCCGGTGTATCGAACTTTGTGTAGGTTCGCGGCAGCAACGACAAACAAGTTAACACGTTGGGAAGGTTAACATGCTTGCTTTATTGTTTTCCTCAAAGAACTCACAAATTCATCTGTTTTTTCCTACACCCAAAATCAGCAGCAACAGATTGGCGCCGTCTGTGGGAAACGAAAAAGCAATCCAACCTAACTTCATCAGCGATAGTAGTTTCAAGCCATGCTTCCAAAAGAGAAGGGGAAGGCAGTGGCCTCCAGCCGAAGAGCCACTCCTCTTCCTCCTCCTCCTCCAGTCCAAGATGTTCTTCCTCAACAACCTCCTCCTTAATAGGCCCCTCTAGGGTCTCAGGGGGTTGCCTAGGGGGCTCTTGTCGGAGTCGTCCAAAGCAACATCCTCTTCATGACCATGTCTCGGTCCACAATCCTTCAGTTGGCTATATGGCTTCTCAAAACCCTCCTAAGCAGGATCTCCGTCAAGTGATTGTTAACTGCCAACAGGGGTTGACCTCCAAACTCGCTTGAATGGATGGCGAGCCCTTGAGGGAATCCATCAACCTGAGCACCCAGGGGTCTCGAGTGTTCGGACCCTCCGCAGACCAAGGACCAGAAGATCCCCTCCCCTGAGGAGGCGAAGAGAGTCCCCTCCACGTCATCGGCGGAGAAGTCATACTCCAGTAAGACGAGCCACACCTAGGGACCACCAAGTTGGAGGGGCACCAGTCACAAGGGCGGAGTTCCAAGATTTTCAAGAATCCGTTCTGCGAGCCCTCAATGTCGCTCCCAACCACGAGCAATAGGCGCCTACTCCTCAACCTGCCCCAAGCCATCACCACCGCTCTCCCAATCCCCTTCCGCATGAGAAAGAGTCTCAGGGCTCAGCAAGATATGACCGAAAGGAAGACTCGGTCCACCGCCGTCTCCACGAAACGGAGAGGCACCTTGGCCTACTTGATAGAGAAGAGGAACATTGGACGAGGAATTTCTGCCCGAGCAGACCTCCGTTCTCCCGGGCCATCATGGAAGCCCCAGTCCCGGAGAACTTCAAGCCCCCTAACTTTGAGTCATACAACGGGAAGTCGGGCTCCGCCGACCACATCGAGAGTTTTAAAACTCTAATGATGATTCATCAAGCTTCGGATGCTCTCCTCTACAAGGCCTTCCCAGCAACATTGAGGGGACCAGTGGTACTCCCATCTAACCCTTACCTCCATCTTCTCATTCGAACAGTTTGAGGAGCTCTTCCTCACTCACTTTGTAGGCAGTCGCCGGGCTGAGAAAACAAGTGCATCTCTGGTGACCCTCAGCCAAAGAAAGGGTGAACGCCTAAGAGATTACGTTCAGCGCTTCACCACCGAATCCGGTATATTGCCTCCCTCAACCAATCAGTAGACTCTGTGGCATTTAGGCACAACATTACTAATGCCGACCTCAAGATGTCCCTTGCCAAGAAGCCTCCTCGGGGCTTATCAGAACTCTTGCTTAGGAGTGAGTAGTACATCCGAGTGGAAGACGCTCTCAACCCCCCCACTCTTGAGGAATCATCTTCCGGGAACAAACGAAAGAATATGAGCGATGAAGGGTCCCAGAAATTCTAGAGGGACGACAATGGCCAACGCCGTCCGGCTCCTCGTTTTGAGAAGTTCACCCCCTCAATGCTAGTATATCAGCAGTTCTTATGGAGGTGGACAAGGAAGGGCTACTCCGCGCCCCCCTAGAATGAATACCCCTGGCAAGAAAAGAAATAGGGATAAGTGGTGTCGCTTTCACAGGGACCACGGCCACGACATGGATGATTGTCGGGATCTTAAAGAGGAGATCGAAGAACTCATACAGCGGGGACACCTAGCCAAGTTCGTCCGAAGAGATCGACGAGGCCGACCTTCCACCTCGAGGAGCCTACAAGCGAACAAAGAGGTCTACCGAGTTCCAAGATTCCGAACCTGGGGTCGTCCTCCACTTTATCCAAGGAGGTCTAATGAGGGAAGAACCAAACTCCTCCCAAGATGCCTTCACCCTATCGTAGAAGTAGGTTTTCAGTTTCAATAAGGCCGATGCTTCTAACATGGCCAACAACATGTAATAATGTCTTGCCCCATTGAAGCGGCCACTTAGTTTGTGTAATGCCCTGATTTTTTCATTTAATGAAAAATTATTTTATTTTGCACGTAGTGTGCACGTGCAATATTTTTTGGTTGAATTAAATCTTATGATTATTTTCATTGTGATGAGTATAGATATTTAATATGTGTCTTTAATTATTTTTTCTATAAAGCCTTCTTTTAATTAGACAAAAAGCCTTTTCTTTTAAAAAGCCCAAAGTTAATTTAATTTATTATTTTATAATAATTATTTTGGCCCATTAAACTAAAGCCCATTAGTTAATTTATTTTTTTAAATATGACTTGTAATGTAGAATACAAATTAAAGTTTATTTTTATATAAAATGAAATGTATAATTTTTGGACCTAGTTGCATGCACGTGCACTACACGTACACGTGCAAAATGCACTTCCCATGGCCGGTTGCATTCTTTTGGAGGGAAAATCAAATTTTAGTGGTGATCATGGTGTGGTGGTTACTTGGTTGTGGGTAGTTAATGTAACTCCTACTTTCATCTTAGCCCTCCATCTTACAACCAACTACTTGATCCTAGCCCTCCATTCTCTTTGATTTTTAGTATAAATACCCCCCATGGCTAGTTATTCTTGTGCCTATTAATCCTTCCAAACCTATAGTCTAAATTATATTATCTAGTAGTGTTTTTGTGAGTTGAAAGATTGAGAGTGTGTGGGATTTTGCTTGCAACTAGGAGAGGGAGAGGCCGGCATCAAGAAGAGGGAGCATTCGGTTGGGTACTTGAAGGCTTGGGTGCACGTGTTCAAGGAGGAGCAATTCGTCGCAAAGACATTCGTCTAGGGATTTGCTAGTTGTAATTTTTCTCTCCATACAAGGTGGGTAAAATTTTCCTATTTCTAAAAGAGTAATGCTTTAGCCACTACCAATTTCACTACCATTTCCTTCACTACCTTAGGTGGCATACTCCTATTGGAGAGTTCTCCCACCTAATCTATCATCTCCTACCTATTGGAGTGTGCCACCTAAGGTAGTGAAGAGAAATGTAGTGAAATTGGTAGTGGCTCTAGCATTACCCTTTCTAAAATAGGAATACATGCTAGTTTTAATTGGAAAAATGATGCCTGAAAATGATTAATAAGAATGCACTTTTAATTGGAAAAATGATCTATAATTGATTGAATTGTTGATATGCAAATTGTGTGTGTTTCTACTATTAAAATTCAAGTTGTGTGCAATAAGAATGTGGTTATAAATTATGTAAATAAACCTTGTTAGTAGCATGAAAAATTATGTGCAAAAAATTAGTATATCGACTATGTCACTTTTATGTGCTAAATTGGAAACTTCGTATGGCGTTGTAACGAATAAATTGAGATGCAATTTTTATGTTTGGAAAATGAATAAGAGTAGAAAATTGGTGTAGAGATTAATGAAATTATAATGTCGAAAAAGAATGTATTAATAGTAGTATATCACATTAACCAAATTGTATGGTAGAAATGTGTTAATTGTTGAGAAAATTATGTTTAATTATTTAAGAAATTTATTTTCATATAGTGGAATAAAATTCAGGATGAAAACGATTAATTCGGATTTTTACAATGTGTTAGTAAGAACAATGTGAAATGCAATTTTGTTGAACGTCGAAATGTTCTAAATAACAGAGAGTATGGATTAAATGGAATTCGAATTATAGTAGTGACAACTTGAGAGCGTAGCTCAAGCGATCGGGATGGCTCTGATCGCTACAGTGGTTTCGGCCTTAAGGTTGCGGGTTCGAATCCTTGTGGCACTATTTTTGTTTCATAAATTTTTAAACGTATAAGATCAGCGGCCGAGAGTATATAATACTCTCAGCGCCTTCTTATACTGCTGGTGCAAGCGGCCTAGTGGTCTGTGCCTACGGCTGTCTTCTCGGTGGTGCTGAGTTCGAATCCTGGTCTTGGCAGTAATGAAAAATTGTTTTTTTTGGATGTTTTTGTGGTCAAAAAATTGTGAAAAAAATATGACTATTCTCCTAAAAATATAAGGGACTTAAGAAAAATAATTTGGGGATTATTTGCATGAAATGAAACATGATTTGAGAATAAAATGTGTGAATAGAACTATGATATTTTTGTAGAGTTATATCTTGCAAAAATAACTTGAAATGAAGGATTAGAAGATTAATTTGGCAAAAAGAAATTACATTGTGTGATGTGATGCAAATTATTCTCATTTGAGAATAGTGTGAAAAATATGAAATGTGAATATTCGTTAGTGATGTGAATTTCAATGTGAAAGTAACATTTCATGAGTTACATGATGAATAATTAAAATTCATGTATAGTTTTGGACTATTTGAACGACTTAGAAATCATGATTTGAAAAGAGAAATACTTTTGAGTATGATGAATCAACAAATGAATTTATGAGTTGGAAATGCTCATTTTGGAAATTGTGAATTGAAAATTGAAATAAAAAGAGTAGCTAAGTCTGTTAGTGTAAGTGCCCTAGAGACAATGTGATTGTGCTTCTAGGAAATACTTTTGTTAATTAATGATTGTGTTCTATTGATTATTATATGTTAATTTATTATGTCTTAATTTACTGCGATAAAAATGTTAGAGTAATAAATGTCCTTGGAATATATAATACGTATTCTATATCTTTAAGTATGTGACTTAAAAATGAGATTATATGAATAGTGTTTATATTCCTAAATATCCCTAATCAAGCATTGTCATTATGGGACAATAATAATGCATAAAGATTAGTATGTTTGTTGACTGATGACCACATCTCATTGGTCATAGGTATAGTGATACTAAAGTCAAGAACATAGGTGCATGTAAGATTCTACATGACACTGGATAGACCCACAGTGAGATTCTTCATGTTTAAATAAAGTCATAAGAAAGACTCACAGTGATAATGGTGTAATGATCCTCTGACTTGAGATCATTATATTTCTATACGAGGATTAATATACTTTGACTACATTAAAAGTTACCTTTAACCGGGTGATGATAAAAGTGGACATCGGGTATATTATGAGTCGTATGAGAAATATGAATGATAGATAAAGGATTTAACCCTCCTATAATTAGGAGAGATATTATTGGCCTCTTGATTGAGTGAGACTATGAAATGCATGGCCATGCTCAAATAATGATTTGTTTTAATAGTCTACTCATTGATCAAGGAAACCCGGATTAAATGTTGAAGAGGATGACTGAGAACATGCCTCGAGTTTAATCTATAATATTTGGTTAAAGGGATTATATTACACGGAAACATTAATCACGAAAGGTTTTATTGGATCACCAATTATTATTATTACTTGGGTAGCAATGATGTATTACTAGATGCCGCTCATTGTTTATAATTTTATTATTGGATATTAAAATTATTTCCAACGTAATAATAACCTAAAGGGTCACACACAAGAACGCTTGAAGGAGATTCGATTTAAATTATGAATTTAAATTAAATAGTAATTCGAATTTATTTATGATATTGATTAAGTGGGACTTAATTAATTAATTAAATATAATTTCAAATTTACTAATGATTAGAATTAGAATTATATTAGAATACTAATTAAGTTTGACTTAATTATTTATTTAATTAAGAATTCTAATTTTAATAAAAGCCCAATAGGATTGGGCTTTAGAAAAAACAGATTTGTCTCTCTATATAAAGATCTGAAAACTCTCAAATTAGGGTTCATGGCTAAGAGAAAAACCCTAGCCGTTTGAGAGAAGAAGATGGAGATAGAGTGAATTTGGTTTTCGGATGCTAGTACATCGCTCCTTCAAAAAACCAAGTGTTCGTGTGGATACCGATAGAGCGTAGATCGCGTGAGCGGGATGCGTGGTGATTCAAGAAGCTTGGACCTCCATTAGTCATCCTTTTCTCAACTGTTAAAGCTTCGTTTTAAGGTAAATGTTCATAACTACGAATTAAATATCTTGTTTTGCATGGATCCTGCGATTGGGTTTCGATTTTATTGTTTTAATCTGCTGCATTTATGCCCCGAAAACCCGACAATGGTATCAGAGCCAGGTTGCGAAAACGTTTTAATTCGTTTATATGTTACAGTTTTGATATATATGCATAAACTGTAAGTTAATGATGATTGGGATGATCATATGATGATCTTATAATCTGTATGTATACTGATATGTATATGATTTATGTTTGTTCTAATTACGAGAATCGTATTCGATATGGATTCTGAAACGGCTGCTGCAGATTTGCTGAAATCTATTTCTAGTGTCCGATTTTTGCGAGTACCTTTTCGGAAAGGGAAACGAGCGTCTGAACAAAACTGATAGCATAAGCTATCACCGACTCGTCTGTAAGGCGTTTGACGCCGTTTAGGGCCTGAAATATGCAATTTTATGTTTTCAGATTTAATTTCAATTTTCTGAATTATGCCTTATATGATTTTTATGATTGGATCATGATGAAATATGATATGGTATAACATGATAAGATAATATATGATATTATTTGAATATTATATATTTGTTCTTATCGCGTAGATTGTATACGATACGGTTTCTGAAAAATTGCGCAGATTTAGTGAAATTTGCGTACTGTATCCGATTTTCGCAAACCATATATGGTTTTTGACTGAAATCAGGCCACTGAGCAAGACTGACAAAGTCAGGTTCGCATCTGTAAGCCTTTTAACGCTGCTTACTGCCTGTAAACAGCGATTTATGGTTTTTTGATTTAATTTCGAATTTTCTGAAAATTGTTTTCTGAGATGTATCTTATATGATCATATTGGATATGATATGTACTGTTATGTATTGATGTATGGTGACATATGATGATGTCTATTAATTGTTTACTTGAGCATGGTGCTGGTTATGGCCTTAAGACCCTTAGATTAATGGTTTATGGTTTTGGTTTTGTAAATTCGACTTGCATGTCGTTTTCTTCATTCTTGTAATTGTATAATCTCGAATGTAACTCGAGTTTTATTATGTAAGTACATAAGTACATTAGTATAGGTTGTTTTCAATTATTCAATGTAATGTACTTGAAGATTGAAGGACGATCCAAGAAGTGGAGCAACCAAGGAGAATGAAGACATGTAATTGTATTTATATTTTCCACCATAGATTGACCTCGATCCTTTCATTAGCTTGAAAGGATCATGTAGGATAAAGGCCATAACCAAGCACGTTTACATACTGCACTTTACATATTGATGTGTGAATGTCTGTGTAGAATACATTATGATGCATGCTTCAATTAGATTAATAATGTATTAATGTATGTATTAGATACATCACCCATGCCATGTCTGCTTAAACAAGATAAAATCTATAACGATTTAAGATGAACATTAAATAAACGATCATGAGATTCTTGTGTTTATGAAACACGGTAATTAAATATGAATTTTCATTATTCAACGATTGAATGATTTTGTCAACAACTGATTACGAATCTGTAAGAAAAGGGGTGCCAATAATGCCGTCTGTGCGTTAACCTCTGATCTGGAAATCATTCATTCAACGAATTTTGATTTGAAATATTTGATTCAAGGAAAAATTGAGAATCTCTTTATGATGGGATCATGATCGTTTATAAGTAAATCCCTTAATAAATATTAAGTTAAACAAGATGCTTTCCAATGAATAACACTCATCAAGGCCTAGATCATAAGGGGTGGGTTTGCCAAAGCAGAGTGCTCCTTTTAATCGTGGTGAGGTGCGAAAGAGTAAATGTGATACTCGTTATGTTGATTCATTGGGCCTAACTTAACTAAGTCGTCACAATAAGATTATGAACTTAGAAGCATAGAGTTTGGCGAAAAATTTATTAGAAAAATTAGAGCAATGGTTGTTCACCAAACTATCCAAGAGTTATATACGTGATATAATTGACAAATGTTGTCTACCTAAATAGTTGTGTTTTGGGAGTTTCGGCCAACGCTGACTCAAGACATGATGAAATATGGATCTTGGCTCACTAGAAAGATATATAATAAATGCTTTCCGAATTAATAGTAAGGGCTATTAATTTGATCAAAATAGTGGGAGATATATATTATGAATATATATGAATAATCATTTGAACATAAACTAATAATTCCGTAGACTAATTCTTTTATGCATTTTACATTATAGATATTCTAATGGCAAACAACTCAAATAACTTCTCTGTACGATCTGTCCTTGAGAAGGACAAGTTGACAGGAACAAACTTCCTCGATTGGCAAAGGAATTTGAGGATAGTCCTCAGGTAAGAGTGAAAGCTCTATGTCATTTCCTCGCCCTGGACCTCTCCCTGTAGGTGCATCGGTTGATCAACGTAATGTTTATCAGAAACATATCAATGATGACACGGATGTCACTTGTCTTATGCTTGCGACTATGAGTCTTGAGCTTCAGAAACAGCATGAGCATATGGATGCTCATATAATGATAGAGCACCTTAAACGTATGTTTGAAGGACAGGCTCATCAAGAGAGGTTTGATACAAGTAAAGCTTTGTATGCGTGTAAATAGGGTGATCGTGATCCAGTTGCACCGCATGTTCTAAAGATGATTGGATATATGGAGTACCTTGCTACTCTGGGTTCCGCCATCAGTCCGGAAGCTCAGATAGATCTAATCTTGCAATCTTTGAACAGCGACTATGCTCAAATTTGTAATGAATTACAATATGAATGAGATAGACAAGACACCTACCGAATTGTTGGCTATGTTGAACTGCTGAGACCAACATTTAGAAGGCGTCCCCTGCTCCCATAATGATGGTCAACAAAGGGAATGCCAAAGGAAAGGGTAAATGGAAAGGCAAGAACAAGATTGGATCTAAGCCTGCTAATCCAGAACCCGCTGTTAAGGCTTTGAAGCCTACTGGAGGTGTTGCAAAGGCAAAGGCAAAGGGTGATTGTCACTATTGCAAGAAGCCGGGTCATTGGAAGAGAAACTGTCAAACTTATTTGGAGGATCTGAAGAAACTGAAGGCTGTTCAGATTTCTGATTCAGGTATTTATATTATAGAAGTCAAATTTGTCTACTTCTATATCATGGGTATTAGATACTGGATGTGGTTCTCACATTTGTATAAATGTGCATAAACGGCGAAGGAGTAGAACTTTGGCGTTAGGAGAAGTCGACCTACATGTTAGCAATAGAGCAAAGGTTGCTGCTTTAGCTGTAGGGACTTATTATTTATCGATGCCCATGGGGCTTATTTCAGAACTTGAGAACTATTTTACGTGCCTGCAATTTGCAGAAATATTATTTTGGTTTCTTGTTTGGACAAGATTGCCTTTTTGATTCAGAACAATTGTTGTTCCTTTTCATTAAATAATGTTACCTATGAGGTTGCACGTTTGTTTAATGGTTTATATGTTCTTGATTTTGATACTCCTATCTATAATGTAAATAATTAACGTCTAAAGATAAATGACTCAAATCAAACATACCTCTGGCACTGTCATTTAGGCCATATAAATGAGAATCGCATTTCCAAGTTACATTAGGATGGATACTTGGATAAGTTTGATTTTGAATCATACGAAGAATGTGAACTATGTCTCATTGGCAAAATGACTAAAACTCCTTTTACCGGATATGGTGAGAGGGCACCAAACAATTGGAATTGATACATAGTGATGTATGTGGTCCAATGCGTATGTTGGCAAGAGGTGGCTTTTACTAATTTTAACCTTTACTGATGATTTTAGTAGATACGGATATGTGTATCTTTTGAAGAACAAATCCGAATCGTTTGAAAAATTCAAAGAGTAAGAGATTGAAGAAGAAAAACAAATAGGCGAAAGTGTAAACTCTACAATCTGATCGTAGAGGAGAATACCTAAGCTTAAAATTTCTTAAAAGCGTGTGGTATAGTATCACAACTCACTCCTCCTGGAACACCACAAAGACATGGTGTGTCTGAGAGGAGAAATCGCATTTTGTTGGACATGGTGCGATTGATGATGAGTCTAGGGGATCTTCCAATTAGTTTCTGGGGTTATGCCCCTAGAGACGGCTGCAGAAACACTAAACCGAGTTCCTTCTAAATCAGTTCAAAAGACACCATATATGAGATATGAACTGAGAAACGTCACAGCGTGTCATTTATGAAAATTTGGGGATATGAAGCGTTTGTGAAACGTATGATCTCTGACAAGCTAGGACCAAAATCAGATTTTGTGGGATACCCAATGGAAACAAAAAGGGTATTATTTCTATAAACCTTCCGAGAACAAAGTGTTTGTTGCTTGAATGGCTATGTTTCTAAAGAGAGATTTACTTTCTAAGAAAAATAGTGGGAGGACAATAGATCTCGATGAGGATCGAGAACCACAGAATAATGTTGAACCAGAGTTGGAACATGAGCAGAATGTGACTCAAGATGTTGATAACAACACTGCTCAAGAAACACAGGTTATTCGTAGATCTAGTAGGATTCGCTATGAGCCAGAGAGATATCGTGGATTTCTTCTGACTCAAATTGGCAATGTGAAGATCATAGATGATAATGAGCCTCTCACCTACAAAGATGCTATGAATAGTCCAGATTTTGAGAGATGGCTGGAGGCCATGAAATCTGAGATGGATTCCATGTATGAAAATCAAAGTATGGACTTTGGTTGGACCACCCGAAGGGGTAAAACCCATAGGGTGCAAGTGGGTTTCTTGAAGAAAACTGACGTGGATTGTAATGTACAGACCTACAAAGCAAGACTAGTGGCGAAAGGTTTCGAAGCAGATTCATAGTAGTGACTATGATGAAACTTTCTCACCGGTGGCTATGGTCAAATCCATCAGGATTTTGCTTGCGATAGCAACTTACTATGACTATGAAATCTGGCAAATGGATGTCAAGTCGATCCAAAGTTTGCTAGAATGGTCTGTGAGAAGCGACGGTCCATTTATGGATTATAGCCGGCCTCGAGGAGATGGAACATTCGTTTTGATGAAACAGTCAAAGAGTTTGGCTTCATGCAAAATGAAAATGTGTCGTGTGTTTACGAAGGGTTAGTGGGAGCCATGTGTCATTCCTAGTATTATATGTAGATGACATATTATTAATAGGGAATGACATTCCTAATCTACAGGTTGTGAAGATTTGGTTGGGAAATAGTTTCTCGATAAAAGACTTTGGCGATGATACATATGTCTTAGGGATCAGGATCTATAGAGATAGATCTAAAAGATTAATCGGCTTAAGTCAGAATACATACATATATAAAGTGCATACTTAAGATAACGTTGCGGACCCACAAGACTAAGGCTTTGTCGCAACAGAAGCACGAAGGTCACACTAGTTCCATGGGTATTAGATACATGAGTGATTGGCTCTAGTGCAAGTGGGAGATTGTTAGTGTAAGTGCCCTAGAGACAATGTGATTGTGCTTCTAGGAAATACTTTTGTTAATTAATGATTGTGTTCTATTGATTATTATATGTTAATTTATTATGTCTTAATTTACTGCGATAAAAATGTTAGAGTAATAAATGTCCTTGGAATATATAATACGTATTCTATATCTTTAAGTATGTGACTTAAAAATGAGATTATATGAATAGTGTTTATATTCCTAAATATCCCTAATCAAGCATTGTCATTATGGGACAATAATAATGCATAAAGATTAGTATGTTTGTTGACTGATGACCACATCTCATTGGTCATAGGTATAGTGATACTAAAGTCAAGAACATAGGTGCATGTAAGATTCTACATGGCACTGGATAGACCCACAGTGAGATTCTTCATGTTTAAATAAAGTCATAAGAAAGACTCACAGTGATAATGGTGTAATGATCCTCTGACTTGAGATCATTATATTTCTATACGAGGATTAATATACTTTGACTACATTAAAAGTTACCTTTAACCGGGTGATGATAAAAGTGGACATCGGGTATATTATGAGTCGTATGAGAAATATGAATGATAGATAAAGGATTTAACCCTCCTATAATTAGGAGAGATATTATTGGCCTCTTGATTGAGTGAGACTATGAAATGCATGACCATGCTCAAATAATGATTTGTTTTAATAGTCTACTCATTGATCAAGGAAACCCGGATTAAATGTTGAAGAGGATGACTGAGAACATGCCTCGAGTTTAATCTATAATATTTGGTTAAAGGGATTATATTACACGGAAACATTAATCACGAAAGGTTTTATTGGATCACCAATTATTATTATTACTTGGGTAGCAATGATGTATTACTAGATGCCGCTCATTGTTTATAATTTTATTATTGGATATTAAAATTATTTCCAACGTAATAATAACCTAAAGGGTCACACACAAGAACGCTTGAAGGAGATTCGATTTAAATTATGAATTTAAATTAAATAGTAATTCGAATTTATTTATGATATTAATTAAGTGGGACTTAATTAATTAATTAAATATAATTTCAAATTTACTAATGATTAGAATTAGAATTATATTAGAATATTAATTAAGTTTGACTTAATTATTTATTTAATCAAGAATTCTAATTTTAATAAAAGCCCAATAGGATTGGGCTTTAGAAAAAACAGATTTGTCTCTCTATATAAAGATCTTAAAACTCTCAAATTAGGGTTCATGGCTAAGAGAAAAACCCTAGCCGTTTGAGAGAAGAAGATGGAGATAGAGTGAATTTGGTTTTCGGATGCTAGTACATCGCTCCTTCAAAAAACCAAGTGTTCGTGTGGATACCGATAGAGCGTAGATCGCGTGAGCGGGATGCGTGGTGATTCAAGAAGCTTGGACCTCCATTAGTCATCCTTTTCTCAACTGTTAAAGCTTCGTTTTAAGGTAAACGTTCATAACTACGAATTAAATATCTTGTTTTGCATGGATCCTGCGATTGAGTTTCGATTTTATTGTTTTAATCTGCTGCATTTATGCCCCGAAAACCCGACAAAGTCTCCCCCGGCATTTGGAAATAAATGAAATGAAAATTGAAAAGAAAGACCAAGGTTGGTCATATTTGAATGAATGAATAAGTCCGGTTTAGTGGAGAGGCTAACTCTAGAGCTTTGATTTTGTTCATGATTTTGATAAAAACTAAGGATTAGTACATAGTGGAGACGTGATGAAAGTAGGAGAAAAACACGAGTATGAGGACCATCGGATTGGCGGTGTAAGAGTGATCCACAGGCTGCCTGCTTGATGCGTCAAGACATGGCGTGGGCACTACTCCAGAATTATCGTCCCGGTGGCGACGCTTGTGGGATGTTTGGTGACTGCAAGAGGATCGTGTGCCATGAAGTGAGGCTGAATTGCTACAAGCTGTTTTCACGATGCGTCGTGACATAACGTGGGATTCCCTTCCAGAATTTTCTGTACACGTGCTTGTACTCATAGATCATCTAAGATACCTACCGTAATTACAGTAGTAGATTAAGTCATAACGGGAGATTGAGCCCTACAAAGATAAAGAACGATTAAGAGGCTTGCCCTCGGACCTATGTAGTGTGGGATGCATAGATACCGAACAAGTGTGCATTAGTGTCATGTAACATAATTAACTGCATTAAGGACTAAGTGCACAATCACAACACGACATCAATAGGGTAGTCCCTTTAGTTTGATCTGTGACAAGTTTGTGTTTGCTAAATATGGAAAATAAGTTATACTATTTCCGGCATAGAGAGGATGGCCGTGTATAATGATCGTCGGTTGAATAAACTGACGTACCCACAGTCTTATATGCAGGTAAATGGCTTGATACAGATTAAAGATGAACAAATGCTTAAAGATTACTCAATGTTGTTGTACATTTGTTTCATTGTTGTAAATTTTACTTCCGCTGTGCAATGTAAAGTGTAATGTAATCTTGTAAACTCTGATGTAAAGTGAAAAGTTTAAATTTCCTTGTAAAATTGTACTAAAAGAAGCGGAAAGATCCTGTAGAACATCTCGAATTCAGTGTATTTGGGATTCGGGGTGTTACAGTTTGTTTCAATAAAACTTAGCTTTTTTCTATTGAAAGTTATTGTGTTTGCCTCATTTCTATCTCTCCGAGTCACATCTACGACTCGCTAAATGGTAAGTTCGGAGTCCAGCTTGTCCTACAGGGCTGCTCCCATAACTTACTACGCTCAAAAATCGGGTTTGGAGTCCAACACTTGGTTCAATGTTACTTTAGCTACTTGCGAACAAGCTTGTACAAAGTAGCTCACCATTTGGAATTGCTCCTACAAGTCGTTAACCCCCTCAAACAACAAGTTCGGAGTCCAACACTTGGTTCGATGCTGCTTTAGCTATTGCAAACGAGTGACTACAAAGTAGCCCACCATTCGGAATTGCTCCCACAACTATTAAAACTCTCTAAAAACAACAAGTTCGGAGATCAAAACTCTCCCCTAGAGTTGCTCCTCAAACTCGTCTCCCGCACGGCTCTCTGCTAGAGCCTGGAGATGATTCTTCGTCCCACTCGCCTCCTGAGTGGTCCTCTTCTAAGCGAGTTCGGAGCTCAAAACTCTCCCCTAGTGTTGCTCCCAAAACTCGTCTCCCGAATGACTCTCTCCTAGGGCCTTGTGATGCTCTTCACTCCGCTCGCCTCACGAGCGCCCTTCTTCTCAATGGGCTTGGAGCTCAAACTCTCCCCTAGAGTTGCTCCTCGCACTTGCCTTTAAGAATGGATCTTCCCATGGGTCTTAAGAGGATCTTCCTAGCTCATCTTCTTAGCCCACATGAGTGGAGATCCTCTTCGAAGATTTCGGAGAACGAAGCTGTTCTCAACTTGACAGAAACAATGCGGGCCTATTCTGACCCTAAATATGGGTGATTCTTCAACTGGCCTCTAAAGAGAAGTTGTAGATCTTTGAGTCGGCTTCAAAACGAGGGGCAACACGCCCTGATCGGACCTCCGTAGCACCGGTAAACTGGGTCACAACACACTTGCACCGAGCTGTGAATTGGCAAAAATTATCGCCTTACGATTCGTGCCAGATCTTCATCAAGAGGTCCAGATTGTGCCACGTAGCTCAGAATTACGATCCGAGCTACCGAGCTACGAATTGGCAAAAATTATCGCCTCACGATTCGTGCCAGATCTTCATCAAGAGGTCCAGATCGTGCCACGTAGCTCAGAATTACGATCCAAGCTACCGAGCTGCGAATTGGAGAAAACTATCGCCTCACGATTCGTGCCAGATCTTCATCAAGAGGTCCAGATCGTGCCACGTAGCTTGGAATTACGATCTGAGCTACCGAGCTGCGAATTGGCAAAAACCATCACCTCACGATTCGTGCCAGATCTTCATCAAGAGTTCCAGATCGTGCCACGTAGCTCGGAATTACGATCCGAGCTACCGAGCTACCGAGCTGCGAATTGGCGAAAACTATCGCCTCACGATTCGTGCCAGATCTTCATCAAGAGGTCCAGATCGTACCACGTAACTCGGAATTACGATCTGAGCTATCGAGCTATCGAGCTGCAAATAGGGAAAAAACTTCGCCTCAAAATTCTTGTTCGATCACGATCAATTGATCGGATTCGCCAAACAAATTCTCCAAAAAAAATAAGGAGGAGCTAACGATCGAGGTCGGACCCATTATGGAACAAAAAGCCCAAAAGCCAAAAGGGAAAGAGAAAAAGGGGCTAACGGGCCGGGTTCGGATCCATTACCCACAAACCGACCCGCACAACCCCTTCTTCATCCTCTTCTCCTTCAGTTTTTCCTGCCAAAACGAAACCACGAACAGACTCCTTCGTCAACCTCACCAACCAAAAAACCCAAACCTCCGCTTCGAAAACCCACCGACAAGCTCATCTCCACCGCCGCGCCATCAAGTTCCAACACAGAGCTCGAGTTCCTCTCCTCCGCGAGCCCCTCCGTTGGCGTCAAGCCCCCCATGCCGAGCTCTGTCTTCGCCGAGCTCGATCACTTCCTTTACTCCTCGTCGAGCTCCTCCTCCAGTACCGAGCTCCTCGACGAACCACCGCCTTGCCATCACTGTAGAGCTCCACTATAGCCTCGACGAGCTCCTCCCTTGCCGAGCTCCGTAGAAAGTGTGCTGGCACCGAGCTCGTTCCTCTCATATCGAGCACCACCGAGCTATCTTCACCCAGCTTCGTTCTCGCCGAGAACCCAACTTCGAAGGCTTTGTAATCGAACTCCAAAGCTGCTGCCGAGCTCACCTTCCCCGTTAAAACTTCTTCGAAACCATCGCTCGAGCTCCTCTCCTCCCCTCCGACGAGCTCCATCGTCGAGCTCCGCGCCGAAGCTCGGAGCTTCGTCAAACTCCAACTTCCTCATCGAGCTCCCCTTTACTGTCTCCGAGCTCCACCATCGTCAACATCCCTCGCCAACTCACCGCACTCCTCCATCAGCGAGCTCCATCAAACTCGCCTCCTTCGCGAGCTCCACCAACGCCTCGACGAGCTCTCATCGTCGACCTCCATCACTCCGCTGCTGAGCTTCACTCCTCAAGCTCGACGAAGCGGAAGACGAAGGAGAAGGAAGAAGGAAGAGAGCGGGAGAAGAAGGAAAAAAAAGTGCCACGTGGCGGTCAACGGTCAACGGTCAACGGTCAACGTTGACGGGCCATGTGGCGTCGCCTCGAACCGCTCGGCCAGATCTGAGGACAGTTCCAACCTACCGAGCTACCGACCCTGTAATGAGGGTAAAACACCCTACTTTGAGATGCGCGCCCTCTGATCATGATCAACGCATAGGATTGCGCCACATGTACAGGTAAAATTTAATTAATTAATTAAATTAATTATTTAAAAAATCCAAAAAAATTAATTAAAAATCGAAAAAAATAATTAAAAATTCTAAAAATAATTATTAATTCGGAAAATAATTTTAATATTCTAAAAATAATAATTATTAAACTAGAATAATTAATTAAAATTGTCTATAATTAATTATTTAAATTCAAAAATTGAATAAAAAATTCAAAAGATGATTAAAAATTGGAAAATAAAAATCAGAAAAATCTGGAAAATTCAGAAAAAATTCAGAAAATTCTGAGGATAATTTTGGGTATTTTAAAAGCTCAGAATAACACCGTTACACCCCGAGCCAGATCCAAACTCCCCCGAGAACTCCGATAAATTCTATTAGCATTTGAAAATGGATAAAACTACTTCTCAAAGACTGTAAAACTCAGTCTCCAGGAGTGGGAGACTTTTGATATGGCTAAAAATAGAACCAAATCGGGACCGTTCAAATTTGGGCACGAATCTTAAAGCTCTCAGGGGTAAAACGATAATTTCACCTACAAATGGGTCTGAAATGGGAACTGAGTTTTTCTTCAAAGTCCAATAACCCATTAACGGATCTGTTCTACTGGGTATGGGTAGCAATCTGTTACAAACCAACCCAGATGGATAAAGAGTAATTCAAATTTATAGTTATCTCTATGAAAATGATTTAAACTCTAAATCATATCCAAAAAACATCGGGAAGTATAAATAAATCTTTATCTCGAAACGGGTCCCTAAGGCGACTATAAATACCCCTCTCCCCCCACCAAAATGGGGTAATCAATCTTTTTCTACCTAAAGCTCTTTCTTAATCTTTCTGATTACTGACAAGAGCATCGGAGGGTTCGTCGCCGGGATCCATCCCGATGTATCGAATTTTGTGCAGGTTCACGGCAATAGTGAGAAACAAGTTAACACGTTGGTGAAGGTTAACAAGTTTGCTTTATTATTTTCCTGAAAGAACTCACAAATTCATCTGTTTGCTCCCACACCCGAAATCAGCAACAACATAATGCACGTTTTAAATACTAGTAAAATAGTAAAAGAAAAATCAACCTACAAAATACCAAATCTAAGAGCATCTCCAAGGGGGCCAGCCAAATTGTGAAAATTGTAATTTTGCCTAGTGAATTTGGCTAGCCATTTTGGTTCATCTCCAACCATGCTAGCTAAATTCACTAGCTATCCAATATTTAATTTTTTTTCAAAAGAAACATATTATATAATTTTTGAAATAAAATTCATTTTGAGGATTTCTTCATATTTTACCTATGTTCATATTTAACTGCAAATTTTGCCAAAATAAATTTATTAACCTTAATTAAAAATTAAATTTATTAACCATTTATTAACCATAATTAAATTTATTGTTTGAATTATAATTAAATTAAAAATATACAATCCAAATATTAAAAATATATATGCAACGTTATGTTCAAAAGAATGAAGATCCAAAAAAAATCGAATATACATATTTTACTACACTCATACTCATTCATGCATTTGTCACATCCTCTGACAAAAGATAAGGAAGAATTTTTTTCTCATGGGTTGCTTGCATAACATAACATAATTTCATAAGTTAACAAATTTATTACCTTGTCGATCTCAGTGACACCACTATGACGTCTTTGTTGAATATTTGAGTAGATACCAACAAACCTAGCAACTTCTTGGTTAATAGAAGACCAACGGTTCATAAGAGAACCTCGAGTTCGGTTATAACAAACTGTTTGATTTTCTACAAAATAGTTATGTATTATCTTCCAAAAACTACCCGTTTTTTTATCAGTACCTACAGTTGGATCCAAGCTTGTGTTTAACCATCCAGATATAGGAGAATATCCTCATCCGGTGAGAAATTTTTTTTCCCGTTGTGATTGCGGCTTCATTGGAACTTCAACCTCATTGGGGACTTCAGATGATAACACATGATTCAATGGAATTTGACCATTTTGATAATAATCCTCACTTACAAATTGATCGTCGGTGTTTGACTCACTTAAAAGATCTGTATAATAGTTATTTTCTGGAGTACCCATCCGCACATATAAAATATCTAAATTAACTAATTAAACAATATAACCATACAATTTAAAAATAAAAGTGTAGAGATAAATTAATTGCATAGTCATAAACTACAAAACTTACTACACATACATGACCAAGAATAATAAAATCACAATTTAATTAAAACCTAACCCACATTAATCTAAATCCAAATTAACTATTATCATATATTAAAAGCAACCCAACCCACATTACCTAAGCCCAACCCAACCCACATTAATTAAAACCTAACCCACATAACTTAACCCAAACCCAACCTGTACTTTCTATTAAAATCAACTCACTGCTAGAAACTTCTAACTTCAAAATCTTCACACCTTCTTCCTCTCTATTTTAACCCACTACCAAAATCAACGAAGAAGAAGATGAACAGAGTGAAAAGCTGGAAGCCAGGAGGTGCACGCGCCGGAGATGGGTTCTTCGAGATTCCAGCGGCGAGATTCTAGCGCAGCTCAGTAATTCAGATTTTTCTTTTACAGGTATTAAATCAATTTGTTTTTGAAGAAATCCATTGAAACAATTTGAAGTTATGATAGTCTGAAATTTGTTGTCTTTATAATTGCAAAAATAGATCCGTTGAGATTCTAGCCGTTGGGTTATTTCCCCCCAATTTAAAAATTTTGCCGAGCCCCCTTCTCCCTCTCTATTTTACCTAGTACTATACCTAGCCAATTTTGCTAGCCGTTGGAGAGCCAAATTGAAGGTAGCTAGCTATTTTTACCGATGCCTGGCTATTATACAGACCGTAAATATTTCCCATCAACAACTTCTTCTTCTTCTTGTCATGCTAAGACCTTTTAGCTCTGGTCAGTCTCTCTTTCTCTCTCCTTATTTTTAAATTTTTTTTTTTTTTTTGTGTGTGTGTTATATATATATATATATATATAGAAAATGTGGCATTTTTGTAGGTGTAACACTCCCTTTTTGCTCTAAATCTTGTCTTTCTTTAAAAGCAAACAACCACCTTTTTGCCTTTAATTTGGAAGTGGATCCCTTTTTTTAATGAAAGATCCCGAACCCCACAAACGCATTTTCAGATTTCAAACTAGGGTTTTTAGGCTTCTTCAATTGATTGCATTCCCTAGCTTCACCTCCTTCTTCATTTGTTTAATTGATTTTTTTTAACCGAGGTGATTGTGTTTTGGGGGGTGACCAGATTCGAATTTGGAAGTGATGAGGAGATTAGGATGTTGTCGTCGTCGAACCAGAGAGATCAGCCTTGATTTCGACCACAATGAGAGTACGTAATGCTTTATCTTTCTCTATTAATGCTGTAGCATTTGTTATTTTATATATATGGATGTTTTATATGAAAATGATAGAAGAAGAAGAAGAAGAAGAGGGGGGGGGGGGGTTTGTTAAATGCTTTGTATCTCTCGTGCAATTTTGAGGACAAGGAAAGTGATGCATTAGTGCATTAGAAAAATGTGACTTACCATTTGCTTCATTTATTAAATTGAGACTATGTTGTGGATTAGAAAGGGAGAGAACCTTGTGTTTCTTTCATAGGGTTGTACGTATATGAATATGTGTCTATATACATGAGATGTATGCTTATAGATACCGATGTATATACTGTTGTTAGATATTGTATTATATTTAGTTCCAGATCGGGTTATGTATCAATTTAGTATTTGGTTTCCTCCTATATATATGAGACTTACTTAGTTATAATCAATACAATAATATTTTTCCAATATCTTTGTTAACCTTAACATGGTATTAGAGCCATAATATTTTTTTTAAAAAACCCCTCCCACAATAGCAAACCCAACAATAACAAACCCACAAACTCCGGAAAAACTTCGGCAAATCAGCGACAGTCATCAACAACAACAGCAAACATCTCGGCATCTTCGTCCTCAGCAAAACAAACCTCTGGCACTAATAAACAGCAACCCCACCATCGTCCTCCCCACGTCGACTCCTCACTGTTGACTCCTCGAAATCCAACGCCAGCAATCGGCAACGCCGGCAACGGCACTGTCCTCCTCCAAAGCTATTGTCCTCACCGTTGTTCTCCCCCCCCCCCCCCCAACCCATCGCCGACCTCCACCATCCCCTTCCTATCCCCAAACTTTCCCAACCTTCCATCATCTCGACCCAACCCTTAACCCAATCCTCGTCGACCTCCACCATTCACATCCATCCCCTAACCAGCCGCCACCATTCTCCCACCAAACCCGAACCCTATTCTCTTCATCCCGACCTTTATCCAAACTCCTAATACCTGAACTCGTTTCTGATTAAAATCCTTATCCTACCCTAATATCCGAAACTCGTTTCTGATTTAAAAAAAATCAAAAAAAACAAAACAAAAAAAACTCGAAATCCAAACCCATACCACATCCCAACCCAAATACTCTATTCCTCACCCTCTTCCTAACCCTATCCTACCTTAACTCTACCTCTCCTTCCTCTTCCTCCTCTGTTGCTGCCGATCACTGATTGTTGTTGCCGCCGCCGATCACCATTGTTTCTTGTCGTCAAAAAAAATTTGCAGGTACTTCTCCAATCGAACCCCTGCTTCAACAGTATCTTTCCGTCTCTACTGACTCCCCCGCTGCTACATCGTCCTCTTCCCTGTCCCTCGCATCTCGATCCTCATCCAAATTCAAACAGCAGCAGCGCCGCCCTCATCCTCATTTCACACTCCTCCCTCCTCTCAGCATTATCCGTAACACTGCCCCACCCCTTCTGCCGACACTGGCAGCCTATGTAGCACGGACACGGGTACGAGATACGGGTACGACACGACTCGGGTACGCGGATACGTGATTTCTAAAAAAATTAGGATACGGGTACGTTTTTGGGTATGTTGAATATAAAAATAATAAATTTAGTATATATAATGTTAAAAAAATACAAAATTCCAAAAAATATATAATAAGCAGAAAAATGATTGTAATCTAGAAATTAGAAATGTAATCATACCTCCATTGTAATACCCCGATTTTCCTTAATACATAATGATTATTTATTTTTTTTCATATGGTATGCTTGTGTAGCATGCGACTATTATTTTCTCCACATGATGAATAAAGTATATTGTTTCCTATAAAGTATTTTTCTTAAAGCCCAATGTTGATTCATTTATTTTCTCTTTTAAAATATTTATTTTGGCCCAAATGAACTTAAGCCCATGAACTTAACCTTTATTTATTTTCTTACAACCTATTTTGTGTAACCTTTTTCTATATATGAAACTTATTATGTTTTTGTACAAATTTTATTAGTGTGAGTTGTGCATGCACGTGCATTTTTGCACACGTGCATTGAACACACTCTTGGCCGGATAGTGGGTAGGAGATCATGGGTGGTTTCTTAAGGTATGGATAGTTTTCTTAACTCCCTTATCAATCTCAGCCCTTGATTTTCCAACTTCCTAGTGCATCTCAACCCTCCATCTCACTCTAGTTTATGTATAAATACCCCTTCTCATTTCCCATCTCTTTTACACTAAGATTATTATTGTAAGAGAGTTATTTGTGAGTTTGTGTGTGGGAGCTTTTCTGTGGAGACAAGCAGCATTTCTGAGGAGCTCGGTGTGGAACAAAGGAGCAAGGAGTGCAGTACCGTATTGAAGAATTTTTGCGGGATTTCGTTTATTTCTTCATATAAGGTGGGTGTTTCTCAGGACTTCTAATGTAGGAATGATACTATAATTATTATGATTGATACCATGTTATAAAAAGTGAATTGAATGTAGTAGAAATTGCTTGAACATGCTATTAATATTGAGAACGGGACTGTCGGTACAGTCGACTGCCATGTGAGCCAGCCGACTGGTACGAAACACTTTTTATGATGTGTAGATAAACATGTGTGCGAATGGACTTGATGGTGTGATTACTAAATTGATATTTTTCCCTATGACACATATGATGGAGGGAAGGTAAATGAATGAGAAGAGCTAGTGATGATTAATAACTTAGAATTGTCGGAGCAGTCGACTGATGTTGTGTTAAGTCGATTGGTACTTCAATCTGACTGTGACTATTTGGAAGTTCCATAAATTAAGATATTCCATTATGTAGACCCAGTTTAATGACTTGAGATTTATATCTTCATCATCGTACGAAGTTATGAGCAATGTGAATGCATGTTTAAGTATCATTTCTAAAGAAAAGAGCATATTAATAACTTGAATTTTCATGTTTCGTCGTTACTGAACAAATAAGAAATGTGGTGTTTATAAAATATGGAATGCATGTATACTGTAAGGAAAATGCATGTGAGAACGGTTAAAGAATAATGTTTATTTTGAATTGTGGAACTGATCAGTCGACCGAATGCGTGTAGCAAGTCGACTGAGCTGAACTTAGAGTTGTGCTGTTGGAAATCTCAGGACAGACGACTGATGGATGAACAGTCGACTGTCATGTGGTGGACACTGTGAACATGAAAAGTTGCGGGACAGGCGACTGGTTGTGTACAACAGTCGACTATCCTGAGCATTTATGATGATCCTGTATATGACTGTATGAGTCGACTGGTGTTCTTCCGAGTCGACTGTACAGAGTGGACTTTGATATATTTGAATTCATGTTATTTACTGTTGGTAATTGTGAACTTTATGATTTAAGTCGATGGACTCTGTTTATGGCTGTATGAATTATGTGAAATGAATCGTAGATGAGAATTGAGAATTAAATGAAAATATGAAATGTTAAATCATGATAAGAAAGTCTGTGAGACTCTAAAATGAATTATGAGCTGATGATGCTCAATTGGATATTGTGAATTTGAAATTGAACGAAAGAGTAGCTAAGTCTCCCCGGCAGTGAAATGAAATGATGTTGAGAAATAGACCAAGGTTGGTCATGTGAAATGAAATGATAAGTCCGGTTTGATGGAGAGGCTAACTCTAGAGCTTGATTTTTATTCATGATTCTAATCAATTTAATACATAGTGTGGAGGTGATGAAGGTGAGAGAAAAACATGAGTATGAGCGCTAGGGTACGGTGCGGGTGTGTGAGCCGCAGAATGCATGCTTGATGAGTCAAGACATGGCGCGGGCACAACTCAGTAATGATCGGACTTTAGTCACGCTTATGGGATGTTTTGGTGACTGCAAGAGGATTGTGTTCAGGGAGGAGGCTGAATTGTCGCAGAATGCATGCTTGACGAGTCAAGACATGGCGCGAAATTCTACTCCAGGGGCCAGGATACATGCTTGTACTCATAGAATCATCTAGGATACTCACTGAAATTACAGAAGTAGAGTAAGTCATGGCGGGGATTGAACCCTACAAAAATGAAGAACGATTAAGAGGCTTGCCCTCGAACCTATGTAGTATGGGATGCATAGAATTCGAACAAGTGTGCATTAGTGTCATGTTAATTAAATAAAATTGCATTAAGGATTAAGTGCACAATCACGACACGACATCATTAAAAGTTTCCTTTTGTTTTTACATGTTTATATTGAACAAGTTGTGATTTGTTAAGAAATGAGATCCATTATACTGTTTCTGGCATAGAGAGGATGACCATGTATAATTATCGTCAGTTGAATAAACTGACGTACCCACAGTTGTGTATGCAGGATAAATTACATGTAAAGAGGAATGGATGCATAAAGATCTCATTATGTTGTTGTTCATTTATGTAAATGTTGTATATTTTGCTTCCGCTGTGTAAATTTAAATGTAAGATATTGTAACTCTGATGTAAAAAGAAAAGTTTGAATTTTCTTGTAAAATTGTACTCAAAGAAAGCGAAAAGATCCTGAAGAACATCTCGAATTCAGTGATTTGGGATTCGGGGCGTTACAGAGTGGTATCAGAGCCACGCTTTTCTACGCTTTCACATTTGTACAAGTTTATAAGGAACGACACCCTAGATGTGCACATTAGAGTGTGGGTTTGAGTTTAGAGATTTAAATGTAAGTGACTTACATTTGTGTTGCTCTATGATTTATGCTTCTTCCTCTCTATTTCTAAGATGGCTGATCACTTCGACCCTGCTGGAGGCGACGACTGGCATATTATTGAGGAAGAGTACCATCCTGGATAGGCTGATTCTGAGGACGAGTATCATCCTGGGCAAGCAGATTCCGATGATGAGGAGTACCCTGAATCTCGAGAGATCACCCCACCGCCGGATTCATCTGACGATTCTTCTTCCGATGAAGAAGAGGGACCAGCTCTGAGTGGCACTGTGGCTTCTCTTCAGAGGCAAGTGGATACCCTGAAGTATAGAGTTGGAGCTTTGGAAGCTCAGCTGGCGCAGCGGAAGGACGATTTCTCTGTTCTCAGTCACCGAGTATGGGAACTTGAGAAGAGAAAGAACCTGATGGATGTGTTGAAGGACCAAGTGGATGAACTGCGGGATGAACTTTGAGCAGCGAAGAGGACCCGTAGGGATTAGATTGTCCTAGTTTCTATTTTCTTCTATTCTGATGTCAAAAATGTTTTAATTCGAATGTATAAACTTTGGAATTCAATGCAAGTTGGTTTAATTTCTTGTCTTATACTTCGAATTTAATGGATCTTTTGCATCAGAATATGTCGAGAAGGGGAGCCAGGAATGGCGAAGGTTTGGATATGGAGACTGAACTTGCAAGGGTTTACCAGACGCTGAATGCAGTGGCTGCGAACCAAGGAAGGGGACCGGTGAATCCAGTACCCGAGGCAATTAAGCTAGTGGAATCGTTCAAGAGAATGAAACCACCAGTGTTCGAGGGAAAGTCAGACCCAGATGCGGCTGACAACTGGATTCGGCAAGTGGAGACAATCTTCGAGGTGTTGGAGACACCAGAGGGCAGCAAGATCAAGTTGGCGACTTTGCAGTTGGAGAAGGATGCGGCTGTTTGGTGGCAGTCGATGAAGAGGACCATGGGCGGCTTGTTGCTTGGCTGGAAGGAATTTCTGGAAGAATTCCGCAGCCACTATTTCCCCTCCGACGTCCAGGAGAAGAAGGCCATGGAGTTTCTGTCACTCCAGCAAGGCAGCATGTCAGTAAGGGAGTATGAGACTAAGTTTACTCAGCTCTCCAGGTATGCTCCAGAACTGGTGATGGATGAGGCGAAGAAGGCTCGCAAGTTCGAGCATGGTCTGAGGCCAAGCTTGAGGTCTCGTATGATACCCCTTGGTATCAGGTGATTCGATAAACTGGTCAAGAGGGCGGCAGCGACGGAGGCGGATATGGAGCAGTTCCATGTTGCTCAGCACCAGAGGAACAACTGGCAGTCCGGAAAGAGGCCTGCACAATTGGGGAGTTTCAAGGGGCAACCATCTGCACAGAGGTTCAAACCGACAGGGGCGAACGCTGTTAGTGTAGCTGGAAGACCTGGAAACGATGTAGGGAGACCTTCTGCAGTCACTTGCTTTAACTGTGGTGAAGTGGGACATTACCAATCTCGATGTCTCAAACCGCGGGCTGGCAATCACAATGTGCCAATACAGCAGACTGGGAAGAGGCCGTACCAGTCAGGGCGAGTATTTGCTTTGACGGAAGCTGATGCTGATGAGGCAGATCAGGTCATCTCTGGTACGAGGGCTGATGTTTAGTGTGGTTTTTGTCATTTCTTCTTCCCGTTTATATTGTGAAACTGTTATGTAATGGTATGTATTATGTAACAGGAGAACTCTATCTTAATGGAAAGAAAGCTGTTGTATTGTTCGATACTGGATCCTCTCATACTTTTGTGTCTCCTAGATTTGTTAAAGTATTGGGAGCTGAACCGAAGATTTTTCCAGGCAAGATCTTAGCAGTAGCTACTCCATCAGGAGAAACTTCGACCACTGATCGGTATTATGCTGATTGCGAGATAGTGATTGGGGATCGAATCTTTGGCATTGATCTGATCGAGCTGACTATCTTGGGGGTCGATGTTATCATTGGCATTGATTGGATGTCGGTGTACAGTGCAAGCATCGAGTGTAAGACCAAGACCGTAACAGTGAAGGCTCCAGGTGGACCTGAAGTCACTTTCCAAGGGAAGCAGAAGTGTTCTAAGCTGGTGGCAACTATCCGCAAGGAAGAGACTCCTGTGGAATTGCAAGGGATTCCTGTGGTTCGGAACTATCCGACAGTGTTCTTGGAAGATTTTCCTGGGTTACCTCCGCATCGTGATGTAGAGTTCAGCATCACTGTTCAACCGGGAAGTGCACCCATTTCTAAGGCACCTTATAGGATGGCTCCAGTGGAACAGGATGAGGTGAAACGGCAGATTGAGGAACTGTTGGGAAAAGGCTTTATTCAACCTAGTGCGTCACCTTGGGGAGCACCAGTGCTTTTGGTAAAGAAGAAGGATGGATCGATGAGGATGTGTATCGATTATCGAGAGCTGAATAAGGTCACTGTTCAGAACAAGTATCCTATTCCTCGAATTGATGATTTGTTCGATCGTCTACAAGGAGCAGCTGTATTCTCCAAAATAGATCTTCGATCAGGATATCACCAAGTGCGAGTGAAAGCTGAAGATGTGCACAAAACTGCATTTAGAACTCGGCATGGGCATTACGAATTCTTAGTTATGCCATTCGGAGTGACGAATGCACCCGCAATCTTCATGGATTTGATGAACAGAGTTCTGAGGTCGTTCATTGATTCTTTCGTCGTGGTGTTTATCGACGATATCCTCGTGTACTCCAAGTCTGAGAAGGAGCACACTGAGCATCTGGCAGCAGTTTTGCAGAAGTTGGAAGAGCAGAAGTTGTATGCCAAGTTATCCAAGTGCGATTTCTGAAAATCTGAAGTGGCATTCCTAGGTCACATCCTTTCTAAGGAGGGAGTGGCAACTGACCCTCAGAAGATAGAGGCAGTGAGAGATTGGGCTAGGCACACTACAGTGAAGGAAGTCAGAAGTTTCCTTGGGATGACTGGATACTACAGGAGATTCATTCAAGGTTATGCTCAGATAGCTGTGCCGCTTACTGAGTTGACCAAGAAGAATGTGAGCTTCAAGTGGACTGAGCAATGTGAGGCGAGCTTTCAGGAGTTGAAAGATGGACTGACTACTGCACCTATTTTGGCTTTGCCTAGAGCAGGTGTTGAGTATGATGTTTATAGCGATGCTTCACATCGGGGGCTTGGTTGTGTCTTAATGCAAGAAGGTAAAGTAATCGCTTATGGGTCTAGGCGACTACGACCGCATGAGAAGAATTACCCGACTCATGATCTGGAGTTGGCTGCGATTATCTTTGCTTTGAAGCAATGGAGGCACTATGTGTACGGTGAGAAGTTGAATATGTACACAGATCACAAGAGCTTGAAGTATATATATCAGCAGAGGGATCTCAATCTGAGGCAGCGGAGATGGTTGGAAGTGCTTGAGGACATGCGACCTGAGATCAAGTATCATCCTGGAAAGGCTAATGTTGTGGCTGATGCACTTAGTCGCAAGAGCAGTTTGGCCAGTTTGATTACAACTCAGAGGCATCTGATTGAGGAGCTGGATCGAGCAGGTATTGAGGTTGTCTTGCAAGGATTGGGAGCGTCTTTATCTCAGTTGAAGCTTCAGCCTACTTTGAATGCAAGGATCATTGCAAGTCAGGAGGTTGATGCTGATATTCTGGAGATGAAGGAGCAGGTTGGTGCTGGCAGGTTGCCCGGATTTCAAATCAGGGATGGAGTGCTGTGGTTCGGAGATAGGCTGTGCGTTCCAAATCAGGCGGACCTGAAAGAGAGTATTCTTCAGGAGGCGCATGCTACTCTTTTGTCGGTACATCCTGGAAGTACTAAGATGTACAAAGACATCGAACAGCATTTCTGGTGGTCAGGTTTGAAGCGGGATGTGGCCGAATTTGTCGCGAGGTGTGAGGTTTGTCAACTAGTCAAGGTCAAAAATCAGAGACCCAGAGGTCTATTACAGCCGTTACCTATTCCGGAATGGAAGTGGGATAACATCAGTATGGATTTCATTACGGGGTTGCCTAAGAGTTCTAAAGGCAATGATGCGATTTGGGTTATAGTCGATCGACTAACCAAGTCCGCTCACTTTTTGGCGATGAAACTCACTGCTTCGATGGACAAGTTGGCTGAGATGTATGTTGGTGAGATTGTCCGACTTCATGGTGTTCCCTCAACTATTGTGTCTGATCGAGATGCGCGGTTTACTTCGCATTTCTGGAGGAGTCTTCAGGCAGCTTTGGGTACCAAAACAGTTTTCAGCACTGCTTTTCATCCACAAACCGATGGGCAGACCGAGAGAGTCAATCCTATTCTTGAGGATATGCTTTGGTGTTGTATACTAGACTTCGGAGGCAGTTGGAAAAGGCATTTACCTTTGGTAGAGTTTGCCTACAACAACAGTTTTCAGGCTAGCATTGGGATGGCGCCGTATGAAGCTCTGTATGGCAGGAAGTGCAGGACTCCTGTTTGCTGGTATGAGGTTGGGGAGCGTCAGTTGTTTGGTCCTGAGCTTGTGCAGCTGACTTCTGAGAAGATTGATCTGATCAGGAAAAGGTTGGTGGAGGCTCAGAGCAGGCAGAAAAGCTATGCAGACAACCGGAGAAGGGATCTTGAGTTCGAGGTTGGTGACTTCGTCTTTCTAAAGGTATCACCCAGTAAAGGTGTGGTTCGATTTGGCAAAGGCGGGAAGTTAGCCTCGAGGTTTATAGGCCCGTATAAGATATTGAAAAGGATCGGGAAAACTGCTTACCGGCTTGAATTACCGGAAGAGTTGTCTCAGGTGCACAATGTCTTTCATGTGTCTATGCTGAGAGGTTATATTCCAGACCCGAGTCATCATTTGCCTGAAGTGCCGGAAGGTTTGCAGTTAGACCTGAATTACATCGAGTCTCCTGTTGAGATTGTTGATCGTCGAGAGAAAGTTTTGAGGAATAAGACGATACCGATGGTCAAGGTAGTCTGGAGAAACCACTTGGTTGAAGAGGCTACTTGGGAATCTGAGGAGAGGATGTTGAAGGACTATCCTGAGCTTTTTGCTTGATTGTATTTTTGTATCTTTTGTTCTTGTATGAGTGTTGTATGTTTTTATTTTTGTTTCTCGCTCTTGATTGTAGTTCCGGGGACGGAACTATTCTAAGGAGGGAGTGATGTAATACCCCGATTTTCCTTAATACATAAAGGTTATTTTTTTTCTTCATATGGTATGCTTGTGTAGCATGCGACTATTATTTTCTCCACATGATGAATAAAGTATATTGTTTCCTATAAAGTATTTTTCTTAAAGCCCAATGTTGATTCATTTATTTTCTCTTTTAAAATATTTATTTTGGCCCAAATGAACTTAAGCCCATAAACTTAACCTTTATTTATTTTCCTACAACCTATTTTGTGTAACCCTTTTCTATATATGAAACTTATTATGTTTTTGTACAAATTTTATTAGTGTGAGTTGTGCATGCACGTGCATTTTTGCACACGTGCATTGAACACACTCTTGGCCGGATAGTGGGTAGGAGATCATGGGTGGTTTCTTAAGGTATGGGTAGTTTTCTTAACTCCCTTATCAATCTCAGCCCTTGATTTTCCAACTTCCTAGTGCATCTCAACCCTCCATCTCACTCTAGTTTATGTATAAATACCCCTTCTCATTCCCCATCTCTTTTACACTAAGATTATTATTGTAAGAGAGTTATTTGTGAGTTTGTGTGTGGGAGCTTTTCTGTGGAGACAAGCAGCATTTCTGAGGAGCTCGGTGTGGAACAAAGGAGCAAGGAGTGCAGTACTGTATTGAAGAATTTTTGCGGGATTTCGTTTATTTCTTCATATAAGGTGGGTGTTTCTCAGGACTTCTAATGTAGGAATGATACTATAATTATTATGATTGATACCATGTTATAAAAAGTGAATTGAATGTAGTAGAAATTGCTTGAACATGCTATTAATATTGAGAACGGGACTGTCGGTACAGTCGACTGCCATGTGAGCCAGCCGACTGGTACGAGACACTTTTTATGATGTGTAGATAAACATGTGTGCGAATGGACTTGATGGTGTGATTACTAAATTGATATTTTTCCCTATGACACATATGATGGAGGGAAGGTAAATGAATGAGAAAAGCTAGTGATGATTAATAACATAGAATTGTAGGAGCAGTCGACTGATGTTGTGTTAAGTCGACTGGTACTTCAATCTGACTGTGACTATTTGGAAGTTCCATAAATTAAGATATTCCATTATGTAGACCCAGTTTAATGACTTGAGATTTATATCTTCATCATCGTACGAAGTTATGAGCAATGTGAATGCATGTTTAAGTATCGTTTCTAAAGAAAAGAGCATATTAATAACTTGAATTTTCATGTTTCGTCGTTACTGAACAAATAAGAAATGTGGTGTTTATAAAATATGGAATGCGTGTATACTGTAAGGAAAATGCATGTGAGAACGGTTAAAGAATAATGTTTGTTTTGAATTGTGGAACTGATCAGTCGACCGAATGCGTGTAGCAAGTCGACTGAGCTGAACTTAGAGTTGTGCTGTTGGAAATCTCAGGACAGACGACTGATGGATGAACAGTCGACTGTCATGTGGTGGACACTGTGAACATGAAAAGTTGCGGGACAGGCGACTGGTTGTGTACAACAGTCGACTATCCCGAACATTTATGATGATCCTGTATGTGATTGTATGAGTCGACTGGTGTTCTTCCAAGTCGACTGTACAGAGTGAACTTTGATATATTTGAATTCATGTTATTTACTGTTGGTAATTGTGAACTTTATGATTTAAGTCGATGGACTCTGTTTATGGCTGTATGAATTATGTGAAATGAATCGTAGATGAGAATTGAGAATTAAATGAAAATATGAAATGTTAAATCATGATAAGAAAGTCTGTGAGACTCTAAAATGAATTATGAGCTGATGATGCTCAATTGGATATTGTGAATTTGAAATTGAACGAAAGAGTAGCTAAGTCTCCCCGGCAGTGAAATGAAATGATGTTGAGAAATAGACCAAGGTTGGTCATGTGAAATGAAATGATAAGTCCGTTTTGATGGAGAGGCTAACTCTAGAGCTTGATTTTTATTCATGATTCTAATCAATTTAATACATAGTGTGGAGGTGATGAAGGTGAGAGAAAAACATGAGTATGAGAGCTAGGGTACGGTGCGGGTGTGTGAGCCGCAGAATGCATGCTTGATGAGTCAAGACATGGCGCGGGCACAACTCAGTAATGATCGGACTTTAGTCACGCTTATGGGATGTTTTGGTGACTGCAAGAGGATTGTGTTCAGGGAGGAGGCTGAATTGTCGCAGAATGCATGCTTGACGAGTCAAGACATGGCGCGAAATTCTACTCTAGGGGCCAGGATACATGCTTGTACTCATAGAATCATCTAGGATACTCACTGAAATTACAGAAGTAGAGTAAGTCATGGCGGGGGATTGAACCCTACAAAAATGAAGAACGATTAAGAGGCTTGCCCTCGAACCTATGTAGTATGAGATGCATAGAATTCGAACAAGTGCGCATTAGTGTCATGTTAATTAAATAAAATTGCATTAAGGATTAAGTGCACAATCACGACACGACATTATTAAAAGTTCCCTTTTGTTTTTACATGTTTATATTGAACAAGTTGTGATTTGTTAAGAAATGAGATCCATTATACTGTTTCTGGCATAGAGAGGATGGCCATGTATAATTATCGTCGGTTGAATAAACTGACGTACCCACAGTTGTGTATGCAGGATAAATTACATGTAAAGAGGAATGGATGCATAAAGATCTCATTATGTTGTTGTTCATTTATGTAAATGTTATATATTTTGCTTCCGCTGTGTAAATTTAAATGTAAGATGTTGTAACTCTGATGTAAAAAGAAAAGTTTGAATTTCCTTGTAAAATTGTACTCAAAGAAAGCGAAAAGATCCTGAAGAACATCTCGAATTCAGTGATTTGGGATTCGGGGCGTTACATCCATTTTGCACATATGGCATCTATTCTTTAAGTCATTCTCAAAGAAAATCTAGGCAAAAGTATTACAAGTTATAATTAAAAACTAGCAAGTAACAAACAATTATAAATATGTAAATGACAATATGACCTACAAATTAGAACACTATCAAATTAGCTAACATACAAATTAGCTTCAAATGGCATATTAAGTTAACATAGAAATTAGAAACATCACACATTACCTAAATAACAGTACCTAAATTAACACCTATTAAGTTAACAGTAGCTAACCAATAGTACCTAAATAATTCAACAGTAACAACTAAAAACTAACAATTAGCTAACATACAAATTAAAACACTATCAAGTATTAACTCTTAACTAACATACATCATAGGAAACAGTAACTTCAAAGTTCTGATTTTTTAGTCCAAACCCAAAACAATTAATAAGAAGAAGACATTAAGAATAAGACACATCACACATACTTCTGATTACTGTTCTGATTTATTCCATATTAACTAATTTTTCATTCATTGAATTAACCCATATATGTAATTTTTATACAGGAAGATAAGGAATCTAAGATCGAACCTGGGAAGGAAAGGAGGCTGCGGTCGATGCTTGGGAACGAGAGAGAAGAAGGCACGACAGAGGTCGGAGCTTGGGAAAGAGAGACACACAGCGGTCGACGATCGTGGCTTGGGAGAGAGAGAAGGCAGGCGACGGTGGAGCTTCAGGCTTGGGAGAGAGAGGAAGAGGCAGCGGTGGGTGGAGGCAGGCGAGGGGGGGCAGAGGTCGGAGCTTGGGAGAGAGAGAGACACTAATCGACGGTCATGGCTTGGGGGAGAGAGGGTGAGAGAGAGAAGGCAGGCGATGGTGGGGCTTCAGGGCTTGGGAGAGAAAGGAAGATGCAGCAGTGGGTGGAGGCAGGTGACGAAGCGACGGTGGGCGACAGCTAGATTTGGGATTAGAGTTTGTGTGTGAGAGAGAAAGAGAGTTCTGAATGAATAGATCTGAAGTCTGTGAGAGATTTTGTTTTTGTTTTTTTAAATCAATAAAACTCCAAACGGGCGCACCCTTTCGCACCTACCCGCACCCGTTCGCACCCGCAAAGCAACCCCAACGTACCCAATGTATTATTTATTTTTTTTAATTCATTAAATACCCGGATACGCACCGGGTACGTATCCACAACGTACCCGCGCGTATCCACACCTGATACGCACCCGGTACGGGTTTGACGCCCATTTTTGAGTACCCATGCTTCATAACCGGCAACCCCATCCAGCCCCATATCTGGATCCCAGCACCAGCAACATCTTTGTCTCCATTTTGATTCCTACCACAGCAACACCAGTCTCATTTATCATTGCTTACACCTTCGGCCATGACCGTTACTCCAGCCTTGCCATCTCCTGCTGATTGTGCTAATTTTTCAGTGTCACCTTGCTCAGCTGGAACTCCAGCACTTAGGTTAGTTTGTCACTGTTGGCCCCTTTGCTCCTGCATTCTCTGTTACTCCCGGTATGATTTCTTTCTAGATATTAGATTCTGGTGCATCACATCATCTCACTAATAATTATACATTGCTTACCACTAGCACTGCACTTCCCTCTCACTTTCCATCCATACACACAGCCGTTGGCTCATAACTTTTCACTACACACTCAGGGTCTATTAGCTCTCTCACTCTCACATTGCCTTATATTTTTTATGCTCCTTATTTATCCCTGAACCTTATTTCCATTAGTGCGCTGTGCGATAGTGGTCTTGTCGTTACATTTGATTCTTTAGGTCGTTCTATTACCGATTTACACACTAGTCAGGAGTTTGGGCGTGCTAGTCGACAGAGTTGTCTATATTATCTAGATTTTCTACATGCACATACATTTCATTCTAATTTTCCTGATGTTGTGTACTCTAATGCTGATGTCATGTTAGTGAGTATAAACTCAAGACTTTAGCTCGTAGTGGTGCCCTTGGTCCTCTTTCTTTTACACATTTGTCTGATTGTCAGGTTTGTTATTTGGCCAAATACATAACACTTTCTTTTAATAACAAAATCACTTCTCAAACCACCCACCTTTTCAACTTATTCATTCTGACATATGGGGACTTTCTCCTATACCTTACAAAGGTTATCTCTATTATGTTAGTTTCATTGATGACTTCACTCGATATACGTAAGTATTTCTTATGCATTAATGCTCTAAGATATCTGACATATACCAGTTCTGTCATGCCCCGCTTCCCGATACACGGAAACACAGGGACGTAACTGAGGCCCAGTGAATAATATAGGTATGCCAACTTATATCATCCATAAGTTGTACAATATCAGTAAACTCAACAATGCAATAATAATCACATAAACAAGAATATAATACAATAACCAATATCTGATATACAAGAACTGACCAAATAGCCCGAGAATATGCAATGCAATAATAGTTCGACGAGTTCTTTTAGTAACCCATCGTCTGTACTCGTATAACATAACTCAAAAGAAAGATGGATGGAGCACCCGTTAGAGCAAGTTGCTGGCCGCAAGTAGTACAAGCAAAAATAGGAATAAGAACAAGAATATAACAGGGAACAATAAGAAGTGGGAATTCAAATACGGAAAGAACATGATAATGAGAAACAACATATATAACAAGAAAGCAACGAGGACTGAACAAGAGAGGAAACAAGAACCGGCGATGCAAATATAATACAACATGATCAAGGTAATGCAAGTAATAACTAGAATAGGTCTCAAAATATAACTCATCGGGAACAAGGAATAATGTAACTGGAATATGTCATGTAAACGGTATCAAGTAACTTATAAACAGGTAACATATAATTTGTAAACATGAATCATGCACGTGTTCAGAGTTAAACCTCAAGTCTAGCAATCTTTTATAAATTCTAATTAATGCATACAATCCTGCGTCCCATACCACTGGTCGGGTGCATACAATCAAGTAACGTTTAGACTTTAGTGGTGAATTCTATAGGTTCATGTACTCGGATCTTGCAATAACAATGACCGGTGACTGATGACCAATACATGATACAATCGGGATACTGTAGTTAGTAATCCACAATCAATCGATGACCAATAATTAATAACATGTCCAATAATAACGACCAATACGAGAAATACGGGCCCCTTCTGAGTACACTCTTCTATATTGTCCACTACTAAGTCTTTCCCTTATTACCCTGGCTTGTTATTCTTTTTACAATAATTATACATGAACATGCAATGATTAGAATGAGTATCGAGACATGATCAAGGAAGTATCAAGGGCTATGAAATGCATGATATACAAGTTTGATTAATTAAATGCAAGATATAAACATATTTACAATCAATGACATGAAGTTACAATTCTGGACAGCAATACGTTGTTGTACAAAAACTCACTTTCACGTTGTTACAGAAAAGCGAATCAGGTACCGTTAGAGGTTCCAGAAAGTAGACTTCATGCCGGATCTATCGCAAATACACACGATATATTAAAAATATAATAGCTAGGTCAAATAGTCAATTTTTTTACAGATTTCGTGTTCAGGAAGCATGCCAAGGTCAAATTCATGTGTATAAACATTAGCTGTAAATTCATTGAAAAATCTTATAAAAATCATAAATCAACTCTTAAGCTTGTTTAGTAACATACTGAAAAATATCAGGTCTTAATTATACTTTTAACATGACATTTAAATTAGTCAATTAAGAAAATATACTTCAAAATAGTGATCTGGAATCGAAAACGTCACAGCACTAAAAACAACATATCTTGCAATCCACATATTGGATTTCAGATCCGTCAAAAGTTCTGGAAACTAGATTCATGGGGCTACAACTCTTATTTAAAAAGTTCTAACTTATTCAAAATGCAACTAGGTCAAATTCTCACTACAAGTTAGAACAGACAGCAGGGCTGAAATATGAAATTTGATATCTATGATCTTTTGATGGGCATCGAACCATAGAGGCAAATGGGTTGATTCGATTCAACATACATATCGAGTGATTTAATCATGGAAGGATTTCAAGGCATAAACAAATCGGCAATCAATTGAAATTTGTAAAGATATTTTTCATGAACATGGACGAGTTTCAAAACACGATAATCAAGCAAAATTACTAATTGCGGGAGGTCAATTAAAAAGCTTGTACGGAACAATAAAAATGTACAAGGTACTTGCCTTATAAACGACGAACGGAAGCGAGACGAACGACTGCGGCAACACGTGCGAACGATGGCACCACGAGAGCACGTGCAAACAGCGAGAACAACAACACGTGCCCATCAACCACAGTAAGAAGCACAACAACCACAGTGAAGAGGTGGCGCTCGGGTGGTGAATGGGATGGGTCGGAACTGGCCACGGCTTCAGGGATGGTTGAGGACTGGATTGCGGTGGACTGCGGGTGGTGTTGGCATGTTTACAGGACATCAATATTTTTATCATTATTCTTATCACTGGTTTACAGGACATCAATATGTTATGCAGTATGTTATGCAAGTGTTTATAGGGCATCAGTTTACAGGACATCAGTATGTTATGCAAGTGTTTACATGACATCATCAACAAAAGCAAAAAAACAAAACAAAACAAAACAAAAAAACAAAACAATTTTTTAAAAAAAAAAACCAAAACGTATCCAAAAACGTATCTCGACGTATCCCAGCGTATCCGATATTTTTTTAATTTTTATTTGATTAAATCCTCCGAATACGTATCCGATACGTATTAGATACGTGATACGTGACCCCCGGAGAGTATTCGTGCTTTGTAGGTGAACGGGATGGGTCGGAACTGCGCACGGCTTCGGGGGTGGTCGAGGACTGGATTGCGGTGGATTGCGGGTGGTGTTGGCGGCGGTGGAGTTGCTGGTCGAGAACTGCGGGATCGACGATGGCCGTTGCTCGAGTACCGGTAGCAACAACGATGATGAGGTGGAAGATCGTCGGTTGCAGGTTGCGGCGTGGTGTGCAGCATTGAAGGAAGAAGGCAAGGCTGTTGATGGGGGGTTCGACGGAGGCAGCGAGGTGCAGCCGGAGTAGGAGGGGCGACGGAGGCTCTGTTCGGAAGAAAACAAAGGAAGGAGGGGAAGAAGATGACTGCGGTGGCCGTGGTGATGGCTGAGCAGTGACGGCGGTGCTGGTTGAGGCTGAAGGGAGGAGCAGCGGCGGTTCTGTGGTCGGGTTGTGGAGGCGATGATGGCGAGGGCGTTTGGAGATGATGGAAGGCGAGGTGGTTGTTGATGTGCTCGACGGTGGTGGCTCGAGCAGAAGGATGAGGGCGAGGCGCTGGAGGTGCTGCGAAGGTGGTCGACTGGCTTGCGGTGGTGGTGATTTGTTGACGACGGAGGAGGCGATGGGAGGAAGAGAACGAGACAGATGAGGAGGCGCGACGGTGGGAGAGGCAGGGTCTGGCGACGAGGATGGTCGGGGATGATGGAGGATTGCGATGGAGATGAGGTGTTGGTGATAGGATGGAGGAGAGGCAATGGTGGCAATGGTGGGCGATGGAGACGATGGATGGTGGTGGTGTTGGGTTTCGAAAAGAAACAGAGAAAGGAGATGTTTAGGCGGCGGGGTTTAATGATGGGATTAACTAGGGCTTAATTAAGATTAGGGTTAGGGGTAAACAAGGTTATATAAGGTTAGGATGTGGGTTAATAGGTACGAGTTAGTGGGTTAGGATGCGGGTTTTGGTTTAAATCAATAGGAAAAATAAGTAGAAATCTATATAATAAAACACAAAGAAAGCTATCAAGTGGCTCTCTTTCATCCCCCAAAATCAAAGGCCCAGATCTAATCTCACAAAACACATTTCCCCCCAAAAGTTTCCCCCCAAAACTCAAATCAAATCCCCCCCCCCCCCCCCAAAACAACTCATTTATTTATTTAATTATTTCTCTCTCTATATATATATATATATATATATATATATATATATATATATATATATATATATATCTATATAATAAAACACAAAGAAAGCTATCAAGTGGCTCTCCTTCAATCTCCCCAAAAATCAAAGGTCCATATCTAACCCCACAAAACATATTTTTCTCCCAAAAGTTTTCCCCCAAAACTCAAATTCAAATCCCCCACCCAAAACAACTCCTATATTTATTTAATTTTTTTTCCTCTCTCTCCCCCTCCCTCTTCTATTCAAAAAATTAAGAAAATAAAAATTTTAAAATTTTTTAAAATTTTAAAATTTTAAAAATTTAAAAACTTTAAAAATAATTCAAAAAAATCATATAATATGTTTGTTGCTCTATGTTTGCTACTTCAATTAATTTGCTGGACCTCCAAAATTATTTTATATGATCAAACAAGGTGCACCGTTCCGAAGACGTGCCGTAGGCACGTGTCAACAGGCAAACCTAGTATATAATAAAACACAAAGAAAGCTATCAAGTGGCTCTTCTTCAATCTCCCCAAAATCAAAGGCCCAGATCTAACCTCACAAAACACATTTTCCTCCCAAAAGTTTCTCCCCAAAACTCAAATTCAAATCCTTACCCCAAAACAACTCATTTATTTATTTAATTATTTCTCTCTCTCTCTCTCACTCTCTCTCTCTCTTTATATATATATATATATATATATATATATATATATACATACTAGATTTGCCCGTGGGCACATGCCTACGGCACGTCTTCGGAACGATACAAAACACGAAAAGCCATGTAAACAATAAAACAATAATTATGCAGCTCAAGTTTGAATAGTATGACAATAATTAGTTATAAATTATTGAAGAGACTAGAGGTTGTGAAATGCTTGAGTGCTTAAACCCACTCAGCTGATCTATATTTATATACACTTAGGGAGTAAATACAATGTGAAATTTACAAGAATATTAATGAAGCTCTAGTTCCTAAGTACATGCATGTGAATTCCTAGATTCAGGAATATGTGAATTACTAGGTACATTAATAACTATGATTTATTGGAACAACTACCCATACAATGTGTGTAATTCCAACACTCCCACTCAAGCTGGAGCATATAAATCAAAAACTCCAAGCTTGGAACAAATATTCTGAATTCTGGGTCCCCTTAGAAATTTTGTAAAGATGTCTGCTAGTTGATCATAAGAACTAACAGATTCAGTGATAACTTCCTTAGAAAGGACTTTTTCCCGGACAAAATGACAATCAATCTCGATATGTTTAGTTCTCTCATGGAATACTGGATTGGAAGCTATATGTAGGGCTGCCTGATTATCACAACATAGCTTCATTTGTTGAGTATCTCCAAACTTCAATTCTTGAAGAAGTTGTTTAACCCAAATGAGCTCACACATGGCTACAGCCATAGCTCTATATTCAGCCTCTGCACTAGACCTTGCAACAACATTTTGCTTCTTACTCTTCCATGAGACAAGATTTCCTCCAATAGACACACAATATCCTGAAGTGGATCGCCTATCAATGGGTGATCCTGCCCAATCTGCATCACAAAATCCAACTACTTGAGTGCTTCCTTTGTCTTCATAGAGTAGTCCTTGTCCTGGGGTCTTTTTGATGTATCTCAGAATTCGAATTACTGCATCCCAATGATCATTATGAGGAGATTGCATGAATTGACTCACCACTCCAACTGCAAAGGAAATATCTGGCCTTGTAATAGTGAGGTAGATAAGCTTCCCAACCAATCTCCGATATCTTTCAGGATCAGAATAAGGCTCCCCCTGATTTGGTAGCAATTTTTGATTTGGATCCATGGGACTATCAACTGGTCTACAATCTGACATACCAGTTTCTTTAAGTATGTCTAACGCATACTTCCTTTGTGAGATGATAATCTCATCTTTTGACTGAGCAACTTCTATTCCAAGAAAATATTTAAGATTTCCCAAATCCTTAGTATGAAAATGACTAAATAGATGTTCCTTCAGTTGGGCAATTTTTCCTTGGTCATTTCCTGTGATGACTATATCATCTACATAGACCACCAAGTAAACACATCTATTCGGAGAGGTATGACAATAAAAAACTGAATGGTCTGCTTCACTTCGTTTCATTCCAAAAGCCTGAACAACGGAGCTGAATTTTCCAAACCAAGCTCGTGGGGATTGTTTGAGTCCATAAAGAGACCGTCGCAGTTTGCAAACCAAGCTAGACTCCTCCTGAGCAACAAATCCTGGTGGTTGCTCCATATAAATCTCCTCTTCTAATTCACCATGTAGGAATGCATTTTTAATATCCAATTGATACAGTGGCCAATGACGGATGGCTGCTATGGTAATAAGGAGTCGAACAGAAGTAATTTTAGCCACAGGGGAGAAAGTATCTCCATAATCTAGGCCATAAATCTGGGTATAACCTTTGGCAACCAGGCGAGCTTTGAGGCGATCAATCTTTCCATCGGCCCCAACTTTTATAGCATATACCCATCGACAGCCAACAGGTTTCTTGCCTGGAGGAAGAGGAACCAGCTCCCAAGTACCATTATGCTCCAAAGCCTGCATTTCATCAATCATGGCTTGTCGCCATCCTGGATGATCAAGTGCTTCACAAAGATTTTTAGGAAGAGAAACAGAAGATAAAGAGGAAACAAAAGAATGGTACGAAGGGGTGAGACGATGATAACTTAAGAAGTTATAAATAGGATAAGGATTACGTGTAGACCGAGTACCTTTCCTAAGAGCAATGGGCAAGTCAAGATTCTCTTCGAGTAGGTCCGCGGTCGGGTTGTTTGCTAGAGTAGGACATGATTCAGCTGGTCTTTCATTACCTTCAAGTTTTGCATTAGGAATTCGAGGACGACGCCGATATAAGATGGGTGATCTTTGAGTCTGCTCAGGTGGAGGATTGTCAGGAATATCTACAGTTGGCTCTGATACCATATTGAAGAGACTAGAGGTTGTGAAATGCTTGAGTGCTTAAACCCACTCAGCTGATCTATATTTATATACACTTAGGGAGTAAATACAATGTGAAATTTACAAGAATATTAATGAAGCTCTAGTTCCTAAGTACATGCATGTGAATTCCTAGATTCATGAATATGTGAATTACTAGGTACGTTAATAACTATGATTTATTGGAACAACTACCCATACAATGTGTGTAATTCCAACATAAATAAAAGTCTATATTTCCATTAGTTTATGTTGAAAAATAATTATAAATGGGGGTATAAAATCTAACTTCTTAGAACTTTAAGTGTGAAAAATAATGAAATTTAATTGTTGAAGAAATATTTGCTATTAAAAATTCTGAAAATTTACAAAACCGAAATCTTAAAATCTAATTTCTAAGTAGATAAAGAAAGAATGGGATAGAGAGAGAGAGAGAGAGAGAGAGAGAAATGTGAAAAAGTAAAGAGAGAAGAGATAGATAGTAATAAAGTAATGAGTTTTTTAGGGGGAAAATTTTGATTTTTGGGTTTGAAATTTTGGAGGGAAAATATGTTTTGTGAGGTTTGATATGGACCTTTGATTTTGGTGGGATTGATTGTGAGCCACTTGATAGCTTTCTTTATAATTTATTATATATATATATATATATATATATATATATATATATATATATATATATATGGAAACATGGACTTTTATACCCCAATTTATAATTATTTTTCATCATATACTAATGAAAACATGGACTTTTACTTACAACTAATTATTGTCATACTATTCAAACTTCAGCTAATAATTGTTGATTTACTTTTTACAAGGCTTTTCATATGTTGTATCATTCTAAAGACGTTCCGTAGGCACGTGGCCACGGGCAAATCTAGTATAATAGATAAATTAGAGTATTCAACATACAAAATTTAAATAGGTTGTACAAAAATTTCAGGGTTCAACAAAAATAAAATTAATTGAAGAATACAATTGGACTAAAGATTTAACTTTACACAAATAATTAGAATAATCATATATATATTAGTAATATACTTTGTTTGGACTTTAAAATAATAAATACTAATAATATATGGATTTAGATATATAGGCCTTCACAAATTAATGAACAATTTAACGAAAGAATAATAATAATAAGAATAGGCAAAAATATAATAATAGCAATATAGTAGTACATATTAATTGATTAAATCAGATAGTATACATAAAATTCACTCCAATAATAATAAAATATAGATTAGGATCTATAGGCTTTCATGAATTAATAAATAACAACAAATGAATTTTATTAAACAATCAAGAAATAATACTAATAATAATAATATATATATCAAAATAAGATTTGAGTTTAACAAATTTATTAAAATCCAAATAGTAATAATATATTTGATTTGCGTTAAAATATAAATAGTCGATCAACCAAGAATAGAAAATAAAGTTAAAATATATCATCATTCGAAATAAATATAATGGTCGATTCGAAAAGACTTTGATAGAAGATCCAAAATGAATTTAAAACAAAATAAATTTATAAATAATCAAAATACAAAAAATACTCAGGAATATGTATTTGCAGGAACGGGGGTTACAAGTTCTTTACGAACTTGGTTCACACTCAGTTCGGTGTGCGCATCAAAACCTTTAGCTACGATGGTGGTCGTGAATATACCTCCACAGCTATGAGATCGATCATTCAATCTCACGACACTTTTTTTCAACAATCATGCCCTCACACTCGAGCAGAATGGTGTAGCTGAACGCAAGCATTGTCACATCTTTGAGACGGCTCGTGCTCTTTTACTTTCATCTTATGTTCCTTGTTCTTTCTGGGCTGAAGCTGTTATGACGTCCATCAGCCTCATTAACGTTACTTCCTCGTCTATCCTATCTGGCACAACACCTTATGAGGTTTTTCACCACTCACCACCGGACTATAGTATGCTCCGATTTTTGGATGCACCTGTTATGACCTTCTCCCTTCCACTGAGCGCACGAAGCTCATCACCCGAGCTACCAAGTGTGTTCACTTTGGTCTCAGTTCAGAACATAATGGATATCTTTTTTTAATCATGTGCCGGGTTGTGTTCGTATTTTCCGACATGTCTCCTTTGTGGAAGACTCCCTAATACTTGACCTCTCCTGAATCTACTAGTTTTCTAGATTTCCCAGTTGTTGAGCCTTTTTCCTTGGCCATACCTTCACGCATTCCATATAATCCTACTCATTTGGCTCCTTTCCCATCTCATACTGACGTTCTACCTATTGTTCATCTTACGAAGACACCACTTGCATCCCCACAGCATCATGCACCTTCACCACCGGTATCCCCACAGCTGCATGCCCCCACTCCACCTACCTCACCCGCACACTGCCCATCCACCATCGGTCCATCAATCTACCTGTTCTACCTCATGCTTTCTACCGACACGTTACACACCTGATACCACTGGTCCTTCCGACCAGTTTGGCTTTGTCACCCTTGCATCCTACTCACCACAGTTTTATGCATATCTCAGACCAGTTTGGCTTTGTCACCCTTGCATCCTACTCACCACAGTTTTATGCATATCTCACTGCTATACACTCCATATGTGAGCCCTGAACCTATTAGGAATCTATTCAATTTTTCGAGTGGCGGGAAGCTATTGCAGAGGAGTTCCGTGCATTTGATCAGACTGGCACTTTAGATGTTGTTCCACTGCCTGTGGGCGTCTAGTCTGTTAGCAATAAGTGGATCTTCAAGGTCAAATATTGACCTAAGGGCTCCATTGAGCGGTACAAGGCTCGTTTAGTTATCCGAGAATTTATTCAGGAGCATGACATTGATTATGATGAAACTTTTGTCCCAGTTGCACAGATGACTACAGTTCGCACTCTCCTTGCCGTTGCCTCAGTTCGTCTGTGGCCGTTATACCAGATGGACATGAATAATGCATTTCTTCATGGTGTTTTATCTGAGACTATTTACATGCATCCTACTTTAGGCCTTACCACTCCTCGTCATGTTTGCCGGCTGCGTCGAGCTATATATGGCCTTAAACAGGCCTCTCGAGTCTAGTTTGAGTGTTTTCGCCATGTCATCATCCAGGCGTGTTTCAGTCAGAGTTCACAGGATCACTCTATGTTTATGCGGTCATCATCGCAGGGGAGGATACTTCTACTATTATATGTTGATGATATGATTATTACTAGGGATGACTTCGCAGGCCTTGCATCTACCCAAAAAAATCTTCACCAGCAGTTCCATATGAAAGATCTTGGTAGACTACGCTACTTTCTGGGTCTAAAGATTGCCCATGGATCTTGGGGCATACTCATTTCTTAACAGAAATACACATCTTATATTATCTGTGATGCATGTCTTTCTGATAGTCAATCATCTGATACTCCCTTAGAGCTTCATGTGAAGCTTCGTCCCATAGATGGTCAGCTCCTTCCCATTCCCACTAGATACAAGCAGATTGTTGGACAGCTTGTCTACTTGTACATGACCAAACCCGATATTGCTCATGCAATCAGTGTCATTAGTTTGTTTGTTTCTGCTCCTACATCAGTTCACTACGGTGCTCTTCTTCGGATCCTCAGATATCTTTGAGGCAATATTACTCGCTCATTACTTTTGTCTTCTACATCCAAACTGGAGCTCAGTGCATATTCTGATTCAGATTCGGCGGGTGAGTATAAGTAGTATTGCCAATGAACAAAGGGCACCGAATAATCATGACACTTTTTGTGAGGCACGCCTGTGGTGGGTAGTTGTTAGAGACCCATAGTCATTTGCTTTTTTCCCATTTTATGCATTTTGGGTGTACTGTAGCCGACACAGTCGTCGGCTATTTTGCCATTTTTTAGCTATCGAGCTACACTAGAAAGGTATAAATAGCATTCGAAATAGCAAAATGCATATTATGCCTGACGAAATATCATGTATCGTTTCGATTATTTAATTTTATTTTTAAATAATCGGACGTCTGAAGTAAAAAAAAAACAAACAAATAAAAAACCCACAAAATATGCATATAAAGGCTGGATGAAACATCATGTTTCGTGTTTCGTCCAGGCCATTGGGTCACATTTCCTTTATTTTTTTTGCAAATTACCATCATTGGTTACTAGGTGCAGTTATTTAAATTTTTTTGCAAATTTATAAATTGTTTTTGCAATTTTGTAAATATTTTTGCAAGTTTTTAAATGTTTTTGCATTTTTTTTGCAAAAAAACCTCCTCAAAACCCGGACGTTTCGACCGGTCATTTTGCAATATTTTTCCCTTTTGGGACGAAACATCTTGTGTATTTTATTAGTATTTTCTCAGTTTCTGACTATATAAATGATTTTTTAATTTATCGAAAATATGCATTTTTTGCCTTTTGACGACTGCAGCATTTCGTCGAAATGGAAAGGTAAATATGCATTTTGTCATTTTTTACCTAAAACGAATGTGGATGCTCTTAGGATCTATTTTTCGTGTGTGCGTTCACGTGTAGTCACGTGCACAGCTGAGCGGGACCCGGGGCATTACAAATGGTATCAGAGCCGACTTTCAACACCGATCGTGTACAAGATGTACACTTGAGATGGAGCTAGCGATGTACAGTGGAGGATAGTTAGAGTCCCGGGTAGGACTGTACAATAGCAGAAACAGGGTACTGCTCTTCACATAGGCTAGAAAGGCGATCCTGTATCAACTTGTGGGTCCTGAGCTCAACGAAGATGCTGAGTTCTTAAAGGGGGGTGTCTGTAACACTCTGTACTTAAGAATATATATATACTATTATATTGGGAGAAGAGGTAGTTGGGCCCATAGGGGGGTTATATGGGTTTGGTTGCATAGGAGTAAGGCCAAGATTAGAATGAGAAGATGAAGAAGTGGTTGTACCTGTTGGGTGGGCCCGAGTTCTTTGCTGACGTGGAGCTAGGGACGAGCTTGGTGTGTGTTGGTTTGTGTGTTCGCACATAGAGTGCACGTGCACATGTTTGTGGTGTGTGGGATTAAAAAGTCCCACATCGGAAAATTGCTTGAGATTAAGTGAGTATGAGTAGTATTTTTTTTTGAAGGAAGAGTATAAGTAGTATTGCCAATGAACAAAGTGCACTGAATAGTCATGACACCTTTTGTGAGGCACGCCTGTGGTAGACAGTTGTTAGGATCTATTTTTCCCGTGTGCGCACACGTGTAGTCACGTTAATGCGCAGCTGAGCAGGGCCCGGGGCATTACACCTAGGTTAGATCGTAAGTCCAACAGCCACACTACTATTTTAGTGTGGATTTTTTGCTATATATATATGATATGTATTTGTTGGGAAAAATCCTAGCCGTCACAGAAAGTGAGAGAGAGAGAGCAAGAGGAACATCCCCTTCACATAGCAAGTACCGCGACATGAGGGAGAGCCTAATTTTATTGTTCGTTTATGTGAATATCGTAGAGGCACCGTAACGTTGCAGTGCTCATGATTAGCATATTGTGGAGACAACCATTCCATCGTAGAGGTAAAAACTCCTAACACGTTTTATGGTTTTCGCATGGATCCATGGTTGGGTTTCAAATTTTTTAAATTTATTTTTGCTGCCTATTTACTCTGGATTGACTTCGAAAACCAACACTATATAGTCGGGCGGTGGATTCCGGAACTATAGTTACATTCAAACAGTGGATTCCATGGATTATGATTATCATGTGGAGCGATACAAGTCTCTATTATTTCCGGGATGAACGATCGGGTGGTGGATTCCGTGCATTATAAATAGTCGAGCAGAAAGGAGACAGATTTCGAGTATTTCGGGCTAGAGTGATGCTTGTGGGATGTTCGCACGTTGAGAGTTTTGTATAGTCGGAGGAAGGTGTAGCACCCTAGAATTTTAAAATTTTTTTTTGAGATTAATAAATGAATTAAAGTGATTTTTGGTGATTTAATAAATATTTTTCTGAAATTTATCTTTTTGCACGTGCAAAACACGTGCAATTTTTTTCTTGAGAAACTCAAAGTCAGAAATTATTTTAGGAAAACCTAATATTTATTAGTAGGTATTATTTGTGAATTTTCTGGATTTTTTAATATTTATTTGGCATGTTTGCAAATATTACAAAAAAGAGGGGCTTTTGTGCAAAATTACCACTTGGTGTAAAAATTCTAGATTTTTAGTTTTTCGGGATAAGGATGATGTCTAGACAACTTAGAGGTAAAGATTTTAATTTTTGTTCTAATAGATTTGGTTTAATTCACAAATTTGTTAAAGAATGGTCTTTTTGCAAAATTGTCACTTCGAGGACAAAATTACAAAATTTATTTTTCTAGGTTTGAACTGATGCTAGCCAGACCTGGAGAGGATTATTTAATTTAATATTAATTGAATTGGTTAATCTAGTTACCTAGTATAAATGATCTATATATGTAAAGATATATTCTAAAGGAATAATTTGTAAAATCTTCTCAAAACCCTAATACTCCATATTTCGGTCTATTTAGGGGGCTACTACAGCCATCTCTCTACTGCACAAAACAAAAGTATATATTATTATTGGTTTTCTTGGAGTTTCGAAATGAGGGTCTTGGATTTTTGCGAAAGGAGGAGCTTTTTCTTATTCTTTATTATCTTCGTTGATTCTTCAATAAGATGAGTGACATATGTTTGATTTCTTATTGTTCTATGCACGCTAAATATGAAGATTTGCCTAGTAGAATGCATTATAGATGATTGTGTGATGATATAATGAATATATTGATGGATGGATAAATAAAAGTGGAACTTTTGTGAATGTTATGCAATTGATGAATAAAATCTCCATATAAATGACTTATGAATACTAAGAACTTAATATAACTCATGGATGCACTATTTTATTGCTGATTTGATTGGGTATAATGAGTTTGGGTGATTTGTAATGCATATAGATGAATAAAGAAGGGTCTTTACTGTGTATACAGATTCATATGATCTGTTTTGATATTTTGATGAGAAGAAGTTGACTAAATGAAGGTTATAGATGCATATAATCATGGACAAAATAATATAAGTAGTTTGTAGTTGTGTATAACAAGTTGCAAAGAGGTTTTTGGAATCAAAAGAACAAGTTTGGAGGTTTTGAATTGGGGATTGATTTCGGGTCTGATGGTATTTCAGCCGAAACCTGGATTTTAAGTTTTGTGATGTTTTTATGTGGATCTTTGAATTATATTAATACTGAGAATGAATTAGACCATATACTACTCATATACAATGAGTTTTGATGAAGTTACTGATACCTATATACATCTATAAACATATAAACATATATATGTATACATTTTCTAATGTTGAAGAGTTTTGTTGAAAAATTGACCTTTTGTGAATTTGATGAGAGTATGATTTAATTTATAAGCTCCAGTATAATAGACAAGTTGTATTTGATCATCTCAGGATTTTTATTTCACAAATTCAAGCCTTTAAAGATTTAAAACTAAGTATCAATGGAAAAGTGCACTAATTTCAAAGCAAGCTGCGTATCAGCTGTCGGTCAACTGAAACTCTTTTGGATTTGGAAATTTAGCATGACAGTCGATCGCTGTATTTTTTAACTGAGATGTCGGTCAAGCGTCAGCTGCGATGCTGATTGTTTTGTTGAGTTTTCGTCGTTTTTCTTGAACGATTTTCTCTTCGAACTTATGGATTATTGATCTACTATTTTAAGTGAAGTTTTCGCTACAGATTACTGTATATTACAGAGAGTTATATTTTGATTAATAATAGAATTTATTGGTATTTCTATAACTTTAGAAAGAAAATTATATAAGGATTTCGATGGAATTGATGTTTTGTGATTTTTCCATGACTTCAAAATGTGAAATTCAGTTGTTTAGAGATTAAACCTCAGTTTATTTTAGAAAATTTTGAGAGTATTCAGATAAATTTGGATTTGTGTGATTTAAAGAAGTTTTCTTAATATAAACGATTTGGTGATGGAATTAAGAAATTTTATTGTGAGATTTGTGTTGATATTTTGATTTGTGAGTCTCTAGAGGTGGAGTAGGATTCCTGTAAACCGACAGATGAGATTTTGTGGATATTGGCTAGTTTGGGCCTTGGGGTTGTTTTGGTGGAATTAAGTCCGACAGGGTACACCAACTCTAGAGAGGGAAAAATTGTGTTTTAAATAATAATAATCAACCTAAGGACATGCACTAGTGGAGATGTGATAGAACTTGGGAAACGTAAGTATGGGCTCTGTTGTTAGTCCAACGGATGTATTACAGGACTGTGTATTGTTGTGTCCCAAGAGAACAGTTTGTATGTTCGCGTGTCGAGGGTCGGCATGCCTATTCACGGAACATACGGTGCATTTGCGTGTCGAGGGTCGGCGAGCCTATTCACGGGATGTACTGTGTATCTGCACGTCGAGGGTCGGCATGCCTATTCGTGGGGTACATGGCAGGAAAGTGATTCTCCGATTTTTAGACCTATACTTACATGATGCTTGCGCGTCGAGGGTTGTCAGGCCTATTCGCAGTTTCTATCATCGAAGTAGGATTAGTTGCATAACGAGGGATTTAACCGTATAAAGTGGAGAACGATAAGGGCTTGCACCGGACCTATGTAGTATGGAATGCATAGAATTCGACAAGTATGCATTAGAGAGTCATCATACTGCATTTGTGTTTTCTTAACTTGTATTATGCATGAAGTTTTCTGTTTTCCTACACTTGACACTTAGCTTAGTTCACTTGATGTTTTCATGCCTTATTTATTGTTATTTCATATTCCGTTTGTTACTACTGTTGGAATGGGTTGATTATTAATTTATTCTTTATATTTCATTCATATTGTATTTTCTTTTGATGTCACTCACACCGTTATGGCTGATCCCGTAGTTTTGGGGTTAGGGTTATCTCTAGACTCATATTTTACAGGTAGGTACCATTAGCTTGGAATTTGGATACATGTGGTAGAATGATAATGTGGCTTATGCAAATTGTAAAAGAATGTGTTGTAAAAGAAAGAAATTGTAATTCAAGATGTTTATTTTTCGTTGTGCTATGTGAAGAATTGATGTAATAAAAGTTGAAAAATTATCTTTGTTTGGCTATGTTTACTATTATATTGAGGTAGATGTTGGGAATTGTGCCACGTATTTTTGAATTTATTTCTTGGAAATTCGGGGTGCTACAGAAGGATTTCGGGACTGGAGCCAATACACATGGGATGTTTAAATCTTGACTTTTGTCACCGTTTTAGGGTTGCTTGGTGAGGGACAAAATCCTACAATATGGAGTACGTTAAGGGCTTGCCCTCTGACTTATGTTGTATGGGCGGTATCGAATCCGAACAGTGTGCATTGGAGGTGCATCGTGTGCATGTTTTTTGTGTATTAGTCATTAGGTGCATGATATACACTGACATACTTAGGATAGTCAATTCTTTCATATTTTTCTTCTGTATTCAAGTTTGTGTTTTGTAAAGTTTGGGAGAATCGCTACTTAGCATTGTGCCGGTTGTATTCAACTGATGTGCCCACAATTTGCAAGTTTTGCAGGGCTCTTGTCAATCAGGAGCATTGATGTGAGTTTGTGATAGAAGATATTATAGGATTGAGTATCAATGATGTAAAATGTTGTAATTTTTATATGTAATTTCCACTGTGTAATGTAAATGACATTGTTGTAATGAAAAGTTCTAAAACTTCCCTGTATTTTTGTGTTTTGTTGTACGAAATTATAGTAAAGATTCTGGATGAGTCACGAATTGCCTATGTAAGGAATTCAGGGCGCTCAAGGCATCCCAAATAAGACTGGCAAACTTACAAACCCATATAGCCCAATCTGGGGTAAAATGCTTACATGGCCCAGATCAGAAAGCTTGGGGACTAGAAACTAGTGGGGAATTTTCGGTGCGATCCATGTACAGTCGATTACACTTTATAGGCTGTACATCGAAGTGGTCGACCGTGCTTCGGAAAGTCAAGGCACCCTTAAAAGTCAAAATTTTCCTATGGCTTGTGCTTAATGATGTTATTTTGACCAGGAAAAATCTTGCTAAACGACTGCCCAACATGGACACCTCGTGTGGTTTTTGTAACCTACATGTAGAATCCAGAGAACACCTTTTCCTCAAATGTCATAGGAGCAGAGCTGTCCTTGCAGAGGTTTTAAGCATGCTAGGCACGAACGCGCGCCCCCTAGTTTATGAGGACCTATGGATTGGTCCTAAGTTCTTTGCGGGAAGAAATAAAGTGAGGGAAGCTTGGTACATCGCTATAACCGCCACGACTTGGGTTCTTCTGCTTGATAGAAATAATTTTTACTTTTGTGGAACTAGTAATAGTGTTTCTGGCATTTAACTCATATTATGCATATGATTTCCTTTTGGGCCATAACAGCTGCAGCAGAACAGAGGGGAAGAATTGCACGGGCCTTCCAGGTGGAGGAGTACGATGATTAGGAGATTGAGATTGGTCTGACTATGGAGTGAGCTTCTTCCACCCATTGATTGAAGATTCCACACTCCAGGGCTTTGTTGGAGGGACCTCATACATTGTAGTTGTACTCCTTTACTTTCTGTTGCTTTTTTCGTTCACACCCTCCTATGTTAGTTGGAGGTACTATGTTTTATTTCTTATTTTTATTTTGCTTGCTGTATTTTACCCAGTTTCTAGATTGTTTTGTTAACTCCTTGTGGTGGCTATATTTCACATTTTTCTTAAATAAAAAACAACATGCATGGTGCTATGTGTTAGGTATGTAATATTTCTTCAAAAACCCTTCTTCCTCCAAACTTTGTTCGTTCTCCCTCTGCTTTCTCCCAACACCATGGATGATGAAGAAGTACATAATCAAATCCATAGTTTTCAAATCTCTATGATGAGATCTAATCTTGAAGTTTTAGGCTCTGTTTAGGAATAAAATTATGTTTAGATAATTGGAGTTATCTCCCTTAACTTTAAAAGACTACAGTTATTCTAAGTTTGCCTTCTTCGATACCTATTTTGGATTTAAGATAACTATAATTATCTCACCTAAAAAGTTTAGTTAGCTGTTAACTGCAGCTAACTAAACTTCACTCTTAACCTTTTTTTTCTTTACTAAGCATCGCTTTCTTTTTTTCTCCCCTATCAAGTGTGAAACTCCGGGCCTTATCAAAAACCAAGTTTAAGTTAAAATTAAAGTTAACCTTAGAATGGAGGTAAACAGAGAGTAATTATAATTAGTGTACACTTACCTCTAATGTTAAGATAATTAACTTTAAATCGGATTTTATTGGTTTTGAGGTAGAGTATATTGTGGAAGCTGCTACACCTTCCCCTTTCTGTGGAAGCTGCTACACCTTCCCCTCCCCCCCCCCCCCCCGCGAATGTGGATGCTTTCTCCTTTTGATTTAGAGTTGGTGAACCTCTATTGAAGCATGAGTCTTCTTGCTCTGAAAATTTTGACCATCATAATGTAATTTTACTACGAACGTCTGCCTTAGAGTGACATAGCTCGTAGTGTATGTTTATACTTAATTGGAAGTCTGTGTTGACTACACTTTTGTCAACACTTTTTTCTCCCGTCAGAGAATTGACAAAAACAACTGACTCTGAAGTCTGTATTTGAGACTACTTGTAATCTGATTACTTCTATCTGAAAATTTTATTGCCAAGGATACAGTGAGTTAGAGCATTCACAATGGTGTTTCTCATATTTGAGAAAATAGCACAAATAGAAATAGAAAATAGGTGTAATCGCTGCAGTGGTCGTTTGCTAAAAAATTTCTCAAAAAATAACAAAGACAAAACAACATGTTCCGTCTAGCACGTTGAATAAAAAAAATATTTAAAAATGTAAAGTTAATAATGTTTAAGTTAATTAACTATTGATTAGATATTAAAATAGTTAAATTAAATAAATTAAATATTAAAATATATACTACTTAACACCTAAACTACCTAACTGACTCCTAAAGCCTGGGGGTTGTGCTGGATGGGACAACATGTCCCGTTTGACGATTTTTTGTTTTTTGTTTTTTTTTTTTGTTTTTTAGTTTTTTGGTTCAGACGGTACAACATGTATCGTCTGATCATTAAAAAAAAAGGTCAGACGAAACAATGATCCTATTAAAATAAAAAAACAATGGAACGGAACAACATATCCGTCTCCTATAATTTGAGAATCGCCTGTTCGTTTCTCAAATATGAGAAGCGACTGTAGCGATTTTGCCAAAATATGACAAAATAGCAAACGACTGCATGCCATCTTTTCTCAAAATATGAAAAAATGACAAATATAGCAAACGACTGTGGATGCTCTTAGTTGGGTTTGTATGCATCTTTGAGCATGATCCTTTGCTCTAGCCGCATTTCAGATAAATAAGGTCTTTTGCTTTAGCCTAATTTTTGGTCTGTAATGGGAGTGTTTGTCACAACCTAGCCAACTTCCCATAAATATTTGTCAAACTGACCAACTTTTCAAATTAATTACTTAACTAACCAGTTTCATACAATATTTTATCCAACGGACCCAGTTTATTATAAAAACCTAATAAAAAAAATCATATATAATGCTACTTTAGAAATTATAAACTATAATATACCTCAAACCTTATAAAACTGCATACTTCACAAAAATAAAGATACTAAAATTTAAAACCTTTCAAAATTTAAAATAAGACACGTTGATAAAAGATTGATAGAAAGAGAACATATAACTGATAAGGAAACATCAGAATATTTATTAATAACCAATAGAGTAACTGAAAAACTACATATGGAAATACAAAAAGCAATAACATACAAAGTATTAGATTATAGAAACGAAGAACTAAGTTGGTATTACCAACACTTACTAACAAATAAAATATTAAACAATAAGAATTAAGTTGGTATGGATAATATTCCAAAATAAAATTTGGAATTGATATATTAAATATCGAAGAATTAGAAGGAAATTAAAATGGCTCAGAATTTGTAAGAGATATAGGAAAAGACTTAAAAATTATCAATAACATTATAAAAGAACTAAGTAGATATGTAGCAGATGACATTGAGGAAGAACTAGACATAAAAGAAGAAGAGATGAAGTAGTCAGAAGCTATAACAAAACTTAATATAAACATTTTAGGAATAGAAGATTTAATGACAAATCCCAATTTGGAAAAAGCAGAAGAAGCTTTAAAAAATCTAGATATAACAAATGAAGAAATAAAAATGGATCAAGAAAAAGACAAGATTATAATAAAACCAACAGAAAATTCAACTAATTTGTACGAATATTTAAGATCACCACATAATAAAAGACCTTATCACCTACCATGGAAGTGACAAAATAAAGAAAGAAGTTAGGAAGAGAAAAATAAATCCCAAACTATGAACCCATAGAATATGAAGAAGAATGGTCAGAGATTAGTGAAGATGAAGAAATAATGGTAATAGAAGAAGATAGTACAAATAGTATGGATGAAAAGGAAGAATATGAAATAAATGTGAGAACAGAAATAACAGAAATGAGAGAACTATTAGAAAAAGACGAGACTAACAAAGAAGTAAGAAAAATAATGAGTTTTGACATATAAAAATATGATAATATAAGAGCAAGCAAACTAGATATATATCCAAAGAAATATTTAAACTTCCAATATTTGAAAGAAAATAAAATACCATAATAATAACCAGAAATAATGAACAACCTATAGATATTGAACAAGCTCAAGAAAAAACTATAATTTCATTAATAACAGAAAGAATAATATGAAAAGAAATGAAAAAAATAAGTGAGAAAATCAGATAGACATTAAGACACATACATCTAGGAGCACTATAAAAAATAATAAAAGTTTATTTTAAAGAAGTTATAAATAAAACCTTAAAAATATACTTAATGGATGACAGAATAATATCAAATACACAAGATGCCTTAATAGGAATAGTACAAAGAAACTTAATGTACCAAAAAATAAAATTTATAATAAAATATAACTTCTCTGAAGTATGGTAGAAGAAAATAAGGATAAAAGCTTAGTCATGTATCATAGATTAACCCGAATTTAAATGATAGAAAAGAGTAAGGTTATGAGTTTACAAACAAGAAATATTTATGCTTTTTAAAGTAAGCATGAAGTAAAAAAATAGAAATATTGATAAATTTATAATAGAACCAATATTTCGAGAAATAATAAGATACAAACTAGCTAGATAAAACCCTGAAATGACCATACCAAATTATATAGAATTTGACTTTAACAAAGCAAATGATATTACAAAAGGAAAAACACCACAAATATTGTTTGGAAAAATATCACTATTAATAAGAAACAAACAACAAGTGTTGGAACTAATACCAATAACAAATACATTAGATAAAAAAAAATTTAATTTAAGATAGAAATAGAATATTATGACTGTGATAAATGGAACAAACAAATAGCCCTATGTAGATACAGGAGCCACTAATTCACATATTAAACAAACAAAAATAAGAACAACATAATTAATACCATTAGAAAACTCATACTACTATTTAGACTACTATAACAATAGATATCCAATTGTTTATAAAATAGCCTTACCACTATGAATAAACAGTTAATAAAATACTATTACATCTACATGTAGACCCAGAGCACATTTTTAATAAAATATTATTAGGAACTGACTTCCTTACATCAATACAACCATACTCAATACAAGAAGAAAGAATAGCAATAACAGTAAATAATGAAAGTATAGTAATAAATAGAATATTGTCTAAATAAATCCTTCGAGAGCAATAAAAAATATATTATACATACTAGCAGAATTTGCATACGACAGATAAAAATCCAGAAACTATCATAGTCTAATTGACAGTGGAGTCGACGCTAGCTTATGCCGTGAAAATATATTAACAAAATGGAAACAAGACGGAAATAATAAAAAAGCAATAATTGGATTAATATGACAAAGTGTTATACTTGACAAGTACCAACAAAATGTTACGATACATGTATCAAATTACATATTCAAAATACCCATAATATACCAATTTAATGATATGAATAACAATGTATTATTATTAGTGATATGGCTAAAAATGGGGTTAAATCGGAGCCGTCCAAATTGAGCACGAATCTTGAGACGTGGGGATAAAATGGTAATTTCGCCTACAAGAGGGTCCGAAATAGGTGTTGGGTCTTCTCCCCAAGGACCCAATAACCCACGAACGGACCCACCAACAAGAGGGTGCGGGTTTCAACCCGCTGCACGCCCAATCCGGCAAGATAAAATCAGGGTCCCTGATTAATCTTGATCAACGGCCCAGATATACATCTATCTTTTCACCGGGATTTGGGAATAAAATTCCTTATCTGATTACGGGGAATATACCTCATCAGATTACATTCCTCATCTGATTATGGGGAATATTCCTTATCAAATCACCGGAATTACATTCCCAATCTGTTCCCTGAGACGCCTATAAATACCCCCCATCCATCTCCATTAAGAGGTAATCAATCTTTCACCAATTTTTACGCTCATTCATAGTCTTCCTAGATTACTGACTTGAGCGTCGGAGGGTGCGTCGCCGGGAACAACCCCGGTGTCTCGCACTTTTTGCAGGTCTACGGCGAGATCGACGACCGAAGCCCGACGGAACAGGTATACAGGTTTACTATTCAATTTCCCTAAGAATCCACAAATTCATCTGTTTGTCCCCACACCAGATTTAGCGGCAACAGATTGGCGCCGTCTGTGGGAAACTAACGAATAGAGACCCCTCCTCTTCCTGGTCAACAGGTCTCCTCCAGCCATGCCCCCTAGGAAAGTCAGATCGAGGGGGTCCAACCGGGCACCCAACCCCGATCAGCCACAAGAAGTCCTTCCTGATCCCGCTCAGCAACAAGGGCAACTTCCCCCTACCGCGGAAGAGCCGCTCCAACAGAACCTTCCCCCTCCTGATCCAAAGGGTCCTAACCCTCAGAAACAGCCTCTTCACCAAGAGAACCTCTGCATCCACAATGCCTCCACTGACTCTATGGCCTCCCATCATCCCCGAGCCTCGGGTCGCCACAATGCAGCCACCAAACGCCAGAAAGATGATGACCTCCGTCGTCACCTGGATGAAAAGCGGGCTCGAGAAGAAGCCTCCCGCCAGAATGAGCGATCTCCTCGTCGCCGAGAGTACAGGAGGTCCCCCATCCGAAGAGGGAGGAAAGAGTCCCCCGATCATTACCGAAGAAGGCACTCCCCCGCAGGTCGGCAACAGCCCAGGAACAATGAGGCACCAATAACCCGCGCCGAGTTCCAGCAGTTCCAAGCGACCGTCCTGCAGGCCCTCAACCTCCGTCAAAACCCTAATGTGTCGAAGCCTCCATCTCCTCCCCCAGTCCGGAGCCCTCGCCAGTCTCCTCCTCCAGTCCGAAGCCCTCGCCGACGGTCCCACACTCCTCGTCCCGCTCCTACCAACTCCCGAAGTTACCATCGCCGCAGCCCTCGCTCTCCCTCATACGAAGACGAGTCTCGAGGCTCGGCAGACTACCATCGGGGAGATGACACCATGAACCGCCGTCTTCATGAAGTAGAAAGGCGCCTGGGTCAGATAAACCGAGAAGAGGAGCTCAGGGGGAGGACACTACGTCCTAGCCGACCCCCTTTCTTCCGGACCATAGTGGATGCACCCTGTGCCGTTCGGTTTCAAACCTCCCCAGTTCGAGAATTACACCGGGGAGACCGATCCAGTTGATCACATCGAAAGCTTTAAGACTTTGATGCTCCTCCATTAAGCTTCCGATGCCCTCCTCTGCAAAACATTCTCCGCAACTCTCAAAGGCCCAGCTCGAGAATGGTACTCTCGCCTTGCCCCAGCGTCAATATTCTCCTTCGAGCAGTTCGAAACCCTCTTCGTCACCCATTTTGTCAGCAGCCGAAGGACTGAGAAGACCAGCATCTCACTATTGCACCTCCGTCAGCAGAAGGGGGAGAAACTGAGGGACTACGTGAAGAGGTTCATAGCTGAAGCCAGAACCATCGCATCCCTCGACCAGTCGGTTGCTTCCGCAGCATTCCAATCCAATATCCTCAATTCCAACCTCCGCTCCTCCCTCGCCAAGAAGCCACCACAGGACTTTTCTGATCTCCTCCTTCGCATAGAAAAGTACATTCGGGCCGAAAAGGCTGAGCAACAACCCAATTGGGAGGTGCCTGCCTCCGGGTTTAAGAGGAAGGGAACGGAAGAAGAAGGAGCCAAGAAGCTCCAGAAGGATAATGCCGGCCAGCGCCGACCTCCCCCTAGATTTGAGAAGTTCACTCCCCTCAACACTAACATCTCAGCCATCTTCATGGAAGTCGAAAAAGAAGGGGTCTTGCCTCCAGCTCCCAAGATGAACACCCCTGCCAAGAGAAGAGATAGAGAGAAATCGTGCCGCTATCACCGGGACCATGGGCATGACACCAACGATTGCCGTGCACTGAGAAACGAGATCGAAGCCCTTATCCAGAGGGGGCAACTGATGAAGTTTGTAAGAAAGGACCGAGCCGAGCTTCCTCCCCCGCCTCGGGGGGCTAACAAGCGTCCAGAAAGGGAAGAGACGCCAGACTTTGAGGAAGAGCGAGTCCTCCACCTCATCCATGGGGGTCCAATGGGGGGCTCCTCGAACTCCTCTCGGAAAGCATTTATCAGAGAGGTCAATTCAGTCCGAGCCACACCTCCTCCCAAAGGCCTCGGGGTGCCTGTCACGTTCTCAGACGAAGATCTAGAGGGAGTTCGTACCCCACATTGTGACGCACTCGTCATTAGCCTCCACATGGCGAATTTCAAAGTGGAGAGAATCTTAGTAGACAACGGCAGCTCCGTCAACATCCTTTTCCTCTCCGCTTTTAAAGGCCTAAAGCTCCCCAGAGACAGACTCAAACCCGCCAGCTACACTCTCCATAGGTTCACGGGGGTACCGGTAACTATTGAAGGGGTGATCACCCTCGACGTAACTGCCGGTCAAACTCCTACCACCCGAACAGAACCAATGGACTTCATGGTGGTGGATGTTCTCGCCGCCTACAACGTTATTTTGGGTCGGCCTGGCCTCGCAGCACTGGAAGCTGTCCCTTCAGCATACCATCTTAAGATGAAATTCCCCACCCGGTCCGGGATCGGGGAAGTAAGGGGCAATCAGGAGACGGCCAGAAAGTGCTACATGACCTCAACCCTCGGACCAGTCCTCTCCTTAGAGACTCTGGAGATTCCTCAAGATTCTACAAGACCGACCTCTGAGCCGGTGGATGAACTGGAGGAGGTGCTCTTCTCTGAACAAGAGCCGACCCGCAAGTTCTTCGTAAGCAAGACCCTTCCGTCCGTCCTATACTCAGATATTGTGAAATGCATCCGAACCAATCAAGACCTCTTCGCATGGTCCGCAGCGGACATGCCCGGCATATCCGAAGAACTCTTAGTCCACCCCCTGAGCGTCGATCCGGGGTCCAAACCGGTTCAGCGGAAGAGGCGCAAGTTTGCCCCCGAGCGTCAGCTCGCTATCAAAGAGGAGGTAGACAAGCTGTTGGAAGCCCGATTCATACAGGAGGTGAACTACCCTGAGTGGCTATCTAACGTAGTAATGGTGAAGAAGTCCAATGGGACGTGGAGAATTTGCATTGATTTCACCGACCTCAACAAGGCCTGCCCCAAAGATCCCTTCCCTCTACCGAGCATTGACACTCTGATTGACGCAACCTCGGGACATGAGCTCCTCAGCTTCATGGATGCTTTCTCGGGTTACAATCAGATAAGAATGTTCCCCCCGGACATCCTGAAGACATCTTTTGTGACCGACCAAGGCCTTTATTGCTACAGAGTCATGCCATTCGGCCTAAAGAACGCAGGGCCGACATACCAACGCCTCATCAACAAGGTTTTCCAGGCCCAGATCGGCCGGAACATGGAAGTATACGTCGATGATATGCTTGTAAAGAGCATCCGAGGTGTTGATCATGTGGCCGACCTTCAGGAGGCCTTTGACGTCCTAAGAAAGCACGATATGAGACTCAACCCGAACAAGTGTGTGTTCGGCATTTCATCAGGGAAATTCCTCGGCTTCATGGTTAGCCAACGAGGGATTGAAGTGAATCCGGAGAAGATCAAGGCCATATTAGACATGGCCCCTCCTAGAAATGTTAAAGAAGTGCAGAGATTGACTGGTCGCCTAGCCGCCATAGGGCGCTTCCTGTCAAAGTCCGGGGAGAAGTGCCTCCCATTCTTCAAAGCCCTCAGGGGGGCTAAAGGATTCGAGTGGGGGCAGCAGCAACAAGACTCCTTCGACCAGCTTAAAGCCTACCTCGTCAATCCACCTCTTCTCAGCAAACTGATACCCGGCGAACCACTCTATCTCTACTTGGCAGCTTCCGAATAGACGCTTAGTGCGGTCTTGGTCAGAGAAGAAGAAAGGGCTCAGAAGCCTATTTACTACGTCAGTAAGGTGCTTCGGGACGCCGAGCTCCGGTACCCGAAGATTGAGAAAATGGCCTATGCCCTGGTAATGGCCGCGAGAAAGCTTCGACCCTACTTTCAGTCCCATTCGGTGGTCGTCCTTACCGACCAGCCGCTCAAACAGGGTCCTTCACAAGTCTGAGACTTCCGGTCGCCTTATGAAGTGGTCAATCGAGCTGAGCCAACATGATATAGCTTATCAGCCTCGGACCGCAATCAAGGCACAGGTGCTGGCCGAATTCATAGTTGAGAGTACAATCCCTGAGCCCTGCGAAACAGTAAAGGGACCGCCGGTTTGGTCAATTTATGTTGACGGATCCTCTTGTAATGAGGAAAGCGGGGCAGGAGTCATCCTGGCAGGCCCAGACGACTTCATCCTCCAATACTTCTCCGTATAAATTTCAGAGCTTCGAACAACGAGGCCGAATACGAGGCGCTAATAGCCGGTCTAAGAATGGCCCGAAATGCAGGGCACGACGGCTACAAATCTTCAGCGACTCTCAGTTGGTTGTCAACCAGGTCCTTGGTGAGTATGAAGCCCGCGATGATAGAATGGTCAAATACTTGGCTAAAGTGAAGAGCCTCTTGGCGCTGTTTGAAGAAGCCCTCATCCAAAGGATCCCCCGAGCCCTATCCAAATTAGCCTCCTCTTCCCTTCAAGGTCTTGAGCAGACCGTATTGATAGAAGTCCTCTTGAAGCCAAGCATAGAGGACGAAACACCTGACTCTGTTGAAACATTGCCCGTCCTCCTCGAAGTCAACTGGATGAAACCCCTCGTCGAGTTCTTAAAGGACAGACTCCTCCCCGAAGATCCGAGGGAAGCAAGAAGAATCAGGACCCGAGCCGAACGTTTTACTTTAATCGGAGGCATCTTATATAAACGCTCCTTCACCCAGGTGGACGGTCGACCTTACCTAAGGTGCCTTTCCCCCAGGCAAGCCGACTACGCCCTGCAAGAGCTCCACGAGGGCATCGACGGAGCTCATTCTGGGTCCAGAGCTCTAGCGCGCAAAGTGTTAAACTACGGGTATTACTGGCCCACTCTCCTACGGGACGTCGAACGACACGTTCGGCAATGCAGCTCCTGTCAAAAGTATGCAGACATCCGACGCCTTCCACAAGCACCGCTCGCCTCCCTATCAAGTCCGATCCCCTTCGCTATGTGGGGGATGGATTTACTAGGGCCATTTCCACCAGCCCCCGGGCAGCTAAAGTTCCTAGTCGTGGCAGTCGACTATTTTTCTAAATGGATAGAAGCCGAGCCCCTGGCTACAATCACCGAGCATAGGGTCGTTCAATTCTTCTGGAAAAATGTGATTTGCCGGTTCGGCGTTCCCCGAGTCATAGTCACAGATAATGGAACACAGTTCACTGGGGCCGCCTTCCGAGCTTTATGTGAAGACCTCTCCATACAACACCGATTCTCCTCCGTCTCCCATCCTCAGTCGAATGGCCAGGCCGAGAATGCCAACCGACAGATTCTTTCAGGCATCAAGAAGAGATTAGACAAGTGTTCCAAAGGACTATGGGTCGATCAGCTGCCGAACGTGCTCTGGAATCACCGCACCACCAAGCGGACCCCAACAGGCGAGAGCCCATTTAATCTCACCTATGGGGCCGAGGCCATCATCCCCCTAGAAGTCGGGATACCCTCTCCTCGCCTGATAGCTTATGAAGAAGAGCAGAATGCTAGAGAGCTCAGAGCAAGCCTGGATCTGATAGATGAAATCTGAGAGAGAGCTGCCATACGCCAGCAAGCTTACCGAAGAAGGATCGAGCTAGCATACAACAAAAGGGTCCGCCCAACGGACCTCAAAGAAGGGGATTTAGTCCTTCGGAAATTGGCCATCTCGTTTCCCGGACAGAAAAGCAAGATGGCCCCGAACTGGGAGGGACCGTACAAGATCTCGAAAGTGATCCGCCCCGGTGCGTACAAGCTAGAAGATCTCGAAGGCAGAGAAATTTCCAGGACTTGGAATGCCGACCATCTTTTGAAATACCAAGAGAAGGCAACTACGTCTCTCTAAGTAACTCGAGATGTCGAACAGTTCCCTTCCTTTTACTAGTAGTGATTTTTCCTTTTATTTTTTCATTGTAATAACGGCTAGCAACTTTAGAAGCAGCCGATCATTAGATATTAATAAATAAAGTTTCTTCATGTTTTCACTGCTATTACATCTCTCTGCTTTTAACTCTTTAATCTAACAATGGTTCCGGAATCCAACACTTGGCTCGATTCTACTCCGCAAGCTCGCCCCTAAGCGAGCTAGGGGTAGTTCGCCATTCGAAACTGCTCCCACAGCCGCTGAATGGTTCGGAGTCCAACACTTGGTTCGACTCTACTCCGCAAGCTCGCCCCTAAGCGAGCTAGGGGTAGTTCGCCATTCGAAACTGCTCCCACAGCCGTTGAATGGTTCGGAGTCCAACACTTGGTTCGACTCTTCTCCGCAAGCTCGCCCCTAAGCGAGCTAGGGGTAGTTCGCCATTCGAAATTGCTCCCACACCCCTTAAATTGACAATGGTTCCGGAGTCCAACACTTGGCTCGATTCTACTCCGCAAGCTCGCCCCTAAGCGAGCTAGGGGTAGTTCGCCATTCAAAACTGCTCCCACAGCCGTTGAATGGTTCGGAGTCCAACACTTGGTTCGACTCTACTCCGCAAGCTCGCCCCTAAGCGAGCTAGGGGTAGTTCGCCATTCGAAATTGCTCCCACACCCCTTAAATTGACAATGGTTCCGGAGTCCAACACTTGGCTCGATTCTACTTCGCGAGTTCGCTCCTAAGCGAGCTAGAAGTAGCTCGCCATTCGGAACTACTCCCACAGCCGTTGAATGGTTCGGAGTCCAACACCTAGTCCGACTCTGCTCCGCAAGCTCGCTCCTAAGCGAGCTAAGGGTAGTTCGCCATTCTAAAACGCTCCGACAACCCTAACCTAATCAAACAAGGGCGCCGAAGTCTAACACTTGGCTCGATGCTACTTCGCGAGTTCGCTCCTAAACGAACTAAAAGAAGCTCGCCATTCGGAGTCCAACACTTTAGAAGCTACGGCACGGCAGACAACAGTCACAAGAATAAAACACACAAGTTCGGCAACAACACGTTTATTGATGAAACAGACGCGGTACAAAGACAAACACAGCAGGATCACAACTCATCAAAGAAAAAGTTACAATGCCGACTTATTACACTTAGCGAAAAACAAAAAAATACGCAAAAACTCGCGGAGTCGACCACTTCAGCGCTTCTTTGGAGCCGGAGCGTTCCGCTTCAAGGACACTCGAGAGTGACGACGCTTGTCTCCGGAGCGCGACCCCAAGCTGGCAAATTGGGACGTATCCTCGGCACCACTCCTAGTAGCTACTCCGACGGACGCCCCGCTCGATGAAATTGCCACCGAGCTCTGCGCGTCCCCCGGGCTGGGTTGGCTGATCCGCTGACGGGTCGCCATCTCATAGAAGGTAATGCCCCGCTCACTCTCAGCGCGAGTGCACGACGTGCTTCGAACATTGATCGGCCCTGAATGCGGCTTAAGACGGGCCACTTTTGCCTCCAACTTCGAGATCCGATCCCGCAACGAGTCGTCCTTGACGTCGACTTCGAAATGTGGGGGTATCGCGGAGTCCGGCACTCCGGATCGGCTAGCGATGAGGCACCGAAGGTGGGTGACCTCGATGCTTTTATCCCCCGTCGCTCTCTTCAGCGCTTCGACTTCGGCAGTCAACTCGACTCGTTCGGTCGTCAACTTGGCCACCTCGACCGTCAGCCCCTCGCCCTCACTCCGAAGCTTCGCCTCTACGGACTGCAGATGCTGTATCTCGGAAAGCAACTCGTCCTTCTCCGCTGTTATTTTGGACAAGTTATGACGGATGCACTGAACTCGAATCTCATTACTGAAATCAGTTGGCAAATGTTCACCTTCGGGGATAAGCTTGGCGATCCTGCTTTCCAAACGACGAATCTTGATGTCTCGCCGGCCGAGGACGAGCTGGAGATGCTTCCTCTCGCTTTCAGCTCGGCGCAATCCGAGCTCGACCTCATAGAGTCTCTCTCTGCACCTTGCCAGACACAGCCTCGTCGCCCCTAGGCCGACCTCGGCTGGAGCTTCCTCGTCCGAGCGCCTAAGCTCGACGTCTGGGGCGATCACCATAAGCTGCAAAGAGATCGGAGTAATCAGCAAAAACGTCGAACACGGCCGAAGCACCGCACTTGGAAAAATTTTCTTTTCTAAAAACAAGAGGGGACTGTTCGGCAAAAGAGGGGGCATAAGACAAAAACTTCCGAACATCAACACTTGCAAAAATTTTCTTTTCATTAATGTCAAAAGTAGCGGTGGCCAGTCCGCTATTAGGCATTACAAAGTTCGAAAGGAAAAACAAAAAAGCAAAAACAAAAAAGCAAAAGGCGGATTCAAGGCTCGACCTCTTTCTCCGGGCGACGAGGTGGAGTAGGGGTTGACTTCGCCGAAGGAGACGCCGCCGCCAGCGGAGTGGTTGTGGTGCTGGGGACTTCGCCAGTAACCCCGGCGTCGGCATCAGCATCGCCCTCCTCCTCTTCTTCCCCTTCGGACTCAGGGTCGAAGCCCTCGACGTGTCCGGGGAAGAGCCGCCATCCCGAGACGTCCACCCCGGGGTATGCTTCTCGCACCCGGTCGAGGGCGGTGGCGAAGGCCTTCGCCATGTTCTGCGCGAGGTACCCCTGGGCCTTCTCCAGGGTCGCGTCCTCCGCCGCCTTCACGGCTGCCGCTTGCTTCGCCTCGGCCTCGACCAATTGGTTGGCCGACCCCTCCTTCTCCCGAAGAAGCTCGCCCTTCAGCCTCTTCAGTTCGGCCTCGAGATGCTGGATCCTCGCCGACCGACCCTCATGCTTGACTCGGAGGTTGTCGAGCTGGTTCGACATCCGAGCCTTCTCGTTCCGAGCCTGGTCGGACTCCTGCTTCAGCTCCTTCTCCAGAGCAGTCAGCCTCTCGGCGAGGTGGCCGAAATGGACGACGATCTACAGCAAAAAAGAACTGAAAGAGTTAGAAAAATTTTTGTGATTCGAAGAAATGAAACGAACGAAGGGGACTCGGAGCTTGCCGATACCGCCGAACGAGCGATCTCGATCACGTCGTCGCCTTCTCTCCCCGCGTCCATGGCGGCGTGGTCCTTGGGGTGGCGAGATGCTTGACGGCCTGCATGCTCGCCAACGAGTTCCCGAGGAACCCATCGTGCCTCCGGACTTGCCAGTCCGGGATATGGATCCGCTTGTGCTCCTCCTTCAGGAGCTCCTCGCCTGCCACGATCAGCGGCGGGGTCGGCATGGCGAGGGCGGCGGCAATGGGGAACTCCCCCACAGGTGCAGGAGCCGAAGTCCCCGCCACGGTGACGACCGGGTCGTCGAGAACCTCCACCGCCTGGACAGGGGCAGCAATCCTCGGCACCTTCGAGGTCGAGGGCAGCTTCGACGCAACCCTCTTGCGCTTCTTCGGCGCCTTGCTGGCGAGCCCCGCCCTGAGTGCCAATACCGCGTCGTAGTCCATGGATTCTGCATCAGAAGAGAAAAGTTGGTTAGCACAAAAAACAACAAGGCAGCAAGTACGGAAAAAAGAACTTGACGAGAGCCGCGTACTAGGATCTACGCGGCAGAGCCCTCCCCTGTAGAGAACGTCCTCCGTCAAATCCTTCCAATCATACTTCGGCCAGTCAAGGAGGGTCCGGACCGCCTCTTCTTCTTCTACTGTAAGCCTCGGCAACACCGTCGCCCTCTTTGGCACCCCTTCTGCCCAGTTAGTGGGGATCGGCCAGGCCTCTCGACTCCGCACGACGAACCACTTCTCTCGCCAGTGCTTAATAGAGTCGGGGCAGACGACGAGCCTGCCGCCGTGCCTCGGAGTCAAATAATACCGGTACTCCGACTTGTTCCCTTGGTGGAGCCGGTATATCGTCCAAAGCACGTTCAACTGCGGCTCGATCCCTGCGGCCTGGCAGTGAAGAACGAAACCATTAATCAATCGCCACGCGTTCGGCATGAGCTGAATGGGGCTGACCCCGTACCAGCTCACCACGGTAATAGCGAACGCGTGGAGAGGTAGCCGAGCACCGGCGATAAAGGCATCGACCGGCCAGCAACACATGGTCACTGGCAGCGGCGAATTGGCCCTAACCCCGGGGCCCGGCAGCATGATTTCGTACTCCTACGGGATGAAAAAAGAGTCCCGGATCACAGCCAATTCCTCCTCGCGCAGGATCGACGCCGCATCGTCCGCCTCCGTCGTCTCCCTCGCTTCGTTCTCCTCGAAGGACCTCTCCCTCCCATGGACAATTCGCTCGGCCTGATCCTCCGGGAGCTGCCTGACTCTGTGTAGCCCCGTCAACGAACCTGGCAGCTGTCCGAACTCCCCCATCCTCTTCGGATCCTCGACAATTGAATCCTTGCCGAACACCTTGCCTTTGGTCGGAGTCGGAGTCGAGTCCTCGACGCCTTCAAGGGAGGGCTCGGACCAGGAGACTTCATCAGAGACAGAAGCTAGAGACATAATTGATGATAAATTACCTTAAGAGAATTAGCCGCCGGAAAGCTTCGCCTGAATCAAACGCCGACCACCGGAAAAACTCGCCTGAAGCACAAGAATGCGTCTGAGCAAATGAGAGGAGAAATGAGAAATGGGAGAGGGGGTGAGGATTTATAGAAGGGGGGCACTCCAAACGAGGCTAATGGGCTCGTACGACCGGCCCATTTAAACCAAACGGCGGAACAATCCCAATCGTCACCTCGCTAACTGTAACAAATCATGAGTTGAATTTAATGCGCATCCCGTCTGATAGAAGCCCAGAGGTCACTGCAATTAATGAACGTCCCATCTGTCAGGGTTGTCAGAGTTGTCAGAGGTTTCAGAGCTGTCAGAGGTTCAAATGGCGCACAGAAAAAACAAACCCCCAAAAACGACAAGTCTGGGAGTTCGACACTCACCGCCGAGCGTTCGTGACACCGACCTTGTTACGGGGTAAAAATCAAGCTCAGCACTCACTGCCAAGCATTCGTGACACCGACCTTGTTACGGTGTAAAAAACAAGTTCGGAACTCACTGCCGAGCGTTCGTGACACCGACCTTGTTACAGGGTAAAAATCAAGCTCGGCACTCACCGCCGAGCGTTCGTGACACCGACCTTGTTACGGGGTAAAAATCAAGTTCGGCACTCACTACCGAGCGTTCGTGACATCGACCTTGTTACAGGGTAAAAATCAAGCTCGGCGCTCACTGCCGAGCGCTCGTGACACCGACCTTGTTACGAGGTAAAAACAAGCTCGGCACTCACTGCCGAGCGTTCGTGACACCGACCTTGTTACGGTGTAAAAAACAAGTTCGGAACTCACTGCCGAGCGTTCGTGACACCGACCTTGTTACAGGATAAAAATCAAGCTCGGCACTCACTGCCGAGCGCTCGTGACACCGACCTTGTTACGGGGTAAAAATCGAGTTCGGCACTCACTGCCGAGCGTTCGTGACACCGACCTTGTTATAGGGTAAAAAACAAGTTTGGCAGATCGCCAGACTCACTCCTAGTGCTCGCAGCTATGCCGAACTCGCTTTTCTCTCCGGAAAAGCTTGCCGAACTGCCTATGGACCTCGGCCTCCTAGTCAGCGAGCCCCGGGGAGAGTCTAAGGCGCGATACAAACGTATGAGACCCCCGAACGACGAATTGACGCTTCGCGAGGGTAAAGAGGATATCCCTGCAAGAATACCACATGACCATCAGAGCTCACGAGTAACTCGGAGCTCAATCCACTTGGCAAATCACCTCACCGCCTCTTCAGGATTCACAACCCTCCGATATAACTCCGCCAGCCATTAAACAGTCAAACTACTCCTGAAAGGCTGATCAAGCTCAGTCTTTAGGAGTGGGGGGCTCGTGATATGGCTAAAAATGGGGTTAAATCGGAGCCGTCCAAATTGAGCACGAATCTTGAGACGTGGGGGTAAAATGGTAATTTCGCCTACAAGAGGGTCCGAAATAGGTGTTGGGTCTTCTCCCCAAGGACCCAATAACCCACGAACGGACCCACCAACAAGAGGTGCGGGTTTCAACCCGCTGCACGCCCAATCCGGCAAGATAAAATCAGGGTCCCTGATTAATCTTGATCAACGGCCCAGATATACATCTATCTTTTCACCGAGATTTGGGGATAAAATTCCTTATCTGATTACGGGGAATATACCTCATCAGATTACATTCCTCATCTGATTATGGGGAATATTCCTTATCAAATCACCGGGATTACATTCCCAATCTGTTCCCTGAGACGCCTATAAATACCCCCCATCCATCTCCATTAAGAGGTAATCAATCTTTCACCAATTTTTATGCTCATTCATAGTCTTCCTAGGTTACTGACTTGAGCGTCGGAGGGTGCGTCGCCGGGAACAACCCCGGTGTCTCGCACTTTTTGCAGGTCTACGACGGGATCGACGACCGAAGCCCGACGAAACAGGTATACAGGTTTTCTATTCAGTTTCCCTAAGAATCCACAAATTCATCTGTTTGCCCCCACACCAGATTTAGCGGCAACAATTAGGAAACAACTTTTTACAACAATACTATTCTATGACAATATCCCCAACTAGTTGGGAAAAAGGTGTTGTTGTTGTTGTTGTTGTACTATCCTATGACTATATCATACAAGACAGTTATTTTACAACACCTTGTAAGCACCAAGCAATAACAATTATAATAACATAACCTTATTCAATGACTAACTTACCACATATCAGAGTTTCTTCAACCCAGCGTGGTAAATATCAGTATTTACCAAATAAAACTAGAATGCATCAACACAAGAAATTTTACAGAAAAACAATTAGAAGATCTGTATGGAGAAGACCTTGTTGCAAAATGGTACTTAAGTAAACCCACAATACATATAGAGTTAATAGATAAGAACAAAATAATAAAAATTAAACCTATATGACATACTCCTGATGGAACTGAGATGATTCCCAGGACTACGGATTGGTGTGCGTATCGGTTGTTAAAAATTTAACAGATTAAATACGTGATCTAACCCTATATAGCGGAATCTAGGGTTCACGAATTATACCTGCGATGAGAAGAAGACGACAGCGACCCCAAGATCTTCTGCACGTATTCCTTCCTCGGGTTGGACATCGTGTGGGCGACGATCTCCCAACCTTTCTTCTCCTTGGCTGACCTCTCTTTCTCTCCTTACGTGAATCACGAGTTTTGAGAAAAATCTTGTATTTCAGATTATCAATGACGGCCAGAGAAATAGAGGATATATATAAGGCTACGGCAGGGACCATGAGGAGAAATTAGGGTTAGGTCTCCTAACGAATCTGGGTATCCCGTGTTCAGCCCGAACACACAACCCAGGCCCATTAACAATAGCTCGGTCCACTAAGGAGCTATTGTTGCACTACCTTCCTAATCCCAAATTATATTTATGGACTCCTTTTATTATATGCTCGTTGAGCTCTCTATGTTAAGATATCGAATGTCCGTCGATCAAATTAAGTTACTGACAACTATATTGATCAACATCTTTTATCCTTAAGTAGTACCACTCAACTTTATTTGTCATGTCGGATGTAATCCACCTGCAGGGTTTACATGACAATCCTTATGAGCTCCTTAAGGGGACATCATCAACCCGACGTATCGGGACATGGATTCCTTTTACAATCAACAGCCCATCATACATACAATGCTATTACCCAATTCATAGAGATTGTTGATCCATAATGAATCTCACTCTTTTATGAGTCAAAGTAATGCACACTGCATATACATGTCTGTTATTATATCCGGATTAAGAGCATAAGCATCCAAAATAACAGAGGTGTTTGTTCTCTTTTATAGTCAGTACAAAGAGAACAACCTCAAGTGGTCCTGTTCAATACACACAAAGTGTACTAGTGTAAACCTATAGTCAAGATAGACTAATACCAGATTACACTACAACCTTTCCAATGGATTATCCAAGTCCGTCTAGGTTGTGAACTATTTATATATTCCATAGGGAACTGATAATATGATCTTCTGTGTGTCACCTCACACCATATTATCAACCTTATAGAATATCAGATACTTGCATTAATATTATAATAAACACAATATGCAAACATATGCCCATATGATTCTCATTAAAAAAAAAAAGAAAATAAAGTTAATACAAAAGTGATGCTTTTAGTATATAACCCTAACAATCTCCCACTTATACTCAAAGCATTGCTTTTCAGTATACTATTACAAATCTCCCACTTATACTTAAAGCCATGCTGCTACGCATCTGACTCCCATTCCCTCAACATGACTATCAAAAGCCTTAGCTGGTAAGCTCTTAGTGAAGGGATCAGCTAGGTTGTCTGCTGATGCTATCTTGATCACAGCAACTTTTTCTTTCTTTACGAAATCTCGTATCAGGTGGTACTTGCGCTCAATGTGTTTACTTGCCTTATGGGCTCGTGGTTCCTTCGAATTTGCAACTGCACCACTATTATCACAATAAAGTGTAATAGCCTTAGGCAAATTAGGTACCACATCCAAGTCCAATAGGAAGTTTCTGAGCCAAACCGCTTCTTTGGCTGCCTCAGAGGCTGCCACATACTCGGCTTCCATGGTAGAATCAGCAATACATTTTTGCTTGATACTCTTCCATATAGTGGCTCCACCTCCCAAAGTAAATACATAACCTGAGGTTGATTTCCTGGAATCCCTATCTGACTGAAAATCTGAGTCTGTATACCCCAAGGCAACTAAACTATCTGCCTGGTAAACTAGCATGTAATCTTTAGTCCTTTTCAGGTACTTCAAAATATGCTTTACGGCAGTCCAGTGCTCTTGCCCCGGGTTAGACTGATATCTGCTAACCATGCCAACGGCAAAGCAGATATCTGGTCTCGTACATAGCATTGCATACATTAAGCTTCTTACTGCTGAAGCATAAGGATCTGCTTTCATGTTCTCTATCTCTTTAGGTGTCCTCGGACACTGCTCCTTTGATAGGGCAATTCCATGCCTAAAAGGTAAGAAACCTTTCTTAGAATTTTGCATGCTAAAACGAGTTAGTATAGTATCGATATAGGAAGCTTGAGACAAGCCCAACATCCTTTTCTTGCGATCTCGTAGAACTTTGATCCCAAGGATGTGACCTACTTCTCCCAAGTCCTTCATATCAAACTGTTTGGATAACCATACCCTTACGTTAGATAATACCTTCACATTGTTTCCAATGAGCAAGATGTCATCCACGTAAAGTACTAGGAATACCACTACGTTTCCGTCACACTTTTTGTATACACACGATTCATCTTGACATTGATCAAATCCATAGGATTTTATCACCTGATCAAAACATATGTTCCAAGATCTAGAAGCTTGCTTAAGTCCATAAATGGACTTCTTGAGCTTACAAATAAGATGCTCTTGGCCCTTTTCAATGAACCCGTCTGGTTGCTTCATATAGATGTCTTCCTCATGACTTCCATTAAGGAAAGCTGTCTTGACATCCATTTGCCAAATCTCATAATCAAGATGAGCTGCAATAGATAAAAGAATCCGGATAGACTTAAGCATGGCTACTGGCGAAAAGGTTTCCTCATAATCGATACCCTCTCTTTGAATAAAACCTTTTGCAACAAGCCGAGCTTTAAAGGTTTCAACCTTACCGTCTGATCCTCATTTTCTCTTATAGACCCACTTGCATCCAATGGCTTTTACACCAACAGGTGGTTCTACAAGCTCCCAGACTTGATTAGAATCCATAGATTCTATTTCAGATATCATTGCTTTTTGCCAAGACTCTGCATCTTTATCTTGGAGTGCTTCCTTGTAGGTACAGGGATCATAATCTTGTTCCTCAGGGACAAAGTCTGACGACTCTCCCAAGAACATATATCTATCAGGTTGTATCACAACCCTCCCACTACGACGAGGCACTACCGGTTGTGGTGTAACATTTGTGACACGTTGTGCAGTTACTGGTGGTACATCCTGTTGTACTGTTGGTACTGAAGTATTTGGCGTCTCACCTCTCAGTTCTTCTAGAACAGCTCTACTTATGGGTTTATAGTTCATCACATAGTCTTCCTCTAAGAATCGAGCATTGGTGCTAACAATGACCTTCTGATCCCTAGGACTATAAAATAAACCTCCTTTCGTTCCTCTTGGATAGCCTACAAAAAAGCGTACTTCTGTACGAGATTCCAACTTATCGGCTTTCCCATCCAGCACGTGTGCTGGACTACCCCAAATCCGAACATGTTTCAGACTAGGCTTACGCCCAGTCCACAGTTCTGTGGGAGTGATTGGTACTGACTTAGAAGGAACCAAGTTCAAAATATAAGCTTCAGTTTCTAAGGCATATCCCCAAAACGAATCTGGTAAATCTGAATAACTCATCATTGATCTAACCATCTCCATAAGAGTCCTATTCCTTCTTTCTGCTACACCATTCTGTTGGGGTGTTCCAGGTGCTGATAATTGGGATGTAATCCCAGCCTCTGACAAATAGTCCCTAAACTCCCCAAAGAGATACTCGCCACCATGATCTGAACGTAATGACTTGATACATTTTCCATGACGTTTCTCCGTTTCTGCCTTGTACTCTTTGAATTTCTCAAAGCACTCAGACTTACGGCGCATCAAATAAATATATCCATACCTTGAATAATCGTCAGTAAATGTGACAAAATATTCAAAGCCACCTCTAGCCTGGACAGTGATGGGCCCACACAAATCAGAATGAACCAATTCCAACACATCTTTGGCCCTATACCCCTTTGCCTTGAAAGGCCTTTTGGTCATTTTACCTACCAAGCAGGATTCACAGACTGGTAGTGCCTCCACTTCCAATGAACTCAAAGGTCCATCTTTAACCAGTCTTTGAATCCTTCTTAGGTTAACATGCCCCAATCGCAAGTGCCAAAGATATGTTTGGTTCATACAAGAAGGTTCTTTTCTCTTATTTATGTTAGAAGACATATTATTCATTTCCATAAGTTGCATCGTGGGTGAAATAGGATTAATGACATATAGATTATCAACCAATGCACTAGAACAGATAAAATGCTTATTTTTTCTAATAACAATATTGTCATTAAAATAAACTGAATATTCATCCTTAACTAGCATGGAAACAGAAATTAAATTCCTTCTAAGTGAAGGTGCATAAAGATAATCTCTCAATGTCAAAGACTTATTTCTACCAAAAGATAAAATAACATCTCCTATTGCAACGGCCGCTACTCTTGTAGCGTCACCCATAAACAAGCATATCTCTCCATCACTGAGCCGTCTGGTTTCCTAGAACCCCTGCAATATATTGCAGACATGATTAGTGACTCCTGTATCTACACACCAGGTGCCGGTAGATAACACCGCTAAACATGTTTCAACAACTAGTAAATGAGATATACCTTCTTTGTTCTTTTGTTTGAGAAGTGGACAGTCAGTCTTCCAATGTCCTGACCCTTTGCACTTGAAACACTTGCCTTTTGGCTTTTTCACAGTGCCTTGAGGTCCCATGCCCTTCTTTGCTGAGTTTACCTGTTTCTGAACTTTCTTCTTCTTACCACCTTTCGGCTTAGAAGTATAGTCCTTTTTAGTCACATAAACATGGGCATTCTGCTTGAAGAGAGCTTCAGCATCCTGTAGTTCTTTTGCAAGTTCTGCCAAAGTATACAACCTTTTGTTCATGTTGTAATTAAGGCAAAACGAGTCAAAACTTTTAGGCAGAGTCCCGAGAATGATATCGACCTGGGTTTCCCCATCGATTTCAGCACCAAGGATCTCCATCTCATTGAGATGACCCATCATCTTGAGAACATAATCCCTTACTGGTCTCCCCTCAGCCATGTCTGCTCTCATCAAACTCTTCATAGCAAGTTTCCTAGCTGCTCTACTCTGATGTCCGAAGAGTTCCTTAAGGTTGTACATCATATCATAAGCTGTGGGCATGGCCTGATGCTGATGCTGCAGTACATTTGACATAGATGCCAGAATGTAACACCGCGCCATCTCATCTGCCTTATTCCACTTCTTATAAGTCTCTTTGACCTCTTCATCAGAGTTAGCATCAGGCTTAGGTGGGCATACTTCATTGAGTACAAATTTGTACTCTTCAGCAGTTAAGACAATATCCAAGTTACGTTTTCAGTCAATATAATTAGGGCCAGTAAGTTTGTTTTCTTTAAGAATCACCATAAGTGGACTGAAAGAACCCATTTTTGAAATCCTGAGAATCACATAAAAAAATTATGTAGGGCAAAACTTTTTGAATTAATTAAATATTGATTCCCTCAAAACAATAATAAAAAAAATTCACCAACACCTTAAACACCATGAATTTAGCATGCCACGATAGTGTGGACGTATACAAATTCAATATTTGTTCAAGTAGGTTTTTCCTATTAATTTTACTATCATGTCAACACAACTTTATGACAAATAAAATTAATCTATTGGTCTTGCTCTGGTCCTACAAATAATAGCAGTGGCTCCGATGGGGAGGATACCATTATTTGTATCTAAGTGTATACCATTGCTTAATACTAAGTCCATTATCTTGTATTGAGTTCCTTCAGATGGAGAAGTGAACACATACTAGGTAACTTTCTACATCCCTAAGGAAGTTTGTATGGTGATCCATAATTATACTCATCCGATATGGAGGAAAGCACTAAAGCCAACACGCAAGTATAATTATATCACCTACAAACCAGCAATGGAGACCGTGGGATTCATGTTAAATGAATTCCCTCTCCCACTTAGTTATTTAACAATGAGGGTTTTTCTACTAGTTAATTTATGTCCATGTTGTCCATTATTAATGTGATCCTAGTTTTTCAAAAAAAACATCACAAAATAATAAACATGCATAATCAGAATAAGCAATAATGGCAATAAATTTGAAAATAAATATCCAACTATTATGGCCATCTTTCCTGATTCTTCCCCGACTGTGTGAATCCCAAATCTGACCCTGCGCGGACCTATCCGGGGTTCGACCTGACCGGTCAGGTCGCGGGGTTCGGGGCAGCGCCCCGTTTTTTTTTTTTTTTTTTTAAAAAAGGTTTGGCTGCCGATTTCTTCATCAAAAACCACCTGTCGATCTCCGGACTGCCTAAAAACAGCATCTCCTCCGGCGTCAGAAACAGCCACCACCGCCATCACGATCGAACAAAAAAAAAAAAATTAAAATTACATCAATCCTATGCCTCCCGAAGGAGTTCATACATAATCTAGATTGAGAAATTAAAATTACATCAATCCTATGCCTCCCGAAGGAGTTCACACATAATCTAAATTGAAAAATTAAAATTATAAGCACGATCAACCATCGTGATATTAATTACATCCACAAAACAACAACAACACAATAATTACATCCACAAAACAACAACAACACAAACAAAACATGCATTGGACCATAATAGTTGGATCTAAGATGCCTGCAAAACCGAGTTAGAACAGATCTACATCTACCGACTATCATACAACACAAGTTTTATTGGACAACATGGATGTAACAATCAATACGCAGATCCAATACCGGCTCTGATACCAATTGATGGAACTGAGATGATTCCCAGGACTACGGATTGGTGTGCGTATCGGTTGTTAAAAATTTAACAGATTAAATACGTGATCTAACCCTATATAGCGGAATCTAGGGTTCACGAATTATACCTGCGATGAGAAGAAGACGACAGCGACCCCAAGATCTTCTGCACGTATTCCTTCCTCGGGTTGGACATCGTGTGGGCGACGATCTCCCAACCTTTCTTCTCCTTGGCTGACCTCTCTTTCTCTCCTTACGTGAATCACGAGTTTTGAGAAAAATCTTGTATTTCAGATTATCAATGACGGCCAGAGAAATAGAGGATATATATAAGGCTACGGCAGGGACCATGAGGAGAAATTAGGGTTAGGTCTCCTAACGAATCTGGGTATCCCGTGTTCAGCCCGAACACACAACCCAGGCCCATTAACAATAGCTCGGTCCACTAAGGAGCTATTGTTGCACTACCTTCCTAATCCCAAATTATATTTATGGACTCCTTTTATTATATGCTCGTTGAGCTCTCTATGTTAAGATATCGAATGTCCGTCGATCAAATTAAGTTACTGACAACTATATTGATCAACATCTTTTATCCTTAAGTAGTACCACTCAACTTTATTTGTCATGTCGGATGTAATCCACCTGCAGGGTTTACATGACAATCCTTATGAGCTCCTTAAGGGGACATCATCAACCCGACGTATCGGGACATGGATTCCTTTTACAATCAACAGCCCATCATACATACAATGCTATTACCCAATTCATAGAGGTTGTTGATCCATAATGAATCTCACTCTTTTATGAGTCAAAGTAATGCACACTGCATATACATGTCTGTTATTATATCCGGATTAAGAGCATAAGCATCCAAAATAACAGAGGTGTTTGTTCTCTTTTATAGTCAGTACAAAGAGAACAACCTCAAGTGGTCCTGTTCAATACACACAAAGTGTACTAGTGTAAACCTATAGTCAAGATAGACTAATACCAGATTACACTACAACCTTTCCAATGGATTATCCAAGTCCGTCTAGGTTGTGAACTATTTATATATTCCATAGGGAACTGATAATATGATCTTCTGTGTGTCACCTCATACCATATTATCAACCTTATAGAATATCAGATACTTGCATTAATATTATAATAAACACAATATGCAAACATATGCCCATATGATTCTCATTCAAAAAAATAAGGAAATAAAGTTAATACAAAAGTGATGCTTTCAGTATATAATCCTAACAACTCCAACAGATTTAGAACAATTCAAAATACATATAAAAGAACTAATGTAAAACAATTACATAAGAAAATTACAAAGTCCACATTCATCACCAGCATTAATAGTAAGTGATATGGGTAAAAATCATGGCGATCTCCACCGAACGATACTATCATGAATCGCAAAGCAAAAGACTGGGCTTATTGCCAACTTCTCTAGTGGTCCAGGCCATGTAGCTCCACAGGCTTCCCACAGGCCCATTCGCACACCCGGATGAATCACTCGCCGTTTGCGCCAGACGCTCCATCGGTTACCCCATAACCACTGTAACACCTCAAATTTGTAAAATACCGAAAATACCCGTTTTTATATTCCTAGAGTGGTAGAAATTTTATTAGGTGTATTTTTATTTTAAATATTGATATTGGTGTCAAGATTTGTGTTGGATTGGTATTATTGATATATTAGAGCTCAGGATTGAGATTTTATGTGAAGAAATATTGTTTATTTTATTTTATAATTCTGGAGGATTATTATAAGATAATTTTAGTGTATTTATTAAAGTATAGAGTTGGGGTTTATTTGAAATATTTTTGAGATTGGGGGCTTATATGTAATACTCCTAATTAATTAATTAATTAATTAATTATTTTTTTAAAAACCCCTCCTATTCTTCTTCCTCCTCCTTCTTTCTTTTCTTCCCCTAATCCCGACCAAACACCCCAACCCGAAACCCACTTCTGGCCTCACTCTCCCCCTGCCCAAATCCGCTTATTTTCTTCGTGATTTTCAATTAATTTGAGGGGGATGGCTAAGTGAAGGGTGCTCTAGCTATTAGTGGAGTCAATTTGGAGAAACAACCACGGGAAGGTATACCATATTTTATTTTATTTGAATAAAATTAAGTGTTGTTAATTTCTATCGAATAGAAATATTATGGTAGGGAGATTGGAAGATGTTGGGAATAGTAGAGGCGAGAAATTAGCAAATTATGGGAGATTTTGCAACTTGCTAATAAATAGGGTTTTGGGTTAATAAAAAGGGAAGTAAATATGTGAGAATTATCTCCTTCATAGTAGTAGAATTTTAGTTGAACTATTAGAATAAGTTGGGGGTGATTTTAGTGATTGTTTGGGGATAAAAATCCCGTAGGAATTTAACTATTACGTGCATCGCACGTGTGCATCCCAAACATTCATTAAAATGCCTGTGTGATATTAGGATTGATATTATTATTTTCCTGTGGCTGGTTTGGATGTTTTGAGCCCTAATTGCTTTGGAATTTGATTATAGGAGATGTTAACGACTTCAGATACGCAATGGAGAAGTTAGGGTGGCAACAGGTCGGGGCCCGAGCCCGACCCCCCCCCCCCCCCCCCTTTTTGCGGGCTCAGCCTTGGGCCGGCTCCCCATCCCTTGGGGCTGGTTCGATTCAGGTTTTTGGGAAAAAAGCCCGGCTCGGCCCGGTTGAGGACTGGGACCGGCTGAACCGGCCCGCCCGGCCTCGGGCCGAGTCCGGGCCGACCGTTGCTACAGTTTTTTGTTTTATTATTTTATTACTATTTTATTATTATTATTTTTTCCAGAATGTTGATTCTACTTCTTCTTCCCCCCACATATTAGCAAAAGGAAAGAGTCATGTAACTAGTAGTATTTTAAATCTTATTAAATAAAAAAAAAACCAAGAACCAATTCACCAAATGAGTTGAATTGGTATAATGTACAAAGTTCGATTGAAGATATAGTAGATGTATTACAGTTTTGGAAGAGCAATGAAGCTATTTTTAATATTCTTTTTCGTATGGTTAGAGATTTGCTAACAATATCGGTATCAACTGTTGCATCGGAAAGTGCTTTTTCTTTTGGTGGCAGAATAATGAGCCTGAACAGGAATCGATTGACAACCAAAAATTTGGAGATGCTAGTATGCGCCGAGGATTTGATGAAAGCGGAAGAGATGACTCAAGACTTACTTGAAGCACAAGTTGGATCAACAAGTAGCGATGAATGAACAATTAGATTTAGTCGATTTACATTAAAATGGTGTACAATATATTGTAATTAATTGAGAAATTTAGGGGGATAAGATTCTATATTTAGGTTAAGTAGAAGTGCACGACAATAGTCCAATGCCTTATCTTTAATCTAAATACAGGCCATCTCGATCTCTAAATTCAAGTAATTCCCTTATTTTGTAATTTGATCTAATTTGTATATAATTTTATTCATGTTCTTCATTTTATTTAAGAATTTTAAATTTATTAAATCAATTTAATACTTGGTTCTTTATAATTGTTATGAAATTACAATTTAATACTTGATCTTTAATATATTTGAAAAAATACCCCTAAAAAACCGGCTCGGCCCGGCCCCCACCATTGGGGTTGGGGGCCAGGGTTTTACCCTGCCCAGCCCGGCCCGCGATGTCATTGAGCCAGGCCCGGGTAAGCCCGGGACCGGGTAAAGCCCGGGCTAGCCTGCCCGGCCCGGCCCGAGTGGCCCGAATGCCATCCCTAGGAGAAGTGGTGCTTCGAGTCTTCGTGAGACAGCAGGTGAGTATGATATAACTATATATTCTTTATGTTGCAGAAAGTTCGGGGTTTTCCGACGTATATAATATTAATTGTGGCCAAGTTTAATTTAAAAAGTAAAATACAGATTTTTAACGAGCTATGAGTTTTGTAGATCTTGAGATACTAATGAAATTGAATATGTGAAGCATGATATTTAGGATAAGACGATGCGTTGAGGTGTTGTAATATATAAAATACATGGAATATGCTGTAGGTGTATAATTTTGACTGTTTATATGTGATTTGTTGTTTATATAATGAACAATAGCTATATGTATTTTTTTAATTATAAATTTTGGGTACATAACTCGATGATAATGACATATATATGGTATTATGAGGTATTGATCTATTTGGTGTATGTGTGTGATATATATATGAAGGTTAATGAATTGAGATATCGTAATCAATATAATTAATGAATGAATCTGCGTATAATGTAGTGATATTTTAAGAGAAACGAATGGGCGATAATATGATATAATCATTTACTTCAGTTGGCTTGTTCTTAATATGTTATAATGTGACAAAGTAAATTATTTAGTGTATTCATGATATGAAATAATGTGGTGTGACAACCTGATAAACTAAATAACAGGGTGTATGCAAATATGTGGTAATAAGGTAATAAATAGTAGAGTATACTTATAATGTGTGTTGTGATGATAAACCAAATAACGTGCGGCACTTGTGGTGTCCGATAATATGATGTGAAATTTTTATATGTTAAACAACGTGGTATTGCCTGTATGTGATACAATGAAAAGATAAATAATATGATGAGCATCGCTTTTGTTTAATAATTTCATAAGTAGAATGAGATGGTATGTGTTGATAAAATGAGATGAAAAGATGAAATGAAAATGTTAATAACAATAATTTTTATTGACCAGTACCTACAGTAATCCTGGGGGTTAGGGCTAGACCTCCTAATACCCAAGGACTGGCTTGGGGTGCGGTGTTTATTATCCAAACTATGTTTGGGGTGCAAAGTTTTTATTGCCCAAGCTATCAGCTTGAGGCCCGGTTATTTTCTCGATGACAGATATCGCGAGGAAGTACCCAGTTTACCTGGGGTGTGGTGTTTTTCCCTCCTGGCTTCGCCTGGGAGGAAGTACCCAGTTTACCTGGGTTGCGGTGTTTTCCCCTCCTGGCTTCGGCTAGGAGGAAGTACCCAGTTTATCTGGGGTGCAGTGTTCCCTCGCTGGCACAGGCTGGGAGGAAGACATAGCCTCGGACGTGTAAGACTCTATGTGAGCATCGGTTCGCGTGTTTTACTGGGCTGTCGGCTTTCAGTATGTTAGGATACTGTGGCTCACTGGTCGACAAAATAAAATGAATAACTGTGAAATGAAAGGAAAGATAACAAAGTAAAGAAAGAGTATAAAGAGAATGAAAAGTAAATTATTACCCAAGCTATCGGCTTTGGGGTGTGGTGTATATTACCCAAGCTATGTTTGGGTGCGATGTACTATCTGAAAAGGCTGAAGGTTAAAGTGAATTGTATTATGAGATGGAAAATGAAAAGTATGGTACATTGTATTATGACATAAATATGAGAAAGTGGAGAAAATATATGACGTGAAATATGATATGGGAATGAAAAAGAAAAGAAAGTATTCGTGTATTGTGGAAATGAGAAACTAATGCAAGTGCATGATTAGAGATGAATATGGCTAATAACTGAAAATGTGTATTCAAATGAAAAAGGAAATGTGATGGTAGTATATGCGTGTATTATTATGAAATGAAGAATTATATTATTATTGGGAATGCCATATATAGGTAAAGAAAACGTCTTATGCACTATATGAACGGAAGTGAAGCAGATGTAATATGAGAATGGCTATGAAAATAGTTAATATAGAGAAACCTGATGTGATATGAGTTTGTTGTACCTTGGAATTGTGCCGAGGAACTATTCGCCCGCTATTTCCTTGGAAATGGTGGGAACTATCTGCTTTGGCACAACTCCCAGGATGGGTTGATGGGTTGTTGATATGTTAGATGTGTTGTGGGATTAGGGATGGCATTTGGGTCGATTGGGTCCGGTCAGGTCGGACCCGCCCGGGTTGAAGGTTGACTTGGGCGGGTTCGGGTCGGGTGGGAGGCTTAATCGGGCCGGGCCGGGTCGGGTCGAGGAGCTGAAACGGCGACCCGCCCCACCCGTGAACCCTTTCAGGTCCAACCCGGGTCTGTTCGGGTCGGGTCGCAGGTTGGCCCGTTTAGATAGGTTTTTTTTCTTAAAATAATAATAATAATAATAATAATAAACAACATTAAAAATCGTAATAATAATAATAAGATTGAAAGAGTGAAATCGCCAAAAAATATTGAAATATTATTCATATGATTTCAAGTTATACAAGTTTCACAATTTCTAATAAGAAATAAAGATTTCACAAATTTATTTTATACACTAACATATTTCTTATATACAATTTCAGTTTACTTCAATTTTTCTAATTTGAAATAACAAGCAAAGATTTAATACAATTTTTTTTTATCTATTTACAATTGTCTTCAATTTGTTGTTGTTGACTTGTTGTTGTTGACTTGTTGTTGGTCTTGAATTCTTCATTTTGGTTGCTATTGATGTTGTTGTTGTTGTTCTTCTGGCGAGTTGCTCCCACTTGTGGACGTAGATAATGCTTTCCCTTGTGTCCTATTTTCAGCCTTCAGCCAGTCTTCTGTGCAAACGACCATCTCTAACGAGTCGGGCTTCAAGCGATTCCTGTAATCAGTTAGAACCCTACCACTTGAAGAAAATGCACTTTCAGAAGCAACTGTAGAGATAGGAGGAGTTATTAGATCTTTAGCCATATATTTAAGAATACTATAAGTGTGTTCATGGTCTTTCTACCATTGTAAAATATCTAGTGGAGAAGTAGAAGACTGAGAATCTTGTTGGTTATACCAATTCAATTCATTTGGTTGATTAGTCCTAGGTTTTTTGGATTGAATTTTTACAAGTAAATTAAATGTTCTATCATCAAATTTACTTTTACCCTTACCTTTGGAAGTAGCAGAAGAAGAACTAACTACAGAAGTTGTACTATTAGAAGCAAAAGATCTATCATTATAATTGTGGTAGGGTAAAAATGGCTTGGGGCCCAACTAGGGCCCAATACAACTCTCACTCAAAAATGGTAGAAACAGCAATCTAGTTCGGCTTCGAGCCACTGCAGGGTCGGCGCCGAACCTCAAGTTCACCCCCACAGATCTGGTCTCCTCGTATCCGATAAGCGGCGATGGCCCTCGGCCTCCGATCCACGACAGTCCCTCCGGGCCGTCCGCCCATCCTGGTGTAGAATGAAGATGACTTGGCGCACCCTACGCCACCAGATTCTCCCAGAAGCACAGAAGCCCCATGATCTGCCATGTCAGCTCCAAATACCACCAAGGGCTTTGCCGCGTCAGCCCTATACCACTCCTGGTACTGCCACGTCAGCCCTAAACCCCCTGGGCCTTCTGCCACGTCAGGCCCATGGGCTTTCGGGTTCAGACCCGGCCCCCAAGCGGATCCAAACCCGGTTGGAATTCTCTATAAATACTAGACCCTCACCCACCTTTTGAGGTAACCAATCTTTTGCCACTTAAATTCACCTAGTTATTGCTACTCTCTCACAGAGACTGACTAGATCGTCGGAGGGTCCGCCACCGGGATAAACCCCGGTGTTTCAGGGCCGTTTGCAGGTACACGAGACCTCGGATCCGAACCCTCTGATCCGAGCCGAGGCATCCACCTCACTCCGAGCCCGTCGCAGGAGCCGCCAGGTCACTCCGAGGGTCGTCTGACAAGCAGCTTTCTCCTTCAATACAAATCGAGTCCGAACTCACACCTGGTGCATCCACACGTCTCCCAGAAATAAACCGCATCAATAATCATACAAGTTATGTAATGTAGATTCAAATTTAACTAAAAAAAAGCACAATCAATTTCAATTTCTATTTCTACATCCTCCCTAAGTAATGCAAAAAACATTTCAATTAAACTCTTCGTACCTTCTAATTTGATACGAAAATCTATAACGGTAGCAACACAAAACAACATAAGAGGAGGATTAAAATACTTCAAAAAAATTTTGTATGCAGGTTTTACAATATCACCAACAAAAACATCATTTAACATTTCGTTAAAAGTTTGCATCATAGTAACTATTGAAATAAAAATGCTACTAGAAGTACATTCATATGATTTTGAAAATTTTAAAGTTGTGGTTTTAAAAGGTTTTAAAAATTTCAACAAAGATTCGACAAAAAACCAATCGATGGGAGGCATTTCAAAATTTGGCATATTTTTTTGCGATACAAAAGTCATTTATACATGCTTTGTATTCGGTAATAACATGTAGTAAATCAAAAGTAGAGTTCCATCGGTATTTGACATCCTTTGGAAATTTTCTAAAAGGTACATTTGAAATCCTACACCAATTTTTCCATTCTTGAAATACGGTGCCACTTAATACAATAAAATGTACACAATTTCTAATTTTAAGTATATATGGATTGGCTATTTTTAATGCATCTTGAACATATAAATTTAAAATATGACATGCACATCTAACATGAAAAATATTGTCAGATGGAGGGTTTAATACGGTTTTTAAAATACTAATTGATGCATTGTTGTTAGATGCATTATTAAACTAATACACATAATTTTATCGCGAATATGAAAAATATTACAAATTTCTAAAATACGGTTTGCTATTTCAACGCCACTATGGGGATAGGGCAACGCGGCAAGTGATATGATTCTTTTTTGAAGAATCCAATCATTGTCGATCCAATGACATGTAATTCCCATCATTGAAATATTGTTGCAACCTGTCCAACAATCCGAAGTTAAACTAACCCTACAAGTTAAACTCCATAAAATTGCAATCAAAGCATCCTTCATTTCATTGTACACTTTAAAACAATCTGATTTGCAAGTATTTCTCGGGATTCTTCTAAAATGAGGGTTTAAGACCGTTTGATTAAAATTTTCCAAGTCCCTACTCTCGGTATAGGAAAATGGTAACTCTTCTTTTATTACTAATCGAGCCATTTCCCAACGAACAAGATCGAGATCATAAGGGTGGCTATCAACTAGACCGGTCCTAGGGTGGATTTTTTGTTGGTCGGGTAGGTCAACTAGAAGGTCTTTATGGTTATTTAGGATGTGTCGCTTAATTGTACCCGTGCCATCACCCCTCTTGAATTTGTATTGCTTAGAACATGTTTTACAAACTTTCAAACCTATACACGGAGTTTCTTCGTCCGGGATAAAAATCGTAAAATTTA